>CM044309.1:7200000-7800000 GCA_024291935.2 Okapia johnstoni | reverse complement strand
TTCCATCATATCTGAATGAAACCCTTGCCAGATTGAGTATTCTTGGTTCTAGGTTTTTCCCTTTCAACACTTTATTCTATTTCATGATACTCCCTTCTGACCTGCAGGGCTTCTGCTGAAAAGTCAGCTTATAGGCTTTGGGCATTTCCTTTTATGTAATTATTGCTTTTCCCTTATTCTTATTGTTTTTACTAGTTTCTCTTTGCCCTTATCTTTTGCCATTTTCACTACAGCGTGCGCTGGTGTGGTCCTCTCGGGGTTGACCCTTTTTGGACTCTTCATGCTGCTGGAACAGGCGTTCTCCCTCTCACGGCTGTTTTCCTCCATTATTTATTCCAGTTTTATCTCTGACCCTATCCCTTTTCTGGGTGCTCTGTAAAGCAATGTTAGTACCCTCGATACATCTCAGAGGTCTCTTCTATTCTCTTTTTGTTTTTCTGTTCAGCATCAGTGATTTCCTCTACTCTGTCTTCCAGCTCACTGATCCATTCCTCTGTATTATCTAATCTACTGCTGATTCATTTTAATGTAATCTTTATCTCAGTCATTGTGCTCGTCATCTCTCTTTGGTTTTCTTTATATTTTCTAATTCTTTGTTAAAAACTTCTAACTTGTCATTCTGTTCACCAAACCTTCTCCCAAGTTCTTTGAACATCTTTGCTATCATTTAACTTGACCTTTTTATTGGATAGATCTCTTGTCTCCACTTTCCTTAGTTCTTCTCAGATTTTATTCTGTTCCTTCATCTGGAACATATTTCTCAATCATCTCATATAGCTTCATTTGCTGTTGTTATTTCTGTGTATTTAGTACTTTTTTAAAACGCTTCTTGACCCTGGAGAAATAAGCTTTTATAGGAGACATCCTATACGTTCCAACAGCACACTTCCCTCTGGCCACTAGAGCTTCATGTTCTGCGGGCGTCCCGTTTGTGGCCTGTGTTCAGCTTTCTGTTGCGCTGGATTGCCTATTATGAATGGTCTGGTAGGTTTGGCCTGCCCTTAATCTGACTGGTCTCCAGGTCTTCCTTTGTTCAGAGACTTCTGGCCAAAGGTGGACAGGTAACAAGGAAGCTGGCTATAGGGCACTGAGGGTTCTCAAGGTAACGCTATCTCACTGGTGGGCAGAGCCAGGCTCCAGAGTAAGTGTTATAGGGTTCAGGGTTCCAAATCCAGTGTCAGCCTTCTGGTAGATATGTCCAGTTTATGTTATGGCTTGATATGGGCCCAGGCAGTCCCAAAGATGATATTTTCCTGCTGGAAAGTGGCACTGGATTTTAGGGCCATGTGACTGATGGGTCTAACATGTCTCAGAGCTGATGTGATCGTCCTGGTGGGCAAATTCTGGTACAAGTACTCTGCATGCAAGGTCCTGATAGTCCTGGGGCTGATGGTGTTCTGCTAGCAGGCAAAGCCACTTCCTGACACAGCTGGCATTGGAGTCCAAGGAGTCCTGAAGCTTGTGTGGCCTGCTGGCAGGCACCTGTCTATAGTTCACAGTCTAGTTCTTGACATGACTAGCTGTAGGGTTTGGAGTCCACCCCTTAGTGGGTGAGGTCATGACCTAGGGCTAATGCTGGTTCTGGAGTCTATGGCTATATGGCCCTGGGGAGATGCCATAGCTGGTAGTTTGGCCTGCTGGTGGGTGGAGCTAGGGCCCAGGGGCTCCCTGGTGGCTCTGGGCTCAGGGGCTCTTAAGACAGCAGGTCTTCTGGTCTGTGAGGCTGTGTCCTTCCTTGGCTAGCTCCTTGACCTGAGCCGTCTCAACACTGGTACTGACAGGCTGGTGGTGGGGCCAGGTCCCAGCACTAATAAGCTAGAGGAAGGTTTCCAGAATGGTGCTTGCCAGCACCAGTATCCTCGTGGTAGATCAAACACCTCAAAATGGCTGCCACCAGTGTCTATCTCCTCAGGGTGAGAGCCTCTTGCTTCTCTGGGAAGCTCTTTAAGGTCAGCAGATGGGTCTGAACAAGGCTCATTTCAAATTATGCTTTTACCCTGGGTCCCAGAGCATGTCAGAGTTTGTACACCCACTTTAAGAGTGGACTCTACTTCCCACAGCCCTCTGGCTCTCTTGAATGTATGCCCTGCTGGCCATTCTGGGGGCTTATCTTCCTTATTCACAAACCCTAGATTGGGGAACCTTATGTTGGTCTGGGACTCTTCACTCCCTGTGGAGAGCATTTGTAATTATCTTCCCTTTTGTGAGTCACCCATCTAGGGTTTGGGTCTTGACTATATACCTTTTCTACCCCTCTTCCCAGGTGGCACTAGTGGTTAAGAGTCTGCCTGCCAGTGCAGGAGCCATAAGAGACTTGGGTTCAATCCCTGGGTCATGAAGATGCCCTGGAGGAGGGCATGACAACCCCCTCCAGTATTCTGACCTGGAGAATCCCATGGACAGAGGCGCCTGGCAGGCTACAGTCCACAGGATCGCAGAGACACAGGCACGTCTGAAGCAACTTTGCACACTTCTTTCTTACCAGTCTCATTGTAGTTCTTCCTTTATAGCAGTAGAAGATCTCTTCTGATAGTCTTCCAGTATTTCTCATAAATAATTGCTCTGTAAATGGTTGTAATTTTGCTGTGCCTGTGGGAGGAGGTGTGCTCATTGTCTCTGGTATGAAGTCACCTTCTTCATGTTTTTTAAATTCAGTTTACCAGTGCTGATCCTCCCCTTCTGATTAACCCAATTACTGGTGTGCTTAAACAGTGTCATTTCTTAAACAGAAACTGGACCCTGAATCCTTCAAATTTTATTTTTAAATCCTTACTGTCTAATTCTTCATTAATTCTCAGCATTCAATCTCAGATGTTTCTTTCCTCTGTCATCAGATTGCCCGATTGTGCAAACAACGTGTTCTTAAATATTAAAAGGTCAGGGTTTTGTTAAGATGAGTGATAGAGGTTTAGAAAATGAAGCACAAGAGCTGTAGGCTGTAACATCAGTCTCCATTGTGGTGGGCTTCACAGATGATGGTCTTAATGTGGAAATAGGTGATAACAATTTCCCTGTGCTTAGGTTTTTCTTAATGCTGTACTCTGGGGGCACCACCGTGAAGCTATCACTCCCAGTTATTTCTCTGCAGCACAAGGACCCAGGAATAATCAATGTGATCAAAACCTTGACCTCTAGCCTATCTCCTTTGTGTGTTCCAGACTGGACACAGGAAAAAAATGTTATGGACCTAATAACAACCAAATGTTAAGTGTCTCTAAATCAAAAAATGAAAAGTTTCTCTAGCTTAACCCTTTTCCATCTAGCTTCTATAGATTTAAAACTAAAGTGCCCCTGGATTTTTATTGTGTCAATAATGACTTTAATAAATAATCAATGCTGACCTGTTTGAATATAAAGGTCGACTATCGTTTTCTAAGTATGTGTTCAGAAATTCAAGTTTTTATTTTCATGGTATTCAACTGATTTAACTCAAGAGGAAGAATGAGAAACTAACCTCTATTAAATATCCACCATTTGCAAGGCCTCTGTTATGAGTTTTATGCATGCTGTCCATTTATATCTTTAAATATCCATACGTGATCATTATTAATGCTTTGTCTTTCAATAATAGCTACATACATAATTAGTAGCAAAATTGAGGTTTGAACCCATGTTTGTCCAGCTGTAAACCCACACCACTTTCAATTCTGATTTCTGTTGTTAATGACTTTGAATAAAATTCGAAATTTCTATTTTATGGAGTCATCTGCACCATAAGAGTGAGTATTCTATTCTTTTTATTGGGAAATAATTGCAAATGTAAAAGGTAATAAAGGATAAGGAACAGTTTTCCGCACCTTGTCCCTGCTAACTATTTTACTTATTTTTTATGATGCATGTCAACTCATTCAATTCTCTCAGTCTTCATTTCTCATCTGTAAAATACATATATCATCAATTAGCTACTTAAATTGACTATGATAATCTGAATACATTTAAACGATAAAGCACTACATAAATACATATGTCCACATTGTTTTAACTCATAATAAGTATGTTGGTTCTTAGAGCTGCCATAACAAAGTATCAAAAACTGGGTGACTGAAAACAATGAAAATTTATTGCCCCATAGCTCTGGAAGTTGCAAATCTGAAATCAAGATATCCCCAGGGCCATGTTTTCTCTATCTCTAGTGGAGAATCTTCCCTTGATGTCTCTGTTCTGGCACTCATTGGCAACCCTTGACATTCTTTAGCTTGTATATACAGTTGTTCCTTGGTATCCAAGGAGGATTGTTTCCAGGAGTCATGTGTATACCAAAATCCAGCAATAAATAAATAATAAATAAATAAAAACTGAATCTGTGGTTCTGCATCTGCAGATTCAGCCAACCACTGAATGTGGAGCACTACATGTATTTATTGAAAGAAATCCACATATAAGCAGACCTACCAAGTTCAAAACTGCGTTGTTCAAGAGTCAACTGTACATCATTTCAATCACATGGCTGTCTTCTCCCTGTGTTTTTTCACGTTGTTTTCTCTTTGTGTGTGTTTATCTCTGTCCACATGGCCCTGTTTTATAAGGATTAGCACCCAACATAATGACCTCACATTAACTTATTTCTGTAAAGATTCTATTTTCAAATATGTCACATTCTGCCTTAATGGATGTTAGGACTTCAACATATCTTTTTGGAAGGGCACAATTCAATCCATAAAAATTGAATCATTTTAAAAGTAATGGTTAGTAAAGAGAATGCAAAAGAAGTAAAAATTCAATAAAGACTAAGTCATATTTACCCATATATATATATATTTTTTATATGAAAAATAAAGAAAAATCTCTGTATGACAAACCTCACTGGTGATCAGAATTCATGATGCCAGAATATCTATTATGTTCCTGGAAGCTATCAGGATCATCAGGCTGAGTGATCACAAGATAAGGAGTTTGAGGCCTCTAAAATCCCATAGTTCTTGCAGATGGATCACAAAGTTACTCAGATTATATGATTTTACCTTTGGACCCAAAATAGAGGTCTCCTTGGTAAATGAGACAGATTAATCAGTTGGGGCTGGGCCTCCAATAATTTATCCCTATAGTTTAAGTTAGTGATTCTCAAAGTATGTTTCACAAGCCATTGTTGTCAGAATCACCTGGGAACTTAGAAATGTGTATTCTCAGGTCTCACCCCAGATCTTCTGAATAAGAAAATTCTGGATCTTGGGCTGAAAACTCTAAGTTTAATTATCCAGGTGCTTCTTGTGAATCACAGAATTAAGTGCTTTTTAATTAGTTATGAACAACTAATGAGTCTGTAAATTTTTATAAGATACAAATTTGTCCTTTTCTCTGTCCCAGAATTAGAGGGACTCTGAATTAGAGGGACTGAGATGGGACTTGTGAACTGGTTTAAAAAGCACCACATGTGATAAACACTTCTGGTTTAAACTGTTCAAGGCCTGCAGAACTGTACCAGAGTCAAGCCCAACTCAGTAATTTTGAATGGATTAGAAAGAAGTCAAAGCACTTCCTTGAAGTCTAGGAACTTGGTGCTGTCCTTGGTGCTAATATATTTCCACCTGATGCTTTCAGCTCAAAAGTTTCCTTGTTTATGGATTCTGTTACGTGCTGGGCTATGAATTAAATTGTTTACTGACATTTACTATGACACTTCCCTGACCATGAGATTTAACTTCAAGCATTTATGTTGCCCCCTCTTGCTGAGTTAAGTCTGGATGATACTTATCACAGAAAAGAATCGAAACTAACTTAAGTATACTGTAATGACAAGACAGTACAGTTAATAAGTTGCTCAGTTACTGTTTATAGAACTTGAGTATAAGCAGGTGAATAGTGGGACACATAAGAAGCATGGTAAGTAAGTAACAACAGTTAGATACCTGGGCCACAACATAGGGGCTGGGACTACGGGAGATGTGGCTTCAAAAGTCCAATGGATAATCTTCATTGTGCATCACCAGTTAAGAATTACTGTCTTAATAGTTACTGACTGGTCAAGGTTTCCTGGTATTTGACATTAGTCTCTTCAATGGCAGAATTCATGTAGGTTCACCTGAGAGTTTTTCAACAGAGAGATGCATACACCCTGTTCCTTTTTCTTCTCTTTTCTGGCGTCTATTTTTGATGAGCAATTTGACAGATAAATACATTTAGTTCATGCTGTTGGATTATTAGAGATAAGGAGGACTGAAAGAAGCTGAAAGATCTACTAATTCAGAAAACAATTACCTCTACACAACTCTCAGCTTCCCTTTGCTTTCAGGCAAGGACACACCTGTCATCTTATTTTTGGAAGCAAAAAGACAACAATGTTCATAAAATTAAATATTACATCATTGCATATTAAACCACACAGATTTGTCACTAATGAATATAACAAACATCAGTGCATTGTAAATCTAGGGCTTAAATCTCAAATCCCAAAGCTCTTTTTATTAGTTGCAGAGCATTGAAAGTGGGATGTGTCCTTGGACGCCATGGAGATAAGAAATGACTTGAATCTTTTAATATTTATTCACTGGAACCACTGTTAAACTGAGTAAATAGTTGCAGACATAGTAGGAAGCTTAACTTCTCTCAAAATATTTCAGATTATCACCATACAACCTAACAGACCTACTTGCAGTTTTACAAAGAGCTAGAAGCTGCAGCTGCATTGAATTTAACAAGGTGTCTCTTTCCAGGAACATCAGCCCCAGTAACTGCATTAACTGAAAGCAGAAGAGAGGGAGTGCTATTAACAATGTAGCTCTGAATGCCTGAAAAGTCAGGCTGTAAAAGGTACCGGAGCTATATACAGTGTCCAGATTCTGAAATTCCATTACTTTTCAGTTTCAGGAATACAAGAATATGATATTACCCCCTGCTTTTGAAAAGTCATCTAAAAATAATCTCCTTACATTCCAAACACAATGAGCTCTAACTATGGTATTGCCTCAAGGCATTTGAAGTTGTGGAGGAATTGAATCTTGTCAGTTGTTATAAATTCTACCAAGCTGTTAGAACAGATGTTTATGCCTTACTATCTTTCAAATCCTCCACTGTTAACCTGAGTTTTAAACTTATGCAAACATACTTTAATCTATTAGCCAAACTGGGCTTTAGGAAAAGCCTATTATTTGATGCAATACTTTCAAATGGATTCAATATATAATAAACAAATGAGAACTACTTAGGTGCAAAATTGGTATTTTGGCATAATCTCATCACATTACTTGTTTTGCATGCTTTATCTATACAGACCATGATTTCAGAATGATTAGATAAGAGAAGTGTAACTTTATCATTCAGTGGGGTCTTGTAAATCTGTCGTATATTATTGGACTAAAAACTTGTAATTCAATAGCTAGAGTGACCTGAGTAATATTTTTCCTATCCCCTTTCCTCCAAAAAATTAGGAGGAAAAAAGAAAAGAACATGGTGAAGTACAGTCCTTTCTCCTCTCTTATTACCTGAATCTGGTAAGGTGCTCAAAACATTTCTATTTAGTTATTTTTGAAATCCATTTCCTTTAATTCAAACCAGCTGTATTCTCTGAAGAACAGGCTGGAAAAAATATTGTTTGAATAATCCTTTCCCAAGCCTATACATTCTTGGAGTTAGGGCTAGCTAAACCCATGAATGATTTACATTTCTGTATATTGTAAGAGCTTTATAGTTTCCCATCAGTCTCCTCCCCAGATCCCAAAGGGTTTCCCAAGCAACAGCACATTCACTAAGAACACAGCTAATTTAATCACATTTTTACTAATAGACATTTTGGGGGGGGTAGAAAAGTTTTTGTTAGAATCTTAGATAAAATTGGGCCGAGAAAACTGAAGGAGAGCTTTTTTCTATTACATGTATTGCTTGTTTTTCTGTTACATTTAATTGTTCAAATTGCTTCTCTCAAAGTGAATCTAATCTCATAATTATAAATAATTAATGTTTCTCTAGAGTAATACTAAATCGAGCCATCATATGAAGGATACAGACACATAGAAGCACCCAGTAAAACACACGCCTTAATATTACTACTAAATCAAAACCAAAGTGAAATCTCCAGAGGATTCAGGCCTTAGGACGATACATGATATGAGTGACTTGATTCAAAAGAAGGAAGGATAGATGGAATTTTTTATTGTGTGGATGTACATGGGACTATTGCAAATTTCTCCATTTATGTAGCAAAACCGACATCTACATGACCATCCCAATTTTTATTTAAATAGGTAGCATATCCCATATGACTTTTGTAACTGACAGTAGTTTTGCATGTAAAAAATTTTATTTAATTATATACTTCATATTCAACTTAGATACGTTTCCAAAGGCAATCTATATAAAATTAATCCAACAGCACATGTTCTTGCCTGAAGAGGCTCTTCCTCAGTATCTAGTGTCTAGTCTGCACTTTTCGTTCTGAAATACTGATTAATGTATGGAAAGAACAGCAGTCACGACTGTAACTTCTAGATCTTGAAAATGCATACTTAGTGAAGAGCAAATTACTGGCATGTTTTCTGGTTAAATCGAACCCTGGATAGCTAGAGTTATGAAAAGGGTAATAAAGTTTTTATAACAAGCAATAAATACAAATCTCTGTTAGGACTGATGGAAGAAGGTAGTTCATTGTCTATATTTGGCTTATTTCTGGTCCCCCATCTCCTCTTTGCAATTACGTGCAGAAGATGCTTTGCTTTGTATTCAAAATTGTGGAGGGCAATTCTGTCACAGGCTCATTGCTGTGTGAGAATTCTTTGGCTGCAGCTTTATTTTATTTTTTTTTTCTGTGTTTTTTTGTTTAATAAATTTATATATTTTAGTTGGGGGCTAATTACTTTACAATATTGTAGTAGTTTTTGCCATACATTAACATGAATCAGCCATGGGTTTACATGTGTTCCCCATCCTGAACCCCCCTCCCTCTTCCCTCCCCATCCCATCCCTCTGGGTCATCCCAGTGCCCCAGCCCTGAGCACTTGTCTCATGCATCAAACATGGAATGATGTTCTGTTTCACATATGATAATATACATGTTTCAATGCTATTGTCCCAGAACGTCCCACCCTCACCTTCTCCCTCAGAGTCCATAAGACTGTTCTATGCATCTGTGTCTCTTATTCTGTCTCGCAAATAGGGTTATCGTTACCATTTTTCAAATTCCATATATATGCATTAGTATACTGTATTGGTATTTTTCTTTCTGGCTTACTTCACTCTGTATAATGGGCTCCAGTTTCATCCATCTCAATAGAACCGATTCAAATGTATTTTTTTAATGGCTGATTAATATTCCATTGTGTATATGTACCACAGCTTCCTTATCCATTCGTCTGCTGATGGACATCTAGGTTGCTTCCATGTCCTGGCTATTGTAAACAGTGCTGCGATGAACATTGGGGTACACGCATCTCTTTCAATTCTGGTTTCCTCAGTGTGTGTGCCCAGCAGTGGGATTGCTGGGTCATATGGCAGTTCTATTCCCAGTTTTTTAAGGAATCTCCGCACTGTTCTCCATAGTGGCTGTACTAGTTTGCATTCCCACCAACAGTGTAAGAGGGTTCCCTTTTCTCCACACCCTCTCCAGCATTTATTGCTTGTAGACTTTTGGATAGCAGCCCTTCTGACTGGTGTGAAATGGTACCTCATTGTGGTTTTGATTTGCATTTCTCTAATAATGAGTGATGTTGAGCATCTTTTCATGTGTTTGTTAGCCATCTGTATGTCTTCTTTGGAGAAATGTCTGTTTAGTTCTTTGGCCCATTTTTTGATTGGGTTGTTTATTTTTCTGGAATTCAGCTGCAGGAGTTGCTTGTATATTTTTGAGATTAAGTATTTGTCTGTTGCTTCGTTTGCTATTATTTTCTCCCATTCTGAAGGCTGTCTTTTCACCTTGCTTTTAGTTTCCTTTGTTATGCAAAAGCTTTTAATTTTAATTAGGTCCCATTTGTTTATTTTTGCTTTTATTTCCAATATTCTGGGAGGTGGGTCATGGAGGATCCTGCTGTGATTTAAGTCGGAGAGTGTTTTGCCTATGTTTTCCTCTAGGAGTTTTATAGTTTCTGTTCTTATGTTTAGATCTAGAATGGGTTGGAGGGAGACTTTAAAGCTTTTGTGTAGTTGCTAAACCTCCCATTTATTTAGTACACCACAGCAAGTAGGTAAGTACAGATGAAAGATGCTTTTCAAGAACTTAAGGCTTAAGTCATTCATCTGTTCATCCATCTGTGTCATCCATTCATACATCCATATATGCATCTATTCCTAGTATGTGTGAGGCATACTAAGTTTTAGGAAAATTCTACTCAGTGGTAATAAGAATTGAATAAAATCGGAAATTTTTTCTGATGACTTCTGAATGTGAGTGCGTGCCAACTTCTTTCTCACTATTGGCAGCAGCAAGATAGTCCATCTGTATGTCTACTCTCCCTTTTGTTCCTATCTTGAAAGATATTACTACTGAAAACCTGGGCATCAAGTGCCTCCTAAGGCAAAGCAGGTTATACTAAAGATGGGAGCCATTTCTGCTCTAGAATAGCAAATCTTGTTTAGGTCCAGACAGTCAATGATTTTTCTCACTCGGCATATTTTGACACTAAGCCAAGAAACTAGAAGATGCTTGCTTAAAACTCCTTCAGAGCTCTATAAAGTGCCATAAAAATATAAAATATCAATTTTAAAATGTTGAGATACTCTTTCTTATAGTAAATACATGTAGGTACTACATTTGAAATTTCTAAATTTTAGAATTAAAACTAGAAGGGTGAGATTGCATATTTCTAATACACTGTTAGATTCAATTTCAGAATAGTTTCTTCCTCAATTGGATACCCAATTTCCTTGCCCCATTATGTCATTTTTGATACAGGAAACATGTATGTCTTGGTTAGGAATTACTTGACTTCAAAGAAAAACCCACTGAAACAATGTTGAACAACCACAACAACAACAACAAAAAAAACTCCACAAAAGTATGTTGCAAAGATATAAGAAAATCATATAGAATCTAGGTGGCAGACATTTGACCCAGTATATAGAAAGTAATCAGCAACTAAGCTAGCTCTTCTTTCTGGTCTTTTCTCTTCTGGTGTCCCAAGATCCTTGCTTCCTTCTGGAGGTCTGCAACCACTTTCTCTCTTTAGACTAACTTTCTCTTCTTTGTCGTGTACTTGGAACAGACAACCCTGTACCTTTACTAGTCCTCTCAACTTTAGCACTTCTGATTAGCTGAAGTGTGTCTTTGTATGCTGCTGCTGTTTCTAAGTCACTTCAGTCGTATCCAACTCTGTGCGACCGCATAGATGGCCGCCCACCAGGCTCCCCCGTCCCTGGGATTCTCCAGGCAAGAACACTGGAGTGGGTTGCCATTTCCTTCTCCAATGCATGAAAGTGAAAAGTGAAAGTGAGGTTGCTCAGTCGGATCCGACTCTTTGCGACCCCATGGACTATAGCCCACCAGGCTCCTCCATCCATGGGATTTCCCAAGCAAGAATACTGTAGTGGGTTGCCATTGCCTTCTCCTGTGTCTTTGTGTATCAATTCCAATTTCCTAGTCAAGAGACTCTGATTGACTTGCTTTAGCCAAGTGATTTGAATCGCCTGAATCAGATACTATCCTAGCTATAATGTTTAGAGTCCGGACATTTTTTCCTAGGGTAATGAAATCCCCAGGCTCATTTTCACAAAAACACTTCAAAGGAAAATAACTGTGGAGTTCCATTTCTTCCTTTGAACTTTCTTTATATAGAGTAACTTTTATTTTTACATAGATGCTTTTCCCCTATGAGTTTATGCAAAATAATATGTTCTAAGTGAAAAAGAAAGATTAAGTTTTAAAATAACAAAAATCTGCTGAGTCAATGCTAATACATTACTTTGAGCAATGTTTTTCCCCTGCTGAAATGAAGCATTTTGTTTTTATCTACCACCTCATTATCCTGTGAACATCTTTAATGATGAATTATAATAACACATTCAATTTAATGTATGTTTTATCTAGAGATTTTCCCTTTTAACTGTTTTCACTAGCTTTAATTAATTGGCTTTTATTAATTAATTTTAAACTTTTGATCAAATAATTTTAAGCTCTCACATGATACCATGTTCACTGAAATCAGTCAAGCGGTCAAGGAGTCTAAAGAAATAATTATTCCATTGCATACAGATTAGGTTCATAAATTATCTGATATCTTTCCTCTTATCCTATTATTGGTTTTGTAATTTTCTCTTTACTTGGTCTTATTTAACTCCAGTTTAGCCTCCACACTTCAGACAGTATTGTTTTAAAATAAAATATCTGCTTATGATGTTCCTTCTATCTCCTGCACCCTCCCCCCCAAATCAACTCTTTTGTTTATATAATAAAGCTGAAAAACCTTCTTAGCCTGGCACCAAGACCCTTTAAAGACTCTTCCCAAACTAAACCTAATCTTATCTCCTATTGTTTCTATTCCTCAAGTCTGTATACAGCCAGGCTGTTATTTCCCAAACAGTTCATGTTATTCTATGCTGTGCCTCAAACAGCCCTCCTTCAAGCGTAACTAATCTGGTGAACATCCTCCTCACCCACCTCCTTTACCTTCAGAACCTAGCTTAGATCTCAGTTCTTTGAGAAGCATTTCCTGATTCCCTCAGGTAGAGTTATTCATCACCCAGTTAAAGTGACAGTAACTTTGTATTATAATTGGTTATACGCCTGGGACACTGTCCACCCCAATTGTGATTTGTCTTGAGGCCAATGATCTAGCTGGAAGCATTTTATCTCCAGTATCTAGCACAGGGTTCACATGTGCTCAGTAAATGTTAATCCAAGTGTGAATATAAACAGATAAGTGAACAGAATAAATGAGTGAATGAGTCTATTGTAAATCACTTGGTGTGCTTTGTCAAGTCACCTGGATTTTTTGGAGGGTTTTAATTTCTAATGAGTAAAGAGGTTATTATTCTATCCTGCAATATGGCCCTTGATTATCCATATTTTCCAGTATAGTTATTAGGATAAACTTTTCAACTTCTTTATTGATCTCCCAGTTAATTATTTGGTTTGCATTTTGTCTTTTTCACCATAATTGAAAGGAGATTGGGCTTTCCTGATAGCTCAGTTGGCAAAGAATCTGCCTGCAATGCAAGAGACCCCACTTTGATTCCTGGGTTGGGAAGATCCACTGGAAGAGGATAGGCTACCCACTCCAGTATTCTTGGGCTTCCCTTGTGGCTCAGCTGGTAAAGAATCCACCTGCAAATGCAGGAGACCTGGGTTTGCTCCCTGTGTTGGGAAGATCCCCTGGAGAAGGGAAAGGCTACCCACTCCAGTATTCTGGCCTGGAGAATTCCATGGGGTCGCAAAAAGTCAGACACAGCTGAGAGACTTTCACTTTCACTGAATTACTTTAGTCCAAATACGTTCCATAAACTATTATTTGTATCCTGATGCATAAAAATTCAGAAGTAGTCTCATTGTAAAATTTTGCTCATTTAAAAAATTAATAGTCCTCAGATTTACTCCAAAGTTTAACCCTAGATTGATTTCTTGATTATTTGAATAATAAACAGAAAAATTCACCACGTTCTCAAAATTATCCATGAAAATGTATCCATGAAAATGTATTCTTGTGTCTTCATTTTTAGTGCATTCTCACCTTGGGACGTTATAAGCTGGTGGCCTTTCCAATGCTTCAAGTCACAATATAGTTCAGTATTAATACCAATTACACAGCCACCTGGATAGTTTTACAATGTGTACAGGTATTCATGATGACCCAATGACATAATTAGTTCATTCATTTCAGCAGGTGACTATAATTTCACGTGGTAATATTTCAAAATGTTATCTCAAGTCATCCACAATACCTCTGATTAGTCAAGAATAAATATGGGACATTTCTAATCTAAAATATATTTTGGCAGTTTACAACTCCTTTTTATTCAGCTTCTAGTTTTCATTGGGATCTGCAAATCTTGACTAACTGGACTTCTAATATATTTAAGGAATTAGTCATATCATTTATTCCTGCTCTGAATAAATTTCTGTGCCAAAATTTTAATGAAAAAAATTATGCATCATTCCCATTCTGGAGAACATAAGCAAAGATGGTTAGTTACAAGAGATCAATCCTGACATCAGACATTTTACAAATTAGTTAGGAAAGTTGAATGCCACCAAATAACCATGATATCCTTTTAAGGGTGATAAAACAATGGTCCATGAAACCATGGAGAAAGAAAAGATTTCCTCTAGTTCTGAGGAGCAGTCTGGTTGGTATAAGTGGCAACTTATACCTACCTACTCTGTGCCCACATGGAAAGAACACTCTACATAAATCAATGTATTCATTCTTCACAATAATTCTGTGAGGTAAGGATTATTCAGACAGGCTAAGCAATACATTCTGGATCACACAATCTGGAAGACAGAGTTGTGTTTTTTTATTGAAAACATATTATATTTACTCTTTACACATTATGATTTTTTAAATTTATTTATTTTTAATTGAAGGATGGCTATAGCTTTGTAGCATAGTCTGAAGTCAGAAAGGTTGATTCCTAAAGCTATATTCTTCTTTCTTAAAATTGCTTTGGCTATTTGGGGTCTTTTGAGTCTTCATTTGAATTGTGAGATTTTTTTCTATCTAGTTCTGTGAAAAATGCCATTGGTAATTGATAGGGATTGCATTGAATCTGTATATTACATTTGGTAGTATAGTCATTTCACAATATTGATTCTTCCAACCCAGGAACATGGAATATCTCTGCATCTGTTTATGTTGTCTTTGAGTTCTTTCATCAGTGTCTTACAGCTTTTTGTATACAGCTCATTTGTCTCTTTCAGTTCAGTTCAGTTCAGTTGCTCAGTTGTGTCCGACTCTTTGCGACCTCATGAATCGCAGCACGCCAGGTCTCCCTGTCCATCACCAACTTCCGGAGTCCACCCAAACCCATGTCCATCGAGTCGGTGATGTCACCCAGCCATCTCATCCTCTGTCGTCTCCTTCTCCTCCTGCCCCCAATCCTTCCCAGAATTAGGGTCTTTTCCAATGAGTCAACTCTTCTCATGTGGTGGCCAAAGTATTGGAGTTTCAGCTTCAACATCAGTCCTTCCAATGAACACCCAGGACTGATCTCCTTTAGGATGGACTGGTTCGATCTTCTTGCAGTCCAAGGGACTCTCAAGAGTCTTCTCCAACACCACAGTTCAAAAGCATCAATTCTTCAGCGCTCAGCTTTCTTCACTGTCCAACTCTCACATCCATACATGACCATTGGAAAAACCATAGCCTTGACTAGACGGGCCTTTGTTGGCAAACTAATGTCTCTGCTTTTTAATATGCTGTCTAGGTTGCTCATAACTTTCCTTCCCAGGAGTAAGCGTCTTTTAATTTCATGGCTGCAGTCACCATCTGCAGTGATTTTGGAGCCCCCCAAAATAAAGTCAGCCACTGTTTCCACTCTTTCCCCATCAATTTGCCATGAAGTGATGGGCAGATGCCATGAGCTTAGTTTTCTGAACATTGAGCTTTAAGCCAACTTTTTCACTCTCCTCTTTCACTTTCATCAAGAGGCTTTTTATTTCCTCTTCACTTTCTGCCATAAGGGTGGTGCCATCTGCATATCTGAGGTTATTGATATTTCTCCTGGCAATCTTGATTTCAGCTTGTGCTTCTTCCAGCCCAGCATTTCTTATGATGTACTCTGCATATAAGTTAAATAAGCAGGGTGACAATATACAGCCTTGACGTACTCCTTTTCCTATCAGGAAACAGTCTGTTGTTCCATGTCCAGTTCTAACTGTTGCTTCCTGACCAGCTTACACGTTTCTCAAGAGGCAGGTCAGGTGGTCTAGTATTCCCATCTCCTTCAGAATTTTCCACAGTTTATTGTCTCCTTAGGTAGATTTATTCCTTGATATTTTATTCCTATGTTGCAATGGTAAATGGGATTGATTACTTAAATTCTCTTTCTGATATTTCATTGTTAGTATATAGAAATGCAAGTGATTTCTGTATATTGATTTTATATTCTGTACTTTACTAAATTCATTGATTAGCTTTAGTAACTTTTTAATGATATCTTTAGGGTTTTCTATACACAGTTTCATGTCACCTGCAAATAGTGAGAATTTTACTTCTTCCTTTCCAGTACGATTCCATTTATTTCGTTTTCTTCCCTGATTGCTGTAGCTAGCACTTCCAAAACTACTTTAAATAATAGTGGTGAGAGTGGGCACCGGCACTGTTGTTTTGTTCATGATCTTGGAGGGAATGCTTTCAGTTTTACATCACTAGAATAATGTTTGTTGTAGGGTTTGCCATATATGAGCTTTATTATGTTGAGGTAGTTTCCTTCCAAGCCCATTTTCTGAAGATTTTTTGTATCATAAGTGGATGTTGAATTTTGTCCAAAGCTTTATCTGCATCTATTGAGATTATCATATGGTTTTAGTCTTTCAATTTGTTAATAAGGTGTATCAAAGTGATTGATTTGTGTATAGTGAAGAATCTTTGCAACTCTGGGATAAACCCAACTTGAGCATGGTGTAAGATGTTTTTAATGTCTTACTGAATTCTGTTTGCTAGAATTTTGTTGACGATTTTTGTGTCTCTGTTTATTAGTGATATTGGCCTATAATTTTCTTTTTTGTGTTTTCTTTGTCTGATTCTGGTATCAGGGTGACTGTAGCCTCATAGAATGAGTTTGGAAGTATTCCTTCCTCTGCAAATTTTTGGAAGAGTTTTAGAAGAATAGGGATGATTTCTCCAAAAATTTGATAGAATTAAATTGTGAAGCCATCTGGCCCTGGGCTTTTGGTTTTGGTGAGATTTTTGATCATAGTTTTGATTGCAGTGCTTATAATTGACTTGTTCATAATTTCTATTTCTTCCTGGTTCAGTCTTGGGAGGTAAAACTTCTCCAAGAATCTGTCCATTTCTTCCATGTTGTCCATTTTGTTGGCATATACTTGCTTGTAATAGTCTCTTATGATCCTTTGGATTTCTGCATTGTCTATTGTAAACTCTTAATTTAAATTTCTAGTTTTGTTGACTGATTCTTCTCCCTTTATTTCTTGATGAGTCTGGCTAATGGTTTATCAATTTCCTTTATCTTCTCAAAGACCCAGCTTTTAGTTTTATTAACCTTTATTATTGTTTCCTTCATTTCTTTTTCATTTGTTTCTGCTCTGATCTGTATGATTTCATTCCTTCTACTAACTTTGGGGGTTTTGTTCTTCTTTTCCCCCATTTGTTTTAGGTATAAAGTGAGGTTGTCTATTCGATGTTTTTCTTGTTTCTTGAGATAGGATTGTATTGCTAAAATCTTCCCTCTTAGAACTGCTTTTGCTGCGTGCTATAGGTTTTTAAAAAATATATATTTAATTGATTGATGATTTCTTTACAATATTGGTTTGATTTCTGTCATACATCAACATAAATTAACCATAGGTGTACTTAAGTCCCTGCCCTCTTGAATCTCCTCCCCACTTGCTACCTATTGCCACCCTCTAGATTATTACAGAGCCCCAGTGTGAGTTCCATGAGTCATACAGCAAATTCCCACTGGCTGTCTATTTACATATATTAGTATATATGTATCCATGCTACTCTCTCCATTTATCTCACCTTCTCCCTCTTCTCCCTGACCCTTGTCCATAAGTCTGTTCTCTATGTCTGCATCTCCATTGCTGCTCTGTGAACACAGTCAGCAGTACCATCCTTCTAGTTTCTAGATATAGGTGTTAATATACAATATTTGTTTTCCTCTTTCTGACTTGCTTCACTCTGTATAATAGGCTCTGGGTTCATCCACCTCATTAGCACTAACTCAGCCTCTTTATGGCTGAGTAGTGATCCATCACACGTATGTACCACAGTTTCTTTATCCATGCATCTGTTGATGGACATCTAAGTGGCTTCCATGTCCTAGCTATTGTATCTAGAGCTGCAGTGAACATTGGGGTATTTGTGTCTTTTTCAGTTTGGGTTTCTTCAGTATGTTTCTTCAGTATTCACTTATATGCCTAGAAGTGGTTTGCTGGCTCTTATGGCGGTTTTATTCTTATTTTTTGAAGGAATCTCCACACTGTCTTCCATAGTGGCTGGATCAATTTACCTTCCCACCAGCAGTGTAAGAGGGTTCCCTTTCTCCACATGCTCTCCAGCACTTGCTGTTTGTGGATTTTTTTTTTTTATGGCCTTTCAGTCTGGTGTGAGGTGATGTCTCATTGTGGTTTTGATTGGCATTTCTCTAATACTGAGTGATTTGAGCATCTCTTCATGTGTTTATTGGCCACCTGCATGTCTTCTTTGGAGAAATGTCTGTTTAGGTCTTTGGCCCACTTTTTTTTTTTTTTACTAGATTGTTTGTTTTTCTGGTATTGAGTTGTGCGAGCTGCTTATACATTTTGTAAATTAATGTTTGTCAGTTGTTTCATTTTCTATTATTTTCTCTCATTTTGAGGGTTGTCTTTTCACCTTGTTTATAGTTTCTTAAGCTCTGCAAAAGCTTTTAAGTTGATTAGGTTCCACTTATTTATTTTTGTTTTTATTTCCATTACTCTAGGATGTGGATCACAGAGGATCTTGCTGTGGCTTACGTCATACAGTGTTCTGTCTATGTTTTCTTCTAACAGTTTTATCATTTCTGGTCTTTCATTTAGGTCTTTAATCCATTTTGAGTTTATCTTTGTGTATGGTGTTAGTTCAGTTCAGTTCAGTTGCTCAGTCATGTCCGACTCTTTGCGACCCCATGAATTGCAGCACGCCAGGCCTCTCTGTCCATCACCAACTCCCGAAGTCTACCCAAACCCATGTCCATCGAGTCAGTGATGCCATCCAACCATGTCATCCTCAGTCGTCCCCTTCTCCTCCTGCTCCCAATCCTACCCAGCATTAGGGTCTTTTTCAATGAGTCAACCCTTCGCATGAGGTGGCCAAAGTATTGGAGTTTCAGCTTCAACATCAGTCCTTCCAATGAACACCCAGGATTGACCTCCTTTAGGATGAACTGGTTGTATCTTCTTGCAGTCCAAGGGACTCTCAAGAGTCTTCTCCAACACCACAGTTCAAAAGCATCAATTCTGTGGTGCTCAGCTTTCTTCACCGTCCAACTCTCACATCCATACATGACTACTGGAAAAACCATAGCCTTGACTAGATGGACTTTTGTTGTCAAAGTAATGTCTCTGCTTTTAAATATGCTATCTAGGTTGGCCATAACCTACATTTCAAGGAGTAAGCGTCTTTTAATTTCATGGCTGCAGTCACCATCTGCAGTGATTTTGGAGCCCAAACAAATAAAGTCTGACACTGTTTCCACTGTTTCTCCATCTGTTTGCCATGAAGTGATGGGACCAGATGCCATGATCTTAGTTTTCTGAATGTTGAGCTTTAAGCCAAATTTTTCACTCTCCTCTTTCACTTTCATCAAGAGGCTCTTTAGTTCTTCTTCACTTTCTGCCATAAGAGTGGTGTCATCTGCATATCTGAGGTTATTGATATTTCTCCCAGCAATCTTGATTCCAGCTTGTGTTTCTTCCAGCCCCGCATTTCTCATGATGTACTCTGCATATAAGTTAAATAAGCAGGGTGACAATATACAGCCTTGACGTACTCCTTTTCCTATTTGGAACCAGTCTGTTGTTCCATGTCCAGTTCTAACTGTTGTTTCCTGACCTGCATACAGGTTTCTCAAGAGGCAGGTCAGGTGCTCTGGTATTCCCATCTCTTTCAGAATTTTCCACAGTTTATTGTGATCCACACAGTCAAAGGCTTTGGCATAGTCAATAAAGCAGAAATAGATGTTTTTCTGGAACTCTCTTGCTTTTTCGATGATCCAGCGGATATTGGCAATTTGATCTCTGGTTCCTCTGCCTTTTCGAAAACCAGCTTGAACATCTGGAAGTTCATGGTTCACATATCACTGAAACCTGGCTTGGAGAATTTTGAGCATTACTTTACTAGCATGTGAGATGAGTGCAATTGTGCGGTAGTTTGAGCATTCTTTGGCATTGCCTTTCTTTGGGATTGGAATGAAAACTGACCTTTTCCAGTCCTGTGGCCACTGCTGAGTTTTCCAAATTTGCTGGCATATCGAGAGCAGCACTTTCACAGCATCATCTTTCAGGCTTTGAAATAGCTCAACTGGAGTTCCATCACCTCCACTAGCTTTGTTGGTAGTGATGCTTTCTAAGGCCCACTTGACTTTGCATTCCAGGATGTCTGGCTCTAGGTGAGTGATCACACCATCGTGATTATCTGGGTCATGAAGATCTTTTTTGTACAGTTCTTTTGTGTATTCTTGCCACCTCTTCTTATTATCTTCTGCTTCTCTTAGGTCCATACCATTTCTGTCCTTTATCAAGCCTATCTTTGCATGAAATGTTCCTTTGGTATCTCTAATTTTCTTGAAGAGATCTCTAGTCTTTCCCAACCTGTTGTTTTCCTCTATTTCTTTGCATTGATCGCTGAGGAAGGCTTTCTTATCTCTCCTTGCTATTCTTTGGAACTCTGCATTCAAATGGGAATATCTTTCCTTTTCTCCTTTGCTTTTTGCTTCTCTTCTCTTCCCAGCTATCTGTAAGGCCTCCTCAGACAGCCATTTTGCTTTTTTGCATTTCTTTTCCATGGGGATTTTCTTGATCCCTGTCTCCTGTACAATGTCATGAACCTCTGTCTGTAGTTCATCAGGCACTCTATCAGATCTAGTCCCTTAAATCTATTTGTCACTTCTACTGTATACTCATAAGGGATTTGATCTAGGCCATACCTCAATGGACTAGTGGTTTTCCCTACTTTCTTCAATTTAAGTCTGAATTTGGCAATAAGCAGTTCATGATCTGAGCCACAGTCTGCTCCCAGTCTTGTTTTTGCTGACTGTATAGAGCTTCTCCATCTTTGGCTGCAAAGCATATAATCAATCTGATTTCGGTGTTGACCATCTGGTGATGTCCACGTGTCAAGTCTTCTCTTGTGTTGTTGGAAGAGGGTGTTTGCTATGACCAGTGTGTTCTCTTGGCAATACTCTATTAGCCTTTGTCCTGCTTCATTCTGTACTCCAAGGCCAAATTTGCCTGTTACACCAGGTGTTTCTTGACTTCCTACTTTTGCATGGTGTTAGAAAGCATTCTAATATCATTTTTTGGACATAGCTGTTCAGTTCTACCAGCACCACTTACTGAAGAAAGTATCTTTGCCCCATTTATATTCTTGCCTCCTTTTTCAAAGATGAAGTGTCCATATGTGCATGGGTTTAACTTTGGGCTTTCTATCTTGTTCCATTGGTCTATATTTCTGTTTTTGTGCCAGTACTAACTGTAATGATGATTGTAGCTTTGCAGTATAGTCTGAAATCAGGTAAGCTGATTCCTCTAACTCCTTGGGGTCTTTTAGGTTTCTATACAAATTGTGAATTTTTTTGTTTTAGTTCTGTGGAAAATGCCATTAATAATTTAATAAGGATTGCATTGAATCTGTAGATTGCTTTTGGCAGTATAGTCATTTTCACAATATTCTTCTTCCTACCCAGGAGCATGGAATATCCCTCCATTTGTCTATGTTGTCTTTTATTTCTTTCATATGTCTTATAATTTTCTGTGTATAGTTTTTTTTGGTTTTCTTAGGTAGGTTTATTCCCAAGTATTTTATTCTTTTAGTTGCAATAGGGTTGATTCCTTAACTTCTCTTTCTGATTTTTCATTGTTAATTTATAGGAATGCAAGTGATTTCTGTGTTTTGATTTTGTATCCTACAGTTTTACTACATTCACTGATAAGTTCTAGAAATTTTCTGATAGTATCTTTAGGGTTTTCTACGTACAGTTTCATGTCATCTACAAGTAGTGAGAGTTTACTTCTTTTCCAGTATGAATTCCTTTTATTTCTTTCTCTTCTCTGATTGCCATAGCTAGGACTTCCAAAACTATCCTGAATAATATTGGTGAAAGTTAGCACTCTTGTTTTGTTCCTGATCTTAGAGGAAATGCTTTCAGTTTTTCACCATTGAGAATGTTTGCTGTGGGTTTGTTGTATATGGCCTTTATTATGTTGAGGCAGTTTCCTTCTGATAGCTTACATTAAACAATGTTGGATTTGTGATCTCCAAAGAAGAAAATTTAGCTTCAGGATCAGGATCCAGGCTTGATCACTCAAGAGCTGTTGTGTAGCAGAGTTTTATTACAGTAAAAGAGGACAGAGAAATCTGATATAGACATCAGAAGTGGACAAAGAGTGCCCCATCACTAGTCTTACCAAGGGAGCTATATACTTTTTCAATTGATTATTACAGTAAATCAAAAGGATGCTTCAAGGTTGTAAAGATCTTACCAGACACACTCCCAGAGTTTACATCTTAAAATGATAGCATTAGAACTAACAATAGGAAGACCCATTCCCATAATATACATTTTAACATAGTAAGATTAGTCAGAAGGTTCTCAAGAAGGAGAAACAATGTATCCTCAAGCAGGATGCATTGTTGCTATATAATCCTTAGTACAGAGTTTAAGCTGAGTTGTTTTGTTGTGTAATCATCAGCTCTGGACTTAAAGAAGCAAAAAAAAAAAAAAAACGTTTTATGTGATTAAGACTAAGGAATGTATAAAAAAAGTTTGCCCTTTTCTCCTCCCTGAGAACCCCAGATCCATATCTCCTCCTCAAGAGCCCCAGACCCCTTTCTCCTCCTCCAGGACTCTGGACTTCTTATCAACCTACCTAAGAGTTGACTCTCACTTCTATGCCCATTTTTTGTAGAGTTTTTACCATAAATGGGTGCTGAATTTTGTCAAAAGCTTTGTCTGCATCCGTTGAAATCATCATATGGTTTTTACCTTTCAATTTGTTAATATGGTGTATCACACTGATCGATTTGCATATACTGAAGAATCTTCGCATCCCTGAGATAAACCCAACTTGATCATGGTGTATGATCTTTTTAATATGTTGTTGGATTCTGTTTGCTAGACTTTTGTTGAGAATGTTGCAAATGTTGAGAATCTATGTTCATTAGTGATATTGGCCTATAATTTTCTTTTTTTGTGATATTTTTGCCTGGCTTAGGTATCAGGGTGATTGTGGCCTGGTGGAATGCATTTGGAAGTGTTCCTTCATCTGCAATTTTTTGGAAGAGTTTCAGAAAACTAGACATTAACTCTTCTCTAAATGTTTGATAGAATTCCCCCATGAAGCCATTTGGTCCTGGGCTTTTGGTTTTGGGGAGATTTTTGATCACAGTTTTGATTCACAGTTTTATTTGTTCATAATTTCTATTTCTCCCTGGTTCAGTCCTGGGGGGTTGAACTTTTCTAAGAATCTGTCCATTTTCTTTCAGTTGTCCATTTTTTTAGCATATAGTTGCTCATTATAGTCTCTTATCATCCCTAGTATTTCTGAATTGTCTGTTGCGATCTCTCCTTTTTAATTTCTAATTTTGTTGATGTGATTTTTCTCTCCTTTTTTCTTGATGAGTCTAGCTAATGGTCATCAATTTTATCTTCTCAAAGAACCAGCTTTTAGTTTTATTAATCTTTACTGTTGTTTCCTTCATTTCCTTGTCATTTGTTTCTGCTCTGATCTTCATGATTTCTTTCTTTTTACTGACTTTGGGGGTTTTTGTTCTAACTTTTCCATCTTCTCTAGGTGTAGAGTTAGGATGTCTCTTCACTGTCTTTCTTGTTTCCTGAGGTAGGATTGTATTGCTATCAGCTTCCCTCTTAGAACTGCTTTTGCTGCCTCCCATAGGTATGGGGTTGCCATGTTTTCATCGTCATTTGTTTCTAGGAATCTTTTGATTTCTCCTCTTATTTCTTCAGTAACCTCTTCATTATTTATAAATATATTGTTTAATCTCCATGTGTTTGTGTTTTTGCAGTTTCTTTCCTGTAATTGTTATCTACTCTCATAGCTTTGTGGTCAGAGAAGATGTTTAATATGATTTCAATTTTCTTAAATTTACTGAGGCTTGATGTGTGGCCCAAGATGTGGTCTATCCTGGAGAATGTTCCATGTGCACTCCAGGCAAAAGTATATTCTTCTGCATTTGGATGGAACGTACTGAAGATATCGATTCGTTCCATTTGGTTTAATGTTTCATTTAAGGTTTGTGTTGCCTTATTTGTTTTCTGCTTTGATGATCTTTTCTTTGGTGCAAGTGGGGTGTTAAAGACCTGTACTATTATCGTGTTGCTGTCTGTCACACCTTTTATGTCTGTTAGCATTTGCCTTATGTATTGAGGTGCTCCTATGTTGGTGTTGGGTGCATAGATATTTGCAATTGTTATGTCTTCTTCTTGGATTGATCCCTTAATCATTATGCAGTGTTTGTCTTTACCTATTGTAGTATTTTTTATTTTAAAGTCCATTTTTTCTTAAATGAGAACTGCCACACTATCTTTCGATTTCCATTTGCATGGAATATATTTTTCCATCCTTTTACTTTCAGTCTGTATGTTTCTCTCGGTCTGAAGTGGGTCTCTTGTAGACAGCATATGTGTGGGTCTTGGTTTTGTGTCCATTCAGCCAGTCTGTGTCTTTTGATGAGCATTTAACTCATTTACATTTAAAGTAATTATTGATGTATTTGTTCATATTTTCATTTTCTTAATTGTTTTGGGTTTGTTTTTGTAGGTCTTCCTTTTCTCTTAGGTTTGTTGCCTATTTAAGTCCCTTTAATGTTTGTTGTAAAGCTTATTTGGTGGTGCTAAATTCTAACTTTTCTTGTCTGCAAAGCTTTTGATTTTTCTATCAATTTTGAATGAGATCCTTGCTAGGTAGAGTAATCTTGGTTGTAGATTTTTTCTTTCAGTACTTTGAATATATTCTGCCATTCCCTTCTGACCTCCAGAGTTTCCACTGAAAGATCAGCTATTAATTGTATGGGTTTTCCCTTGTATGCTATTTGTTGCTTTTACCTTGCTGATTTTGATATTGTTTCTTTGTGTTTAATCTCTGTTAGCTTGATTAGTATGTGTCTCATATGTGTCTCAATGTGTTTCTTCTTGGGTTTATCCTGTCTGCACATCTTGAACTTGATTATTTTCTTTCCCATGCTGGGGACATTGTCAGCTATAATCTCTTCAAAAATTTTCTCAGTCTCTTTATTTTTCTTTTTCCTCTGGGACCCCTAGAACTCGAATATTGGTGAATTTAATATTGTCCCAAAAGTCTCTGAAGCTATCCTCAATTATTTTCATTTTCCCCCGTCATTCTGCTCTTCAGCAATTATTGCCATCATTCTATCTTTCAGCTCACTTATGCGTTCTTCTGCTTCCTTTAATCTACTATTGGTTCCTTCCAGGATATTTTTAGTTTTAGTAATTGTGTTATTCATCTCTATTTATTCTTTATTTCTTCTATGTGGTTTTATCTCGACCTCTGTGTGTGAGCCATCCAGAGGGGTTTGCTCCTGAGTCAGCCCTGGAGGACTTGGGTCTGCTCCAGGGAGGACCAGATGTGGAGGTGGTGCAGTTGCTTGGATTGCAGGGACACTGGCAGTACCAGGTACTCAGGGGAGCCAGCAGTTAGAACAGCAGGGAATATACTGCTCTTGAGTTTTTTTCCTAGCCTCTGGTTCTTCTGTACCAGTGGGGATTTTGCAAGGGGGTGGCACAGGAGCTTGGATCATGGGGACCCTGGCAATGCCAGATGTTCAGGGGTGCCAGCAGCAATTGTCACCAGAGGTATGGCACTATTAGGGTTTTTTTCTAGCTTCTGACAACTCTGACCCAGTGAGGAATGAGCAGGGAGTGGCACAGCTGCATGGATCCTGGGAACCCTGGTGGTACCAAGTGTGCAGGGACACCAACTGCCTCAGCTGCAGGAGCTACGGCCCTATCAGAGCCTTGTGCTAGCCTCTGGCAGCTGGCAATCAGAGTCTCTTTGGCTAGTCCTTCTCTGTTGCTTGGCCTGTTCAAACACTTACAGGACCCCCTGTTGGTGTCCTTTTCTGTTTCTTGGTGCATCCAGCACTTAATGGGCTACCCTGGAGGAGGTCCTTCTCTGTTGCTCAGTGCATCACGCACTTAAAGGGCCACCCTCTCTGGGGTCTTTCAGCTGTCCAGGGCTGATGTGTGGGAGAGAGAGGCTATAGAGATGGCGCCACTCCTGTGTGTGATTCAGCAGTATCACACTGTCTCAGTGTTTGCCTGGCTTTTCTTCACAAGCGCTTCCCACTGTGATCTCCTCCCTTGGATCCCCTCAGGGTGTCTCTCTGTGGTCAATAGCAGACCTTGCCCCGGCTTTGCCCTCCAATCTCTATGCTCCAGCCCCCAGCTGCTGTGCTTTCTAGGGGACTTGTATCCCTATCCAGGTACATATGGCTGTGGAAGGATTGTCTGTGTGATTCTCATTCCATCCAGACTGTCACAGATCAGCTACTTCACTATCCAACAGCCTCAGATGCTTCACCTCTGTTCCAAACAGTTGCCCCAATATGGGCATCTGACCCCTGCTTCAGTTTCCCCATGCCCCAGGTACAGATCCAGTCCTACTCACTTTCCTTTTTTTTTCCCCCTCTCCTTCCTTTGTCCTGCTGAGTTTGCATGGTTCTATATATTCTTTTCTGGTGGAGAGGTACTCCTGCCTGCTCTCAGATGGTGTTCTGCAGGATCTTCAGTGTCTGGCGGTGTATTCCTGATGTATCCATGAAGAGAGATGTACTCCACATCCACCTACTCCTCTGCCATCTTGGGTCTCTACTAGAACTGTGTTTGAACACACATCCGTGGGATTCCCAAACTTTCAAAGCCATGGAAGACAAATAAGGAGCAAGATTTCAACTGGCAGAGACAGCAGTGGTGGAGAAAAGATGCTAGCATATTCACATGTGTTCCTAATTACCTGGAGGCCTTACTGTCCCTTGACATTCTTGAAAGCAGAATGACATAGACACTAAGAGGTTGGAATCACATCAGCCAAGTTCAAGTCTTGGTTATGCTATAGACTGATATTTGAATTTAAGGCAAGTTCCTTAGGTCTTCTGACCCTCAAGTTCCACATGGGTTAAATGAAACTAGAGTTGTGATGAAGATTAAATAAAATGTTATTACAGTGCTTAGGTAGCAGTCTTTGCTCCATAAGAGGTTATTATTAGTATTATTATTATACTCTAGGCATAAGTTTAAACATTTTAAGTATAGTGATCATAGTTGCATGACTATAGTTGAACCCTGATTTCCTCTAAACTATTTTTTTTTTTGTCAATGAGCTGTATATTCAGAGCATACCAACTCATTAAAACCTGGTGTCGTTTGTAATTAACTTGCAAGACACTATTGTCTCAGTGAGCTTCGCTTCTCTCCTGAATGTAGAAAATCACATGACAGAAGCCTAGAAAACCTGCTTAATCCCATTTGTCACATCAGTCCTCTGGCCACATGTCAGCTGATCACAAGTTAACACAAAACAGAGGAGATGACCATAGAATATTTTTCCAATTTATTGAGAAATAATTGGCAAATACAATCGTATTAATATCTATTTTAAAGTATACAACAGGATGATGTATTAATATACATTTGTGGAATGATTATAAGGTCAAAATAAATAACACATCACTTCACATCATTAACTTTGTGTGTATGTGGGTGTTGAGAACACTTAAGATCTACTTTCAGCAACTTTCAAGCTTTATTAATTATAGTCACCATTAGATCCTCAGAACTTATTCATCTTATAAATGATATTTTATAGCCTTTGACCTGTATCTCTCCATTTTCCCTTTCTCCCAGTCCCTGGAAACCACCATTATATTCTCTATTTCTATAAATTAGCTTTATTTCTTCTTTTTTTAGTATTATACATATGTGATATCATACAGTATTTGTCTGGCTTATTTCACTTAGCATAATGCCCTAATGCCCTCCAAGCTCATCCATGTTGTCACAAATGTCAGGTCTTCCTTTTTTATGCTAAATAACATTCTATTGTGTGTGGGAAAATCATTTGAAAAAATAGATACATGTATATGTATAGCTGAATCACTTTTGTGTATACCTGAAACTAACACAACATTGTTAATCAACTATATTCCATTACAAAGTAAAAAATTTTTTAAAGTTGCAGTGAACAAAGAGTATGTTTTTGAAGTGTATTAAGCACATTTACCTACAATGCGGGAGACCCGGGTTCAATCCCTGCGTCGGGAAGATGTCCTAGAGAAGGAAATGGCAACCCACTCCAGTATTCTTGCCTGGAAAATACTATGGATGGAGGAGCCTGGTTGGCTACAGTCTATGGGGTCACAAAGAGTCGAACACAACTGAGCGACTTCACTTTCAAGCACATAGGCTCTTGTGTCATAAAGCAAGAAAATAGGCAAAAATCTAACTCGACAGATTACATGTATATCCCTGTATTTATTATTTATATGCAGAGATGATTAGACTAAAAAGATCAAAATGTAGCTAAAAAGTTTTTCATAGAGGAGACACTTGAAGCGAATTAGTATGTATGTTTGGTTTGTTGCACATTAAGGCCAGCTTAATTTTTAGTGCAGTTAAATTGCCAAGTTATTTTATTGCATAAATTGTAATTTTTCCTTTTTGCCTGTAAAATTTCATAAAGAAGCATGTGACTCAATGTCATAACTTAAACCCTCATAATATCCTGAGTTAATGCCAGTAGCCTAAATGCACAGTGTACCCTCAGACATTCAGCTGTGTAGTGTATGTGTGTGTGTGTGTGTGTGTATATGTATTCAAGATATTCTCAAATTGACTTTTTGGACATGGGAAGCTTCTAATTAATATTGTGAAGCAGCTTTAACTGAGGCTGCCCTTCTAGGCATTTTTGCCTTGATTACCTGCTCCCTATCTAAATCACAGCCTTCTGCCTGTTGTTTTTTCAAGGCCCAACTGTGAATCCAGACCAGGTGACTATGTGAATATGTTGGAAAGCAAAGTGACATAACACACCTGAGCTTCTATTTTGCTCAGGGCAGTGATTATTAACATGAGAAATTCATAGTGAGTAAAATGGCCAGAGTTTCCACAGAACTTATTGCTTACAGCTTTTGGGTCCCCTGGCCTTTGCCAGCTGTTCCACACCTGGACCTGGAGAACAGAAACATCCCACTTCAATTTATCTTTCCTAGACTTGTTGCTTATGGGACTCAGATGCCAGGTGACAGGGCTCAGAAGCAGCGGTGAGAGTCTCCACCTGCACAGCTCTGAATTCCCCAAAGAGCCCTTGTTCTGACTCTGATGCAGACACCAGCTTTTAACAATGTGTAAGCTTTAAGTCCAGAGGGGAAAGAGAACTTATACAAAACTCATGTTTTAGTGTGAGAACTTTAGCCTAATCTGGGACAGATTGATTAAGTGAGCAGGAAACTGGAGTCTTCTGAAATGTTCAAGGACTTTGTCTTCCATGGGACCTGAGGGCAGCAAGTAGTTTCTTTTTGAAGGTTTTTCTGTTGGATTTCCGGAACTCCAGAGAAGTTTCCTATGCCCTGAAATTCTGTGAGCTGCATGAAGGTAGTAGCCATTTTATCCCCCAAATCATTATACCAGTTGGTGCATATTAGGCACTAAGAAAAGGTTGTTTATCAAACGAATGGAAAAAAAAGTGACAAAAAAATCACCTTTCTGAATTCTAAAAGCACCATATGCATTTTGGTGGTTAAGAGCACAAGCTTTGGAGGGTAGAATCCAGT
Organism: Okapia johnstoni; assembly: GCA_024291935.2. NCBI lineage: Eukaryota > Metazoa > Chordata > Mammalia > Artiodactyla > Giraffidae > Okapia > Okapia johnstoni. The sequence goes on along the minus strand of CM044309.1, from coordinate 7,770,415 downwards.
TTCAGATTCTAATAATAGTTCTGCCAATTTTAAGGATGCGACCTAAGGCAAATCCCTTAAACTCTCCGAGTTTTAATTTGTAAAATAAGGATAATAATAATAACTTTCTCCTATTGCTGTTTTTAGGATTAGATGAGACAGTGTATATACACAAGGGTAGATTTCATCTCCCTTCCTACCTGATACCTGACATTTACCTATGCTATAACAAATCAGAGTAGCAAAAGAGACTCCTTTTTTTCACAATAGGATATAGGAGATATGCTATTTGAAAGTTAACCTTGTCAGCATTATGGTCTCAGTTTTCTTTTACAAAATAAACTGGTAACCAGCCTATGTTGAGGGCTCTTCACCCTCTTTTCTTCCACTCTCAGAATCTTGAACCCCATTCAGAAGAGAAGTCCACAAACTGAATGACCACAGTAGTTAGGGTCCCCAAGACAATCTCTTTCAGGAGCCCTTCAAGCAAGAACTAAGTGGCTAAGAGTCTTCATTTTTTTTGCAAGACTGTGACCTAATTTTTTTTTTTAAGATGTGAAAACAAACTTAAAGGACAATCATGCAGTTTCTTGACAATGCACAAATAATTCAATCTCAGAAATAAATATGACCTGACTTTTTGAAATGCCATAATGAAGAATCAGAAGGCTGCCCTTATACTTAACTGCTCTTACAAAAGTGGACTTTGCTCAGGTCGACCTCGAAAGGAAAGAGCCCATTGGCAGATGAGGGAACAGGACACACACTTCAGTCTTTGTTTTTGCTCTCACACTTGCTGGTACCTGCTGTAAGAATGTTGCTCTTTCTCTTGCTAGAGAAGCTGGATGTAGCTCCCAGAGCCATACAGTGCCTGGGATAATGTCCAGTAACCTCCTCCAGTCTTAGCGGTCCTCCTGATAACTTACTCTTCTTTGGGGGTATGAATCTTCTCCTTTTCCACCTTTCAAGTCTAAGGAAAGCAGTAGGTGGCATTCAGGCTAGCATTGTTTTACTCTTTTTTATGGGTTATATTCTCTAAGAAAAAAAAAACCATATGCTCAGAATATATCCAGTTCTCAATTACACCATTGGAAGTAGGAAATCAGTCTTCAATCAGCACATTCCAATGACTGATAGCTTGTACAGGAAGCTGCATTAAAGAAGACATGAGACATGCATACCTATAACTGAATTGCTTTGCTGTACACCTGAAATTAACACATTATTAAATCAAGTATACTCCAATATAAAATAAAAGGTTTAAAAAAAAAAGTAAGGGAAATTTCACCTATATTAGAAAGTGACCCAACCTTCCTCCTGCCTAACTGACAAGGAAACTAGCTTCTTCCTGGTCCCCCTATCGCTTACTCACTCTAGTGTCGCCAGCCAACAGGGGCATCCCACTGACAGTTGAACCACACCCTGTGCTGACCTCAGTATCCCTATCACCACTGGGGCTTCGCTAACAGCACCAGTCTCATACATTCCCAACATCCGCAGCCAGCTGAGATTCAGTTTGCATCACATGAACCACGTCTTCTGTACTTCCTGGCAATGGTAGATTAATGACATCAATTTCTCAAAAGAAGCAGAAGTGTTAAATGACAGCATTAATATGAGAGTCTTTGGAAGAAAACTTCAAGAAAACATCTGTGAGTAGCTCTCTTCTTTGCGGACATTGAGATACAAAGAGTAGTGAACAAAAGTCTCATTCTCCTTCTCAGCATCTCATTCCGGATATGATTCATCATTTCAGAAATACTCACATGAATGAGTTTTTGTTTTGCATTGACAAATATGGAATAACTAGAATGCCAAGACAGCCAACCTAGGGTATCCAGCAAGTCAGTATATCATGTTATAATCGTAACAGAACACACACATACACACGTTGTTGTTGAATAAATCTCTCTTATTTTATAGCAACAAAAAAAAAGAGGGAGAGACATGATTCCCATGGCATGTGGAGTGAGAAAGGAGAGAACAAGGTAGGAAAGCAGACCAATAGGCCCTGAACGAGAAGAAAGAGGTGGTCGAAGGCAGAGGTTCTGTACTGACAAGGAATAAGTGTCAGGACACCAGGCTAGACTTTTTACACCGATGTGTATTCTCTATGGTTGTGATATCCCATTCAGACTCTTGAAAAGCTGACATTTTGTATCATATTTCCTCCTTTTTTCTTCCTCTTTTTCTTCTTTTCTCTCTCCCTCTCTCTCAACATATGTATACACAAACAGACACCAAACACAACCATATACAAAAAAAGTATATGCAACCAATAGTGACTATTTTCACAGAAAACTTGGAATCCTCAAACAGTGCGCTTAGCTATGGTTAACTTGCTTCCTGGCTGAGCAAGGGGATGTTTGATGCAAGCTAAGTTCACTAATGAACAACTTTTCTGGATATCTCAGCCAGCTGGAAAGATTTTGTCCTCATAATTGTTTTTAAGCACCATTGTTTCTTACTGGCAACACAATTACTCCCACTGAAATGTGCAGAAAACAATCACACATCACAACAGTTTCATTCAAGGCACTGCTTCTCCTTACCTCAAATGTGAATATGTAGCCTTTGGAGGTATTACAGGGAGAGTCTGGGGGAGGTGACCTGGAGTCTTCTCAATATATTCAGTTGTCAAATATTTTTTAATCTAGTGAAAGGATGATTTAGCAGGGCATCGATAATACATTTGTTTCTCTGTGTGGCATTGGAATAGCACATAGTGTTCCACTTTACCATGGAGATATAGATACTTGCCAAAATTTATTCCTCTTGTAGATAAAACATGATGTTATCTATCTCACTTCCACTACTGAAATCAACGTTTAAAACTCAGTATGGTTTTTGTTCCATTTTTTGTATCACTATGTTTACATTTTAATAGGAACGTACCGGTGACACATTGATTTTTTTTTCTGAGGCAAGATGAAAATCTGTAAGAATAAAAACAGGTCATTTGGATATCTCAAATTGTAGAGGAAATGCTGTGAGTTCATCCTCAGTGAATAGGTTTAGCTTTATCATTCTCTTCTTTTCCTTCCCTTTAGGCAACGATGAGGCTAGAGACAGAAAATTAATTAATCAACCACATCTCATATTTTTAAATTCAAATTTAAACTAGGGTAAAATTGTTTCCATATTTTATTAATTCATTGAATTAGTAATGGAATAGGCTTGGTTTAGACTTATGAAAACTGCTTTCCCATGGAATACCTCTTTCAGACCTCTGCAAGCTTCTTAGTTATTAAAATCATGGTTTTCTGGGGAGAGGAGCTGCAGTCCCTGGACTGAGAATTGGACCTTGAATATGTTAAAGTTCAATCTCAGTATCTCAGTGTTGTAAGATCATTCAGAAAGACAAACTGGATGATAGAACCCACTATCCTAAGAAGGTGAATCTCAGATTAAAAGATGTTTTTTCCCTTGTCCCCACTTTAAAAATAACTTTCAAATTGAAAGTTTGCACTCACACAAAATAAAACCAAATGTCCTATATATTCCTTTAAAAAATGAAAAGGTCAAGATGGAGTCATGGTAACAAAAGGGATCACAAGTAAGCAGAGAGGTTATCTCATTTCCTGAGAAAATATTTGACAAGGAGCAAGAGGACCAGTTTCTGCATATCTCCTTTATGATTAGACCGTTTTCTGGTGCAATGTTAGAAATCCTTTCTACGCCAACTACATGGGGTGAGAAGTTCCATAAAGGCTGACTATATTTGCTCTCCTTGTTACTCCATCCTTCAGAACTGTACGTGTACAGAGTAGAAGAGTAGATGCTCAATGGATGTTTACTGAATGAATAGATGAAACTAAGATCAACCTTCCTTCCGCCCCCATCTTTACTTCTGAGATGTCAGTCTGGAATAGTCTCTTCTTGCTTGTACCCAGAATATATAAAGAGCTCTGGAAATTTAATAACAGGGAAAAAATAACCCATTTTTTAAGAGGCAAAATATTTGAACAGATACTTCACCAAAAAAGACACACAAATACCAAATAAGCACATGAAAAGAAAGTTGTTAGAGAAATATAAATTAAAATCAAAATGATATACCACTATGCATCAATTCAAATGTTAAAATGCTTAAAAACTGGCAATACCAAGTGCTGACAAGGCTGCAGAACAACTCTGAAACATTGCTGATGGAAATGCAAAATGGTATAGTCATTTTGGAAAAGAGTTTAGTGATTTCTTATAAAGTTAAACATAAAACCTACCGTAAGTTCCAGTAATCCTGTGCTCAGGTATTTACCTAAGTGTTTTTCTTTTCTATTTTTTTTCTTGAAGTATATCTGATTTACAAAATTTCATGTGTATAGCAAGGTGATTCATATATATATATATCTATCTATATATACACACACATATATATGTTTTTAAAAGATTCTTTTCCATTACAGATTATTATATTAAAAATAGTTCCCTGTTCTATACAGTAGGTCCTTGTTTATTTTATATATAGTAGTGTATGTATGTTATTAATAATTCAAAATTCCCACTTCATTCCTCATCTCCCTCCTTTACTCTTTGATAACCATGTTTGTTTTCTATTTCTGTTTTGAGAATAAGTTCATTCATGTCACTTTTATTTTAGATTCCACATACCAGTGATATCATATGATATTTTTCTTTATCTGACTTAAATCACTTAGTACGAGAATCTCTAGGTTCATCCATATTGCTGCAAATGGCATTACTTCCTTCTTTTTATGGCTCAGTAATATTACATTATACATATATACACATCACATTGTGCACATATGAAAATGTACTTTATTCATCTGTCTGATGGACATTGATTGCTTTCACATCTTGACTATTATAAATAATGCTGTAATGTACATTGAGGTACATATAGCATGTATCTTTTTGAATTATAGTTTTCTCCAGATATATGCCCAGGGGCAGGACTACAAGATGACTTGGTAGCTCTATTTTCAGTTTTTTAAGGAACCTCCATACTATTTTCCACAGTAGGTGCACCAATCTACATTCCTACCAACCGTGTAGGAAGGTTCCCTTTTCTCCACACCCTCTCCAGCATTCATTATTTGTACACTTTTTTGATGATGGCCATTCTGATCATGGTGAGGTAATACTTCACTGTAGCTTGAGCTGTTTATACATCTTAGGACATTTGTATATTTTGGAAATTAAGCCCTTGTCGGTTGCACTATATGCAAATATTTTCTCCCAATTGTAGGTTGTCTTTTCACTTTGTTTATGATTTGCTTTGTTGTGTAGAAGTTTTTAAGTTTTACTAGGTTCCATTTGCTTATTTCTACTTTTGTTTTCATTATTCTAGAGGATGGATCGAAAACATATCGCTGTGATTTATGCCAGAGTGCTCCGTGTTTTCTTCCAGGAGTTTTACAGTATCTGGTCTTATAGACACACCGCATAAGACCAGCTATTAAACAGATTCAGTAAAAGAGTCTTCACCTCATGCTTTATTGTTTTGCTGTTGTGGGTTTATTATCAGTCATATAATATGAGAAATCATCACCAATACTGAATCAGAAAAGGGTAAGGTGTACAAAAATTTGAGCATTATATTTCTGCTAAGAAGACTACTTTTTTACACATTTCCACTTAATCTGATTCTCATAAGGAGTCATGTGATGCTGCTCTATCTACCAAATAAATTTACATAGTAGGAGTCAAACTAGAGAGTCTTTAGCCAGAACGTGATCAAGTGACAGATCTTATAAGGTGCTATATATCTCCATAGTACAACATAAGTATACCTGGTAGAATTGACACTGAAGACTGATTCTGGTATGTGATCACTTGTGATAATGGACATAGAAGTGAAGGAGCACCGTTTTTCAGTTTTATAACCTCACAGAAAAATGTTCAAATCTTTGGACATCTAACCCTTTTCTGATTCAGTATTGGTGGATGGTCTTAAGCTATGTTTATATATTTATATCTACATCTGGTTTCCTTTGACTTACTCAATGCATATGACATATGAGCAAAAGCCCTTGGCTCATTCCATTAATTTGTCTTTCAAAAAGAGCAATATTCTACATCTCCAAAAATATTAGGCCCATTCGTTTTATTTTCTGAGGCTTCCATCTATTATTGTGTTCCTCCTTGAAAAGCAAAATTGGTTTTATAGGCTAGTATTCTACATGGAATTCCAGCTGAGCTATTATAAATTCTAAAAGATGATGCTGTTAAAGTGTTGCACTCAATGTGCCAGCAAATTTGGAAAAATCAGCAATGGCCACAGGACTGGAAAAGATCGGTTTTCATTCCAATCCCGAAGAAGGGCAATGACAAACAATGTTCCCACTACCATAATTTGTGCTCATTTCACATGCTAACAAGGTAATGCTCAAAATCCTCCAAGATAGGCTTCAGCAGTCCATGAACCAAGAATTCCATATGTACTACCTGGATTTAGAAAAGGCAGAGGAACCAAAGATCAAATTGCCAACATCTGTTGGATCATAGAAAAAGCAAGAGAATTCTAGAAAAACATCTACTTCTGCTTCATTGACTACATCGAAGCCTTTTGGCTGTGTGGATCACAACAAACTGGAAAATTCTTAATGAATGGGAATAACAGAGCACCTCACCTGTCTTCTCAGAAGCCTGTTGCAGGTCAAGAAGCAGCAGTTAGAACTGGACATGGAACAACGGACTTGTTCAAAATTGCGAAAGGAGTACACCAAGGGTGTATATTGTCACCTTTATTTAACTTATTTAACTTACGTGCAGAGTACATCATGTGAAATGCCAGGCTGGATGAATCACAAGCTGGAATCAAGATTGTTGGGAGAAATATCATCAAACTCAGATATGCAAGCTTTCTGATACTCTTCGTTCATAAGAAAAAAAATCATAAAGTTAAAGGAATAATGTTATAATGTTGACAGTGTTTATCTCTAGATTTTAGGATTATAAACTGTAGTGTTTATTTGCAAGTTCCTGTTAGGTTGGGCTTTTTCCTACTTGTGGGCCCCTTGTGTAATACCCCCCATATTCATTAATAAAGGGTTTTAATTTACTTTCTTCTTGCTCCCTGGTAACAATTAGTATGTGACTGGGAATCTACAAGTGGGAATTTGAGTGTGAATTTAACCTGGAACAAGAGACTCAATGTCTAAGGAGCTGTTGGGATTAACTCTATATTTTATAGTGCTGAGGTTTGTGCTGTATGCTGTGATGCATTAGATGATGAAGCTGGTCAGAAGTGCAGACTCTGGCCCCACAGTAGTCCTGCTGAGCTAGAACCTGGAGGAGAACAAGATCCCTAGGTGGTTTGGATGAACATTAAAATTTGGGAAGTCCTACCTCACCAGCGGCTTCCCAGTGGCTCAGAGGTAAAGAATCCACCGGCAATGCAGGAGCCGCAGGAGATGTGTGTTCAATCCTTGAGTGGGAAGATCCCCCAGATGCGAATATGGCAACCCACTCCAGTATTCTTGCCTGGAGAATCCTATGGACAGAGGAGCCTGGCTGGCCGCAGTCCATGGGGTCGCAGAGTCAGACATGACTGAAGCGACTTAGCACGTGTTCACTCTCCCTAGCGTTTTGTGGTGGGGCCACAGCATCTGGCTAGGTTATTTCAGGTATAAATATTATTGGATTTTCTTCTTCCTTGCCCTCTGGATCAGCCCTTGTTCCTACTCATTTTCAGCCTGGTCACATTGATTTTGCGAGTTCTTGATATTCTTCCAATAATGTTGCTTTTTGCTTAAGATAGAGTCAGTTTCTATTACTGGCAATCAGGAAAAATCCTAATTGATGCACAGGTTAATTCTTTTAAAAGTGTCTCTGCTGCTGCTGCTGCTAAGTCGCTTCAGTCGTGTCCGACTCGGTGCGACCCCATAGACGGCAGCCTGCCAGGCTCCTCCATCCCTGGGATTCTCCAGGCAAGAGTACTGGAGTGGGCTGACATTGTCTTCACCTAAAAGTGTCTCTAGCATTTCTAAATTTTCTATGATGTCCATATAGTACTTTTATAATCAGTGAAATTAAAAAAAAATTTTTTTTAATGTATGCCTGCTTGAAACCAGAGAACTATGAATTTAGATCACATTGTTTTGGTCCTTAATATATATATATGTTTGGTCCTATAATATATATTTTTTAAAAATCTCCATTGTGTTTTGGTGCTGTGCCCTCTGCCAATAGTGAAGGATAAATCAGAAAGTTTTGTGTGGCATTTACAACGTTTTTGAAAGGATGTTTTTGAGGATATTAATCATGAATTTCACAGTATCCCCTTTCTGAGAATGCACTGTACTCTGTAATCTTAACTTATGGTCAAAGACTCATGAGCACTTTTCTGGCTGAATTTGTAATCCACCCAATTTCTTGGTCTTACTATATGCATTCTAAGATTGTTATTCCCTGGGCTTCATTTTACTATCCTGACACTTTTCCTTTTGTTCTAATTGTATATATATATTGTTTCTGTTTCATCATAGGAAGTGGTTAAATTAATGAAACAATGAATGTACTGAATAGCCAAAAATAATTATTAAACATTCTATCACATGCTTCAGAACATCAGAGATGAAAGCAACCGCTCTTTCCAAGCTGTTTCTCTCCCTGATAACTCTCTACGATCCAGTATTAATCGCCAAGGATGGAGACAAACTGGCAAGAGACAGAGGGAAAAGCCTAAACAAAGCTGTGGCCTGGTACCTGATTTAGGTAGCTAGGGCAGGGCCTAGTGGGCGTGGAATGAGAAAGGGGAAAGCAAGGGAAGAGATGGGGAATGGAGAGCATCCTGCTGCTGAAATGGCCAGCTATTCCTTCGTGTGGGGAAGACTGACATTTGATACTGCCACCTGATGTCTCCCAGGATGCTCTGTAATATACATGTTTAGGCCAAGGGATTATTCAAGAGGCTTAAAGAAATTCTATGCCCATTACCAACCTATAAATGCTCACTGGATTTTTATGATTGCTAATCCCTGCTATGACCAGGGCTCATTATGGTGATAATGGCTACTCTTCCAGGGCACAATTTATCATTTGCCTGCATTCCATAAACAAGCCCTTACCCATCACTGGTTAAAGATGCTTTTATAATTCACATTATTCTGCAACAGCATCTCTGAACCTGCCCCTGAGTCATGACCCATATCTTGTTCCACCTATCTGCTCTTTTGCTTTCAAACCAGTAACCATATGGAATGAATCAATAAAAAATAATTGTTAATATTTACTGAATACTTTTCCTATACAAGCATTTAGTATTTATTAACTCATTGAATGGGCTTCCCTGGTACCTGAGCTGGTAAAGAATCTGCCTGCAATGCGGGAGACCCCAGTTCGATTCCTGGGTCAGGAAGATCCCCTGGAGAAGGCATAGGCTACCCACTCCCAGTATCCATGGGCTTCCCTCATGACTCAGATGGTAAAGAATCCACCTGCAATATGGGAGACCTGGGTTGGTTCCCTGGGTTGGGAAGATCCCCTGGAGGAGGGCATGGCAACCCATTCCAGTATTCTTGCCTGGAGAATCCCCATGGACAGAGGATCCTGGCCGTCCACGGGGTTGCAAAAAGTCGGACACAGCTGAGTGACTAAGGACATCACAGCACAGCACAACTCAATGGATCCTCACAAAACTTCAAGAGAGGTAGATACCATGATGTTGCCTCCTTTTTTCAAAAAAGAAACTAAGAAACAGAAGCTAAGCAAATTGGTCAAGGTTACACAGTAGTGGTAAAATTGCTGGGACTGGACCCCCAGAGTCTGCATACTTCATCACTTTCCAGTGATCATGTCACTGCTGAACATTGTACAGGAGACAGCACGGGTTTTACTAACTCGCCATCTGGGGATTTGCTTATTGTTCACTATACTCTTTCCACTGGAAATCACCCTTGTACTGTAACGATGGTTTTTACTCATAGCCCTTGCTCAAACTTCTTCATCTCCCCCAAGCAGAAGGCCAGCAAGATCCTGCGAGAGCCACTGGCTATTCAAGGAGTTCTTAAAAACTCTCTTTTAGCATGCCAAAGAGCAATATAAAGCATACAACGACAGGCACCAGGTCTCAGGAGAGAAAATCTGACAGTGAGATACCATCTGTTTCTACTCCCATCTTATATAGACCATCTGTTCTTGCTCAAAATACTGCACAAATGAAACTTAGGGTCATTTAAGGTCAGAGGAATCATCAACCTTTCAACTGTGTCTATCCACACCCTCATCTTGTCTTCTCCTGCTCATCTCGCCTGGTTTATCAAGGCCCCACACTTCCCTGCCCAAGTCTGCATCCAGCCTTACAAACTAGATGGACAATCTAGTTGGAAAATATGGCATGGGGATTACTGGATTCCCGTCAGTGTGAAGGCTGACTCCAGCAGCCGGTAAAATTGAAAGCATGGAGGTGAAATTTTAAGCAAGGAAACCTTCCTCGCACAGTAAACAGGGAGTCAAAATTTGAATGCTTGGTATTATCTTGCATAGGGAAGAAGTGTTGAAAGGAGAGGAATTATGCCTATTCCACTCCTGGCTGTATAAACCTTGCTCCCACTCATACTTTTACTAACCCCCTCCCCTGAAAAAAGTGAAACATGAAAATTGCTCAGTCGTGTTCGACTCTTTGTGACCCCATGGACTATACAATCCATGGAATTCTCCAGGCCAGAGTACTGGAGCAGGTAGCTGTTCCCTTCTCCAGCAGATCTTCCCAACCCAGGAATCGAATCAAACTGAGGTTTCCTGCATTCCAGGCAGATTCCTTACCAACTGAGCTATCAGGGAAGCCCCCCAAGCTATCAGGCAAGCTATCAGAGGCTGACTCCCCTGCACCATCCCCCACCCAAAGGAAAAAACTAGTCTCAAAATGTAGCTAAAATCCAAACCAATTACCAGGACCTCCTTTTCCCACAATTCCCCTTCTATTCATCTGCTTTCTCCCACCCTCTTTTTACTCATTACCTTCCTGCTATATAATGGCAGATCTGCACTCCGATACCAAACACTGCCTCTGGCCCTGCCAGAATGTGGTCCTGTCTCAGATGGATTCTTCAGGAGGTCAGGCTGAGATTAAATTTATTAGGAGTCAACATATGGGAAGAGAAGGAAAAGAAACAGGATTCTGGGCTGGGCAGAGTTCCGATCTGAGGATGATGAATTCTTGCACAGTGAGTCTGTTCTTTCTTCAGATTCACCACTGTGAGCTCTTAGAAAGGGCTCGGGGTTGCTTATGGTTTCCTATGCTTTTCATTTCTCTTGTCTTCACTTGGGATTTTCTTCATACCTACTTTCTTAAAGAATTCTGAGTTTTCCCCCTCTCTGAAGCTTTTTTTAGTTCTGTATCCCTAGATGGAGCACTTTCTTAGTTAGTTCTGAGATGACTCTTTTTAAAAAAAAAAAAACTGGTTCAATGCATCTCAAACTTTTTCACCAAAGAATTCCTGACTTTAGAGAATTCTTGACTTTAGAGAATTCCTGGTAGTCCCAAAAGGATAACTTAGAGCTGCTTTCTTTAGGCACAGACTTTCTTTAAAGTCTCTGATTGATCTTAAAAATTCATGTAAACTTTACATTCTATTCAGTAAACTATATGTGCTAGTTTTAATATTAAGATAGTGTTTTAAATTACTAGTGAATAAATTTATTCAGGAAGATGTACCAATTTTTGCATCAGTCCATGTACCTTCTGAAATAATCTAGTATATATCAGCTTCAATTTCATAAAACCAGGAGGCTATACTTCTGTAGCTTGGTATAAATTTCTTGTAGTATGTTAAGAATGAAAATTAAGAATATAATTTTAAGACCAATTACATGCACTGAATTGAGTTTTCACAATACTCTATATTTTAATGTGCCTTCAAATTGAAATTAAGAATGAAAAATATTAATATATTCCTTCTAAGGGAATGGAGAGATTTTGCCATCAAATTGTAAATCAGATGCTCAATTCAATTAGATAGGGATAAATAATCTCTCCAGGTTGTAATGTGTAATCTGGAAACATAATTTAGACACAATTCTTTACAAATATTTATGTGAGCAAGTAAAAGCAATACATTTTAGGGTTTGAGTCTTTGATGGCTTGATTTTAAAATATAATTTGTAGATCCAGAATCTTCAGAAGTATCTAAATATCAAGACTTCAAACTCTGGAGAAACAAATAAAAGCAGGTCATTTATGGCAATTTTCATTACATTAAAAAAAATTATTACAAGAATTAAGCAACATTCATTCAACAACTGCTTAAAACTGTTGAGTTCCAGAAAAAAAACTAAGAGTAAGGCAAGCAATCTTTCTTCTGGAAGCATATTTTGAAGAAGAGAAGGCAGCTACAACAGAATTTAAAGTGGTAATCTTTAGCAATAATCTAGAGCTCAGGTGTTCTGAAATCTTGGTAAAATGTAGATCCAGGTATTTTGATAGTTACTCAGATGGGGGAAGACTTAAAGTCCTCTTGTAGACACTGAGCGGCTTTAACTGAGATATATGCTTGAATGCAGGACCCCTCCAGGCCTGTACATAGATGCTTCAGGGACATATCTAAAGGCAAGTCCAAAACCTTTTTCCAAAAACTATACCGTTAAGTACATGTTTGGTATTCACTTATTGTATAAGTACTCTGGAGGTTACAAGGCAAAATAATCTTATGGATTTGATCTTATTATTCATGTACTCCACTATCCACCTTGCCTACTATGAAAAGGCTGTTCCCTAATAAGTTGTGCAGTGGTGATCAAATTTAATGCCTGAACAATCTCGACCATTTTATGTGGTATTTTATTTATTTGATCATTTATTCAACAAATGATTTCTGAGAACCTGCTCTATGTCATGCACTGTCTGAGATTCTAGGTATATAGCAAAAATAAATAGATAAAACTCTATCTCCTCATTCTTTGAGGTCTACCATTTATAAAAAATTAGATAAATAAATGATACATAGATAGAACATGAAAATGGCTATAAAATAGTATACTTATATAGAGAAAGACAGGACTGACTCCTTTGGATAGTATGTACAGGAAAGGTCTTTCCAAGGTGAGTATATTTAATCCAAGATCTAAAAGAAAAGGGAGCTAGCCCTGTGAAGAATCAGGGAGAAAGCAGCCAAGCCTCAGGAAACAGCATGTGCGCATGTCCCTTGAAATGTCCGAGGAACAGGAGGAAAGTCAGTGTGGCCAAGCCAGCATGGGTGAGGGGAGGCGTGCACGTGATGGGTGAAGATGGCCAAACAAAATTAAGTTCTGAATTCATTTCAAGTATAGGGCCTAAGGGAAATGATACGATACAACATGTATTTTTTAAACTACTGACTCAATGGACAAGTTTGAGCAAGCTCTGGGAGACAGTGATGGACAGGGAAGCCTAGAGTGCTACAGTCCACGGGGCCGCAAAGAGTCAAACGCGACTGAGCGACTGAACAGCAATCAGTACAATATATCTGTAGAGAACAGATTTAGGAGAAAAAAAATAAGGCGCAGGGAGTCCCATTTAAGATATTATTGACCTAGTTCCAGAAGTTTGATTGTGACTTGGACCGGAGTAGAAAAAATTAAAATACTTTGGGGATATATTTTAGCATTATTGGCCTAACGGCTCTAACAATATTTTTTAGCTGGGAGTCCACTTAGATGGCATCAGATACTATGGTAGGAAAACGTGGTTGAAGGAAATCCCTCAAATTGTTTTCAACCTGTTAAGTTTGCAGTGCTTGGGAAACTACCAAATAGAAATATAAGATAGAAAATTATATACACAAAACTAAAGAAAATGTGGCTTGAGGTCTCCATTTGGAAGTCAGGAGCATAAAGCTGGTATTTAAAGCAGTGGAAATGGACGAGATCACCGAAAGTGTGTAGAAAGAGTGAGAAAAGGTTCTGAAAAATAGTAACATTTAAGTGTTGAAAATAGTAAATGATGCTTCTGAGAAGCCGAGCGTAAGTAGTAAAAGAACAGGAATTAGTGTTACCACAAAACAGGGTCAACTATTTGAGGTAGAACAGAGTGATCAGCACCACTGACCACTTCTGAGAGAGCTAATAAGGAGTGGATGTAAAGCTTATTATACTGGGTTTATTAACATGGGGTTCACTTGTACCTTGATAAAAGCAAAATCAGTAGAGAACACAGGCTGAAGCGTATTAGGGCTGTCTGAGGAGTGAACGGAAAGGGAGGCGGCACAAGAGAACAAAGGTTGGAATGCAAGGGAGCTATCTTGGGACACTGACATGTCAACCTGTCTGGTCAAAGTCTATGTGTATTGTTTAGCATCAGGTGACAGAACTGGGTGCGGAAGAGTGAGATCAGATTGGTGGAATGTGACTGCATAGCTGAGGATTATTTTAAGTCTTAGTAATAATACCATATTGTCCCCAGTTAGTTACAATAACTATTCTGCTATTCACTAGGTTTGTGACTATGGACAAATTAGTAAGCCTCTCTCCTCCTCAATTTTCTCATCAATAAAATAAGACTTGTAAAAAAATCTGCCTCGAAGTCTCGTGAAGACTTAATGAGGTGATATATACAGAGCTTTGCATAGTGTCTGTCTCTATTAAATATTCACTAACTAGAATTATATTATCATTAGTAGTAGTAGTAGCAGTAGTAATGGTAATATATGTAATTAAAAATTAAATATTTGTGATAGTAAAACAAAGAGATTTCACTGTTTAAATTATAGCCATTGGACTCCTTGGCCCTTAGAAGGAAAAAATATTTGAGAAAATTTCAGTTCAGTTCAATCAGTCGTGTCCGACTCTTTGAGAACCCATGGACTACAGTGCACCAGGCTTCCATGTCCTTCACTACCTCCTGGAGTTTGCTCAAATCCAAGTCCGTTGACTTGGTGATGCCATCCAACTATCTCATCCTCTGTCATCCCCTTCTCCTCCTGCCTTCAATCTTTCCCAGCGTCAAGGTTTTATCTAGGGAGTTGTCTCTTAGCATCAGATGGCCAAAGTATCAGAGCTTCAGCTACAGTATCAGTCCTTCCAATGAATATTCAGGGTTGATTTCCTTTAGGATTGACTAGTTTGATCTCCTAGATGTCCAGGGTACTCTCAAAGAGTCTTTTCCAGCACCACAGTTCAAAAGCATCAATTCTTTGGTATTCAGCCTTGTTTATGGTCCAACTTTCACATACATACTTGATTACTGGAAAAACCGTAGCTTTGACTATATGGAATTTTGGTGATAATAAATAACCCAATCAAAAAATGGGCAGAAGATTTAAATGGACATATCTCTAAAGAAAACATATAGATTGCCAAAATAGCGTTAATTATTAGAGAAATGCAAATCAAATCTGTAATGAGGTATCACTTCACATCAGTCAGAATGGCCATCATCAAAACATCTATAAATAGTAAATGCTGAAGAGGGTGTAGAGAAAAGGGGGCCCTCCTACACCGTTGGTGAGAAGACAAATTGGCACAACCATTAGGGAGAATAATACGGCAGGTCCTTCAAAAACCAGGTTGTTGCTGTCGTTCAGTTGCTAAGTTGTGTCCAACTCCGCGATCCCATGGACTTCACTACGCCAGGCTTGCCTGTCTCCTGAGTTGGCAAATGGGTTCTTTACCAGAGCCACCTGGAAAGCTATATGTGATACATACATGCAATCAAATATTACTCAGCATTAAATGAAATAAGCCAGAGAAGGACAAATATCATACAATGTCACTTCTATGTGGAACCTAAAAAAGAATTTTACAGGTGATCTTGTTTATAAAACAAAAGTAGAGTCATAGATGCAGGAAACAAACTTATGGTTGCCGGAGGGGAAAGGTGAGGGGGATAAACTGAGCAACTAAGACTGAAATATATACGATACTATATGTAATATAGGTGACTAATAAGGACCTACTCTATAGCACAGGAAACTCTACTCAGTACTCTGCAATGACCTATATGGGAAAGGAATCATAAAAGAAGAGTGTATATAAATTTATATGTGTAACTGATTCACTTTACTGTATGCCTGAAGCTAATACAATATTGTAAACCAACTATACTCTCATAAAAGGAAAAAAAAACAACAAAGCAATAAATAAATAAACAGTTTTGAGAAGGATGGATAAAGTGGGAGAAAATCTATCTACTGCAAAAGCAGAAAATAATGTTAGTTTTAACTCTGCTTCTGACAAGGCCAAGTGATCTTAAGGTAGCTTATTCAACACTCTTTGAAATAATTTTACCCATCTATTAAAAGAAGATATGCTGAGTTATTTCTTAGTTATATTCAACTTTTAAATTCTATAATTAAAAGATTCATGAAGCTTGCAAAAATATGGATAAAATAATAGTGCAGAAAAGCCTAGATATGCCAAAAACATACTTTATTGTGAGTAAAATGCCATCTATCTCCAATGATATTTTCATATAAAATGTAAGAATACATATTTATGTATTTGACTTGCTTATTAAACCCACAAATTAAAATGACATTTATAGGATTGGAGCTTATTAAACAGAGCTGGAAATATGGTAGCTACTACTCACATGCTGAGTTTTCAATTTCAATTAATTAAAAGTTTAGTTATTCAGTTATACTTATTATACTTCGAGTACTCATTAGCCACATGTGTCTAGTGGCAGATATAGAATATTTGTATAATTTCACAAGGGTTATTGAGCAGTGCTAATTTAGATTATTCCCCATTCCTTTTATATTCTGGACATATTTCATGGGATAGTTCTTTCGCTAACTTCATCTTCCAAAATAGTACTAGCAAATGACCAAACCTAGAACAGATGCTGGAGTGTCCTCTGAGAAAACATGGCACCATTAAATTGTCATCTCCTCCTAATATTTGTTAAAATTTTTCTTGGGATACATACCTGAACAGTACTTTTTAAGCCAGAATATTCAATGACAATTCTTCCTGAAATGTTATTCTTTAATTTGAAGCAGTATTTTAAATGACTTCACGATTTGCTTTCTTTTAATTGAATCTATAAAGTGTAACATAAAATTCTGAAGTTCTATAAGGGAAATCAAAAGTTGAAGAACAAATGCTGTCATCACAAATGCATTTGGAAAAAATTTTGTAAACCAGGGATGAGATATAATCTCATTTGCTTCAGACTCTGGCAAAAGCCAGTCGTGACTAATTAATTCAGAGTTGTTTTTATTTTGGTTGCATGGGACAGATCTGTTAATAGAAACAATATATAAATCAAGAAGATCCAGAAAAGGATATTGAATATTGGTAGCAGTAAAAGGGGAAGGCTGTCAAGAGCTAAAGTCTGCAAAAATCGTCTTTCCATAAGAGATAAAAACTCATTGCAGACAGATGCTTATAAGACCCCAGCTCTGTTGAAGAGGACAGCTTTATAAATAGATGCACAATAGCAGCAGCCAGCTGTTCAAAATAATTGCCAGGAGATATTTGGTGATGACAACCTGAAGAAAGTCATCAATGCAATTATTTCACACCAGATCAGTCCAGCAGATCTGCTGAACCCTCTTGACTGTTGGGAGTGAGTGTAATACTTATTGTTCTTGGGATGCCAATGTTGCTTGCTCATTTATTCTATAATAAACAATGATTTCAACAGTGATTATATTGTTGCATAATTATTAATAATTAAATCAGGGACAATTAACTCAGTGGGTTAAAGTTTCAAATACGGGAGTCTAAGTTTCAATACACTTATGTCTGTAGGGAAATGCTCTGTCCCAGCATAAAAGACTAGGTTTGTATCTCTAGTCATTTCAGGAAAGCATACCAGTTAGCTGTAAGTCAGGACAATGTCCTATTATTAATGTCTTAATCATTGTATCATGACATAGAAGAATTTCCCAAAAGTCCTATAAACTTGATCAGTGGTTTCCTAAATGCATTTATTTTATAACTGCTAGTGTTCGTCATTCATTTCCTTTCACTACCTCTTGAATGACCTGCATTTTTTCTTTTCAATGCCTTCTTTTCTAAAAAGCCAGAATAGTTATATAACAATCGATTTCTATGGCTCAATCACAGTTTCATGAACTTTTCAGTTCTTTCTGGGACTTTTGTGTTAAAATTTTATATTATTTGATTCACATGCTAATAACACTTTTCCTGGGACATTTGCAATATAGTGTTTCATATGAGGCTTAAATAAGTGTTTGTGGAAGATCTAGTTTCCCCTTGAAAAAAATCAGATTTTCATGAACCAACATCATGAAGCAGATATTCAAAGGTAAAATATAAACTTTATTCACTCAACAAGTGTTACCTCAATGATAATTGTGTATGTAGTGGAGATAAAGGTATGAAATTCCAGTGGGGAGTTTTATTAACTAAGTAAAATTAAATGGTATTTCAAACTTAAAATTGTGCAAAAGAAATGAGGCTTTGAACTTTAAATTGATGATGGGACAATTTATTTACCTGTAGCTTTGGCATGTCTTGCTTTTGCCAACATCTCTTTCACTAGATACTGTTCCCTGAATAAATGCTTTGGTTTGGGGGATACTGATTACATTAACACATATTTCTTGAGCATCCATTATATGCAAGAAACTACTGTGGGATATAGAACAAAAGAAGTGAAAATGACTGTTCTATTATTAAATAAGGGCTAAATAACTGGTGAGATGGGCCATAGTGATGCATAGTTAAGATGTCAATTCTTAATTTACTTATATATTTGAACCAGTCCTAATCAAAACCTCAGCAACAGTTTTTTATAGAAATTGACAAGTTAGTTCTAAACTTTATATGGAAATGCAAATGATCTAGGAAATACCTACTCTAGACCTTTTGTATGCATGCATAGTCATGTATTTCACACACAAATAACATAATGTTAGGAGACATCTCTAGAGTTAAAAAATTTAGAAGGTAAGGATAATTATTTTAATATTTTCAATGGTCATTTACTTCTTCCTGCCATAGTTGATGAAATAATTAGATACCTTTTTTCTATCATTTTTCCTCTGCAACCTTCTAATTTTGTTGGCAGTATTATCTTTACACAAGATTTATAAAATTTTCATTCTGTTCTATTACTGTAAGTACATAGTTGCTTGGTTTTAGTTTTAGATTTAGTATGATTTAATGTTCATCAGTGACATTTTCACCTCAGCTCTTTATTATTTTGCATCACTTTGCTGGCTAGATTCCATCCTAGAGTAATTTTTTTCAATAAGAAAAACATTTTCAATAATTTTTTCATGGATTCAGTACTCCCTGAGCTTCTGCATTTTTGTTGTTTGTTGTTTAGTTACCAAGTTGTGTCTAACTCTTTTGTGACCCAATGGGCTGTCCAAGGAATTTTCCAGGCAATATAAACTTCATTGCAAACCAATAAAATAAGTAATGATCTCTGTTGAATAGGTATGAATACTTATCAAAGAAATGAAGCAAATTCCCATTATCATGTAATTATTTAGCAATAAACTGCATTAAAATATAGATTTATTGGAGTCCAAAAGCTATGATCTATTTATTACATATCCTAGTCTCCTATGGGCTAGAAATATTTTCAAGATATGCAGCATTTAGTTGTCCTTCCTTCCTTCCAACGAAGACCTACGGCAATAAATAACAGAAAAGACTGTGTTTGCCTAGAGGAATATGAGAAGGCTTCTAAATGGAGAGACAAACTGAGCTGGACTTTGAATAACAAGTAACTTTTCATTAGGTAGAGGAGCTAGAAATGGCATCCTAGGCGACCAGCACAGCACGGAAAAGGCATGGAGACAAGGCACTACAGGAAATGGTAAATGGTCTGAGAAGGGTGATCAAAAGCAGCAAGATTGGTATTCCTTCACTTTAGATTGCAAAGGCTTTGAAGATGGTGACAAAGAGCATAACGAAGGACTCTATTAGTCAGGACCCTTTGGAAAGAAGACTCACTAGCAATTATCTTTATTGAATAGTCATAAGCTTCCAGGCATAACACAACAAAATCATCAAAATCAATTGGATTTACTCAGCATGAGAATCTCTAGGTCCATGTTGCTGCAAACAGCATTATTTTGTCCTATTTTATGGCTGAGTAATATTCTATTGTACATATGTACAATATCTTCTTTAGCCACTCCTCTGTTGATGGACATTTAGGTTGCTTCTATATCCTGGCTATTGTGAATAATACTTCTATGAACATTGGGGTGCATATATCTTTTTGAATTATGATTTTCTCCAGATATATGCCCAGGTGCGGGATTGCTGAATCATACGGTAGCTCTATTTTCGGTTTTTTAAGGAAACTCCATACTGTTCTCTGTAGTGGCTGTACCAGTTTGCATTGCCACCAACAATGTAGGAGGGTTCCCTTTCTTTCACATCCTCTATAGCACTTACAGTTTGTAGATGTTTTGATGATGGCCATTATGATCAATGTGAGGTGATACCTGTTATGTACTGTGCTGTGCTAAGTCGCTTCAGTCATGTCCGACTCTTTGTGACGCTATGGATGGTAGCTCACCAGGTTCTTCCGTCCATGGGACTCTCCTGGAAGAATACTGGAGTGGGTTGCTGTGCCCTCCTCCAGGAGATCTTCCCAACCCAGGGATCAAACCTGCATCTCTAACGTCTCCTGCATTGAAAAGCAGGTTTTTACCACTAGCGCCACCTGGGAAGTTCAATACCTATTATATGTGGAACATAAAAAAAAAAAAAAAAAAAGACTACAATTAATTTATCTACACAACCAAAATAAGATGTACAGATGTAGAAAATAAGCTTAAGGTTACTGAGAGGTAAGGGAGGGAGGAAGGATATATTGGGAGATTGGAATTAAAACATACACACACTATACATAAAATAGACAACTAATAAGGACCTACTGTATAGCAGAGGGAACTCTGCTCAGTACCCTAGGAGCCTATATGAGAAAAGAATCTAAAAAAGAGTAGATGCATGTGTTTGCATTACAGATTCACCTTGCTCTGCATCTGAAATAAACACAATATTGTAGATCAATTATACTTCAACAAAAATTTTTAAAAATCAGCTGAGTTCAAAATTCAAATGAACCCCCAAACCAGAAACCAAACAAGTATCAATTATTTCAACTCTACAGGAGAGATCACCTTTAAGCATGGACCACAATCATGGAATTTCATAAATGTCCAATGAAATTTTGATAATTTGAGAACAAATAGTATCAGCAGTTACACAGAATAATGTTTTTGTGGATTGCTAGGAAAATAAACAACTCATAGGGAAGCAACAAAGATCATATACTATCATGAATTTCCACTTTTAACACAGTACTAATTAGATGTGGGAAATGTAGTGGCCTTTAAGACATCTGACTCATGTCACTTTCAGGCTGAAATGTCTTAACAGTTTTTCTTCCTATCTTGATCATAATCATACTACTTTGGCAGCTGTGTGGAAATGTCTAGAATTGCTGCAATTTTCATCATTGACTTATTCTTGGTTCTTTATGTAAATTTTCAAAGAGCTGGGGTAAAAATCATATTGGTTACATATGACAGTCACACATCAGTACATCTCTCTTGTTAAAATGTTAAGTGAAATGCATGCTCAGGAACTTTCTTCTCATAGCCATGGTTGTGTGGGTGCCTGCTTTTCTTCTCCAGGTTCATGAAGTCCATATCTGTCCATAGATGTGCTTCAGGGGATCAATGCTACTGCTGCTGCTGCTGCTGCTGCTAAGTCACTTCAGTCATGTCCGACTTTGTGTGACCCCATAAACGGCAGCCCACCAGGCTCCTCTGTCCCTGGGATTCTCCAGGCAAGAATACTGGAGTGGGTTGCCATTTCCTTCTCCAATTCATGCATGCATGCTAAGTCGCTTCAGTCATGTCCAACTCTGTGAGACCCCATGGACAGCAGCCCACCAGGCACCTCTGTCCACAGAATTCTCTAGGCAAGAGTACCAGAGTGGGTTGCCACTTCCTTCTCCACAGGGGATCAATAAATGCCCTCAATTAAAAGCAAAATATTCTACATTTTCCAAGGAGAGAATCTACAGCTTTCATCAGGTGTTCAAAGCGATCTTGAGCACCTCACATTTATGAACCATTAGCATAGAGGAAAAAGCACCTGTGATTTTCTCTTTCTTGTCTCAAACACAGTAGAAAGCAGGACAGTAGCTAGCCATGCATCTTGAATTCTTTTGTGAAAAATAGTCCTTAACTGAATGCCAAAACGTAGATGTTGTGAAAGGAACAGGTGCTCAGTTCAATAGCTACAAACTTCTTTCCCTCTAGGTGTGAGATGAATGCTCTTAAAACTCCCAAAGACTATCTCTGGCAGAAGCGGTTGTTGTTTCAGAGCAGATAACAAGTCACAGGTAAGTCTTCCTGATACTCACTTAAAAATTGGTGTAGGACAATATGTTTTTGCATAAGACTTAAATTTTTATTTTATCTCCTCTTTATGATTCTGGTCACTAATAAACTAATATTAAGCTAGCATTACTACTATTTCCCTTTAATACTAAATTACAGCGTTTTGATAAAAGTGCTTCCATTTTTTGAATTTTGTAACCTATTTTATAAATGCAGCAGGATGACATTTAATGAGACATTTAATATGTTTTTATAACTTGAGGTTTTTGATTTGTAGTGCTGCTGTTACTCTACCCTTACTCTGATCTATTGTACATATCAGTATGTCACATATCAGTACGTACATATCAGTATTGTACATATCAGCATGTCATAGGTACGGCCTGGGCGTGATGTTAGTTTTCTCTGTTTCCTTTATGTGCTTATTTCTCACCTATGGACTAAAACACAAAGTTAGGTCATGGCTTTGTACAACTTTCTTCTGATGGTTACACCTAATTTCTGAAATTAATGTATCTGCATTACATTAACCATATTTTCGTATGACCTACTGCAAATTATAGGCACAGTGTTCTTTTTTATCTGAACATAAAAATTTTGTAAATTTACTTGCTAACACTGTCCTTGGAAGAAAAGTACAAGAGAATATGAGTATGCCACAAAACAAGGAAATATTCAATTCCAATGTTGATAAAAGAAAATACAAGCTAGCTCGTATGGGCTCCCACTGGCTAAATTTGGAATAATTAGAGCATGAGTAAGAACCACAATGTTTTTTTTTTAATGAATTTATTTACTTTTTATTGAAGGATAACTGCTTTACAGAATTTTGTTGTTTTTCTGTCAAACCTCAACATGAATCGGCCATAGGTATACATATATCCCCTCTCTTTTGAGCCTCCCTCCCAGCTCCCTCCCCATCCCACCCCTCTAGGTTGATACAGAGCCCCTGTTTGAGTTCCCTGAGTCATACAGCAAATTCCCATTGGCTCTCTATTTTACATACGGCAATGCAAGTTTCCATATTTCTCTCTCCACACATCTCACCCTCTCCTCCCATCTCCCTGTGTGTACTGAAACAGACACATGTACCCCAGTGTTCACTGCAGAACTTTTTACAATAGCTGGAACATGGAAGCAACCCAGATGTCCATTGACTGATGAATGGATAAAGAGATTGTGGTAGATATACACAATGAAATATTACTCAGCCATAAAAAGGAACACATCTGCGTCAGTTCTAATGAGGTGGATGAACCTAGAGCCTATATACAAAGTGATGTAAGCCAGAAAGAGAAAGATAAATATCATATACTAATGCATACATATGGAATCTAGAAAGATGGCACCAAAGGATTTGCAGGGCAGTGGTGGAGAAACAGATATAGGGAACCACAACTTTGACAATTATAAATAATAGAACAGATAAACATCAATGAGTCTAAAAGAAGTTAAAGGGGGAAAAACTCATTTGCTGTCATTGGTGAGGACAAATGGTAACATCATCATTGGTGCTGACAATTATCACAATCCCTTACTTTGCAAACTGGCAACTAAAGGGAAAAAATAAGTATTTATCCTAAGTATTCATCTTGCCTTATTCAAGGAAGTAGAACTTATTTTACTCAATAAGAGGAAATGTTCTTTTATATATGAATGTCAGGTAACAATTCTATCTATAAGGGATGATAGAATTTAAAAAGTCAAAATTTTGTAACTCAGTCTAATAATGAATTCAGACAAGGATCATCTATCCATATAGGGAACGATCAAGGATGCTAGATTCATTATAGGAAAGACAGTCAAGAGCATAGGTATTTCACACTCTATCAAAGTATCAGTTCATAGGCTACTTGTCAATTGCAGCTAGAATAATATAAATTTACAATGGAGGCATCTTGCTTTCTCCATCCTAACCAAGTGATCAAATATAGGACCATGTATGCCCCCTGATGTGAGATAATTTGACATACGTATCACTATCTAAGAGACATTCTCTCAAACACGCTTAAACAACAGACATAATCTACTTTAAGCATAGTCAAATATTTACAGAAAACAAAGGGATAAAAGAAAGAAATGAAGTGAAAATGCAACAAACTACACAGAAAACTCCAGAACGTACAAGAGAACAAGATGAGCTTGGTCATGAGTGGGCACAAGAATTAGACAGCAGGATTATTGTAAATTAAGAGACAAAATATCTAATTGCACTCTCTGAAACTTCACTTATTGGTTATTCTTAAAGCCATAAAATATGGCTTAGAAATAACTGGGGGAAATTTGAATATGGACTGCCATAGATGATGCTATTGAAATCTTACGGAGATAAGAATACCTTCTTAAGTGAACAATGCAAAGAAATAGAGGAAAATAATAGAATGACAAAAACTAGAGATCTATCCAAGAAAATTAGAGATACCAAGGGACTATTTCATGCAAAGATGGGCACAATAAAGGACAGAAATGGTAAGGATCTAACAGAGCAGAAGAGATTAAGAAGAGGTGGCAAGAATACACAGAACTGTACAGTAAAGATCTTCATGACCCAGAAAACTATGCTGGTGTGGTCACTCACCTAGAACCAGACATCCTGGAGTATGAAGTCAAGTGGGTATTAGGAAGCATTAGTAGGAACAAAGCTAGTGGAGGTGATGGAATTCCAGCTGACCTATTTCAAATCCTAAAAGATGATGCTGTTAAAGTGTTGCACTCAATAGGTCAGCAAATTTGGAAAACTCAGAAGTGGTCACAGAACTGGAAAAGGTCAGTTTTCATTCCAATCCCAAATAAAGGCAATGCCAAAGAATGAACCTTCAAATACTGCATAAGTGTGCTTATTTCATATGCTAGTAAAGTAATGCTCAAAATCCTTCAAGCTAGGCTTAAACAGTATGTGAATCAAGAATACCCAGATGTACAAGCTGGATTTAGAAAAAGCAGAGGAACCAAAGATCAAATTGTCAGTAATCACTGGATCACAGAAAAAGCAAGAGAATTCCAGAAAAACATCTACTTCTGCTTCGTTGACTATGTGAAGGCTTTAGAGACATCACTTTGCTAACACAAGTCCATATAGTTAAAGCTATAGTTTTTCCAGTAGTCACGTACAGATGTGAGAGTTGGACCTTAAAGAAGGCTGAGTGCTGAAGAATTGATACTTTCTAACTCTGGTGCTGAAGAAGACTCCTGAGAGTCCTTTGACAGCAAGGAGATCAAACCAATCAATCCAAAAGGAAATCAACCCTGAATATTCATTGGAAGGACTGATACTGAAGCTGAAGCTCCAATAATTTGGCCACCTTTTGCAAAGAGCCAACTAACTGGAAAAGACTGATTCTGGGAAAGATTGAAGGCAGAAGGAGAAGGGGAAGACAGAGGATGAGATGGTTGGATGGTATCACCGACACAATGGACCTGAGTTTGTGCAAACCCCACAAGATAGTGAAGGACGTGAAAGCCTGACACACTGCTATCCATGGGGCCGCAAACAGTTGGACATGACTGAGCGACTGAACAACAATGGAATCTTTAATTTCTCAGGTATGATAATCACATACTATGGCTATAAATGAAAATGTCTTTTCTTAGCGAATACATGCTGGAGCATCTTTGTGTCTTTCACTACTTTCACATAATTTATTTTTTAAAAAGAAATAAACACATTTATAGCTACATTAAGCAAATGTGGCAAAAGTTAACAATTATTGAATATGCATGTTGAGCATATGGATGTTCATTGTTCATTTAACATTTCGGCATTTTCAATTGTTTTATACACATTTGGCAACAAAACAATAAAGTCATATGTGTTTTGTATGTGCAATCTTATTTGTGTATACATATGTAATTTAATATCTAGAAGTACAATTAAAATATTTGATCTTTGGATTCTTTGTATGTTCATGTGATGTTACTTTGCTAGGGGTTGCTGGGCCTCCAAATCAACTTGTGAAGCCATGTCAGCTCATTGTAGATGGAAGTGCCCTTCATTTCTCTTAAATCTGTAGCTCATGCACAGAATTTATGTGGTGTCAGCAGCATGATGGATGTTCCCAATTCTGTGAAGGAATTATAGACATATGTTGCAGTCATGACTATACAGAATGCCATGAAGTGAGGAAGAACAGGGCAGCACAGTGAAATCTAGGATGAAAGTAGAGATCAGAAATGTAAGAGCCAGGGAAAATTGTCAAAGTGTATATAAAGGGATTAAGAGGATGGTGAGCATAAGGAGGCAGGACGTATGGAAGCCATGTGTCATAAAATATGCCATATGGTGTTGGGAGGTGGCAAAGAAAGGGCAAGTGCCCTGAAGAGATGATGAAGGTAAAATCACATTGACAAGGACCAGACGGAGTTCAGCACAGTACAAGTGGGTGGCGTTCCTCCCACAAGGTGAAGGGAAGCCTAGAAACAATTCTAAGCTCTCAGGATGGTGAAAATAAAGGAATCCACTTGAGCTGGTGAGTGGAGGATTTTGAGGTCAGAAAAAGTCAAGTGATTTGAAGCCAAGTCAGCTGGAAGAGTGAAAATACTATTAGCTTTGAAATAGGTTAAATCTAATTTAAAATTTTTAGCTCTGCTATCTTCTACCTGTGTGACTTGACAATCACTTGGGGTCTCAATTTTGTTTTTAAAACTTGTAAGTCAGAATTTTGAAAAGAGGTAATAATTGGTGAATAATGAACATTTAGTTTTATTCACAGAATTAGTCAATCAGATATGATAATCTGATACATGTTAATTTGATTACATACATCATGACCACATAAACTTAACAGTGATTTAGAGAGGATTGTAACCTATTAGGAGTTTTTGTATTATTAGCCCTCTCTGACCAGGGGAGAAGGTATGGTTCAGCAGAGCAGAGGACAATTGTAAAACTCACTCTGGATGAAGTCCCTTGAATTGGACTCATTTATCATTCATCAACTTATTTATAGAGGACATTCTGCATATAATAGATTTTATGCTAGGCAGTGGCTTATACTGAATAGATAGGATGTCTGTCTGTGGATTTATAACATGTTAGTTTCTATTTTGTTTATTTGTATGTTCCTTCAACAAACATTTATTGAACGTTTTCTCTATATTTTATTGGGCAACTTCTATGTACCATGTTCCTAAAATCATTCACACATATGTTTTCTATAAAATCAGGTTTTGTTTTTGGTGGATCAAGCTAAGAAAGAGCTAGAAACTGTGCTGCATAAAATATGAGATGAATAAATTACGTTAACGTCATTCAAAAAGTTTGTAATCTGACTGAATAAGGAAGCCACAAAAAATGCAAATGCAGGGTAAAATGTGATATTCCAGAAGAGTCACAAATAAAACTCAAAGAAAAAAGAAATCGCATCTAATTTGTTAGTGGGGAAGAAGCAATAGGAAAAATGTTGATAGAAAATGTGTCATTTGATAAGATCTTCAAGGAATTAAAATGGTGCATTAGTTTCTCCAGGCTAAAAGAAAATTATCATAAATTAGGTGGCTTACAAACAACAAAAAATTATTCTCTCACAGTTGAGGAGAAAAAAAGTGTAAAATCAAGGTGCCAGCAGATTTGTTCCCTTCTGGAGGCTTTCCTTCTGGAGCTGGGAGGAAGAATCTGTTCATGCCTTCCAACTTCTGGTGATCGTTAGCAATCCTTCATCTTCCTTGGCTCATGATGGTATCACTCTAATCTCTGACTACATCTTCATGTGACATTCCCCTCAGTGTATCTCAGGATACACTTTTTCTTGTAAAGATGCTAATCATTAGATTTAGGGCCCTCACTAAATTCAGTGTGATCTCATCTCTAGAGCCCCAACAAATTACATCTGCAAAAACCCTATTAGGTCACATTCTCAGGTTTTGAACGAACACAAATATTTGGGGAGATACTAATCAACCCAGTACAGATGGGAAAGGAGTTCTCCAGGGTGAAGAGAAAAAAATATGACCAGATGTACTTTAGGGATGTGTTAACAGAGAAAAGAGTAATCTAGTCTACTTAGAAAGTGCACAAAATGTGAGAAAAGAGAGAGAGGTCTAGACAAAAGGAGCTCTTTTTCATCCTTTAATACTCATAGCCGGTGTCACACTTTGCACGCTCTTATCAAAAGATCCTTTTCTGTCCTCCCGACAATTAGTTGATTCTTCCTTTGTGTTCCCATTACACTTTATCCTTAACTCTTTAATAGCACTCAATGTATTGTATTGAAATTTTGTGTATACATATCTATATTGTTAGACTGATTCAGGATGTAACTAAGCTATTTGGTTTAGTATTCCCAAAGCTTAGCACAGGGCTGAACACATAATAATCACATACTAAGTACTTGTGGAAGATCGAAAGGATAAATGTGGATGGGAGGAACAAAGAGGGGAGGGGAGGTAGATGGATGGATGGATAGATAGATAACATGGCTAGCCTTGTGATGCTTTACAGAGGATTCTGAACACCAGTTTGAGAATTCTGTACTTTATTCTGTAGATAATGAGCAATCTCTGCAGGTTTCTGAATAGGGGAATAATAAATTATGACTATGCTTTAAAATTAAATATCTGTCGATAGTATTCTATATGAATTGGAAACAAAGGAAAATCTCAAAAGAAAGATAAATTTCAAAGATTATTGTTAGGAGTTGTGGACCCAAAACAGTCCCTGTGCTTTGGGGATGGAAAGAAGAAAAAAATGGAGGCAATATGAACAAGCTTAGTGATTGGACTTGTATAGTCCCATTAACATAAAAAGTTAGGTGGGAAAAAAATAACTTTCAATTGCAAATGGTGATTTACCTTGGAATATTGTAAGAGTTTAGGGAGAACATTCCAGAATCTAAATTTTACTATTCAGTGAGATTGTTGTTGTCCAGTCAGTAAGTCCTGTCCAACCCTGCGATTCTATGGACTGCAGCATGCCAGTCCTCCACTATCTCCCAGCATTTGCTCAAGTTCACATCCACTGAGTTGGTGATGTCATCCAACTATCTCATCCTCTGCCACCCTCTTCCCCTTTTGCCTTCAGTCTTTCCCAGCATCATGATCTTTTCCAATGAGTCAGTTCTTTGTACCAGGTGGCCAAAGTATTGGAGCTTCAGCATTAGTCCTTCCAATGAATATTCAAGGTTGATTTCCTTCAGGATTGCCTGACTTGATCTCCTTGCAGTCCAAGGACTCTCAAGAGTTGTCCCCAGCACCACAATTCAAAAGCATCAATTCTTAGGTGCTCAGCCTTCTTTATGGTCCAACTCTCAAATTCATACATGATACATGACTATGGGAAAAACTGTAGCTTTGATTATATGGACTTTTGTCAACAAAGTGATGTCTTTGTGTTTTAATATGCTGTCTAGGTTTGTCATAGCCTTCCTTCCAAGAAGCAAACATCTAATTTCATGGCAGTCACCATCTGCAGTGATTTTGGAGCCCAAGAAAAGAAAATCTCATTGCTTCCACTTTTTCCCCTTCTATTTCT
The DNA here is from genome assembly GCA_024291935.2 of Okapia johnstoni. Lineage (NCBI taxonomy): Eukaryota > Metazoa > Chordata > Mammalia > Artiodactyla > Giraffidae > Okapia > Okapia johnstoni. The sequence goes on along the minus strand of CM044309.1, from coordinate 7,740,745 downwards.
CATAAAATGATGGCACTACATGCCATGGTCTTAGTTTTTTTAATGTTAAGTTTTAAGCCAGCTTTTTCACTCTCCTCTTTAACCTTCATCAAGAGGTTCTTTAGTTCCTCTTCATTTTCTGCCATTAGAGTGGTATCATGTGCCCATCTGAGGTTGTTGATAATTCTCTTGACAACCTTGATTCCAGCCTGTGACTCATCCAGCCCGGCATTTCACATTATGTACTCTGACCTTGATATACTCCTTTCCCAATTTTGAACCAGTCAGTAGTTCCATGTAGGGTTCTAACTGTTACTTCTTGATCCACAAACAGGTTTTTCAGGAGGTAGGTAAGGAAGATGGTAGCCCTATTTCTTTAAGAATTTTCCAAGTGGCAAACCATTCCAGTACTCTTGCTGCAAGAACGCCGTGAACGGTACAAAAAGGCAAAAAGGTATGACACCAAAAGATGAGCTCCCCAGGTTGGAAGGTGTCCAACATGCTACTGGGGAAGAGTGGAGAGCAATTACTTACAGCTCCAGAAAGAATGAAACCTCTGGGCCAAAGTGAAAACAACACTCAGTTGTGGATGCATCTGATGGTGAACATAATGTTCAGTGCTGTAAAGAACAATATTGCACAGCAACCTGGAATGTTAGGTCTATGAATCAAGGTGAACTGGACCTGGTCAAGAAGGAGATGGCAAGAGTGAACATCATCTTAGCAATCAGTGAACTAAAATGGACAGGATTGGGTGAATTTAATTCAGATGACCATTATATCTTCTACTGTGGGCAAGAATCCTTTAGAAGAAATGGAGTAGCCCTCATAGTCCCATGGACAGAGGAGCCTGGTAGGCTACAGTCCATGGGGTCGCTAAGAGTTGGACACGACTGAGTGACTTCACTTTCACTTTTCCCTTTCATGCACTGGAGAAGGAAATGGCAACCCACTCCAGTATTTTTGCCTGGAGAATCCCAGGGACAGCGGAACCTAGTGGGCTGCCATCTATGGGGTCGCACAGAGTCAGACATGACTGAAGCGACTTAGCAGCAGCAGCAGCATAGTCAACAAAAGAGTCCAAAATGCAGTACTTGGGTGCAATCTCAAAAATGACAGAATGATCTTGATTGGCTTCCAAGGCAAAACATTCAACATTAAGGCTGTCGAAGTCTATGCCTCAACCACTGATACTGAAGAAGCTGAAGAAGCTGAAGTTGACTGGTTCTATGAAGACTTACAAGACATTCTAAACTAATACCAAAAAAAAAAAAAAGATGTCTTTTCATCATTCAACTAGATAATCAGGTGAAATATTGAAGTTACCAAGTTAAAAAATAAGAGAAATGGCTTAAGGAGAGAGCATTAAATATTTCTAATATTTAGAGAAGTTGAGTACGAGGAAGAACCTATTAAAAACACAGACCAAAATCACGGATGAAAATATTCAAAAATTCTCAACAAAATGTTATTAAACTAAACTTAACATACATTAAAAGGCTCATACATTATGATCAAGTGGGATTTATTTTAGGGACTCAAGGGTGGTTCAACATCTGCAAATCAGTACAGGTTATGCACATTAACAAATTGAAGAATAAAAATCATATGGTTAGCTCATCAGATGCAGAAAAAGCTTTTGAGAAAATTCAGTATACTTTTATGACAAAACTCTCAACAAAGTGGGTATAGAGGGAACATACCCCAACATAATAAAGGCCATATATGATAAGCCCACAGCTAACATCATCCTCAATGGTGAAAACCTGAAAACACATCTTCTGTGAATTAAGAGCAAGACAAAGATTCCCACTCTTGACATATTTATTTAGCATAGTAAGTCCTAGCCACAGCAATCAGATAAGGAAAAGACACAGCAAAACTGCCAGTTTGCAAAGGGCATGATACTATATGTGCATGAGTGCTAAGTCACTTCAGTCATGTCCAACTCTTTGCAAGCCTATGGACTATAGCCCCCAGGCTCCTCTGTCCAAGGGACTGTCCAGGCAAGAATGTTGAAGTGGATTGTCATGCCCTCCTCCAAGAGATCTTCCTGATCCAGGGATTGAACCTGCATCTCTTGTGTCTCCTGCATTGGCAGACAGGTTCTTTATCACTAGTACCACTTGGGAAGCCTGATACTATGTGTAGAAAAATCTAAAAATGCCACTAAAAACTGTTAGAACTCATCAATGAATTCAGTGAAGTTGTAGGATAGAAAAGTAATACAGAAATCTGTTGTGTTTCTTCACACTAAGAATGGACAATTAGAAAGAGAAATTCATAGAACAATTCTACTTACAAAAGCATGGAAAGAGTAAACTACCTAGGAATAAATCTAAAAAGGAGATTGAAAAAAAAAGCCCATACTTAGAAAACTGTAAGATGTGATGAAAGAAGCTGAATATGAGACAAACAGATGGAAAGATATTATGTACATGGACTGGAAGAATTAATATTGTTAAAATGATCATACTACCCAGGGCAAATCTACAGATTTATGCAATTCTTATCAAAATTCCAGTGGCATTTTTCATAGAATGGTAGAAGATGAGACATGGGCAAAACAAATGTAGGGGATTAAGAGGCACAAACCTCCAGTTATATAAGTTATGCAGCTGTAGTATACAGGCCACAGACCAATATCAGTCCATGGCCTGTTAGGAACTGGGCCATGCAGCAGGAGGTGAGTGGTGGGTGAGCTTTCTCTTTGTAAATGGCTGCATTTACAGCCGTTCCCCATTGTCGGCATTACTGCCTGAGCTCTGCCTCCTGTCAGATCGGTGGCAGTATTAGATTCGCACAGGAGTGTGAACCCTCCTGTGAAGTGTGTGTGAGAGGGGTCTATGTTGTGCACCCCATATGAGGATCTCACGCCTGATGATCTGAGGTGAAGTTGAGGTGGTGATGCTAATGCTGGGGAGTGAGGGAGGGAAAGTCAGCCGTGCCCGACTCTTTGCCATACAGGCCACGGAATTCTCCAGGCCAGAATACTGGAGTGGGTAGCCTTTCCCTTCTCCAGGGGACCTTCCCAACCCAGAGATCGAACCCAGGTCTCCCGCATTGCAGGTAGAGGCTGGCTGTTTATCAGCTGAGCCACAAGGGAAGCCCAATGCTGGGGAGAAGCTGCAAACACAGATTATCATTAGCACAATAAATAAAATGCTCTCAAATAATCCCCAAACCATCCTTACCCACCACCCTCGGTCCATGGTAAAATAGTCTCCTGCAAAACTAGTCCTCGGTATCACAAAGGTTGGGGACCGCTGCTATACAGCATAATGCATACGGTCAACAATATCATAACTTTGCATGGGGACAGGCATTTATTAGACACATCATGTTGTTCATTTCATAAAGAACAGTATGTAAATGTCAAATCATTTTGTGGTGTATCTAAAACTAACTTAATATTACACATCAACTCTATTTCAATAAAACTTACACACAGTAGAGGACTCCCAACAGTATTATCAGATCAGTTCTACCTTATATTTGAGGGTAAGGTATTTCTCAATAGAGAGGCCCATTTCTCAGTAGCACCCCCCTATAGTGGGAGTATACTTCTTTGGAGGAAAAGAACGCATGACCTTGCCCTTCACAGCTTTGTGAGCACAGAAAAGCCACCTGAGTCCAAAGGCAGGATAAGATCTGGGAAGGTATATACATCCTCTCTGTTCAGCCCAGCCCCAATCTCTCTATACCCAAGTGCTGAAACAGTTATCTCTTAAGTGCAGTGAGAATCACGGGAGTATTTTCGTTTGGCATGCCGAGTTCCTAGCCCAATTTCTACATATTAAAAATAGATGCATGGTCTTGAGCAGTTACCGAATTTTTCTATTGTTCAGTATCCCCATCTGAAAAATTAAGATAATCATAGTTTCTGTTATTGGGTTGCTTGAAGATTATAAAGATTTTTTTCTTTCACTTCTCCGAATTATTGTTTTCATATAAAGCTACTTATGAGCTATTAAGTTTTAATAATGGATTTAATTTTTATAGTCATTTATTTCATTTAAATTTTGAAAAAGACTTTCCTATTTCATCATTTGCTTACATATACCATTGAGACTGTTGGTTTTCCTCTGCTGTCTTGGATTCTAAATTTTAAATACAAATCACGGGGCCATCTTTGAAAGCTGTTTTAAGATAATTCATGGTCAAGTGGTGGTTCCCTCAGGACTGGCTGTCTTTCTCACTGCTGGACCTCAGATCTCTGCTGTTTTTCCAGCAAAACCAGCTTCTGGGTAATCACGAGCTGGGCAGTGCAATTTGACCTGGTCACAGCTGAAATGTGCTGCTAAGAAGTAATAGGTAATTCGACCTAATTTGGCCTGAGCCTCTCATCAGCTGAGATGAGATTACCAATTGAGTACAATTATGGAGGGTGATTTGGTGCTTCTGACCTACAGTCCGCTGGAGGCTCGAGTTGGATCATCTCACCTATGAAATTTCCCACAGGATTTCCAGATAATGATTTTAAATGCTAATTACTACATGTAGTCAATGCTCTGATAAAATTGAAAGCATTTTGATTTATGATGGATATTAAGTAAGAGCAAGAATTAAACCCAGTAGATTTAAAGGACTGAAACACACTCAGAAGGTTTGGACACAAAAACTGCAAAGCCCCTCCTATTCAATAGTCGTATTTATTTCAGCTCAAAAACATTTTCTACATATTACCGTCAGTAATATCACTGTAGAAACTGACCTGATTCTATCCAAATCTGCAGTTTTTTCTTTTTTGTTAAATATATATAAATATCTTCTCCGACTTGGCAGCAATTCTGGCACAGTCAGAAATAGGACGGGCTCCTATGTAGGAAATTTGAGTGTTTAGGGAGGCCCAGTTCTGAGCTAAACAGAATTTGAAAGGCAAGGCCAGTCTGTGGAAAGTTCTTCCTGAATCTAAGTAGCTGAAAGCATATCAAAGGATCCACAGATAGAGACCAAGACTTTCTAGCCTCAGATTTACCCTACCCTAAAGCTGGCCCTTCAGATCACATATTCAAATATCAGAGCTGTGTGATGAGCCTGGGCATGGGTGTCAAGGCAAATGAAATTCAATGAAATTCTGACCACTTTTGCCCTGTTAAAGTGCTCGATTACTTAACATCTATAAATTTCTGTAAAAATGAGGATTATAGCACTAATTCTTCATACAGTTGTTATAAACACTACATGAGTTAAATGTCTAACACAGAATTAATATTCAGTGTCTAAAAACAAAACCCTTCTTCCTTCAGTAAGAGCCAGGTTACCTGAGTTTGAGTTTTGGTTTTGCGTTATGTATTCTCGCATAGTAACATTTCAACCTCTAGCTTTCCCTTTCTTCATCTTTAAAATGGTATGATAAAGCTACATTAGAGCTTTTCCAACTGTTTGAAGGAACTGTTATATTTCACACACACACACACACACAAAATGCCTCAGAGTGTATGACTCAGGTTTTTCTTTCAAAAAATATTTCTGAAACTGTAATAGAGAAACATGCATATGTATGTGGGATATGTATATATATCTTACCATGTTGATGGAACCTAATATTGTGTAAATGTTCTGCTTTGAACTTGTAAAATTGATTTACCTGATGTCCATTTCAAACAGTGGTGGTCCCCATCAGGGTGCATTTGAAATACAGGCTTCATGATACTACTAGAACATTTTTGAGTGCCACAGAGCTAATGATCTCAGAGGATCCATTTAACCGATGATTCCAAATAACTGGTTTTCTTAAGTTCAACCAAATAAAAATGAACACAGATGTTCCTTACCACTCCCTTGGCACACTAGATGTTTCAGTATACTGGATATTTGAAAGTCAGAATCTTCAGCATCTCTCCCAGATGTAAAAGAAATGCTCCCTAAGACCACATTGGATGTTAGTTTAGCTATTTAGTCACAAAGAATATATGTAACATGGCAATTAATGCAGCAATACTATCCCAGTTAAAATTCTGAAATAACTAAAGGTTGCAGATGTTTTTTCCTGCATTATTTAAAAATAACAGTAACCTGGTGATGACAGTCATCACTGCTCTATGGAAACTGCAGTCTGAGTTTCAGTGCAGGATTTATTTTAAAGAACTCCCTGGCCCAGGGTTTCTGGGTGATATGAATTAGTGTTATTTCCATACACTCATAAAAAACAAAGACTATAGAACCATAACTATAAACTCGTAGAAGGATTTACATGTATCCAGCCTGTTGCTCAACTAGTACAAAACAGAATTGTCACTGTTTTTTAGCGGAAATTCTTTAAGAATGAAGTTAGTTTGTCTTTTAGGGACTATTTTCATAAATCAATCTCTGGTTGCGTCCCTATGGAAAACATATTTCATTTATAAACTTTTTCTATGCCTCTCTGTTTGAATACGAAGGTAATTGATTTTATAAGACCAATTGTTTGAACAGATTAGTTTATTGAATTAATCTCTTAAGATTACTATGATTTATTTGTTTTCCATGAAGTCTTTCCTTGTAAAGTATGAGTATGGAAAAAATGCATATTGCTTTTAAGTTAGGGAACTCAATACCCCCTTTACTTATTTCGCTTTATTGAACATAGACCAGTACATAATACAATTCATCTTGTTTCTATCTGTCTCTGACTTTAAAAGGCCACAATGTGCCCTATTAAGTGTAAAAATTGTGTCTTTCTCATATAATTTATATGGCTTTACCCAAGGTTACATTAAATGTTGACTTGTATACTAACATACTTTCTTCAGTCTTCCAAAATTTTACCAGGATAAGCAGCAACACAATAGATGAAAGTCCTCACCATTCCCAGAAGGCTTTCCAAGTAGCAATGTTTCCATGATATTTCAAGTTTTCTGATTTTCTAGTACGTTTTGTGTCATGAAACTTCAAAACTGAACTGGTCTCACTCTCCCGGATATGTCAATAGGAACCTTTTCCTTTCATTTTCAAACAGATAGAGTTCTCCATTTTCATTTCCAAAATTCTGCTGACAATGCATATCTAATAATACAATTTTTTGTTGTTGTTCAGTCATGAAGTTGTGTCCAACTCTTTGCAACTCTGTGGACTCCAGCACGCTAGTCTTCCCTGTCCTTCACCATTTCCCGGAGTTTGTTCAAACTCATGTCCATTGAGTTGGTGATGCCATCCAATAGAGTCATCCTCTGTTCCTCCCTTCTCCTGCCCTCAAACTTTCCCAGCATCAGGGTCCTTTCCAATGAGTTGGGTCTTTACATGAGGTGGCCAAATTACTGGAGCTTCAGCTTCAGCATCAGTCCTTCCAATGAATATTCAGGGTTGACTCTCTTTTGGATTGAATGGTTTGATTTCCTTGCTGATCAAAGGACTCTCAATAGTCTTCTCCAGCACCACAGTTTGAAAGCATCAGTTCTTTGGTGCTCAGCCTTGTTTATGGCACAACTCTCACATCCATATATAACTACTGAAAAAAACCATAGCTTCGACTATATGCACCTTTGTCAGCAAAATGATGTCTCTGTTTTTTAACATGCTCTCTACATTTTTTATAGCTTTTCTTCCAAGGGGCAAGCGTCTTTTAATTTCATGGCTGCAGTCACAATCTTCAGTGATTTTAGAGCGCAAGAAAATAAAGTCTCTCACTGTTCCCATTGTTTCCCCATCTATTTGCCATGAAGTGATGGGACCTGATGCCATGGTCTTAGTTTTTTGAATGCTGAGTTTTAACCCAACTTTTTCACTCTCCTCTTTCCCTTCATCAAGAGGCTCTTTAGTTCCTCTTTGCTTTCTGCCATAAGGGTGGTGTCATCTGCATATGTGAGGTTATTGATGTTTCTCCTGGCAATCTGAATTCCAGCTTTTGATTCATCCAGCCCAGTGTTTCTCATGGTGTACTTTGCAGAGGGGCTTCCCAGGTGGCACAGTGGTAAAGAATCCAATTGTCAATGCAGGAGATGCAAGAGACCCAGGTTCTATTTTCATATAAGTTAAATAAGCAGGATGACAATATATAGCCTTGACATACTCCTTTCCCAATTTTGAACTAGTCCATTGTTCCATGTCTGGTTCTAACTGTTGTTTCTTGACTTGCATACAAGTTTTTCAGGAGACAGGTAAGGTGGTATGATATTCTCCTCTCTTTAAGAATCTTCCACATTTTTTGTGATCCACACAGTTAATTACATTAGTTAAATATTAGATATTTCTAATCCACAAACTTTCAAGTTTTCCTAAGATATGAGGATCATTTGCAACAGTTGTACAAGGCAATAAATGTTTCCAAAGATATATTGAACACACTATGTATCAAAGTATGTAAACAAACTCACAAATCTTGAATGCACTTATCATGAAAGAAAGTGGAACCTGCACAGTTGTGTCCGACTCTTTGTGACCCCATGGACTATACAGTTCTCCAGGCCAGAATACTGGAGTGGGTAGCTGTTCCCTTCTCCAGGAGATCTTCCCAACCCAGGGATCGAACCCAGGTCTCCCACACTGCACGCAGATTCTTTACCAGCTGAGCCACCAGGGAAGCCCATCATGAAGGCTCAGTTAATACAGTCATGTGACTTAAGTCTGCTCAGCTGTAGATCCAATACTAGCTGTTCTCTGCCTCTGGGAATATGGTAAATTTTGGAATGGAACGGGGGAAGAATTGGAGGACAGGTATATTCTGGAGGAAAATGAAGTAGAAGAATTCGTTCCACAAAAGATGCTGAAGATGCTGCCATTCTATCCCTAGTTTCTCCCACCCTGCTCCTTGCCAGGAATTTCCTCTGCGAGACACATGAGATCACAGTAGCCCCAGCTTTTTGATTGCTTGTTGGTTCATTTGTTTATTTTGCAGGGCTTACAGGATCTCGGTTCCCTGACCAGGGGTTGAACCCGGGCTAACACAGTGAAAGCACTGAGTCTTAACCCCTGACCTCCAGGGAATTCCCTGCGACAGCCCCAGGTGTTGAGAAGACTTCCAAGGATGATGACCAAACCAAGTATCAGAGTCTCCAACTGTGGCCCCATGATGAAAACAACATTATTTTAAAGACGCCAGTCCATCCTAAAGGAGATCAGTCCTGAATATTCATTGGAAGGACTGATCCTGAAGCTGAAGCTCCAATGCTTTGGCCACCTGATGTGAAGAACTGACTCATTACAAAAGACCCGGATGCTGGGAAAGATTGAGGGCGGAGGAGAAGGGGACGACAGGGGATGAGATGGTTGGATGGCATCATTGACTCAATGGACATGAGTCTGAGTAAACTCCGGGAGCTCGTGATGGACAGGGAGGCCTGGTGTGCTGCAGTCCGTGGGGTCACAAAGAGTCAGACACGTCTGAGCGACTGAACTGAACCTACTTGGGGTGACCATCCATCTCAGTTTACCCAGAACCATTGTGGCTGTAGCACTCAAAGTTCCACATCCATGGGACCCCTCATTCCCGAAGCAAACCAGAACTGTCACTGCCCAGCACATGTTTCTGACCAGGCCTGCCTTTCAGTATGATTACAAAGTATGGCCAACCTCTTTCTAATCATGTCTGCTCTTGGACTGATACTTTCACATGCAAAAGATATATACGCACAAGAGTGTGTATTCGTGATTGTGATAGTGTGATGAAAAAAGGAATGCATTTGGTATTTTAGAAAAGCAGATTCTTGCAGGCTCAAAATACAGGTAACAAAATGGTCTGAACTGAACTACATCTTCTACTCATAGGCAGTATACTCAGGAACACACTGAAGCACCAAAGATGCATACTTTTGTGTGTGTGTGTAGGCCCATGTGACCCTTTACCTGAAATGTTCTTTATTTCTTACATTATAGGTACATAATAACTATATCATGGCACAAATGTGATATTGAAAGTACATTACTGTACTAACCTTGAGCTCTGAGTCAAATTTCCTAACTAAACATGTTGCCACTTAAATAACTAAGTGGCAAAGCCTTTGTTTTTTTGGATTAAATCTGTGTACAACTTCCTGACAAAGAGGATAGAATTAGCTTGAAGGTGAATCTTTGATCAGAAAACATCTGGAGAAATTACACAGACTAGTGAGTAAACAAGTAAGGCTACTTTTAGATGTGGAGTCAAGAAACTAACAAATTGCATTTCTCAGTTGCATAACGATCAGACCTCATCCTGTGAAGGAGGTTAGGTGGATGCTGGGCCTGCTGTTAACAAACTGGACCCAATTTTAGTTTCACACTGTCCTTTTCTGAAGATTACCTTCATTCTCATATGCTTGCAATTTTGTGGTATATAATGCCACTGGAGAATGTTAATAGACCCTCATTACTAGAACCACATGTTGGAGATTTGATTTTAACATGTAACACTGGGCTGAATAAATCTGATTATAAGGTAGCTTATTTAAAATTTAAAATCCTAAAAGCTATTTTAAATCCTAAAAGATGATGCTATTGAAGTGCTGCACTCAATATAGCAGCAAATATGGAAAACTCAGTAGTGGCCACAGGACTGGAAAAGGTCAGTTTTCATTCCAATCCTAAAGAAGGACAATGCCAAAAAATATTCAAACCACCATACAGTTGTACTCATTTCATATGATAGCAAGGATATTCTTAAAATCTTTCAAGCTAGGCTTCAGCAGTATGTGAACTGAGAACTTCTAAACATACAAGCTAGATTTTGAAGAGGCAGAGGAACCAGAGATCAAATTGCCAGCGTTCATTCAGTTCAGTTCAGTTCAGTTCAGTCGCTCAGTCGTGTCCGACTCTTTGCGTTCATTGGATCATGTAAAAAGCAAGGGAGTTCCAGACAAACATCTGCTTCATTGACTACAATAAAGCCTTTGACTCTATGGACCACAACAAACTGTGGAAAATTCTTAAAGAGTTTTGTCTCCAGAGAAACCTGTATGCAGGTCAAGAAGCAACAGTTAACAACTGGAGATGGAACAACTGACTGGTTCCCAACTGGAAAAGAAGCACGGCAAGGCTGTACATTGTCACCCTGCTTATTTAATTTCAATGCAGAGTACATCATGAGAAATGCAGGCTGGGTGAATCACAAGCTGGATCAAGATTGCTGGAAGAAATGTCAGCAATCTTAGATATGCAGATGATACCATATTAATGACAGAAAATGAAGAGGAACTAAAGAGCCTCTTGATGAAGGTGAAAGAGGAGAGTGAAAAAGCTAGCTTAAAACTCAACATTCAAAAAACTAAGATTATGGCATCCAGTCCCATCACTTCGTGGCAAACAGGTGGGGAAAAAGTGGAAATAATGAGAGATTTTATTTTCTTGGGCTCCAAAACCACGGTGGATGGTGACCACAGGAACAAAATTAAAAGACACTTGCTCCAGAATAAAAGCTATGATAAACCTAGACAGTGTATTAAAAAGCAGAGACATCACTTTGCTGACAAAGGTCCCTATAGTCAAAGCTGTGGTTTTTCCAGTAGTCATGTACGGAGGTGAGAGTTGGACCATGAAGAAGGGTGAGCACCAAAGAATTGATGCTTTCGAACTGTGGTGCTGGAAAAAACTCTTGAGAGTCCCTTGAACAGAAAGGAAATCAAACCAGTCAATCTTAAAGGAAATCAACCTTGAATATTCGTTGGAAAGATTGATACTGATGCTGAAGCTACAATACACTTTGGCCACCTGATGCAAAGAGCCGACTCGTTGGAAAGGACTCTGATGCTGGGAAAGATTGAAGGCAAAACGAAAAGGGGGCAACTGAGGATGAAATGGTTAAATAGCATCACCGACTCAATGGACATGAATTTGAACAAACTATGGGAGATAGTGGAGGACACAGTAGCCTGACATGCTACAGTCCTTGGGGTTGCAAATAGTCAGATAGGACTTAGGGACTGAACAACAGAAATATTCAATCAGTTATGCCTAAATTGTGTGCAGCAAAAATCTCCAAGTTGACACACAATTCATACCAATCATTTCCAGTAAGCTTACTAATGTTAATGATTTTGTTGAAAAGTTGCTCACTTTCATATGGTTGGGACCCTCTTGAAGAATACACAAATTTGTATATCCACGTTTTTTAGTGGTGCTTTCTTTCTGAATGAGGAGGATTTATACAAAATGGAAGGGCTCTTGGACACTTCTGACTCAAATGGCAGTGGTATAAACTCCCTTTTGATAAGAAAATGTTAGCTACCATGCAAAACTCATTGTGCACTTTCCAAAATTCTGGAAAATCTGTGTAACATGCTAGAAGACAGGAGGTAACAGGTGGCAAATTTCACAAAGCAAAAAAGACGATACATGAAATGCACTATCAGATAAGCTTCACTTGTTTATTTTAAAGGTGTATATAAAACATCCACTAAACCCTTGGCATAGTACAAAACACTAAAAATTACCAGGAAATATTTTTGCCTAAATAGCTGTGTTCTATTAGAGAAGAGGGAATATTTTTGATGACAAACAAATTAAAACAGAGATTAGTTACTATGAGAGCTGAGATGTTAGACTTTCCTTCCTTCCTTTTTTCTTTCTTTCTTCATCCCTCCCTCCTTCTCTCTCTTCTTTCTTTCTTTTATTCTTCCCTTTCTTCCTCCATTTTTCCTGTTCAGGTTTCAGGGAAGATTTACTAAAAAGTATTTCAGTTTTGTGATGATAGGATAATGTTATATATGTGTTTAAAAATCCAGAGTAGAAAACCTATTTAATGAAAATAAGTCTCAAGTTTCTCTCCCTAGAAGGCCCTCATTTTGGCCAGTTAGTCTATGTATCTTCAGATAATCAATTCATGGGCAAACATTTGTACATATTTCATCTTTTTCTTTTTATATAAATAGAAGCATCATTTATACACAGTTTTGCCCTTGTTTTTTTAAGATTTAATATATTTAAAAACTCTAAGTATATTTAATTAGTATAACTTTAGTATAGGGAAATATCTTTTTACCATATATGCTGCAGATATTTTTCCCAGTTTATCATCTGTCTATTGACTTTGTTTAAGTATTTTTACCACAAAGAATTTAAAATATTTTATTGAATCAAATTTATCAGTTTTTAAATAACTTCTTTTTTAGGGTTTTGTTTTGTTTTGTTTTATAAAGCTTTCTCAAAAAAAAAATTACACCAATTTTGGAATATCTGATCTCTCTTTTCCCCACTGATACAAAGTGCCAAAAATGTTAGTTTTGGAATTTTCAGGGAAAGAAATGAGAAGACTTTAAGCAGGTGGAATAATATGTAGCAAGGAAGTCTATACCGGCCTTCCGACGCTTCAACCGGTTTCCACTGTTGTATTTCAACTTTTCAGAGAAATTTCCTCTGGAAACAGCCACCAGTCCTGCCACCAGAGCACTGAATCAGTCCTATCTACCAGATGGGGTGGAGACATTTCCCAGACGTCGTCACAGTCCGTTCTCACATCGGCTACATGGATCAACTGTCTTCAGTTGGGAGGTGAGGGACCTGAGAGAGTGAGAGACTAAGTAACTTTACTCAGACAGCATGTTCAGTAGATATTACAACACGGGCCTGAGCTCACTAGGCAGATTCTGGTTGTGTATCTGCAACAGAGCGAATAAAATTATTGATAGTTTAGTTCATGTTATATAAGGGAAATGATGAGCAACAGGGCTAATGCACTGAAAGGAAATAAAAATATCAAGGAATTTGATATCTTTTAACGTAACAGTGATACAGGAAAAGTTGAAGATGAGAGTTACAGTCAGAATGTGAGGTGGAGTAATTCCCAGTGCTGACAGGATTCAGAGTCTGGTAACAGTCATAGGTGAACCTCAATAAAGGTGAAAGTGAAAGTCGCTCAGTTGTGTCCGACCCTTTGCGACCCCATAGACTATACAGTCCATGGAATTCTCCAGGCCAGAATACTGGAGTATACTGGATAGCCTTTCCCTTCTACAGGGCATCTTTCCAACCCAGGGATCAAACCCAAGTCTCCCACATTGCAGGAGGATTCTTTACCAGCTGAGCCACCAGGGAAGCCCAAAAATACTGGTGTGGGTAGCCTACCCCTTCTCCAGGGGATCTTCCCGACCCAGGAATTGAACCGGGATCTCCTACATTGCAGATGGATTCTTTACCAACTGAGCTATCAGGGAATAATGTCATTTGAATAAGATAAATTCAGGAGGCTTCTTTGAATGATGGATCATTAAAAGAAACTGAAGTTTCATAGATTGCCACTGTAAAGGTGGAAGACTCTGAATCAGAGAACTACTTACTGGGGCAGTGAGGTCAAAATGAGGGTATAACCTGATGATATAAGCCTTGAAAGTGAACAAATAGATATACCTTGGGACAAAGGGAGAATGTTCGAGATGAATTGTTTAATGAAATAAGTACTTCATTGGAGAAAATTATGTATAAATAGATATAGATACATAACACATGACTACTTCAATTTTAATAGACATATCTAAACATTTTTCAATGTCAACATTGATAATGTATTCACCCTAGTAACTTTTCCTCTCAAATAAGACCAGAGTTTGAGTATGTTTTTACTTCTTTTCTGTTGCCCAACACCAGATTATTATTAATCCTTTCTTGTATTGTGACAGTCCTTAAACTATCCTTCCTCAGTGTGGTGGTTTTAAAACATGTACAGGTCTGATACCTGTTCGTCTGAATTTGACCTGGTGTTAATGACTCACTGCTAAAGAAGATAAGGTTTTGTATGACTTCTGAGGCCAGGTTGTAGGAGACATGGCTTCCACCCAATTTGCTTGCTTGGGATGATTGCTCTTAGAATCTAGCTTCTGTACTTTAAGCTCAGGCCACACCGAGAGGTTACATCAAGGTGTTTCAGCTGACAGTCTCAGCTGAGGCCCCAGCGGTTACCCAGCGCCAACTCCTTAATATGAGTGAAGAAGCCATTTAGATGCCTCTACCTCCATTAATCACCTGACTGCAACCATATTAGAGACCCTAAATGAGAAGCATCTAGCTGAGCTGAGTCAATCTGATAACTGTTATATAAATTAATAATAAATGATTATTGCTGTTTTACACCACTAAAGTTTGGGGTGTTTTCTTTTTCTCTAGCTATAATCAGAACAATCAAACATTGAACTGAACTTCAAAGCTGCACTATCAATAATTATTTAGACATAATATGTTTTGTTGATTTATTTGATTGGATTATTCTATACCCCATGTCATACTTTTCTCATTTGGTTGGAATACATACTCGTTCGTTTTACTCCCAGAATGAAATCTATGTCCTTGCACGTCTGAAAAATACTTGAATGACAGTTTGACCTTTTATAAAATCCTAGATGCAAATTTTTTTCTTTCTTTTACTAGCATGGTTTAATAGATGAGAGTTCTGATTCCAGTATTATTCCCACTCCAAGGTTGCTGACATGTTCCTTTTTTTCCTTAAGCCTTGGCATTTGGAAAATTCTCCAGGACATTTAAAGATCTTCCTTCTGCTTGGTATGCACTTCTCCCAGAATTTTCATGGCTGACACTTTCTTGCCATTCAGGTCTTATAGCAAATATCACTTCCTCAGAGACACCTTTGTTGACATCCTGTGTAAAGTGGCTTTGTACAGTTATTATCTCATTTTCCATATGACTTTCTTCAGAGAGTTTATTCGTTTTTAATTTTTGCTATGTTTGTTAATCCATTAATTCTATCTCTTTTCTTTAGGATGCTGCTGCTGCTGCTGCCAAGTCGCTTCAGTCGTGTCCGACTCTGTGCGACCCCATAGACGGCAGCCCACCAGGCTCCGCCGTCCCTGGGATTCTCCAGGCAAGAACACTGGAGTGGGTTGCCATTTCCTTCTCCAGTGCATGAAAGGGAAAAGTGAAAGTGAAGTCGCTCAGTCGTGTCCGACTCTTAGCGACCCCATGGACTGCAGCCCATTAGGCTCCTCCGTCCATGGGATTTTCCAGGCAAGAGTACTGGAGTGGGGTATTCTTTAGGATAGATGACCCATAAAAGCTGAATTTGGTCTCTTTGCTTTATGGCTATATCTCTAACATATCTAACATATAATAAAATATTGAATAAAATATTTCATAAAGAATGAAGTGAATGAAATTGCTTTATTTCATTTTACTGCTAGATACACAGTTATCTTTTCAATATGGAGACTCTAAATTATCACCTCATCCTTTTAAAAAAACAACTATTTCTCTTTTGATTGTTTACATTTCTCATTCCTTTTCTCTCCTAGATCATAAATATTAGATACCCTGGAACTGCCCTCAATATCTCCTAAGAGTTTTTCTTCGTAGTTTTCATTTATTTTACCCTGACATATGTACTGAAATATTTTCCTGTTTTTATTTCACTCAAGAGGAATTCCTTTTTTATTGCAATATAGTGATGCACAATATTATCTTCATTTCAAGTATCAAATCATATTAGTGATTTGACATTTGCATATATTATGAAATGTCCACTATCAGACCAGTAACCACCTGTCCCCATACAAAGTTATTACAGTATTATTGACCATATGCCTTTTACTGTATATTTCATCCCATGTCTTATTTATTTTATAACTAAAATATTTTAATTTATATTCTTTAGCAATGTCCATTCATTTACTTATTTCTTTTATTAATTTTTAAAAATTTTAGTAAATATGTTTAATTTTCAAGAATCCTTTACTTTCTCTGATTGCTATTTTTAATTGAATTTTGTTTCAGTTTATGAATTCAGTGTCTTTTTGACTCTCTCTGAAATAACTAAAATTTTAAAGATATTTTTCTTTTCTGTACATCTATTTCCTAGAAATATTTGTCTTTAGTTCCCTCTTTCATATGGTCTTCCTTAGGTCTCTGGTGGTCTTTGTTTTCTGGGACTTGGTAAGCAAAGGAATACACTGATGAGTTTAATTAACTAGGTTATGTTTTTGCAGCCAAAGACGGAGAAGCTCTATACAGTCAGCAAAAACAAGACCGGGAGCAGACTGTGGCTCAGATCATGAACTCCTTATTGCCAAATTCAGACTGAAATTGAAGAAAGTGGAGAAAACCACTAGACCATTCAGTTATGACCTAAATCAAATCCCTTATGACTATACAGTAGAAGTGAGAAATAGATTTAAAGGACTAGATCTGATAGACAGAGTGCCTAATGAACTATGGATGGAGGTTCCAGTACAGGAGACAGGAATCGAGACCATCCCCAAGAGAAAGAAATGCAAAAAAGCAAAATGGCTGTCTGAGGAGGCCTTACAAATAGCTGTGAAAAGACAGGAAGTGAAAAGCAAAGGAGAAAAGGAAAGATATACCCATTTGAATGCAGAGTTCCAAAGAATAGCAAGGAGAGATAAGAAAGCCTTCCTCAGCAATCAATGCAAAGAAATAGAGGAAAACAACAAAATGGGAAAGACCAGAGATCTCTTCAAGAAAATTAGAGATACCAAGGGAAAATTTCATGCAAAGATGGGCTCAATAAAGGACAGAAATGGTAGGGACCTAACAGAAGCAGAAGATATTAAGAAGAGGTGGCAAGAATACACAGAAGAACTGTACAAAAAAGATCTTCATGACCCAGATAATCACGATGGTGTGATCACTCACCTAGAGCCAGACATCCTGGAATGTGAAGCTACAGGGAAGATCCATGTAAGTAAACAAGAAATCAATTGATCTATATTTTTTGGCCAGGACAAACAAAGGTGAAAAGTTTGGAGTTAAGGATTAGGTCTGCCTTTGAATAGCTACTGTGAAAAGCGTAAATAATATTTTTATAATGACTTAGTAGGAAAAGGCTTCCCTGGATGCTCAGATGGTAAAGAATCTGCCTGCAATGCAGACCCAGATAAAATCCCTGGGTCAAAAAGATCCTCTGGAGAAGGGAATAGCAATCCATTCCGGTATTCTTGCCTGGAGAATCTCATGAACAGAGGAGTCTGGCTGGCGACAGTCTATGGGTCACAAAGAGTTGGACATGACTGTGTGACTAGCACACACACACAGTAGGAAAAGCACATTAGCCGAGTCAACATGGTTTTAAATAGTTAGCATGTGGGTGGGTTTTTCTTTGTTTGTTTTTTGTTGTTTTAGATTCTTGCTTTACCATGTAGCACTGGAGTATTAGAAAACCTTTTCTGCTTATCTAGCACAGCTGGTTCCAAAAGAGATGCCTATGACTTACAATTTAATGCAAATTTCATAACTTCAGAAAATCATACAAAAAGGAAAACACCTGTTAGGTCAGCTCCCTTAGTTATAATCTATAAAACTATCAAATCGTCCAAAACTAATATTATACTGTAAGTCAAATATACTTCAATTTAAAAAAAGTAATGTTTCCATGCCTGCTCTCTAGGAGATAATTTGCTGAGACAACTCATTGATTCTGGGTATTATGCTTAAATGAATGAAATTTCTAAAACATCTGTTATAAAATAAATAACTAATAAGAACCTACTGTATAGCACAGGTAACTCTACTCAATACTCTATAGTGACCTATATGAGAAAAGAATCTAAAAAAGAGCGGGTATATGTCAAAGGATAAGATGTCTGGACAGTATCACTGATGGAATGAACATGAACTTGGGCAAACTCCAGGAGATGGTGAGGGACGGAGAGGCCTGACATGCTGCAGTCCATGGGGTCGCAAAGAGTTGGACACAACTGGGTGACTGAACAACAACAATAAATATATGTATGTATAACTGATTCACTTTGCCGTACTGCAGAAACCAACACAGCATTGTAAATCAACTATACTCCAATAAAAATTAATTTAAAAAAATTCTTTAAAAAAATTCTGCTTTCTCAGCTCATAAAACTAAAGAACTCTTTGCAAAATAGCTTTCTAATTGATCTGACATCAATTTACCTAACATATCTTTCGGTACATAAAGGTACAGAAAGTTCTGTGTATAACGTGTTTATGTATTATTAGTGCTAGTGAAGTGCTAGTGAAAGTCATTCAGTCGTGTCCGACTCTTTGCCACCCATGGACTATACAGTCCATGGAATTCTCCAGGCCAGAATACTGGAGTGGGTAGCCTTTCCCTTCTCCAGGGGATCTTCCCAACCCAGGGATCGAACCCAGGTCTCCTGCATTGCAGGCGAATTCTTTACCAACTGAGTTATCAGGGAAGCCCTTATGTATTATTAGGTTAGATATTAAATAAGGGAATATTTATATAATTTCTAGAAACTATCTTTGTAAAACTAAAATTATGTTGTCATTAAACTGAACTCCATGATTTTTCAGGCTTTCTAAGATTCCATGGTCCAAGCAGCAGAAGACTCTAGTTGTATATCTGGTTTGGAATCTGGACACAGACTCTAAAGCTGCTTAACGCTGCTTGTAATAAAATGAAGGTTTTAGGGAAAAAACTTCCATATAAATATGCACTTTCAAGACAACTTTTCCTACTGAATAAATTTTCCATTTTCATTCTGTAGAATTGCTAAGAAAATTCTTCTGAATAAAAGGATATTTCTGTCAGAGTCTTCTTGGAGTTTGCATAATTGTACTTGCTTTTGTCTGTCTTCATCTACCCAAATACTTGTTGCCAAGAATACAAGCTTTAGAGAGGTTATCACAAATTCCAGGATGAGATACCCTTTTCTTTCTATAGTTATTACAACTTAGAAATGTCATTCACTAGCAAGATGATATAATAGTGAGCTATAGAGAGATATCATAATGCAAATATCTGTTGCTGCCTCAGTTCTTCGTAATGAAATGAATGTAACTCAAAAAGAGAAAGCAAAAGTGAAGTCGCTCAGCCATGTCTGACTCTGTGACCCCATGGGCTGTAGCCTGTCAGGCTCCTCTGTCCATGAGATTCTCTAGGCAAGAATACTGGAGTGGGTTGCCTTTCCCTTCTCCAGGGGATCTACCTGACCAGGGATGTAACTTGTCTCCTTAAACCTGACCTTTTTGAAGCTAACATTAATGTCGAAACTTCTATTTCATCCTATGTTATCAGGATGAAATGTATTCCATATCTGCTTTGATGTGAAGTGAAAGTAGCTCATTCATGTCCAACTCTTTGTGACCCATGGACTATATAGTCCATGGAATTCTCCAGGCCAGAATACTGGAGTGGGTAGACTTTCCTTTCTCCAGGGGATTTTCCCAACCCAGGGTTCGAATCTGGGTCTCCCACATTGCAGGCGGACTCTTTACCAGCTGAGTCAGAAAGGAAGCCCAAGAATACTAGAGTGGGTAGCCTATCCCTTCTCCAGCGGATCTTCCTGACCCAGGAACCCATCCGGGGTCTCTTGCATTGCAGGCGGATTCTTTATCAACTGCACTATCAGAGAAGCCCATGTAAGGCTTTAAGCACCAAAATTGCCTTCAGTAATTTTCTCTAGATTCTCTCAAAGTATTTTGAATATTCCTGACTTTCATTCACCAGAAAACACTGAGCATAATTTAAATTTCTTTATTATTATCTAAGGACATCAATGTAAACAGTTTTCGTAAGCAGACTGTTCATCACTTGAAATGGGTAGATAAATTATGCTCCAGGGCCAAATATGGTCCCCTATCTGTTTTTGTAAATAAAGTTTTATTGGAACACAGCCAAGCCCGTTCATTTACACGTTGTCTATGACTGCGCTCTACTCCAGCAAAGGCAAATAACTGTGACAGGACTTACATTTCCCCTAAATCCCAAAGTATTTACTATCTGTACCCTTATTTTTTTAAAAAAATCTGCGAGCCCTGACTGAAAACAGTTCTTTTCCATTGTTTCCTGCAATACTGGGAGTCATTTTCAGTAATTTCCTTTCCCACACCCCCAATTTACAGTCCAAGAAAAGTATTTCTAAGTATCTCTTGTTTACTTTAAAAATACTTACCTTCTAAATGCCTTTAAAATTTTCCACTTCTCTCTGTTTTCCTTGTTAACATTCTAGTCAATTCACCATTGTCTTCAACTATACTACTGCAGTAGTTTTCTCACTGATTTCCTGCTGCCAATCTTGATCCAAGTAAATCCATTCTTTATACTGTAGCCATACTGATGGTTTTCAAATACAGTTTTCATTATCTCACTCTCACACTGAAAACCCATGAATAGCTTTCCTATGCTCATTGTTGTTGTTCAGTTGCTCAGTCAATTCCAACTCTTTGCGACCTCATGGAGTATAGCAAGCCAGACTTCCCTGCCCTTCACCATCTCCTTCAGCTTGTTCAAACTCACGTCCATCGATTCAGTGATGCCATCCAACCATCTCGTCCTCAGTCGTACCCTTTTCCTCCTGCCTTCAATCTTTCCCAGCATCAGGATCTTTTCTAATGAGTCAGGTCTTCCCATCAGGTAGCCAAAGTATTGGAGCTTTAGTTTCAGCATCAGTCCTTCCAATGAATATTCAGGACTGATTTCTTTTAGGACTGACTGGTTTGATACCCTGGCAGTCCAAAGTACTCTTAGAAATCTCCAACACCACAGTTCAAAACCATCAATTCTTTGGAGCTCAGCCTTCTTTATGGTCCAACACTCACATCCATACATGGCTACTAGAAAAACCATAGCTTTCACTATACAAACCTTTGTTGGCAAAGTAATGTACCTGTTTTTAATATATTATCTAGATTTGTCATAGCTTTTCTTCCAAGGAACAAGTGTCTTTTCATTTCATGGTGGCAGTCACCATCTGCTGTGATTTTGGAGCCCAAGAAAATAAAGTCTGTCACTGTTTCCACTGTTTCCCTATCTATTTGCCATGAAGTGATGGGACCTGATGCCATGGTCTTAGTTTTTTGAATGTTGAGTTTTAACCCAGCTTTTTCACTCTCCTCTTTCACTTTCATCAAGAGGCTCTTTAGTTCCTCTTCGCTTTCTGCCATTAGCGTGGTGTCATCTGCATATCTGAAGTTATTTATATTTCTCCCAGCAATCTTGATTCCAGCTTGTGCTTCATTCAACCTGGCATTTCACATGATGTACTCTGCATATAAGTTAAATAAACAGGGTGACAATATACAGACTTGACATACCCTTTTCCCAATTTTAAACCAGTCCATTGTTCCATGTACAGTCTGACTGTTGCTTATTGACCTGCATATAAGTTTCTCAGAAGGCAGGTAAGGTGGTATGGTATTCCCATTTCTTCAAGAATTTTCCACAGTTTGTTGTGATCTACACAGCAAAAGGCTTTAGCGTAGTCAATGAAGCAGAAATAGATGTTTTATCTGGAGTTCCCTTGCTTTTTCTATAATCCAACAGATGTTGGCAGTTTGATCTCTGATTCCTCTGCCTTTTCTAAATCCAGCTTGAACATCTGGAAGTTCTCGGTTCAGGTACTATTGAAGCTTAGCTTGAAGAATTTTGAACACTACTTTGCTAGCGTGGGAAAATGAGTCCAATTGTGCAGCAGTTTAAACATTCTTTGCCATTGCCTTTCTTTGGGATTGGAATGAAAAGTGACTTTTTTCCATTTCTGTAGCCATTGCTGAGTTTTCCAAATTTCTTGGTATAGTGAGTGCCTAAGTTCATTAGTATTAAAATAGTATCCATAACATTCTGCATCTATTAGTCACTATTTTTCTGCACAAAATAATCCCAGCCTTTTTAGCTCATTTCAGCTTATTACTCTCCTCACAGTGGTCTTTTATTTCCTCAGTCCTTCCTACGTCAGGACTTTTGCACAACTGTATGCTCCATATGAAACATTTTTGTGTTCCTTGGCGGTGGTGATTTAGTCACTAAGTCATGTCCAATTCTTAAGACCCCCATGGACTCTAGTCCACCAGGCTCCTCTGTCCATGAGGTCTTCCAGGCAAGAATACTGGTTGGGTTGCCATTTCCTTCTCCAGGAAATCTTCCTGATCCAGGGAATCTTCCTGACCCAGTGCTCTAGTAACTAGCACTTAGTTGTCTTTAATGTCATTCCAAACAATCTTACTGTGATGGCTGTCATATCAGTGTGCATTTTAAAAAAAATCAAATTTGGTGCATTTTTGTGTAGCCATTTTAATATTTAAGATGGAAGAAAAGAAGTAACATTTTCAGCATGTCATGCTTTATTATTTCAAGAAAGGTAAAAACACAACTGAAATGCAAAAAGAAAAAAAGATTTCTGCAGTGTATGGAGAAGGTGCTGTGACTGATCTAACATGTCAAAAGTGATTCGCAAAGCTTTGTGCTAGAGGTATCTTATTGGACTACGCTCCACAGTCCGGTAGACCAGTTGAAGTTAATAGTTGATAGATCAAATGGAGACATTAATTGAGAATAATCAACACTATACCATGCGGGAATAGCCGACATACTCAAAATATCCAAATCAAGTGTTGAAAATAATTTGAACTAGGTTGGTTATGTTAATCGCTTTAATGTTTAAGTTCCATCTAAGTTAAGGTTTCACCTTCCTGACCATATTTCCACATGTAATTCTCTACTTAAACATAACGAAAACATTCTGATTTTAAAACAAATTGTGATGGGTGATGAAAAGTGGATACTGTACAATAACTTGGAAAGGAAGAGATTGTGGGGTAGGTGAAATAAACCACCACCAACCACACTAAAGTCCAGTCTTCATCCAAAGAGGGTGATGTGCATGTGGTGAGATAGAAAGGAAGTCCTCTATTATAGCTCCTCCTGGAAAACCAAATGGTTGATTCCAGGAAGCACTGCTCCTGATTACACCAAATGAAGGTAGTACTTGACAAAAAGCATCCAGAATTTATTATATATTATTAATATATATTTATTAATACACATAATATTCCATTAGGATAACACAAGACCACATTTTTTGGATAACCAGCAAAAACTGTTACTGTTTGGCTGGGGAGTCTGATTCATCCACTGTATTCACCAAAAATCAACCCTGAATACTCATTGGAAGGACAGATGCTGAAGCTGAAGCTCCAATACTTTGGCAACCTATGAGAACTGCCGACTCCCTGGAAAAGAGCCTGATGCTGGGAAAGATTGAAGGCAAAAGAAGAGGGCAACAGAGGATGAGATGGTTGGATAGCATCACCAATTCAATAGACATGAATTTGGGCAACTCTGAGAGATAATAAGGGACTGAGAAGCCTGGCATATTGCAATCCATAGGATTGCAAAGAGTCGGACAACGCTTAGTGACGGAACAACAACAACAATTCATCAGATATTGCACCTTAAAATTTCCATTTATTTCAGTCTTTATAACATTCTCTTAATGAAAAAAGATTCCATTCCCTGGAAGACTGTAAAAGACACTTGGAACAGTTCTTTGCTCAAAAAGATTAAAAGTTTTGGGAAGATGGAATTATGAAGTTGTCTGAAAAGTGCAGAAGATAGTAAAATAAAGCAGTGAATATGTTGTTCAATAAAGTTCTTGGTGGAAACGAAAAATGAGTCTTTTAATTTATGTAAAAACTGAAGGGACTTTTTGCTCAGCCCAATTCTATCTCTGAAAGAGAGAAGCCCACCCATAAGCTTACTTTCCAAGGCATGCATTTTTGTACCAATATATTAACCTTCATGGTGTCATGAGTGTTTCTGTAGGAAATGATGGACCAAAGCACATATCTTCATAGACCCTTGATAATTAGAATGACAAAGAACACGGGTTTTCTGTTACGTTCTCATCACACTGTGAAAACTGAAAAAATTAGAATAACAAAGCTTAGAAAGGATCAGAAAACGTCACTTAATCAATCTTTCCACCTTGAGGCATTTGTATTTAAATTAACAGCTAAAAAAACCACAAGGCGCTGAGGTAAGAAAAGGTAAAAAAGATAAATAAATGAAACCTTGCTCTAGGCAAAGAAAATATTTATCGAAAACTAAAATGCCATCTTTTCATTTTATCCACATCACTATATCTTCAGATATACTTTGTAAGCACAGAATCATCTGGTAACAATTCTTTAGCACATATTTACGCTTACAAAAAATTTACCTAGACTATCTGAGACAGAGAATAGTGTGTAATTTTCAAACTTTTTACAATTCTATAGTGAGGATTTTACACCACCCCTTGATAATCCATCCCTTCTCCAGCGAATCTTCCCAATCTAGGGATCAAATCCAGGTCTCCTGCATTGCAGGCAGATTCTTTACCAACTGAGCCATCAGGGAAGCCCAGAGAATATCACCCTCTTCCAAAGCTATGATGTTTTTTCTTGAGTCTAACATACTCTCTCTGGCTATAATTTAATCTCATCCTTCTACCCTCAGCAGAACAGGGAGCAGCTGGCAACATCCTTCTTCCTATTAATAATCTTTCATATAATTACAGGTGGTTAGTCACCAACTCTTATCTTTTCTCGTCTATACAAAATCAGCTCAGTAATTTTTTAAAGGCTTTCCCTCCAGGGCATATATTTTTATTTTTTGATATTTTTATAGGCCACAGTTGCCTCATTTATATTCTTAGTACATTTATACTTTCCTTAGTGTTTCTTTTTGGTCAATAGGCAACGTTATGGAAAACAAACCTCATGCAATGGCACATAAAAAGTCTATTTTAGGATTACTGCTTCAAAGAATCAACATAATTGCATTGTTAACTAAAGCAGAACCAAAGAGAATTTAGCCTTGTTCTCAAGTGAATGCTGATTTATTAAAAACTCTAATTTTCTGCAATGTTTACTTAGCACTGACAGTAAAAGTGAGAATGTTAGAGTTGATTATCATCCACCCTCTCAGGAGATCTGGGGCTTCCCTCATAGCTCAGTTGTAAAGAATCCGCCTGCAAGGCAGGAGACTCCAGTTTGATTCCTGGGTCAGGAAGATCCCCTGGAGAAGGAATAGGCTACCCACTCCAGTATTCTTGGGCTTCCCTTCTGGCTCAGCTGGTAAAGAATCCGCCTGCAGTGTGTGAGACCTGGATTCAATCCCTGGGTTGGGAAGGTTCCCTGGAGAAGGAAACGGCTACACACTGCAGCATTCTGGCCTGGAGAATTCAACAGATTGTATAGTGCATGGGGTCACAGAGTCGGTGCATGGGGTGGCAAAGAGTCGGATGTGACTGAGCGACTTTCACTCTTCAAGAGATCTAGCAGGAAGAGAAAGAAGTGAATCCTGAGAAAGAGACAGAAGTAAGGGTAAGAGAAAATCATTTTAGACTGAAGAATCTTGAGCAGAGTGTGTGTGGAAAGAGCAGATATGAAATAAGAAGCGGAAAGTGAGAAAGTGGGTGACCGCTGAAATGAGAGTTTAGACCCAGGAGGGAGCGAAGTGAGCTGTAAAGGTGGGATTCAACTGACTTAGACCTATTTTCAAGGAAGCGAAATTCTACTTTGTTCCTTTGATTGTATACTAACATACTCATCTTATCCTCTGATTTTATAAACAGTTCTTTTAGATTGTTAATTTCTTGGCAATCTTTAAGGATAAAACTTTTTTCTCGTGCAAGTAATTATTTACTACACTGCCCATGGACTGCAGTCCTCCAGGCTCCTCTGTCCATGGGATTCTCCAGGCAAAAGCACTAGAGGAGGCTGCCACGCCCTTCTCAAGGGGATCATCCTGACCCAGGGATCAAACCCCAGGTCTCCTGTGTTTCCTGCATTCCAGCAAATTCTTTACCTACTGAGTCACCTGGGAAGCACCAATTATGACAATACGTCATAGATAGTATCTGAACTAGATTCGGGCTCTTTTTACTCTTCAAATGTTAATACCTTGGTTGACTTAGGCTTTAAACAACTTTTTTATTTGATGAGCTTTTGATTTATTCATATTTAAATAATTGCATTATTTAATTGCATTAACACTCAATTTTAAAATTTAAGTGGTTCTAATTAGCTTACAAATACAATTTTCCCTTTCTCAGCATTTAATTTTTGTTACGATTTGTCTTTCTATATCTTCCATATCTTTGCAATCCATGACTTTCTTCTTTAAAACAACCAGGTGTCCTATGGAGCAGTATCAGATCCCCCCATTTTAATGCCCCCCAAATGCATAGATGTGAAAGAGGAGAGTGAAAAATTTGGCTTAAAGCTCAACATTCAGAAAACTAAGATCATAGCATCTGGTCCCATTACTTCATGGCAAATAGATGGGGAAACAATGGAAACAGTGACAGACTTTATTTCTTGGAGCTCCAAAATCACTGCAGATGGTGACCGTGAAAGGCTGTTACTGAACCATGAGAGATGCTGGGATTCTTGGCCTCCAGAGGAGAAGAATTCAATCGGGTGCCAGAGATGAGGCTTGATCTCTCAGAGCTTTTGTATAATAAAGTTTTATTAAAGTATAAAAGAGATAGAGAAAGCTTCTGACATAGGCATCAGAAGGGGGCAGAAAGAGTGCCCCCCTGCTAGTCTTTAGCTGGATGTTATACAGCTATAAGCCATCTGCTAATCAGAGAAAGGAAATGTTTCAAAACTCAGAGAGTGGCACCAGGTCCCTCACCCACAAGATGCATTTTGAGATAAGCTTGGCACCAGGTGAGTCATCCCGGGTGATAAAACGATTGACATGAATCTTGAAGAAAGGCAGATTCCCATACAAATACATAGTTTCATTAACATAGATTAGGAGAACAATGTATGAGTATAACATACTGGTTATGACAAGTATGACAACATACTTGTCAAGTCAGTTCTGAGCCTTTAGGTGGAACCGACTTGAAAACAGAGTCTGGGATAAATGCATAGCACATTAACATAGCTTAAGACAAACATTTCCATAAGAAAAATGCATGGTTAGCTCAAGGTTTGAGAAAAGTTAAGTTCAGGTGGACCCAGGTGTCATTATGGCAACACAGAATTTTAAGAGAAACCTCTTTTTTTTTTTTTAATTGGAGGCTAATTACTTTACAATATTGTGGTGGTTTTTGCCATATATTCACATGAATCAGCCATGGGTGTACATGTGTCCCCATCCTGACCCTCCCTCACCATCCCATCCCTCAGGGTCATCCCAGTGCACCAGCCCTGAGCCCGTCTCATGCATCAAACCTGGACTCGTGATCTATTTCACATAAATTTGTATAGAGAAGGGGAAAAAATATAACACTAGTTTGTTTCTTCCTGCCACTTAAGACAGAGCTAAAAAATGTCTGACACTTGCAGCCTCTTTCCTCCATTTGGTGACCTCTGGCCTTCCTGCCTGTTAGCCTCTCAACTACAGCCATGAAATTAAAAGATGCTTGCTTCTTGGAAGAAAAGTTATGACTAACCTAGATAGCATATTAAAAAGCAGAGACATTACTTTGCCAACAAAGTTTTGTCTAGTCAAAGCTATGGTTTTTCCAGTGGTCATGTGTGGATGTAAGAGTTGAACTATAAAGAAAGCTGAGCACTGAAGAATTGATACATTTGAACTGTGGTTTTCGAGAAGACTCCTGAGAGTCCCTTGGACTGCAAGGAGCTCCAACCAGTCCATCCTAAAGGAAGTCAGTCCTGAATATTCATTGGAAGGACTGATGCTGAAGCTGAAACTCCAATATTTTGGCCACCTGATGTGAAGAACTGACTCATTTGAAAAGACCCTGATGCTGGGAAATATTGAAGGCAGGAGAAGGGGACGACAGAGGATGAGAGGGTTGGATGGCATCCCTGACTCCATGGACATGAGTTTGAGTAAACCCCGGGAGCTGGTGATGGACAGGGAGGCCTGGCATGCTGCAGTCCATGAGGTCGCAAAGAGTCAGACACGACAGAGTGACTGAACTGAACTGAACTGAACTGAAATGCAACCTGCTATGCAAATAAGAGCTTTTGATAGCCATTTCCCTCAGGGCTTCTCTTTTTATGGGTGATATCACAGCAGAGAATGTGTTTTGGAGTAAACTGAAAAGTTAAACCATTTTCTTAAGAAGGATTTTAATTAGTTAAATGGAACATGTTAATGTTTTTCTTTTGAGGTTTGAAGAGAAAGGAACTAAAACACAGAGGAATATAGTAAGTATAGATTCTCTGGCTTCCCTAGAAATGTGGGTGACACACCTCTGAATTTTTTCCAACAGAAGTATTATAAGAGAAAGAAAAAAGTTGTTAGAGGGTATATGTTACCCAAGAATACAGAAGCATTAAGGGCTCAAGTATCAGGCTTATAGAGTTTCTCTGCAGCACAGTTTCTTATAGATGAAATGTGTATGCAGTCTAATTAACATAATTGGAGCTACTATAATTATGCTATCCATTTTTCTTACTTTAGCACACAGTGTTGAGGTATATGGGTAGCAATATTTGCTATTGCAATATTGCCCCCTTGCTGCATGTGGGCTATTTAATCATCCTGTTTATTTTACCTTCCTTGTGGTGACACCCTGCTACTCAAAGGTGGGGTTAAGTCCTCGTAGCCAGGAAACTAGAAGGAGAGAAAAACAATGATGACAATGCAGAACCCACAGCCACAGAGCTCTAAGAGTGAGCAGTTTCACAAAAACACAATGGGAAAATAATATTCCCTAGCTCAGAGCATGCAATCTAATAAAATGATGAAAGAAATTGATTTCAAACAGAATGCATTCATCGTATGTCATTTGCCCCTCTGTTTTAAAAGCAATTAAAACATGTTATATCTCATTTTGGAAAACTGAGAATAAACTCATAAAGACACAGTGGGGTTTGCTCAAAATATGCATTACCAAAATGGGACCAAAACATTTTATTTGCTTTGGCTTTTTGAAGTGAGGCCATGGTGAGGATGGAAGAATGATACTTCTTGACACTCAACATTTCTGCTGTTCGCACCTGCTTTTAGAGTCACTAAGGGATTTTTCCCCTGATATCTCAGGATAGCCAGACAGGAGATAAGAACTTCACAGGCTATCAGGATCCTGGGTGATTACTCCATTTCAGCATCTTCAAAGGAAAGCAAAAACAGAGGGCTTCATTTTCAAAATCAGTTTATGTGGCTGTTTCATGGCACAGAAGAGGTTACACAGGTGTTTCAGGCCTTTGATGTTTTCTTTTTGTTCATACTGTTTCCAAAGGGAACGTGTAGGCTAAAGCATTCCCAATAGTTCCCACCAGAGGTGTCAAGCCAAGGCAAGCAGATGTTGGTGTCACATTCACAGTCAGCAAATGTAATATCTGGTTTTTCATAACTACCCGTCCAAAGCGTATAAACAGAACATAGCATAAAGATCAGTAAAACAGGAGGAGACATACTCTGTGCCCTCTCATCCCACTGAGCTCCGAATGACTCCACATCCTCTTGCCTACATTTCCTGAGCTCCCTTTTGGGCCAAAATCACTGAAAAAGCTGCCAGAGTATAAGTTCCTCCTTAGAGGTGCATCACACAATCTTTGCTGAGCTTCAGGATGTGGTTCTTAATCATCTACCAGATGTTTTTATTTACTAGTTGCTATTTAAAATAGCTTGTAGGGTATTCTTATTTCATTCTGATCTCATTCCATTTAGAAATCATTAAATGCATGTATTCCTAAAGCAGAGACTCAGCAGCAATAATCAAGGCTGTGAAAGTGTTTTGTGAAATCCACACAAAACTAGTCAACTGCATGAACATGCTGAACAGTGTCTCATACTAATCTTAAGTAATAAATAAATAAAAGAAAGAAAGAAACTGAAGTCGCTCAGTCATGTCTGACTCTTTGCGACCCTATGGACTGTAGCCCACCAGGCTCCTTCATCCATGGGATTTCCCGGGAAAGAGTACTGGAGTGAGTTGCCATTTCCTTCTCCAGGGCATCTTCCCGACCCCTGGGTCTCTCGCATTTCAGGCAGACGCTTTACTGTCTGAGCCACCAGGGAAGTGAAGTCTTAACCACTGGATCACCAAGGAAGTCCCAATAAATAAATAGGAGCATTTTAATGGTGGTGGAGTGAGAGCAGTGGATGCTTCCAGCGCCCCTGGAAAACACCACATTTTTCTGGTCAGTATAACAAGCCCCTGGCTTGGTTGCCTTTTCCAGAGGACTTATCTAAGCTGATCTAAGCAGGAGTGTTCTCTCTGAAGGTAACTGTGGTGCATACACATGCTCGCACAAACACACACACACACACACACACACACACACATGCACCAGGTCATTCTGCTGCCGATAACTGACTCACATTAGTGCACATAGGACCAGTCCCCTTGATCATGCTGCAATTCATGCCCTAGAGCGACCCAACAGATCAGCTTGAAGCTGGACATCAGCTTGGATAATTTCTAATAGAGATTTGCTCCATCGTTCCCTATCCTGCCTCCCTCAGAATATCACTCTTAAAAGCATCACTTGATGCGCTAAAATTACTGCTCTGTTTCTTGGGAATCCAACCCTGTGTGCGAACATGTAAATAATGTAAATCATTAGGACTGAGGTTGTAAATCAATCAAAATATGGTCCGAATAGAGAGTAGGGCTTCCCTGGTAGCTTAGACAGTAAAGCGTCTGCCTACAATGCGAGACCTGGGTTCGATCTCTAGGTCAGGAAGTTTCCCTGGAGAAGGAAATGGCAACCCACTCCAGGAGTCATGCCTGGAAAATCCCATGGACTGAGGAGCCTGGCGGGCTACAGTCCATGGGGTCGCAAAGAGTTGGACACGACTGAGCGACTTCACTTCACTTCTTCACTCTGAATAGAGAACA
Source organism: Okapia johnstoni (assembly GCA_024291935.2). Lineage (NCBI taxonomy): Eukaryota > Metazoa > Chordata > Mammalia > Artiodactyla > Giraffidae > Okapia > Okapia johnstoni. The sequence goes on along the minus strand of CM044309.1, from coordinate 7,709,387 downwards.
AAGGTGGCAGAGAGCAAAAAAACACAGCCCTGAAGATACTACCTGATACTGTCTACCTAGCACTGTGCAACAATTGTATTATTTTAAGTGGATGAATAAAGAAACAAAAATAAGTTGAAGACTGCTATGAATATCTTCTTCTTGTTCAGGTACTACGCAGTGACCGACTCTTTGTGACCCCACGGACTGCCACATGCCAGAATTCCCTGTTCTTCACTATTTCCATGAGTTCGCTCAAATTCATGTGTATTGAGTTGGTGATGCCATCCAACCATCTCATCCTCTGTCTCTCCCTTCTCCTGTTACCCACAACCTTTCCCAGCATCAGGGTCTTTTCCAGTGAGACAACCCTTCCAATCAGGTGGAGAAGGTATCAGAGCTTCAGTTTTAGAATCAGTCCTAAGAAAGAATATCCAGGATTTATTTCATTTAGGATTGACTGGTTTGATCTCTTTGCAGTCCAAAGAATTCCCAAGAGCCTTGTCCAGCATCACAGTTCAAAAGCATCAGTTCTTCAGCATTCAGCCTTCTTTATGGCCCAACTATCACATCCATACATAACTACTTGAAAAACTACAGTTTTGACTACACAGAACTGTATCAGCAAAGTGATGTCTCTGCTTTTTAATATACTCTCTAGGTTTGTCATGGTCTTCCCTGGTGGCCCAGACTCTAAAGAATCTACCTGCAATGTGGGAGACCTGGGTTTGAACCCTGGGTTGGGAAGATCCCCTGGAGAGGGAATGGCAATCCACTCCAGTATTCTTGCCTGGAGAATCCCATGGACAGAGGAATCTAGCAGGCTAGAGTCCATAGGGTCACCAGAACTGGAGAAGACTGAAGAGACTTAGCCCCTTTGCTATGAAATGATGGGGCTGGATGCCATGATCTTAGTTTTTTTAACGTTGAGTTTTAAGCCAACTTTTTCGCTTTCCTCTTTCACCCTCAACAAGAGGCTCTGTAGTTCCTCTTCATTTACTGACATTAGGGTGGTATCATCTGCATCTCGGAGGTTGTTGATATTTCTCCTGGCTATCTGGATTCCAACTTGTGATTCATTCAGCCTGGCATTTGTGTGATGTACTCTGCATATAAGTTAAATAATCAGGGTGACAATATACAGTTTAACTTACTCTTCCCAATTTTGAACCAGTCTATTGTTCCACCATTGTTGTTGTTCAGTCATTCAGTCATGTCCGACTCTTTGTGACTCCACAGACTGGAGCACGACAGACTTTCCCGTCCTTCACCATCTCCCGGAGCTTGTTCAAACTCATCTCCATTGAGTAGGTGATGCCATCCAACAATCTTGTCCTCTGTCATCCCCTTCTCCTCCTGCCTTCAATCTTTCCTAGCATCAGGGTCTTTTCCAATGAGTCAGGACTTTGCATCAGGTGGCCAAAGTATTGGAGTTTCAGCTTCAGCATCAGTCCTTCTAATGAATATTCAGGAGTGACTTCCTTTAGGATGGACCACTTGGATCTCCTTGCTGTCCAAAGGACTCTCAAGAGTCTTCTCCAACACCACCATTCAAAAGCCTCAGTTCTTCGGTGCTCAGGTGCTCAGGTTTCTTTATGGTCCAACTCTCACATCCATACATGTATTGGAAAAACCATAGCTTTGACTGGACAGACCATTGTCTGCAAAAGAATATCTGTGCTTCTTAATAAGCTGTCTAGGTTTATCATAGCTTTACTTCCAAGTGAGAGTGTTAATAGCCTCAGTAGGGAGGCCAGAAGTCCCCAAGAGGCAGGAGGAAATAAAACTGCAAGTGGTAGACATTTTTTTTTTCTTTTCTCTTCTAATCCTGTGTTGTCATGGTGATACCTGGTTCCCCCTGAACTTAACTTTATCTCAAACCTTCCTTAAGCTAACCAAAGTATTTTTCTCATGGAAATGTCTTCCTTAAGCTATGTTAATGAACTATGTTCAGTTCAGTTCAGTCGCTCAGTCGTGTCCAACTCTTTGCGACCCCATGAATTGCACCACGCCAGGCCTCCCTGTCCATCACCAACTCCTTCATGTCAATTGTTTTATTGCCCTGGATGACTCACCTTGTGCCAATGCTATCCCAAAATGCCTGTTGTGGGTGAGAGGCCTGGTGCAACTCACTCAGTTTTGAGGTGTTTAAATTAAGCTTCTCTAATTAGCAGCTTGCTAATAGATATGTAATGCCTTGCTAAAAACTAGCAAGGGAGCACTCTTTCTGTCCCCTTCTGATGTCTATGTCAGAAGTTTTCTCTATCTCTTTTATACTTTAATAAAACTTTATTACACAAAAAGCTGAGCGATCAAGCCTCATCTCTGTCCCTGAATCAAATTCCTCTCCTCTGGAGGCCAAGAATCCCAGCTTCGTTCATGGATCATTTCAGCAACCTTTCAAAAGGAGCAAGTGTCTTTTAATTTCATGGCTGCAGCCACCATATGTAGTGATTTTGGAGCCCAAGAAAATAAAATCTGTCACTATTTCCATTGTTTCCCCATCTATTTCCCATGAAGTGATGGGACCAGATGCCATGATCTTAAGTTTTCTGAATATTGACTTTTAAGCAAGCTTTTTGACTCTCCTCTTTCCCATTCATCAAGAAACTGTTTAGTTCCTCTTTGCTTTCTGCCATAAGGGTGGTGCCATCTGCATATCTGAGGTTATTGATATTTCTCCTGGCAATCTTGATTCTAGCTTGTGCTTCATACAGCCTGGCATTTTGCATGATGTACTCTGCACATAAATTAAATAAGCAGGGTGACAATAGCCTTGATGTACTTCTTTTCTGATTTGGAACCAGTCCATTGTACCAAGTCCGGTTCTAACTGTTGCTTTTTGACCTGCATACAGATTTCTCAGGAGGCAGGTAAGGTGGCCTGGTATTCCCATCTCTTCAAGAATTTTCCGCATTTTTTTTTTTTTTGATGATCCACACAGTCAAAGCCTTTAGCATAATCAATGAAGCAGAAGTAGATGTTTTCTCTGGAATTCCCTTGCTTTTTATATGATTCAGCAGATGTTGGCAACTTCATCTCTGGTTCCTCTGCCTTTTCTAAATACAGCTTGGACAACTGGAAGTTCTTGGTTCATGTAATGCTGAAGCCTACCTTGAAGGATTTTGAGCACTACCTTGCTCGCATGTGAAATGAGCACAATTGTACAGCAGTTTGAACATCCTTTGGCATTGCCTTTCTTTAGGATTGGAATGAAAACTGACCTTTTCCAGTCGTTTGACTATTGCTGAGTTTTCCAAATTTGCTGACATATTTAATGCAGCACTTTAACAACATCATCTTTAAGGATTTAACATAGCTCAGCTGTAATCCATCATCTTCCCTAGCTTTGTTTGCAGGATGATTCCTAAGGCCCACTTGACTTTGCATTCCAGGATGTCTGGCTCTAAGTGAGTGATAACACCATTGTGGTCATCTGAGTCATTAAGACAATTTTGTACAGTTCTGTGTATTCTTGCCACTTCTTTTCAATCTCCCCTGATCCTGTTAGAACCTTACCATTTCTGTCCTTTATGTGCTCAAATCTGCATGAAATGTTCGCCTGGTATCTCCAATTCTCTTGAAGAGATCTCTAGTCTTTCCCATTCTATTGTTTTCCTCTATTTCTTTGCAGTGTTCACTTAAGAAGGCTTTCTTTTCTATCCTTGCTATTCTTTGGCACGCTGCGTTCAGTAGGATATTTCTTTCCCTTTTCCTTTGCCTTTTCCTCCTCTTCTTTTTTATGCTACTTATAAGGCTTCCTCAGACAACCATTTTGCCTTGTTGCATTTCTTTTTCTTGGGGATGGTTTCAGTAACTGCATCCTATACAGTGTTACAAACCTCTGTCCACAGTTCTTCAGGCATTCTATATACCACCTCTATTCCTTTGAATCTATAGGTCACATACACTGTATAATCAGAAGGGATTTGATTTGGGTCATACCTGAATGGCCTAGTGGTTTTCCCTACTTTTTTAAAAAATTTGAGCCTGAATTTTGCAATAGGATGCTGATGATCTGAACCACAGTCAGCTCGAGGTCTTGTTTTTGCAGACTGTATGGAGCTTCTCCATTTTTGGCTTCAAAGAATATAATTATTCTGATTTTTGTGTTGACCATCTGGTGATATCCATGTGTAGAGTCATTTCTTGTGTTGTTAGAAGTGGGTATTTGCTATGACCAGTGCATTCTCTTGGCAAAATTCTGTTAGCCTTTGCCCTGCTTCATTTTGTGCTCTAAGGCCATACTTGTCTGCTACTCCAGGTATCTCTTGACTTCTTACTTTTGCATTCTAATCAGCTATGATGAAAAGGATATCTTTTCTTGTTGTTAATTCTAGTAGCTCTTGTAGGTTTTATAGAACTGGTCAAATCAGCTTCTTCAGCATTAGGGGTAAAAGCATAGACTTGGATTACTGTGATAGTGAATGGTTTGCCTTGGAAACGAACCAAGATCATTCTGTCGTTTTTGAGATTGCACCCAAGTACTGCATTCCGAACTCTTTTGTTGACTACGAGGGCTACTCCATTTCTTCTATGGGATTCTTCCACAGTAGTAGATATAATGGTCATCTCAATTAAAGTTGCCCATTCCCATCCATTTTAGTTCACTGGTTCTTAAAATGTTGATGTTCACTCTTGTCTTCTGCTTATCCATGTCCAATTTACCTTGATTCATGGACGTAACATTCTTGGTTCCTATGCAATATTATTCTTTTTCAGCACAGGACTTTACTTTTACCATCTGACACATCCACAACTGAGCGACATATCTGCTTTAGCCCAGTCTCTTCCTTCTTTATGGAGCTGTTTCTCCACTCTTCCTCAGTCGCATATTGGAAACCTACTGAACTGGGGGGTTCATCTCCCGGTATCATTGTGCTCATGTGGCTCTCAAAGCAAGAATCCTAAAGTGGTTTGCCACTTCCTTGTCCAGGGGACCACATCTTGTCAGGCCTTGACTAGCAGGGACATGCCCTTCAGTTGCTCCACGACGTGCCCAGCGCCCTGGTTGTACCACTGCTGGTCCTCCTTAAGCATGTAAACTTTCACCGGCCAAAGTCAGTCACCATGACACCTGGGGGTCGGGACAAAGGCCCTGCAGGTGTTCCTTGGAAGAGGGTCTGAGGAAGGCTAGAGCCAAGGGTGGGGGACCCCCAGGAGGAGCGAGCCCCTCAGGCTCTGTGCTGCCGTGGGCCACCCTGGGCCGACCTGCTGCCCGCACGGCCCACAGCCTGCAGGGCTCTGGCCCCTCCCTTTCCCATCCTAAGCCTGGCTCCTCTGCATTATCATCCAGGCCCTGCCAGCCGTGCCACCCCAAGTGGGCCACACAGTCCTTCGTGGCCTCGCCATGCTAGGAACTCTGGACACAGGTCACTACCCGCTCCTGCCTCCACTATGATCTCCAGCAAGCCGCTCCCAGGCCACTGCCCCCTCTTCACCACTGTCTCTTCAGGACACCGCCACCATGCTACCCCACTACTGTGATTCTCTGAGCCCTGATCAAGTGTCCGATGAGCAGCAAGAGCCGGTGGAGGGGAGGAGTCAGTGTGGAAGCCCCGCCCGATCCCTCCTCTTCTCTCTAGTTTCCACCGCGTTCACGACCCCCAAAGTCTGGGTAGACTCAAGCCCATGGAACTTGAACTTAGAGGGTTCAAGAGCAAGGGCTCAATTTCAGCTACGAGATATGAGTCCACCTTTGATTAGATCAGAACACTGTCTGAGCTCACTTAGCTGGTGAGCTGCTCCAGGATCTGACCTAGATCTGTCTTCCCTAAACCAATACTTTCGCGAATGTATCTGACTCCCCACTACATGGTGCATTTGCAGGCCAGACTCATGCTCTATTAATTTTTGTTTCCCCAAAACCTGGCACAAGATTGCCTATATTAAGTAGTGATAAATGCTTGCAGAACTGAACTGAATTGATTGCAATTTGGGAAGTATAACATGTGATGTATAGAATTATGTCCTCTTAAAATTCTATGTTGAAGTCCTAGCCCCCAGTAGTTAAGAATGGTGTTTGGAGACAAGGCCTTTCCAGAGGTAATTAAGTAAAATGAAGTCCTGTGGGTTGGCCTTAATCCAATGTGACAGACATTTTAACAAGAGAAAAAGATAAGACACTCACAGAGAAAAGACCATGAGAAGACACTGGAAGATTATGGCCATCCTCCAGCAAAGGAGAGAAACCTCAGAAGAAATCAACCCTGCTGCTGCCTCGATCTCAGATGTCTAACCTCCAGAATTGTGAGGAAGTGAATTCCTGTCGCTAGAGCCACCTAGTCTGTTGTACTTTGCTATGTCAGCCCGGACTGATATAATCACTTTGGTGACGAGGCCCTGTATGTGCTTTATCAAAGTTCTGCTGAATTACTTTCTCTCTCTTGTTCAGCTTTGGCTTCTTTCTGCTGGATCTTTCAGCTCCTGATTTTTCTTTACCAGCCATCCTCAGGTCCCCACCACTTTGTTCTTCCCTCGGAGATTGCAGTTTCCTGTTTCTACCCATTTACGTGATTCCTCTCTCTAGCTTTGTCTTTTACATCCGTCTTGTTTTAGGCTGATTTGGGCTTGTTGTGGCATTCTGTCAATTTACGTTACTGTCTGACCAGAGTCAGCAGATGTAACAAATAAAAAAATTGTTATTCAAAATTCAAATTTACCTTTGTGTCTTGTCCTCTACCTGCCCTCACAGTCTGAAATGTCCTTGTTGTGGGATAGTTAATTATGAAGTGCGGAAAATCTTCTGTATGCAGTTTAAAAAGTGAATGTCAGGATTTAGAGAAAGGCATTGAGTTCAAATTCTAACATTCCCACTAAGTTTCCAGTAACTTGTAGCTATTCATTGTGTCACTTGGTTTTTCTTCATCTGTAAACCATTAGCATATTCCTAGTCAAACCTAGCTGAGAAAGGGAAGACCGAATCCCATTCCATTTAGAGCTGTCCAGCCAGCTCCTCTAAATTGTTGGACTCTTTATTATTTTTTTCAAATCCTTCATCATGCTTCCTCCAACCAGAACTGAGGCAGTGTCAAAGCGCTATTTTGTTTCATTCCCCATCCCATCCCTTCTCCACCCCCACTACCCAGTTCTAAGGAGCTTTTTTCCATTCTTTCCTTTTGTATGACTCATTGGAAACATCCCCAAGCCATTTACAAACCCCACCCTGTAACCCTATCACCACCCCAGCACTGGAGTTTTCTACAAATAATTCTTTTGGAAAAAGAGTCTAAGTTGCTTACTAACTTCAGTAAGTTTTTATGTAAATAAACCAGTTTCAGTTTTGCTTATGATCTGCTTTCTTATTCAAAGAGATGAGTCAATCTTACGTTTCGTGGCTCTGCTCAAAGGGATACACAGTTAAGAAGTTTAGCAGAGATAGCATGGGACGTAAAGCAGTTCCCCTGGCTTAGTAGAGGTGGATTAACTCCCCTATGCTCCCTTTTAGACAGATGTTCCCTAGGAAACTTGCCAAAACACAGGCATGTTCTGTTAGCAGCAAAGAAGTTAAGTAGAAAGCCACTTCCTCCTTTCCCTGAATGCATGTTTGAAAATCAGAAACTAAAATTAAATGCATATGTGAAACTTTTTGCAATATGCTAGGTTGGTGGTTCTAATTATTATCATACATACCATATTTGATCTGGTAGAACATGTGAAAATGTTTATATATTTTTACATTATGGTTTAACAACACATATAAACATTTTAGGTACAAAAGGATTATAAATTTTGTTAAAGGCGTTGAATTACTGTCAAAAGAGAGAAACTTTAACAATTATCCCGTATTTTTGCAAACCTTTTGTCACAGAACAAAGTGTTTCCAAAAGTGACGCTGTGTGGAGACCCCAAGTTGAGGAAGTGAGGCTGAAATGCATCAAATAAATAGAATATATTTTGTTGGCGCCCTGGGACTCTGCAAAAATCCGAGAAACGGGGACCAGGGCAGGTTATGAGCTCATCCAGCTGGTGGTCCACCCGTTCAATGTGGACAGACAGCAATGGAGGGGAGTGAGTCCTCGTCCGATGCCTGCAATGTGGGATATCTGGGTTCGATCCCTGGGTCAGGAACATCCCCTGGAGAAGGAAACGGCAACCCACTCCGATACTCTTGCCTGGAAAATCGCATGGACGGAGAAGCCAGGTAGGCTACAGTCCATGGGGTCCCAGAGACTGGGATACGACTGAGAGACTACTTTTCTTTCTTTCTTCTCCATAAAGTCTCTCCCCAGCTCCAGTGGGCACAGCATTGCTACCACTTACGGTCTGGTGCTGCCTGACTCCAATAGATAAAATTTTTAATATACCTCAGTCTATCTTTTAACAGGGTGAAGGGATTTTGTCATTTTATATCCGTGGGTTGTATTACCGGCTAGAAAGATAGCAAGCAATATACAAAGTAATGTTTGACCAAATTTGTGCATCATCAACTCATAAAGTGTCAAAGCCTGACAGCCTTAGAAAGGCATCTAGTCCATTACTTTCATTCTGAAGATGAGGAATCTGAGGTCAACTAGCTGTGTAACTTGGCATCAGAGCAAGAGTGTTCCAGAAATACTACCCTTCAGCATCCTCACATCTCAAATTCTAGGGCAGAGGTGGTGATGACTATAGCTGGGGCTCTTCTTACAGTCTCTAAAAGTTAGTGTGTCTTCTTGGGCCATGAAGTCAGTGCGAATGATCTACTGCAAAGATGGAGAAATCTCTCCCAGGATGTTTAAGCAGGTGGATAACCCAGCCTATTAGGGCAGTTTCTTCTAATCATTTTTGCTTAATGGAGAGGATCAGTTAATCAAACTCAAACTTCTCCAGCTAAGTGTCAGCTGTGTCTTACCTGATTGATGGGGATGGAGAGCCAACGAGAAGGAGACTCTGCAGGCCTCAGTTGTAATGAGCTTTGTGGCTGAGAAGGAGCTAAGATGGCCTGAAGTCTAGACACACAGACTCAACTTTAAAGGTGGAATAAGGAGCCATGGAGAGGGGCAGTTCTAAAAGCTTCGCTCAGGCATCTGATGGCCTCATGAGGACAACTGCCCTAGCGCTCACCTCTGACTTAAACTATCAGAGGTGCCTACTGTGATTTATAGAGAGATGGGAGGAGAGACCCGCTTCCTCTCTTCCACTCTCCTGGGTCTCTAATGCATTTTGAAGTTTGGTGATATCATAGGAGCCACTGTCATGCATTTCTAGCTGTGGAGCAGATCACAACTACTCACTACAACTGCAAAGTAGTTTTTTATAAAATCGCATTTTAGAGAGTGTTTTTTAACACCATATGGTTGGGTAATGACAGAATACAGCACAAAGGCAACAGAACCATATTTGGCGACAGAAACAACTTCATTAAATCCACCTTTTCCTTCTACTTCCCACATCCAAGGCCGTTTTGGACAGGAGTTCGTGTCAGAGTTCAGGAAAGGACAAGATTACTACTGACCTCACAGGGGATGGGTCACGTGCACAGAAGAGGTAGTGGGTTACATCCAGGACTTCTTGTTCTTTATATTGTGCTCATAACAAATAACGTTCCCTCATTCCTCTCTTTAGTTGTTCCTCAGGCTCTCACTCCTAGTGGCCTTATACTTTAACTCTCTCCCTATTAAAATGCATCCACGTGAAAAAGCTAACTAAAAACAAGACATGAGAAACTATCTCAGAAGATGAGTCACCGAATCCCCAAATGCACTCCAAATGATGAATAGGTCCATTTACACTATTTTTAAAGCATTTATTCAGTCCCTACTGAGTGCCAGCAGCAACTCAGTGTTCGCTAAGAGCTGTGCAAAATACAAAAGCATCACAGACGCCAGTAACTAAAGAAGGGACTGAATGTTGATCACAAGTGGTGGGTCTGTGGCATGCTTTGATTCTAGTAGGAGTCTCCTGGAGAAGGAAAGGGCAACTTACTCCAGTATTCTTGCTTGGGGAATCCCGTGGATGAGAAACCTGGCGGGCTACAGTCTACGGGATCACAAAAGAGTTGCTCAGCCAGAAACCACAGCACTGTTGATTGGAGGTTTTCGCCATGGTCTGGTGGTACCTTGGTAGGTATCTCACAGAAGCCTCCCAGCAGCTTGAAGAAGAGAAAATAGTTTCTCCCAATTTACAAATTGGGAGACTGAGCCTCAGAAAAGTTAGATCATTTTCGAAAAGGCACATAGCTAAAAGAGGTATAACCAGGTTATCTGACTCCCAAGTCCTATCTCACAATTTAAGTTTTAATGTACATGCCACAGTTCTGGACTTCTGGGCAAGATAGTGAGTTTAGTATAGTCATTTAATTATTAACATCTTATAATAAAAGAGTATTTGAAAGCAGATTGAGGAGACCCAGGAGGATATCACTGACAGCCCTTAACTCAGAGACGCAGTGGCTAGAGGTGAAGAGAGATCAAGCACCATAGAATGGGCAATACTCTGGACCAGAGGCAAATTTACCTGCAATGATTGCCCAGTGTTCCAAATTAAACTCCCTTTCCACCACCCCCAGTCTATAGAATACCGAAGTTAGTCAAATAAAACTATGGTAGTTTTTTTTTTAAATCTTTTTTATTTGAAAATGAAAGAATTAGACAGAGGCCCACGTCAGTCTCAATTCCAAACTTACTTTAAGTCAATCCTTAACATGGACTTCCCCATGCAAGGATAAGCGGAAAGAAATCACCATGCTTTTGAAAATCATACCACGTTTAAAAAAAAAAGTAGTCCTGAGATAACCATAACTGCCTTCCCTTGAAATAGATTTACTGCAAGGAAAGACATATTTTTAAAATTTTTAATTTGGACTTTCCTGTACAAACAACTATACAGTAAATCAAATAAAATACAGTATTAAGCCATAAATAAAAAAGATCTCAGATGAAATTTATAATGTGAAAGATGATTTTTCAATTAAAATTATAATGTAGTCTTTCTATGATATACTGGATATAACAGAGAGTGGATTTAGTGGAGGACAGATTAAATATTTCCATATAGATTTCTGAGGAACAAGGTAAAGAGATCAATATCTTGATGAGAAGCAAGATCGGGTCCAGCGGATATAGGACATATATTTAAGATGTTCATCACTGTGTCCAGACACCTAATATTTCAGACATCCAAGGGAGTCCGAAAATATAACCTTTAAGTATTTTCTGAAGAATATTTGAACATGCCCTCTAAGAAGTTGACACTAATCAAAATAAGAAATTCAAATTGTGCCCACAATTAACAATACTATATAGTATACTTAAAATTTACTAAGAAGGTAGATTTTATGGTTAGCATTCTTAAAATAAAAGTAAAATAAAATAAGTGAAGAAGGTAATTCAAGCCTGTTAGGATATCTATTATCAAAAAGAGAAAAGATAATGAATGCTGTTGAGAATGTGAAGAGAAAAAAAAAAAAACCTTTGTATACTGTTGGTAAGAATGTAAAGTGGTGCAGCCACTATGGAAATCATTCTGGAGTTTCCTCAAGAAATTAAAAAAAAAAGAACTACCATATGATCCAGCAACCCCACTTCTGAGTATATGTCCAAAGAAAAGGAAATCATTACCCTGAAGAGATATTTGTACTCCTATCTCATGTTTGGTGGTTTTATGGTTTTAGTCACTAAGTCATGTCCCACTCTTGTGACCCCATTGACTGTAGCCTGCCAGGCTCCTCTGTCCATGGGATTCTCCAGGCAAGAATACTGGAATGGGCTGCCATTTCCTTCTCCAGGGGATCTTCCCCACCCAGGAATTGAACCCAGGTCTCCTGAATTGCAGGCAGATTCTTTACCGATTGAGCTACAAGGGAAGCCCTGATGTCATATTTATATATACATTATAGATATATGTATATATTTGCATTTATATTATAGTTATAAACAAAGGAAACTATGTCATTTCTTATATCACATGGATGAAACTGGAGGGCATTATGATAAGCAAAATAAGCCGGATAGAAAGACAAAAATCACATGATATCACTGACGTGAAATCTTAAAAAATAGAAAGTTGAAAAGAAGCAAAGAATAGAAAAGTGGTTACTAGAGTTTGCATGAGGGTGTGTGCTCAGCTGTGCCCGACTCTTTGTGACATCATAGACTCTAGCCTGCTAGGCTCCTCTGTCCATGGAGTTTTTGAGGCAAGAATCCTGGAGTGGGTTGCCATTTCCTCCTCCAGGGGATCTTCCCAACCCAGGGATCAGACCCACATCTCCTGCATTGGCAGGAGGATTCTTGACCACTGTGCCACCTGGGAAGCCACTAGAGTTGGGGAGTAGGACAAATAGGGAGAGGTTGATAAAGGGTACAAAGTTTTAGTTATAAAATAAATAAGGTCTGAGGTGCTAACTCTACTATAGTTGACAACAATATTCTATAATAAAAAATTCACTGAGAATAGAATGTGCTCATTCTCATATACATGAAAAAGGTAAAAATATGAAATGATAAGCATGTTAACTAACTTGATGGGGAGAATTCTTTCACAGTGTGTACATATATCAAATCATCACATCGTACGCTTTAAATATCTTACAGTTTTGTCTCGTCTTACTCAAATTTGTAAAGTAAGTACTGAGTTGGCCAAAGGTGGGTTTTGTTCAAAACCCATTTGAACTTTTTGGCCAACCCATTATTTATTACTTCAGTAATCACAAAATAATTAAATACAGGAAAAGAGATACAAAAATTTAAAACAATAGTTTAGAGAATGTTAGAATTATTGTGGTAGAGAATGTCTGCTGAGAACCCGTGCTGGGGTCAGACTGCCGTGGGTTCATCTTTTCAGTCCTCACTCATTCACAGCCTTTTAACCAGGTTAAGACACATGACCTCTCTGGGCCTTACTTTTCTAACCTGTCGACTAAGGATAATAGGATTGTTAATATTAATACCATAGTGCGACTCTGAGGCAGAAGTCCAATGTGACTGATGAGGATTCTGAAGTCTGGGGAAGCTGCAGGTCAGTCTTCAAAGGCAGAGCTGACCGACTCCTGAGCTCCGCCTCATCGCCCATGATTCCTCCCTGGCCCTGAAAGCCAGTTCTGAGTCTGGCTCCTGCTGAGTCGTTATTTCCATTCTTCTGCGTAGGCTGAAACTGTATTTGGTGCTTCAGTCTTCACAGCAAAATTCTTTCACTACTTAAAAATCATTTATTTGGGAATATTTGAAGTTCTGTCCTTAACATTTGCAGCCACCATATTCTGCCTGCCTTAAGTTTCTATTCAACATAACTCTTGTGTATCAGGGATCAAATAGGAAAAGATAAGCATGTGATTTCCATTCTAACTCTGACAATATGTATTATGCAGACATTATAGCCAAGGGTGTTTTTTGTAGAGCTAAGACCACTCAAGCTTCTTTAAAACAGTACCATATACTCTCTGTGGAGATAAATTATCTGCGGAGATAAATATAGAGCAATGGTAGGGAAATCGCTGTTATTGTGCTGAGACAACTTTGGCTTTGTTTTGCAGTCGTCATAATGAGAATTTTCATCCTACTGTTTTTTCACTTGGCTGTCCTGATCTTTTGTTTTCTGCCCTTCTTGCCTGAATTGAAGCAAGTCATCCAAGCTATCATTTGGAGGTAATTAATTTGGACAGCAAGTATAAACCTAGCATTTGGGGGCTAACTTGAAGCTCAGTTAACTCACCAGATGAATTATTTCATTTTTAAGTAGCTACTCTTCCAAAGATCCATTAATAATAGAGGTGTTTAACCTCTGGTCCCACATCTGACTCAGTCCCAGGGGATCACCAAGTTTCCTGAATATATCAATAGAATATTTTGGTGTGAGTTTTCATTTATCTGTCACTAAGGCAATTGCTTTATCAATTTACCTTCTTTTTTTTTTTTTTGAGGTCAATGACCTGCCAAGAGCTCCCAAACCAGAACAAAACAGGGAAAGACATTTAACTATTCTCATATCAGAAACTAGAAAATGTTATGAGCTTGTTCATTGAGTAATTATAAGATATATACATACTATATTTCAAAAGCATACATTTTATATCAAGGGTCTACCTGACCAGTTCCCAAAATATGCTCCCTCTAAGAAACATGCAGCCTTCAGAATATTGCTCACAAAATGCAATTACAGCCATTATACCAATACTCCTGAAAAATGATGAATTTGAAATCAGCAACTAAGCGGTCATCAAGGACATGCTCACGTGAACACCATATTTCCACATCTGAGACAGATGTGCTGTTGTTTGAGGCTCAGTTCCTGGGGCCCTTTTCGTACTGGGAAGTGTTACCCAGATGCTGCTGCCTGGAAGGCCTTCACTGACTTGTGTATCTGTTTAAGGTGATAGGACATGACCTCGCTCCTCAGTTCAGAGAGGTGGCACAAATGTAGCAGAAAATGCAATTTCACAGCATGGAGGCCACTGGTCCCTGCTTTCACCTTGGTAATAAACTGAATCATGTTGTTTGACTGAAGACTGTACTCATGTGCCCCATTTATTTCAGTCATGCTCCACTGACATATGGTTAGTCAAATGGACAGAAGCTAACCTCAACCTCTCCATTCTCCAGAAACACTTAAGTCTGCTTCACCTGATTTCACATCAGCACATATGTGCCCTACACACCTCTGCTAATGACCACTAATCATAATTTTCAGAAAAGAAAATTGCTGAATCTGATGGGTTTAAAGCAGGTAAGGATGAAAACCAAGATTTTAATAAGACTGTTTTTTTTTTTAATGTTTTATTAGTCAAGACTACCAAATGGGGAATGCATCAAAGGTAGTGCTACTACAAAGAAGAAAAGCACTTTTCTTCTCCAAACATATGCTTCACAGATGAGTCCTGTTCTCGGTTTTGAGTGGTGTTTCATGTGGCAGTCTGATTCTCTTCTTTGGCCTAGAGCCCAAACATCTCTGATGATACTTTCCCTGCCTTCCCAGACTTAGATTCAGACACTGAAACATTAAACTGAACACAAAGTATTTGACATGAGACTGAGTCTTCATGCAGTTAACTCAAATGACGTATTTGTCCAAAGGAAAAGTAAAACAAAAGTCGTTTTTGCTAGTTGGAAAACATTTGAAGAAAGTTGTTTGCTTTTTCTCCCCACAAATACTCTTTCCTTTTCATTTTGAAAAATGAATAAGGTGAGAAAGGAAATGCAAAGAATGGAAGGAGATTAAGAATTTTTGAAAGTTGGCAGAAGAAATATGAAGATTCAAAAATGGCGTTGATATAAAGAGAAATAAATGCCACAGTAAGAGTGGTTAATGTTGTTAACAGATATTTTAAAGGTGCATATGCATTAATGCTAATTTCATTGAAAAAGATGTAACCATTTCTGGGGGATGAAAAGGTTAAAGTTAGCTTCTATGTGTTCTGTTCACCATATGTCAGTGGTTTGAGACTAAAATAATGGCTGCAGTGCTTCCTCCACTCAGAATGAGAGGAACAGCAGAGGAAAAAGAGCAAATTTTGCTCTTTCGTGAGTTTTTATGATTCCTTAGCAAGCTTGACCTATTCTTGATGACTTCGAATCCTATTTTTTGTGAGTTTCTTCTCAATATTCAACAACTCCACTCAGTTATTGATGAAACTGACCTTATAATTCCAAGCCTAATTTTTTTTAGGTCTTATAATCCTTTGAGTAAGAAATGAGACCACACAAACATTTGTACCAAAATTTCATTAATTCACAATCTCTATCTACTTAAAGAGCTTCAGTTACTCCAGCTTCTTCCCTGTTCTACCACACCCTTGCTGTCTGCGGCAGGTCTTACCGCTTCATGAACAAGCCCCCTTGCATGGCAGCCGTGTGCTCTGTGGCAGTCACCACGGCTTCGTGAGAAACGAGTCTTCCCATATTTCTGTGGATACAGGAGCATCTTTGTAAACACTACTGCTCTGTAGGGACTCACAGGCCAAAACCTCCTCTTCCAACCCCTACAACCACTGACTCCAGCCCCTACCCGTGAGCACAGAAAAATTATTTTGCCTGAGTCTCTCCTGAGTCCAGAGGATGAGATGGCAGGATCACATCACTGATGCAATGGACATGAACTTGAGCAAATTTTGGGAGATGGTGGGGGACAGAGAGGCCTGGCATGCTGCAGTCCGTGGAGTCCCAAAGAATTGGATGTAACTGGGCAACTAAACAACAACTCCTGAGTACTTTCCTGTGACACAGTCAGGGAGAGGTGTATTCTGTGGATCTCATACTGTTAGATACATTCCTAAAATAGAGGTATTTGAGCTACAGTCGGGTATGACTTTTAGTGAAAGTTCTCTTATAGTTTTATTTACTGTATTGTCTAGGATTCAAATGTGTCAGAAAATTGAAGCTAGAAATATATTTAGGTGGCAGAGAGTGTACTCAAAAATCCACACTCTTCTCCAAATATCTACTGTTTTTGTTCATCAAGTTCATCATGCCTGGTTCCTTCTTTGCACCAAATGATCCCTCAACTCTTCTGCTAGTAGATTGCTCTTGAGTCATTCACCAGAGCTTCAGATTTGCCAAAACTGTATATATATATACATATATATATATATATCTCCAACAAGTATATATATGCAAGTATAAATATACAAAGGAAAACATCTGAAAATTGGTTTCATGAATATTAGCTCTTCACCTGCTTTACAGTTTGGGCCAGGCTACATGGAGACCTGGAAGGAGTTTTAGAAATAAACTCCTAGAATGAATTCCACCATTCTGAAGCCTAATGAGAAGGGCTTCACAAGACCTTTTAAAGTATTTAATTTGTGTCTCCTGCAGTTGGAACATTTACAGTGGACTCATGTCATATTTTGCCTGTTCAATATAAAGGAAAAATAGTGCTGCTTTATGAAAACAATCCATGAATATTGTGTGTTCAGTATCCAGATAAAGTTGCCACAAATCCAAGATGACAAGAGGGGAGAGTCTCATACCTACAGTTATATCTGATTGGACCCTTTTTTCCTTCTTGACCTTTCAATTCCATGAAACACCTAATGTTTGTAATTAGAACAACTTCTGTAATGTTTCCAATCTGATTGAGGCCTAAAAATCTGTGTTTCTAACAAGTTCCCAGATGATGTCAGTGATGCTGGCATATAGCTTATATATTTTTTTTGCGTATTTCTCATAGCAAGGCTCTGGACAACATCTGTCCCATCCTTATAGTATAACCAGAACCCCTCAAAATAAAGAGCTGGATGACCTCATATGAAGCAGTGAAATCAAGAAGACATCATTGCAGAATAGGGATCTCTGCCATCTGCTTCCTTATGCCATGCTTCTTCACTGTTGTTACTCCAGTCATGTGTCATAACCGAGTCAGGTGTCAAGTGACCTGTCCATATCAAAGCCCAATACTGGGTCCACTGGTCACACTTCCCAACTTATTCTGTGATGCCATTATTACTTTAATAACAAAGTCAGACAAAACACCATAAGAAAAGATAACTAGAGTTCAACATATACGTAAAAATCCCTAATAATATATTAGTAGATACAATCCATTAATATATAATCAAGGTTATATGGCCTAACCAGTTAGGATTTCATTTTCATCACTCTGGGAGAGGGATCAAGAGAGATCTTGCTGTGATCATGTCAAAGAGCATTCTGCCTTTTTCCACTAAGAATTTTATACAGTCTGGCCTTACATTTAGTTCTTTAATGAGGTGTTTTGGGGGTTTTTGGGGGGTTTTTTTTGTGTGTGTGTGTATGGTATTAGGGAATGTCCTAATTTCATTTTTTACAAGTACCTGTGCAGTTTTCTCAGCAACACTTGTTGAAGAGACTGTCTTTTCTCTGTTATATATTCTTGCCTCCTATGTCATAGATCAGGTGACCATAGGTGCCCAAGCTTATCTCTGGACTTTGTGTCCTGTTCCATTGATTTATAGTTGTGTTTTTGTGCCAGTAGCATGCCGTCCAGATTACAGTAGCTTTTAATATTGTTTGAAGTCAGGGAGCCTGATTCCTCCAGCTCTGTTTTTCATTCTTAAGATTGTTTGGACTATTGAAGGTCTTTTGTGTCTTCACACAAACTGTAGTATTTTTTTGTCCTAATTCTGGGATAATGCCGTTGGTAACTTGATATGCATTGCATCAAATCTGTAAGTTACTTTGGCTAGCATAATCATGTTCACAATATTGATTCTTCTGATACATGAATATGGTAAATCTCTCCATCTGTAGGTGTCATCTTTGATATCTTTCATCAGTATCTGATAGTTTTCTGAGTACAGAATTTTGCCTCCTTAGGTAGGTTTATTTCTAGGTACTGTTTCCTTAATTTCTCTTTCTGGTTCTTCATTGTTACCGTATAGGAATGGAAAAGATTTCTGTGTATTAACTTTGTATCCTACAAATTTACCAAATCCATTGATGAAATCTAGTAATTTTCTGGTACCATATTTAGGATTCTCTATGTACAGTATCATCAGTTCAGTTCAGTTCAGTTGCTCAGTCATATCTGACTCTTTGTGACCTCATGGACTGCAGCACACCAGGCTTCCTTGTCCATCATCAACTCCTGGAGCCTACTCAAACTCATGTCCATCGCGTTGGTGATGCCATCCAACCATGTCATCCTCTGTTGTCCCCTTCTCCTCCATCCTTCAATCTTTCCCAGCATCAGGGTCTTTTCAAATGAGTCGGTTCTTCGCATCAGGTGGCCAAAGTATTGGAGTTTCAGCTTCAGCATCAGTCCTTCTAATGAACACCCAGGACTGATCTCCTTTAGGATTGACTGGTTGGATCTCCTTGCAGTCCAAGGGACTCTCAAGAGTCTTCTCCAACACCACAGTTCAAAAGCATCAATTCTTCAGTGCTCCTGTTTTCTGGAGATTGTTTTAATCATAAAATGGCATTAAATTTGTCAAGAGATTTTTCTTCATCTATTGAGATGATCATATGGATTTTATTCTTTAATTTGTTGATATGGTGCATCACATTGATTGATTTGCATATATTAAAATAATCCTTGCATCCCTGGGATAAATCCCATTTGATCATGGTGTATGATCCTTTTAATGTGTTGTTGTATTCTGTTTCCTAGTATTTCATTGAAGATTTCTGCATGTATGTTCACTAGTGATATTGGCCTATAATTTTCTTTTTCTGTGGTGTCTTTGTCTGATTTTGGTATCAGGGTGATGGTAGCCTCATAGCAGGCAGTTGAGAGGATTCCCTCATCTGAAAATTTTTGGAAGAGTTTGTAAAATGTAAGTACTAGATCTTCTCTAAACGTTGGATAGAATTAACTTGTGAAGACATCTGGTCTAGACTTTAGTTTTTTGGAAGATTTTTAATCACAGTCTCAATTTCACTACTTATGATTGGTCTGTTCATATTTTCTATTTCTTCCTGGTTCACTCTTGAAAGGCTGTACCTTTCTAAGATTTGTCCATTTATTCTACATTTTCCGTTTTATTGGTATATAGTTGCTTGTAGTAGTCTTTTATGATCCTTTGCATTTCTGTGATGTCAGTTGTAACTTCTTGTTCATTCCTACTTTTATTTGAGTCCTCTACCCTTTTTACTTTATGCATCCACAACATACAAAAAACCTAAGATCATGGCATCCAGTACCATCATTTCATGACAAATAGAAGGGGGAAAAGCGAAAGCAGTGATAGATTTTCTTTTCTTGGGTTCCAAAATCTCTGCAAACAGTGACTGCAGCCAGGAAATTAAAAGATGCTTGCTCCTTAGAAGGAAAGCTATGACAAACCTAGAGAGTGTATTAAAAAGCAAAGATATCACTTTTCCAACAGTGGTCCATTTAGTCAAAGCTATGGTTAGACTAGTAGTCTTGTAAAGATATGAGAGTTGGACCATCAAGAAGGTTGAACACCAAATAATTGTTGCTTTCAAACTGTAGTGCTGGAGAAGACTTTTGAGAGTGCCTTGGACTACAAGGAGATCAAACAAGTTAGTCCTAAAGGAAATCAACTCTGAATATTCACTGGAAGGACTGATGCTGAAGCTGAAGGACCAATAATCTGGCCCCCTGATGTGAAAAACCGACTCATTGGAAAACACTTTGATGCTAGGAAAGATTGAAGGCAAAAGGAGAAGGGAATGGCAGAGGATGAGATTGTTAGATTAAATCACTGACTCAGTGAACATGAAAACATAGGTAAATAGTGATGGACAGGAGAGTCTGGTGTGCTGCAGCCCATGGGGTCTCAAAGAGTTGGACATGGCTTAGGGACTGAACAAAAACAACAAAAGACTTATTAATTTTGTTTGTCTTCTCAAAGAACTAGCTTTTAGTTTCATTCATCTTTACTATCGTTTTCTTTGTCTCTATTTCATTTATTTCTGCTTGATTTTTATGATTACGTCCCTTCTACTAACTTTGGATTTGCTTATTCTTTTTTCTCTACTTGCTTTACATATGAGATTAGTTTGTTTATTTGATATTTTTCTTGTTCTTTGAGATAAGGTTATATTGTTATAAGCTTCCCTCTTAGAACTGATTTTGCTGCATCCCATAGATTTGGGGTCATCATGTTTTCACTTAATTTTTATAGGTATTTTTTAATATTTTCTCTTTCATTTATTCAGTGATCCATGTATTTATGCTTTTTAGGTTTTTTCCACGTAATTGATTATTTCTGATCTCTTATGGGATTTCTGAAGAACACTCTTGAGAGTCCCGTGGACAGCAAGGAGATCAAATGAGTCAAACCTAAAGGAAATCAACCCTGAATATTCACTAGAACGACTGTTGCTGAAGGTGAAGCTCCAACACTTTGGCCACCTGATGCGAAGAGCCAACTCATTGGAAAAGACCCTGATGCTGGGAAAGATTGAAGACAAAAGGAGAAAGGGGTGGCAGAGGATGAGGCGGCTAGATAGCATCACTGACTCGATGGATATGAATTTGAGCAAGTTCTGGGAGATAGTGCAGAAAGGGGATCCTGGCTTGCTACAGTCCATGAGGTTACAAAGAGTTGGACATTGAAAGTGTGCTCTGCTGCTTTCAGATGAAATGTCCCAAAAATATCAATTAAAGTCTTCTTGTAAAATGTGTCATTTAAAGCTTGTGCTTCCATCTTAATTTCTTTCCGGATGGGCTATCCATTGTTGTAAGTGGGGTGTTAAAGTTCCCCCACTGTTATCACGTTACTGTCAATTTACCCTTTTATGGCTATTAGCATTTGCCTCACATTTTGAGATGTTCATATGTTGAGTGCATAAATATTTAGAATAGTTTTAGTCCTCTTTGATTGATCCTTTGATCATTATGTTGTGTCCTTCCCTGTCCCTTGTAACAGTCTTTATTTTAAGGTCTATTTTTTCTGGCTTGGATATTGCTACTCCAGCTTTCTTTTGATTCCCTTTTCTCCGAAGTATCTTTTTCCGTCTCCTGACTTGCAGTCTGTATGTGTCCCTAGGTCTCAAGTGACTGCATATGTATGGGTCTTGTTCTTGTATCCACCTAGCCTGTCTATGTCATTTGGTTGGTGCCTTTAATCCATTTACATGTAAGGTAATTATCAATATGTGTGTTTCTATTGCCATTTTCTTCATTGCTTTCGGCTCATTTTCGTAGGTCTTTTTTCTTCCTTTAGTCTTTTGTAGTCTTCTCTTGTGTTTCTCACCTAGGGAAGTTCCTTTAGCATTTATTGTAAAGTTGGTTTGTAGTGCTGAATTCTCTTAGCTTTTGTTTGTCTATAAAGCTTTAGATTTATCCATCAAATCTAAGCAACAGTCTCACTGGGTAGAGTATTCTTGGTTGTAGGCTTTTCCCTTTCATCATTTTAAATATATCCTGCCAGTCCCTTCTGGCCTGCAGAGTTTCTTCCAAAAAACCAGCTGATAACCTTATAGATATTCCCTTGTATGTTTTTTGTTGTTTTTATCTTATTGATTTTAATTTTTTTTATTTGTATTTAACTTTTGTTAGTTTGATTAGTATGTGGCTTGATGTGTTTCTCCTTGGGTTTATCCTGTATGGGACTCTCTGTGCTTCCTGGAGTTGAGTGACTATTTCCTACCCCAATGTTAGGGAATTTTTTGGCTATAGCCTCTACAAATATTTTTTCAGGCTGTCTCTTTTTCTTCTTCTGGGAGTAGTATAATTTGAATATTGATGCATGTTACACTTCCCAGAGGTCTCTGAGACTGTCCTCATTCCTTTTCATTCTTCTTTTCTTTATTCTGTTCATGGCAATGATTCCACCATTTTGTCTTCCAAGTCTTTTATCTATTCTTCTACGTCAGTTATTCTGCTACTGATTTCCTCTAGTGAATTTTTTCACTTCAGTTATTGTCTTGCTCATCTCCATTTGTTTGTTCTTTAGTACTTCTAGGTTTTTGGAGAACTTTTCTTGTGTCTTCTTGATCCATGCCTCTATTCTTTTTCTGAGGTCTTAGATCATCTTTACTATCATTATGTCTGAATTCTTTTTAGGCAGATTGCCTATTTCCCCTTCATTCAGTTCTTCTTATAGCTTTCTATCGGGCTTCTTCATCCACAACTTAGTTGTCTTCTCATTTTGTCATGCTTATTGTGTTTGTGCAGGATCATATTTCCTCCTGTTTCTGGTGTCTGCCCCCAGAGGTAAGGTCACTCCAGAGGCTTGTGTCATTATCCCCTTGATGCGGGGTTTGATTGGTGTTGTGGTGATCAGAGCCCGCCATGATATTGAATAGGGCCTCTCCTTTGCTCTGTGTCCCTGCCCTGTTAGGGGCAGTATCTTCTCCACAGTTGTTGGAGTAGAGGCTCCAGATCTTTCTTTTAGCTGTGATTCTCATCTGCAGTGCAAGGTAGGTGGGATGGGAGCACTCCCATATGGACAGAAGCCACTGAGTACTTCCCCTCTAGAGAGGTCCCTCTGTAAATGTGCTCTTCTGCATCCCCTTTCATCTGTTCATTGAGCTCACGAAGTACACTGCTGTCGGCGCTGCTCTGAGTTCACCTTTGCTTTGGGTATGCCTGCGACTGGACCTGGTGACTTCCAGGCCTGCGACTGGACCTGGTGACTTCCAGGCCTGCGACTGGACCTGGTGACTTTCAGGCCTGTGACTGGACCTGGTGACTTCCAGGCATTGCTGTCACTCGGACACCAGCACAGCTTCACTGAGGTCAGACCCTAGAACGGAAGTAGTCACGCCCCTGGACACACTGCGGGAGCTATGGAGGCCCTGGACACACTGAGGGAGCTATGGAGGCAGCTCAGACTCTGGTCTGGTTCAGCTCCCAGGTATGCGTGCCCACAGAGCCCACAGCTGCCAGAGTCAGACCAATCCCAGCTGCAAGAGCATTTGTCTTTTCAGGTGTTTTGCAAGTGCTGGATTTAGGATACCATTAGTAGAGGTTTAAATCCACAGTCATGCAACTGTGAGGAGAGATTTTAAGTCTTCTTCATTTGTTACATAATCTTTGGGTCTCAGTTGTGGCTTCAACCCCTTCACTGGGAAAATTTTCTGGTGAGTAGGGGGTGGCCATCTATACCACCCCAGGACAGCATGGCAAGTCCAGACACCCAGTGGTGAATTTCCTAGTAGCAAGAGTTATTTGCATCTCCTGGGATAACAGGGCAGGCTCTAACACCCACTGATGGATCTCCTGGTAGCAAGAGATTTCAGTGCACTCCTGGGACAGCGGGACTGTTCTTGTAGCCCTCTGGCAGAATTTCCAGGTGGACAAAGCTGTCTGCACCCTCCTAGGACAGTGGGACAGGTCCTGACATTCAATGGCAGATTTCCTAGTATCAGTGCATTCAATGTAAAGAGGTATCTTTGCATTCCTAGGACAGTGGGGGCAGGACATGGCACCCGCTAAGAGATTTCCTAGTGAACGGAGTTATCTGAGCACTCCCAGGACAGCAGGACAAGTTTCAGCACCCACTGGAGGATTTCCTAGTTGCAGAAGCTATCTGTGTCCTCCTGGATCAGTGTGCGGGTCCTGGGGACTGCTGGTGGAATTCCTAGAGACTGGATCTGTCTGTGCCTTCCTGATCAGCAGGGATGGAGCCTGGTGTCTTCCTAAGGGTCTTGAAGGGGCAGTCAGTGCCCAGCATTGGAGCCTGAGGTGGCGGTGGCAATCCCCAGCCTCCCCCAGAGCTCCTGTAGGCAGTGTCCTGTTGCTCTGAGTGCTCACAGGGAAGGAAATTCTTACGGCGTTCCCCACCCCTCCCCTCTTGCACCTCTCAGGCTTCTTCCTAGTACACTCTCAGTTGCCAAGACCTGATCTCTCCACACTGTTTCTGCACCTAACCCTGGTCCTCTGCCTGGGACTAAGCTTTGGGAGTCAGATTCAGCACTCAATTCTCACCCTCACCAACAGAGGTGTATCTCAGGTTGGGAGTTGCATGGTAGAGGTGCCAACCCTCTGGGCAGGTTATTCTCCATCTTGCCTTCCACAGATTCATTGCTGCTCTCCCTTCTTAAGCTCCCCAATCCCCCTCCATCCAATCTCATCTCTTCGCTAGTGAGGAGACTTCCCAAGGGGTGGGAAACTTTCCTCCTTCACAAGTCTTTCCCCAGGGTGCTGGTCCCATCCTGATGCCTTCTTTTTCTCTTCTGAAAAGACAGCTGAGGTCTTCTGTCAGGGCTCAGCAGCTGGGTTTTTTTGTAAATCTTTCCACTTGTCAGTGTATTTTCAATGTTTCTGTGGAGAGAGGTGAACTCTTCTTCCTACTCCTCTGCCATCTTGATCCTGACTCCCTCACTAAACACGATTTTTTATATCATAGATCCCATAAAAATCATAAAGAAGAGGTGAGTATCGTATATGGCTCTTGCATGTCCCCACTGAGCATCTTGTGCTACTCTGTCACAGTGTCATACCATGTTGTTTAAGGTCATTAAGGGTGGAGCTGTGTCATATTTGTCATATGGCCTCCAGCATTGAGTATAAATTCTGCAAAGGACAAGTAATGATACCCAGCAGTTAATGAGAATGTACCATGTGCCAGACAAAGTCCTAAGCAATACATCCGCATTATCCCACTTAATCATCACAATCATCTTATGAGGTAGACACTACCACATCAGTTTTCTAAATCAGAGATTGATCAATTTCTTCTGTGAAAGATGAGACAACAAATATTTTAAGATTTGTGGCCATAAAGTGTCCTGTTGAGATACTCACTCTGCTCTTGTTGTGCAGAAGCAGCAGAGATATATGTATATGAATAAGCATGCCCCATTCTAGTAAAACTATTTACAAAAACAGGAAGTGGGCTGAATTTGGCCCATAAGACCTAGTGTGTCAACCAGTGTTTAGCTGACACACTAATAGTTAGTGTGATTAAATAATTTGCTCAAGGTCACACAGATCTCAAAAGGCAAATCTCTGAGATTTGTCAGATTCCCAAACTTCTTTTCCTAACTGCTGTTCTAATTATTGCACAAGTCAGTGGGGCTCCTTACACTGTTGTTGTTGTCGTTCAGTCCATAAGATGACTTTCTGTGACCCTATGGACTGCGTCACACCAGATTCTACTGTCCTCCACTGTCTCCCAGAGTTTGCTCAAATTCATGTCCATTGGATTGATGATGCTATCTAACCATCTTTCTTTATGGTCCAAATCTCACATCCATACATGACTACTGGAAAAGTCAGCTTTGACTATATGGACCTTTGTTGGCCAAGTAATGTCTCTGCCTTTTAATACACTGTCTAGGTTTGCCATAGCTTTTCTTCCAAGGATCAAGAATCTTTCATTTTGATGGTTGCAGTCACCATCTGCAGTGATTTTGGAGCCCAAGAGAATAAAGACTCTCACTGTTTCCATTGCTTCTCCATTTTTTGAATCATGAGTTTCAAGCCAGTTTTTTAACTCTCCTCTTCCACCCTCATCAAGAGGCTCTTTAGTTCCTCTTCACTTTCTTCCATTAGACTGGTATCATACGCATATCTGAGGTTGTTGATATCTCTCCCAGCAATATTGACTCCAGCTTGTGATTTATCCATCCTAGCATTCTATATGATGTACTCCACATATAAGCTAAATAAGCAGGATGACAATAAACAGCCTTGTCATACTTCTTTTCCAATTTTGAACCAGTTGGGTGTTCCATGTCTTGACCTGCATACATGTTCCTCAGGAGACAGGTAAGGTGATATGGTATTCCCATCTCTTTAAGAATTTTCCACAGTTTGTTGTGATCCGCACAGTCAAAGGCTTTAGTGTAGTCAATGAAGCAGAAGTTAATGTTTTTCCGGAATTCCTTTGCTTTCTCCATGATCCAATGAATGTTGGCAATTTGATCTCTTTTCTTCTGCCTTTTCTAAATGCAACTTGTATGTGTGAAAGTTTTCAGTTTACATACTGCTGAAGACTTGCTCAAAGGATTTTGAGCAAAACCTTGCTAGCATGTGAAATGAGTGCAATTATATGGTAGCTTGAACATCCTTTGGCATTATCCTTCTTTGGGAGTGGAATGAAAGCTAACTTTTTCCAGTGCTGTGGCCGCTGCTGAGATTTCCAAATTTGCCGGCATATTGAGTACAGCACTTCAACAGCATCATCCTTTAGGATTTTAAATAGTTCTGCTGGAATTTCATTACTTCCACTAGCTTTGTTCATAGTAATGCTTACTTGGACCTTCCCAGGTGGCACAGTGGTAAAGAATCCTCCTGCCAATGCAAGAGACACAAGAGATGTGGCTTTGATTCCTGGGTCAGGAAGATCCCCTGGAACATGAAATGGACACCTTGGCAACCTACTCTAGTAATCTTGCCTGGAAAATTTCATGGACAGAAGAGACTGCTGGGCTACAGTCCATGGGGTCACAAAGAGTTGGACACGACTAAGCAACTGAACACACT
The DNA here is from genome assembly GCA_024291935.2 of Okapia johnstoni. Taxonomy (NCBI): domain Eukaryota; kingdom Metazoa; phylum Chordata; class Mammalia; order Artiodactyla; family Giraffidae; genus Okapia; species Okapia johnstoni. Next base: position 7,682,672 of record CM044309.1, on the reverse strand, counting down.
CACACGCAATGTCTCCTAAGGCCCACTTGACTTCAAACTCCAGAATATCTGGCTCTCAGTGAGTGACCACACCATGGTGGTTATCCGGGTCATTAAAACCTCTGTTGTTTAGTTCATCTGTGTCACCTCTTGTCACCTGTTCTTAATCTCTTCTGCTTCTGTTATGTCCTTGCCTTTTCTGTCCTTTATTGTGCCCATCCTTGCATGAAATGTGGGAGACCTGTGTTCAGTTGCCGGGTTGAGAAGATCCTCTGGAGAAGGGAAAGGCTACCCACTCCAGTATTCTAGCCTAGAGAATTCCATGGTCTGTATAGTCCACGGGGTTGCAAAGAGTCGGACATGACTGAGTGACTTTCACTTTCACTTTTGTGTGAAATATTCCCTTGATAGCTCCAATTTTCCTGAGGAGATCTCGAGCCATTCCCATTTTAGAGAATCTCTAGTTGTTCTCTATTTCTTTGCATTGTTCATTTAATAAGGCCTCCCTTATCTCTCCTTGCTATCTCTGGAACTCTGGAACTAAAGCAGATTGATTGTGTTCTCTCTAGCCTAAGATGGAGAACCTCTATACAGTCAGCAAATAAAGTCCTGGAGCTGACTGAGGCTCAGGTATCAGCTCCTTATTGCAAAATTAAGTCCTAAATTGGAGAAAGTAGGAAAAACCACAAGGCCATTCAGGTACGACCTAAATCAAATTCCTTATGATTATACAGTGGAGGTGACGAATAGATTTAAGGGATTAGATTTGGTAGACAGAGTTCCTGAAGAACTCTGGACAGAAGTTTATAACATTATATAGGAGGCAGTGATCAAAACCATCCCAAAGAAAAAGAAATGAAAGACCACAAAGCAGTTGTCTGAGGAGACTTTACAAATAGCTGAGGGAGAAAGAGAAGAAAAGGCTAGGGAAAAAGGGACTGTTGTATATATGTTGAAATAAATAAAAATTTCCATTATTGTGTTCATGTTACAAGAGAAAAAAAAATGCGTTTTCAGCACATGGTCAGGGTTTCTGAATCCTATTCTCAACTTGAATGAAAAATTAATCAGGTTGGGATCAGTAACCTTCTGCATTCTGCTTTAATGGTATATCCAGTAGGAAAGACCAGTTGTTAAGAAAAACAGACCTAGACTTTGGGCTCTATTTTCCACTATTTGGATTCTCATCTGTAGGAACCTCACCTTAATTCACTTTTTGCTTAGAGGATAATGGCTTTACAATGTTGTGGTGATCTCTGCTGTACATCAATGTGAATTAGCCATAATTATATATATATATGCAAGAGAGCCTTCCCCTCTCACCATTCCACCCCTCTAGATTGTCACAGAGTCTCAGGCTGGACTCCCTACGTTATACAGCAGCTTCCCACTAGTTATCTGTTGTACACATGCTGGTGTACGTATGTCAATGCTACTTTCTCAATCTGTCCTACCCTCTCCTTCCCCTGTCATGTCCACTAGACCATTCTCTATGTCTGCATCTCCTTTCTCCTCTGTAAATAGGTTCGTAAGTACTATTTTTCTAGATTTCATATATATGCATTTTAATTCACTTTCACTTCCTTCAGGCTTTGACTGTGCATGAATGCCTTTGACTTTCCAGGCTTGTGAAATCATAAACCTAGTCACATTTCCATTACTAGAAGAAATTCAAATAATCCAACTAACTGTTTTTCTCTCTCAAATTTTGTAGTTATGAAAGACTAACAATGTTTTTTCACACTTTGCTGAAAAAAAATGCTTCCCAGCTGCAATACTGTCTTCTAATTTTTAACCAAAAATACATAGAATGAGGAATAAAAAATTGCTGACCCATCTTAGACTGACTGTGCCTGAAATAATGGCATTACTAAGATGATTCAAGTTTTATTTTCCATAAACTGGAGGAATGAATAGCTGCAGTTGTTGTTACTCATAATTCAGAGCTGGCTGGTATTTAAAAAAAAAAAAAAAGACATGTGGCATCCGGAAAATGTAATTAATTTGATGGTATAAGCCTTCATAAATTATCAAGTATTCCCAATAGCAGCCATGGAAAACTTAGAGAGAACATGAGCTGCCTTTAAATTACTTAGTTTGCTCGCACCAGAATTATTTTAAGGTGGTTGAGTTGCTGTTAGTATTAAAAGATGTTGGAATTATTGCTACCATTAATGGCTGACTCCACCTTTAAATAAGGTGATGGAGATTTGGAGTCACACACAAGTCAGCGTCAGTGTCTCAAGGCTGTCATTCTTCTCTCTAATGAACTGCAGCTTACAGAAATTAATTATGGGGGAAAGGTTGCTGTTACCCCCACCAGGAATGAAGCTTCCAGATTCCAAATCAAGTGTTGCTGGAGAGGAGGTGCAGAGGCTCCACCTCCGAAAGCTCTGCACACATCATGCTCATTCTGCCATGAACAAGCAGCACGCTTGACTGCACTGTGGGAGAACAATGACTCAAGGAAGGAGTTTTTAATATTCACAATGAGTATGAAAAGCAGTCCCAGAAAGACAGAACAATTCAGTGGCTAGAACAATTTTTCAGGGTCAGAATAGAAGGTTCTGGGCCAGGGACTCTGGGTGACCATAAATCTACTTTTGAATACCTACATGGTATTTGCAAAATAAACAAGGTGATATCTGACCTTTCCAACTTGTCTAGAAAATGTATATAAAATGTACGTTAAAATATGCATATTTTAAGTGAACATAATGTAAAGCATGATTCTATCTTCTAAAATTAAAAAAAAAAGACATTTATTGTCTGTGAAGTATTTAGGTGAAATCTGAAAACCAACTCTCTTACCCTTTGATACTTGGCTGTTGGAGAAAAACAAACAAGCAAAACAAAAAGTTTCTCCTATTCAGAGATGAATAGCTAGCCTTGGGAAGAAGTTAATGGAATTTGTTATCCTGGAGGTATTAAGGGCTAAGCTGTCTGCTCATTATTTATCCTTTTATGGGAGGTTCAAGGGTCTCCATGAAGTTCTAGCACTAGGTAGTTTTGAGGTCCTTTGTATTCCTGTGATTCTTTCATCAGTTCAGTTCAGTAATTAGAAAATTAGAAGTATGAATTATGTGATTTATGTCAAAAAGTTAAAATCGTAAGAGATCATTCTCAATATCATCCAAAATGTTTTCTAAGTGGGGTAGGAGACAAAGACTAGAAATAAACCAGCCTGCGTTAGAGTAGAAGTTTGAAGACTTCGGAATGAAACTGGCCATTTTCCAACTTCACAAGTGTCTACAGCTGACTTCTAGGCTATTTTACAGAAATATCCTCATCCTTCCACTTGCTGGAAAAGAGGGAACAGAGAAGTAAATCTTATGGATCAGTCCCTTGAGATGAGGAGCTGGGAATGAGGAACACTAATTTATGCTTCCTATTCACTAGCAGTATTAGAACTGTGAGAGTGTGAAACTCTGAAAATACTAAAAAATATATTTTTTAAAATAAAAATGCCACAACTACTGACTCGAATGTTTGATGCAAAAATTTTGGTTGTACTCACTATATTTTTGCTTATGATAATTATGCGTTAGTCACTCAGCCATGTCTGACTCTTGGGAACCCATGGACTGTAGCCCACCAGGCTCCTCTGTCCATGAAATTCTCCTGGCAAGAATACTGGAGTGGCTTGCCATTTCCTTCTCCAGGGGATCTTCACGACCCAGGGATGGAACCTGGATCCCCAGCATTGCAGGCAGATTCTTTACCATTTGAGCCACCAGGGAAGCCCCCTGTGACAATTATAGGATATACTAAATTAGATAGTAATATTAATGTATTTTAAAAAATCACACTTGGAATACACAAAGAATAAAAGCATCCAATTGTAGAAATGCATTTCTTCTGCAAAAAGAAGACAAAAGAAGGTCAAAGTGTTACCAAAGGCTCTGCCATCAGATATACAGGTCTATTGTGATCAATCAAAATGTAGTGATGAATCACAGGCATATCTCCAACAGGGTCTGCAAACCCATGATGCTGAGAGCAGCTACTGAGGATACCTGCAGAAAATACAACCATTTGTCTATCTACCTATTTCTACCTACCTACCCATCTATCTATCACCTATTAGTGCATAGACTGATCCATTGATCTGTCGATCTATATCTGTTTATTACAATTTGTGAGCCCAGCCCCCTTGACACAGGTCACTCATCAGGCATTGTACTCTTGTCCAATAGTTTAGAAGTTCAGTCTGAGCAGTTAGTTGCCAGTGAAAGCCGTTCCAGTTTGTCACAAGAAGCTCAGAAAACATTGAAGAATATTATTTAGTTTACTTTGTTTTGTTTAAATAAAGCACACACATTAAATTATGAAAATTTTCTTCTTTCATTTAAAACAAAATGTCCATTTACAAACCAACATAAAGATCAAGGAAAAGTAATCAAATGACATCTAAATTATGGAAAATAAAGGGACTCTTCTTGGGTATCATGAGGAATTAAAGGCAAAAAGGCAATTTGCATCCTCTGTTGGAGGAAGGGAATATCTGCTAAATGATCTTAAATAATGCCACATTGACCCTGATACATATTTAACTAAAGTAAGTGCTCAGTCACTAAGTTGTTTCAACTCTTTGCGATCCCACAGACTGTAGCCCACCAGGTTCCTCTGTCCATGGGATTTCCCAGGCAAGAATACTTTAATGGGTTGCCTTTTCCGCCTCCAGGGAATCTTCCCAACCCAGGAATTGAACTGTCTTCTGTGTCTCCACTGAGCCACCTGGGAAGCCCAGCTAAAATGGATACATACAGTAAAAAATATGAAGAAAGGATTGATCAATCTACTGAAAGAAAATTTATGCAAAGAACAAAGCAGCTAAAGAAGTTGCCTAAACTGCTCGATTTAGTAAAATATGAAGATTTTGTTATAGTTTTCTATGTCTCTGTAGAGAATAGCTTTATTTTTACAGTTCTTCCAAAGAAGTACGTTAGGGAATTGATGCAGATGGAAGAGAATGGATGAATTCCTCCATCCGGCATGGAACACATGAGTCCCACCAGGAGTGAGAACCACAAGCAAGCCCCAGATCAGAACTGGGGAAACTCAAGTGCAAGCTCCTCACTCTACAGATAAGGACATTAATGTTCAGAGAAGTAAAAATCACACTTCCTAAACTTTAACATTTGTAGAAATCTTCTTAAAATCTTAAGGCTTCCCTGGTGGCTCAAACAGTAAAGAGTCTGCCTGCAATGCAGGAGACAGGGGTTCAATCCCTGGGTCAGGAAGATCCCCTGGAGAAGGAAATGGCAATCCACTCCAGTATTCTTGCCTGGAAAATCCCGAGGAGCTTGGTGGGCTACAGTCCTTGGGGTTGCAAAGAGTTAGACATGACTGAGGGACTGACACTTTCACTTTTCTTAAAATCTGATTAATCATTCTGATCTGGTCTGGAAGGGGACTGGAATTTACATTTCCTACAAATACCCAAGTAGTTGCTATTTCTGCTCATAGGAAAGGGCAAGAGGATTTCTGCATCTCAGTTACTAGAAGAAGTGGGGCCTGGCTTTATGAAATAATTAATTCTCTTGTCAAATATGAGTAATAGCAGTTTGCATTTAAAATTATTGGTCAAAGGTATATTTCATTCTCCTCATTTATTTAGGTGATAAAAACGGGATTCTGCAACAGTCTCCTATGGGCTTTAATCCCCATTTTGTCACTTGCTCCTAGTGACTTTGGGCAACTTTTCTGCCTTCTCTATGTCTCAGTTTCCTTGATTATAAATAGTGTTGATAATATACACTACATAGAGGTTGGGTCTTCTGGGTGGTGATTTTTTTAACCTTAAGTAAATAACAGTGCCTGGCATGTGCTACTACTCAAAAAATGTTAGATTTACCATTAAAGAAGAATGGAGTCTGACTGATTTGACAGGTACAAAACCTGAGGTTTAGAAGAAAAGAACAGACTCAGAATCAACATCTTTTGTTGCCACTTGTGACGCTAAGAGAGAGAAAACTTCAAAAAGCATATTATCAACTTTTTCCAGAGTGGGAAGAAAAATTGCATGTGCTGAACACTGGTTTTGCCTCAGGCACCAAATGCTAACACCTTTAACTTTCTCAACAGCCCTCCTGTGGAACTGCACTGTTTCAGAGGGGAAAACCAAGACACACACATTAATTGACTGACTGTGAGACTCATAGCTACAAACACGACAGGAGTAAGGTTTGGTCTCAGCTTGCCTGAGTCTAAAACATACGTAAGGGCGCTCAGTGTGAGCCCATGGGACAGAGGTGAGGAAGAGCCTGGATCCAGCTTAGTAAGGGAAGCCTTCTGGACCTTCCCTGTCTCCCCCCTAATATCCCACAAGTCAGTCAGACACTGGCGACTGGTCAGCCAACACTTCAAAACTTGTGGGGGAACAGGACAGCAGAGTATTCTCTCTCACACCAAAAATCAAGTCACTTTTCCTTTGACTGACTGAAGAATCTTTTTCTGTTTTAGATGCTAGAAAAGAGGGGAAATGAGTGGAAAGATTTGATATTATCCTTTCCCTCAAGGGCTTCTCTGGTGGCTCTGATGGTAAAGAATCCACTTGCAACGTGGGAGACCTGGGTTTGTTATCCCTGGTTTGGGAAGATCCCCTGGAGGAGGGAATGACTACCCACTCCAGGATTCTGGCCTGGAGAATCCCATGGACAAAGGAGCCTGGCTGGCTACAGTCCATGCAGTCTCAAAGAGTCGGACATGACTGAGAGACTCTCACTTCACTTCAAGGGCTTCAGGGTTTTATTTGGTCTCTCTCTTCCCCGCCTCTCTATTTTTCATTTTCCTTTTAAGGAATACTACCATCACATCCCCATATTAGTCTCTACTCTTGACTAAGCAGTTACAGAATTTATTCCCTCTCTGAGTCACCATCAATAATAAACCAAAAGGATTAGTGGGAAATTTGGAATTTACTGGTGATTTCACTGTAGAAATGGAGAAGATTTACATCGGAAGCACCACAGCAAACTGCTTAAAATCATCCTTCTACATACAGTACTACAAAGAGGGGTCGTTGGCCCCCAATTCTTACCTCAGTGTAGCCCTCACATTTGCTGCTTTACTCCTCCCTCCAATGGCCCCTCAACCCTGCCCGTTCCCCTGAACAAAGCCACCTGGCACAATGCCAGCTCCTTCCTCAGACTGACATGTTCATATCCACCCTAGAGCAAAGCAAAGTCTTTGATTACCAGCCCTCGCCTTTCTCAGAAGGCGGTGGAGTGCGGTAGCAGGAAGCTTACTGGCCGGTCACAAAGTTTAAAAGTAGCACTGCTGGGTGCCAGACAGACACGATGCTCGAAATAAAGGCAGTATCCTTTTCCACGTACAGTTTGATAGGAAGGTAGCCATTGAGTCAGTGACTACGGGAGCTGTAGGAGCTGTGACAGGAAGACTGAATATTGTTCAAAGGGAAAGTCTTTGTCAGGAAGAGCTTCCGGAGGGAAGAATAACTCAGCTGAAAACTGAAGGACATGGTAGAATAGCCCGCATGAGGAAATGGATGAAGGGGAGTTCCAGATACAAGGAACACGGGGGCAGAGCCCTCTGGCAGGAAAAAGCCCAACATGTTCTCATTCCTTGGTTCTCCAGGGAAGGATGCTTTTCCTTCTCATATCCCTTGCTCACCGACTAGCAGTTGACCAGATGTCGTAAGAGACTTCAAAGCCCTCAAGGGGTCCTCCAGAGAAATATTAACCAGCCATTCTGATCCGGAGAGATACCATGGTACCTCTCTGAACATTATATCATCCTTAATCTATTGACATACTTCTATGTCTTAATGTGTATGTATAATAATTTATCCTTGAAGGTAACAGGGAGTAAAAACTATAAGTGCTGCTTGCTAAAAAGCTATAAGAATTCATATGTGTATTTTGCTGTGTATACTGTTTGCATAAATCACAAAGGCATATTTTTATTGCAACAATTCAAAACACTGCTGTACACATGATTGCAGTTCCAAGTAATTAATGGGATAATCAAATATACCAGGAGTTTTACTTAGAGGTCTCTGTGATCTCTCAGGTCTAAAATCTATCAAAATATTCAGAAGTTTGAAAATCTGGAATTCTTCAAAATAATTTTACAGGATCACATCATTTTTAAATCTCGTTCCCTGTCACTCTGATCTCTTCATTTGCTTCTTTTTCATAAAAAGACAACGTAGACCAGTGATTTCTCCGCTGTCTGCCCTAGATCCACTCACTACTGTTCTCTCTCTGCCCTGTACCTGTCTCACATGTAAGCTTCATAAGAATGTGGAATTCTGTTTGATAAACTTTGGCTGAATTGAAACCTGTCAAACTGAATTTTAACATTCCCTAAGCATCAGCATTTTTGTTTATTAGGACTCGAGTAAGCATGAATCTCCACAGGGGCAGAAGAAGAATTGTGACTATTCTTCAATAACAGAATGATGAAATTAGCCAAATAATATTTCACTTGTATCAAGTATCTAATTCAGTGATATTTTAAAAAATATGTGTGAATCAGCAATTTGTTCAGCTGAAATAGCCTCCCGTTTTAGTTCAAGGGTAGTACTGTTAATACATGAATCAGATTGTCCTGATTCCTTTAATTTTCCTCACAGATCATTTTTACTAAAATAAAATTTAAATCTCTAAAATTAAAAAAAAAAAAGAATGTGGAATTTTGTCAGTTTTGCTCCCTCTGGTATCCCTAGATTCTATTGCAGTGCTTGTAGATAATTACTTGACAAGGAATCTAACAACTGAGAAGAGGCCTGGCGTGCTGCAATTCATGGGGTCGCAAAGAGTCGGACATGACTGAGCGACTGAACTGAACTGAAGTCATTAGTAAATCTAAATGCATAGGCCCTTCTCTTTACCTCTCATAGTACCCCAAGATGCTTTTGAATAAAAATAGCCCCAAGATTTTATTCACTTTCACATGTATATAAATGCACAAATATTCCAATCATCATTATATTGTAATGACTTTATGTTTTACTTGTCTTCTCTCTCTTTTACTGGATAATAAACTCTTGGAGAGCAAATATTTCTGATTCAATTCTGATTACTTCTGTCACCTAGGACAGCACCTGGAACATCACAGACAATGACTGTTTCCTGAATTTTTATGAGAAAACAAAGATGAGAGCTAGAGTTAATATAAAATATAAACTAGGTTCACCTTTTCTTGCTGAACAGGTAACACCATCAGCCGTCCTTGCTAAAACCCTATTGTTGCAGGTCAGTCTGTGTATCTGCAACACCACAGTGCTACTAAAGATTTTCATTCTGATGTCTCAATAGTTGACATTTATATCTGCAGGCAGAAGGAGGGCATGGTGGAGAAGTGACTGGGCTTCCTTTCCATTGATTATGTCCTCCAGCAGCATGACCGTTTTCTTCAGGATGGCAGGTGACACAAACATTTTGCTGCTCAGCAGGGAGTGTTGGCTTCATGATCCAGACCTCTGTGATGCCGGTGGATGCAGCTGAGGGAGAGCCTGTTTCCTCTGCAAAGGTTCAACTGATTACACAGAGTTCCCACAGGGCCAGTGCTAGAGAGGCCCTTGGGACTGACTGTGGCCAACTTTATCATTTATAAGTTTCCCTTTCTGTGTTGCCTGACATTTTTAAGACTGATCTGGCAAATAATCTGTGAAGACAGCCTCCAGAGAAGAGCTCATATTAAGTAACTATAAGAGGTTGAGTTTATAGGGAATTTTTCTTTAGCCCGTAACAAGTTGTCTCGTTTTATCCTCTCAATGGATGTTCCTTTCCTGTAAAGCATAGAGTGATTCCCAACCCTGTTTTCCAGCTAAAGAAACAGAAGTACATGAAACAAAATGTGCTTCTGACTAAATGAGACTAAGAGCTAGGTGTTCTGATTTTCAGCTGGAGATTGTTTCACTTTAAGACTCAGAGATAAATGATGTTTTTTGAAAACATAATGACAGCATTTTTTAAAGAAACCAAACATAAATAAAGGTACAAGAAGTCAGGAATCATTTCTTACTTTCTTCAAATTGAAAAGCTAAGCTTCCTATATCTGATAAGGCCCTTTTCTGAATTCTTATTCTTCCCTATTAAAAATTTTGAAAAGTCACGTTCAAAGGATTCCACTCTTAAAGGGTTCATATAAAATCTCACATGCTCTGGGACACCAGGAAGAAGTATCAATAGTAATTTGAAAGGACCCTGAGTCAGACTCACCTGCTGATCTTGGAGAGCCTCCTGAGAGAGCAGGTAGCTGAAGCTTACCGTGGGGACATAGACACTGGTGGCAGCCATTTTGGGAATCTTGTTCTGTGTGGACACTAGTGTAGCAAGCGCCATTTTGTAATTCTCTCTCCAGCTTATTAACACCAGGATTCAACTCCTCCCAGCCACTGGTCAGTGCCAGTATTGGAACACCTGACACCAAGCAACTAGTCACGTGGAGACATAGCCTCACCCACCAGCAGTCCTGATGCCATAAGATCTTCTGAACCCACAGCCACCCCAGGGCACAGTCCTGTCCACCAGGGCATCCAGAACATAGCTCCATAACCCACTGCAAAGACCCGAGTCCCAGCTCTCCCAGGGCCCTGCAGTCAGAGACCCTGGAATCAGCTCTGTCCACCAGAGGGCTGGCCTTAGTCCCAGAACCAGCCTCACCCATTACTGAGCCAGGCATCAGCCCTGGAATTCCTGGGCTCTGGCCCACATTGATAAGCCATGACACTAACTCCAAGATGCCCGTGGCTCTGCAACCAGAGACACTAGGACCCAGCTATGCTTACCAATGAGCTGGCACTGGTTCTGGGACCTCCTGCCCACCAGTGGGCTGACATAGGGCCCCTGGGCCTTGCAGCCAGAGATGCCAGGATCCAGCTTCACTCACTGCTGAGTAGGCAACAGGCCTGGCCCATTCTGCTGGGTGGACACCAGCCCTAGGCCCATCACAGCACCACAGCTTGGCAGGTCAGGACCCAGCCCACCAACCAATAGACTGTCAACAGACCCAAGAACACTTGGGTCCTGGCTCTGCCTACAGCAGGCCAGCTCCATCTCTGGGAGACTTTTGGACCCTCAGCCAGTAGCTAGTGGGTCAACACCAGTTTTGGGATCCCCAGATTTCTACAGCCAAAGATCCTGGGACCTAGCCCCACCTACCAGTGAGCTAGCACTAGCTTACACACATTTTTTTTACTTCAGACTTACCTGTTGTGTTGATCACTCAGTTGTGTCTGACTCTTTGTGACTCCATGATGCAAATAGACAATTTATTAGAAAAGACCCTAATGCTGGGTAGGATTGGGGGCAGGAGGAGAAGGGGACGACAGAGGATGAGATGGTTGGATGGCATCACCAACTCGATGGACATGAGTTTGAGTAAGCTCCGGGAGTTGGTGACAGACAGGGAGGCCTGGTCTGCTGCAGCAGTCCATGGGGTCGTAAAGAGCTGGACATGACTGAGCAACTGAAGTGAACTGAACTGAACTGAAAACACACCAGCTCAGTTAGCCTTAAAATCTGTGGACATTTTTGTTGTTTTATTGTAAAGGAATAACAAGGTAAGATTCGTTACTTCAGCAGTTCAATGACCTCATTAGAGCCCAAGTTATTTCTGTCTTTCTACTCGGCCATCTTGGTGGGTCTACTTTTATCCTTAGATTAGCTCCCTCCTTGGTCACAGGATGGCTGCCACAATTCCAGGTATCCAGCGGAAGAAGAGAGATTTATTTAGTTCTTTTCAAAAATGAGGGACATTTCCAAAGAAGATTTCAGTGGGACTTCATTAGAAATATCTGATTCCATGTGCATCCTTAAATCAATATTTGTCTGTAATTAGGAGGAGTTTTGGCAATGTTTATCCGTAATTAGAAGACAGTAATGGAATTAGATGGAAAATCCCTTGTTTGGCAACCAACAATGTCTGTTAAGTCCTGCAGCCAAATTTAGAACCAGAGCTGAGTGACTGTCTTCCAGTTGTCATTTGGAGCCCAGTGACCTCCCTGCTCCTATTTTATACCATTCTTACCCTCTTGCACTTTACTTAAGCCATCTTATCAAACACATCAAGAAAATGTCCATCTCAGGGCCATCCTGTTTGTTCTTGTCTCCTTCAGATCTATGTTCAAATGTTATCTCCTCAAATATTCCCCTATTCTTAACCATCCAGTATAAAATTAGCACCTGGTTTCCCTGGTGGCTCAGTTGTAAAAAATTGCTCCTGCATTGCTAGAGACCCAGGTTCGATCACTGGTTAAGGAAGATCCCCTGGAGAAGGAAATGGCAACCCACTCCAGTATTCTTGCCTGGAAAATTCCATGGACAGAGGAGCCTGGTGAGCTACAGTCCATGGGGTCACAAAGAGTCAGACACGACTGAGCAACTAAACCACAGCCACCACCACACAGAGGAGAATAAAGAAGAGGGCGGAATGGGTAAAGGGGATCAACCAACGGCAATAAATGAAAACCACATCTTTGGTGGTGAACGCAATGTAAGGTATATAGAAGTAGAAATATAATGTTATAAGCCAGTGTTATCTCGGTAAATATAAAATTTAAGAAGAAATTAGCCCACCACCACTTTCCATCCCCTTACTTTTCTTTATTTTTCTTCGTTGTACTTATCTATTTGACTTTACATAGACATTTGTATTTCATATAATTTTCCAATAAAATATGACTCCAATAAGGCAAAGCCTTTTCCTTGTGGTTCATTGCTATACCAACTATGCTTAGAATAATTTCTGGCACATAGTTAATAATGTTTAATAAGTATTATTTTTGTGTAAAAGAGAAATTTCTGAGTATCTTAGTCCCAAATTCTAGGGAGAACGAGTCTCGTTGACTAAAATGGCTTAGGCAGTTGCTCGAGGTCCATTCAACTGTGGACGGCTTTGGGAAGGATCATAAGCTTCAAAGATATGGTGACCCCAAAGACATGGTGACCACTCTGCTCCAGAAAGTACCACTTAATACCTATTATTCTGTAGTGATTTTTAACAGCCTCCTATTTTCACTCTTTGATGTGTTCCAATTTGGATGATAAATTATATGATCACCCTAGCACAAGGAATGCTCCTTCCAGATACTGTGGAAAAAGAGAAAAGAAATATGGGTACGAAGTAATGATTAATATACCTAATATTTTCCCCCAACTGTTTCTCTACTGAAATTTTCTATCCAGAAACCTCACTACCAATCACCCAGATGGCCAAACCATAAAGCTATTCTCTGCTGAGGCTTTCAATTCTCTCTTAAGGACATTCCAACCTTGTTTCATTGGTAATGGGCTTTTAAAAGATATACCTCTTTATCCTGTCTCATAACTACCTCACCTTTTGCCTCCCCAGTGCTAATATTCAGGCTCTGACCTTCTTTCCTGAAATGCTGTATAGTATTTTTATTTCTTTTTATTTTTTTTTAAAAAAAGGTTACTTAGCACCTTACTGGGCTTCCCTGGTGGCTCAGCCAGTAAAGAAACCGCCTGACTGCCGGAGACCTGGGTTTGATCCCTGGGTTGGGAATATCCCCTGGAGGAGGGTATGAAACCCACTCCAGTATTCTTGCCTGGAGAACCCCCATGGACAGAGGAGCCTGACAGGTACAGTCCATGGGGTCGCAAAGAATCGGACACGACTGAGCAACTAAGCACAGCACAGCATTTTACTATGCTGCAGATCCTGTTCAAAGGACTCTACAGACACTGAACTGTTTAATCCTCATAACAACCTCATGAGGTAGGCATTATTTTTATTCTTATTATTCCCTTCAAAAGAGAAAGAGTTCTAGTTATGGAAGGAGTGTTCAGAGAGAGGTCAAAGAGAAATATTTCTAACTAGACAGAGAGGTGGCTAGGAATATATATTTACTTCCATTTTCTACAGTTGCTCTTGTTCAGTCACTAAGCTGTGTCCGACTTTTTGCAATTCCTTAAACTACAACATGCAAATGGAGTTTGGCAAACTATGACCTATGGACCAAATCCAGCCTGACACCTATTTTTTTAATAAATCTTTATTGGAATACAGCTATGTCCATTCATTTCTGTATGGCCTATGCTCCTTTCATACTTCAACCATAGATCTGAATAGCTGCAACACATACAGTACTTCTTGCAGAGCTGAAAATGTTGAACATCTGGTCCTTTATAGAAAAAAAGTTTGCAACTCCAGCTCTATAACAGAACATTCAAATGATTGCCATACAAAACTATATAATAATACTGCATTTGTTGATCTAGACCTGCTGCCATAGGGTAAGTCTAGAGATGAGCATCTCCACAAGAAGAGGAAGATGGATACCACCAACACAACTTGAAATCATCATTTCTATTTTCATCCCAGCATGGCTGAATTTGTCTCTTACCCTCTTGCAGCATAGGACACACCTATGCCCCTTTGAGGCATGTGGCCCAGACTAAACTAGGGCATTCACGAAGAGATAGAGACATCTAAATACACATATCTAATTTGTTTTTGGAGACGGTTTACCTTAATGAAGAATACTTCTTGTCTGATAGGTGCATCACCCTGATACTGGTTGAAATGCAAAGTGTACAAGTTGTGAAAGGAGCTCCCCAAGCCACCCAGCAAAGCTCCACTAACTGAGAAATTGGAGGGAAGCAACAAACTAGTGCCCTCTTCAAAGGCCAGGAGAAAGAAGCGGGATTAACAAAAGAAAGGTGGGGTGTTTGGAAATTTGGGGGAAGATGGAGATGCTGGAGAAGAGAGACAGGGACCAGGGAAGGACTTTCCTACACCCTAAAGTTAACTTAATAAGGATCCATAGGTTTCCTAAGTACACTCTTCTGCTTTGTTTCCTGGGGTCTTGATGTGCTCGTAGTTTTCTAGCAGTAATGGATTTTCCCTTCCTACCCTTCCCAATAACGAAGGCGCAGCTAAGGAGCTTCACCTCAAAGCTGTGTTGTTAAAAATGACAGTCAGTTTTACACGGGGCAAAGAATCTTCTGCAAATGGAAGCAAAAAGAGACTAGATCTTCGGTCCAGTTCATGCTACCATTCCTTTGCCATTTTCCCAGGTCCTGGAACAAAGCAGAAGGAAACAACACTGCTTTCAGCATCCCCGAAGAGTGTGTTCACTTTCAGTCCTACAGCTATTTGTGTGCGTGAGATAACATCTGGACAAATGTGGGCAACGCTGGCAGGTCCTTCCAAAAGCAGATGTTGTATAAACCAATTTGGACTACTCACCGGTAAAATGGGCAGGCGAGCAGAACAGTGCCATTCTTTGCCTGACATTTGGCAAAAAAGAGAAAACATATGCCGTTGTGACATCTGTTCCTTTTCTTTGTTTTGGCTCAGTTCTGCCAGCCACGTAGGGCTGCCCAGGCATAACTGATAAATTATTTAAGGCAACTTGACAAGGAGGCCAAAGAAAACTAATAAGAAGAAAAAGGATAAATGAAATGACTCATGTTTGTCGGGTGTTTCGAAGAAAAAAACTGAAAGAACGAGCCCATCTTCAAAAATCAGTATTGTTTTAGGAAAACTTCTGCAGCACCATGGTGACTAAATCATAAATAACTTTGTTTTTCTTCTTTGCCTCCCACGAGCTACTGGGAGCAGGCTGAAAAGTTATATTCTTCATATAATGAAATAATAACAGATGTAATTTATTGAGCACACGGCAAAATGGTGTATAATCTCTAAATCTGTAAAAGAAATTATTTACGTTATAGAGAATGGAAATCAAATGCCCAAAGAGTGCCACACAACTGATCAAATGGTTGTGACAGGGTATGAAAGATGCTTTAAGCTGACAAACTGCTCCCATGTACCTGTTTATTTAGACAGACGTGGCTGGTGGCAGGAGCTTGGACCTTGACACAAAAGAGTTTGAATCTGGCCTTTGCTACGTTATATTATAGCTGGTGGAATTCATTTAGTTATTTAACTTTGAAATTCAGTTTTCTTGGCTCCAAATGGGCAAGAAAAATCTATATCACTGGGATTTATTATGAATTAAATGAAGAAATATCTATCAAACGCCTTAGAAATAGTTGACACCCCTGTAACAACTTTTTTTTCCTTTCTCATTGAATTACATCTTAAGTACCCAGCTCAAAGTAGCTTTCAGAGAAGACAAATAATTGTACTTAATGTTTTGTGGAATAGTTTTTAAAATTGTGTCAAGCTGCCTTACTTAATAGAAGTTAGTTCAAATAAAATTTTTGTTTGTACTGATTATACTATCCAACTTGATGGCTAGTTATGTTACCAAACTTACCAAACATTTTGACCTAGTATCCTAAAATATATCAGAATTTCCAAACCATCTTTCAGATCAAGTATCTTTAGGAAAAGGTCTGGAGTAATGGAAAGAGGGTTTTTCAATGTTCCAGAAGAGAAATAGCTAGTAGCTGCAAGAGAATTCATCTAGTATTTATACCTTAATTTGGTAATTGAAAAGTTTTCATCACCTGCTTTTAACTCATAGTTTTATGAAGCTTTTGATTATACTCTTGTTTTCACTATACTTGCATACATCAAATTGGTACTAATCATTAGCTGACACCCAGGAAGAAAATGAAGATCTGCAATAAATGACTTTTTAAGAAATTACTTTCTTTCTGAATGCAACGCCTATGAACAATCTGGCGGAGGAGTGAGGGAGATGCAAAGAGTGGAATTCTTGCCTTTGTAAGTTCTAAGATGACATTTACACTTCAGTCTTTAAGTCCTGTGGGAAACACTTCAGTAGCACTCCTTGTTCTCCTGTAATTATATCTGGAATGATTAGACAAAGAACAAGGCACAGCAGTAAATGTTCAACAAGGTTACATTCTGCAATTTCAACACTATTAGAAAAGAAATCAAATATAAGTGGAATCAGTGTGTATGAGGAAACTACAAATGAGATGCTAAGTGGTTCCTTTCCTATGTCTACCATTTCTTCCTAATACCAGCAGAGTTAATCAGGTCTTCAGCATTTTTTTTTAACTCAATGATTCCATAATTCAAGTAGACATCTTAGGAAATGAGGGCAAAAGAATCTAGGCCAGATGAATACGTGAATGATCTGAAACATGAAAAGAGAAGTTGGTTCATTTCAATGGTGGCCCGAAAATATTTTTTTTTAATTCTAAAAGCCATGGAAATGTCTTATTACTCATGAAATTTCCCAGTAGAAACCTAAATGTTAAGGATCTATAGGTGAATCTGAGAGAAAACAATTACCATTGTAGGCCATCTTTCAATTCCATCAAATAGTTATTCAAGAACGTTTTTAATACTGTAGAGAGTGGAAAGAATTGGGGCTCAAGCTCTACAGTTCACTAGTTCTGTGTCATGGGTCACGTCCTCTATCAATTATGAACTTCCGCTGTATCATTTGCAAAATGAAGATACTTGTTCCAGTTACCTACTACTGTGGAACAAATTATTCCAGTTGGAAATTAGCAATTTAGGCAGGGCCCACCAGGGAGAGCTTATCTCTGCTTCATGCAGGGCCAGCGGGGTGAGAGGACTGCTGCGGGGAACTCGACAGCCAAGGGCTAGAAGAACCTCAGCTTGGAATGCCACATGCCCGCCTTGTTCTCTTCAAGGGCCACTTCTGTGGTACTTGAGTTCCTCACAGCAGAGAGCCTGCGTTCCAAGACCCCATCAACTACGCTGAAGCTGGAAGCTATATGCTCTCTTTAACCCAGTCTTGAAAGTGGTATATTGTAACTTCTGCCACAGTCAGGAGCTCACTCAGGCATCAAAAGAAGGCAACTCAGATCTACCTCTCATTTAGAGGAAGGGCACAATTACCCAGGAAGAGGAGCACAGATGAGATACTGCTGTGACCGTTTTGGGAAGATGTAATCTACCACTTAACATACCCTGCTATTCTACTTTTTATTCAAAAAACTCTTTAAAGTGCGTGCACATATTTTCACAATTTTTTTTGTCAATTTTGCAAAATAACAAAGAAATTAAAAAGTAACACTGAATTTAATTTGTAATATCACATCTTTGTCCCTCAGACAATGGCTTCTTGGATATGGACGCATGGTAGCTTCAGTGCACTGTAATACAGGGAGGAGAGCTACAGGAAAAGCAGCTGCCTTTTTCTCTTGTTGCCTTAATTGTGAGAACGCAACCTGAGTAAACTCGACTAGCGGAACAAGCAGTGTGGCCCTTTCGTCAAGACTGTGTCTACGAATACCTTTTACATTTAATGTCCATGTGTTGAACACCTCTTCTTCTTATGCCCTTTTGTTTTTCAAGAAGTAAGAGCATTACAAAAAGGGCCAGGGTACCTACTCTCATGAATGGGATTGTGAGTATCACATGAGAGCTGTGTATGAGGACCTCGACCCACTGGTTGGATGAGCAGCTCTTTCGACAAGTAAAAACTGAATCTCACAAAACAATCAAAACAGCCAAGTTTGCTGATTTACAAGTTAGTGATACATTCTTAATTTTGAGTCCCAACAACCTCAGTTCTTATCTAGAGAATTATATAATTTAAGACCAGTTGGGAGAAATAAAAAGCTTGGGCAGATACTTTCCCTAAGTGTCCCCAAATATTCCCCAAGTGTTGTAGAAAACCCACAAAGAGAACTCTTTAGATGTCTTCCCATCAGAAAGCTGTTACAATACTCGATGCCAAATAGTCAAACAAAATAAACCCCGCAAATTATTTATAATTCTACATTTTCCAAATTCCCAGATATTTAGCATCACAAAGACTCAATAAAAGCTGTTCACCTCCAAATTTTACTTTGGCATTAATTTATTAAACAAGAAACTGAGAAAGTCATTGAGAACAGTAGCAAAATGAAGTGCATTATTGAACTGTCAGCAAAGCTGCCAGACATATTTTCTACTTTGTGGGGGAAAAAAATAATGTAGTTGACAGAGTTTTCGTTACTTCCACGAAACTGTTGCTTTCATTGTTGTTAAATCATACGATCTAGATGCAGTGCACTGGAGGAGGAGTAGGCACTGAGGGTCCACATTATTAGCCAATACTTCACCCCAGGTGTTTCCTGCACTCTTCATAAGGTCACTGTGGTTGCAAGCAGCCATCTTTACAGTGGTAAAATTGGTGGTGGATTTTCTGTTGTTGTCCATAGAAACCCGAGAAGTTTATGCTGAACCTTGGAAATCAATGTTGGCTTTGAAAAAAATGCATTTTAAACAATGTAGGGGGCAATATCAGTTATGTCCTATGAGTATGTTTTCCAGTTTAAATAGCAGGGCATATTTTGCTGGTGTAAACATATCCATATCCATCACTGGTTTCACCAGTGATGACAGGTAATTAGTAAATTAATTTGTGTTAGTATCTTAAATCAGTAGATTGAGAATGCCCTTAAATTAAAAGACCCTTTATCTTTTAATTAATGGGAGAGAAAAATGACATACAGTAGTCTTAAGAAGTATAGTACCTGGACTTTTATGCAACTTCTTGTTTTTTATTGGGGTATAATTGCTTTACAATGGTGTGCTAGTTTCTGCTGTACAACAATGTGAATCAGCAATATGTATACATATATCTGCTCCCTCTCGAACCTTCCTTCCACCCCTTCCGATCCCATCCTTCCAGGTCATCACAGAGCACCAAGCCGATACTCCTGTGTTATACAGCCGCTTCCCACCAGCTATCTATTTTACACAAATATTAGTGTGTATATGTCAATGCTACCCTCCCAGTTCATCCTACCCTACCCTCCCCCCATCTCCCATGTCCACATCTGTTCTCTATGTCTGCATCTCTATTCCTTCCCTGCCAATAGGTACATCTGTACTCAGCCACAAAATGGAACGAAATTGGGTTGTTTGTACATGTAACAGACCTAGAGTATGCTATACAGAGTGAAGTAAGTCAGAAAGGGAAAAACAAATAGTGTATGTTAATGCATATATATGAAATGTATAAAAATGCAATTTCTTAATTCTGTGACTCTATGCTTTCAAATCTGTGACTATAGTCCTGGAACAAATTAAAGATATAAGGTGATTTCTTCAGTTAACTCTCAGTTCCCACTCCATTATTCTTGCCTGGAGAATCCCCATGGACAGAGGAGCCTGGTTGTCTACAGTCCATGGGGTCGCAAAGAGTCAGACATGACTGAGTGAATAAGCACAGCACATTCTTGAGAATGGGAGAGTGTGGATTAAAGAAACCCACAGATAATCCAAAAATATCTCCCACAGCCCTGCCTCTGGGGAAGAAGCTGATAGATAGATTGTTGTAGGGTCTTAATCTTGTGCCTAAACTGGACTGTGCTAACTGTTGAGTCAGGCTTCCAGGACCTGATTCACATGCAGAACAGAAACTGTGGAAGTACTCTGTTGGGAGGTGTACTGTTATCTATTTCTGTATAAAAAACTATCATCAGTTGAGTGGTTTAAACAATACATATTTATTATCTCCCAGTTTCTGTGGGTCAGATATTTGGGCACAACTTCCCTGGGTCTTCTGCATCAGGGTTTCCCACAAGCTGCAATCGAAGTCTCAGCCAAGGCTGAGGTTTCATCTGAAGGCTCACCAGAGGAAAGATCTGTTTCACTGGCAGGATTCAGTTCCTGAAGGCCTGTCAGACTGAGGATACTCGGCTCTTTTAAGGCTGTCAGACTGACAATCTTACTTCCTCATTGGCTGTTAGCCAGAGGCCATTCTAATTTCTTGTTGTGTGGGCCTCTCCATGTGGCAAGTTGCTTCAATAAAGCAAGAAAGCAGTAGAATCTGCTGGCAAGATGGCAGTCTTGCTACTTTGTAGCATCATTCTGCAGCCTTATCATGGGAGAGACAACTCACTGTCATGACTGCATCCTGTTGGTTAGACAGAAGCCATTGCGTTAAGCCCTCACTCAGACATGAGTGAGGAAGCTATTACACTTAGACATGAAGGAGACTGGCATTATTGGAGCCCGTCTTATCTGCTTGCCTCAGGTTGGTTGGGGATAGAGAGACTAGGATGGGAGAAGAGCTGTGTATCTGCCCTGGACAGTGGTTTCTGGACCCAGGCCCAGGTTTTGTGATGATACCCTTGGTAAGCCAAAATTAGAAGAATTGTTTTCATGCATAAGGATTCAAGGAACCGAGAGGTGTGGCTTTCTTTCCTACGTGAAAGTGAGGGATGCTTGGTGGGAGTAAGGGGTAGGCTCCTCTTTACTACACGTAACACAAAATTGGTTTGTCCTCACAGAATCTGTGTTCTTTGTAATAAGAGTTCAGATAGTGGAGCTTTGCTGCTCCAAGAGTTTGAGTTACGAGGAGTAATATGAGACTGTGTCCTTGGGTTTTTATGCAGCTGTAAAAGGGAATGTTGAATGTTACAGCAATGGATGAATCTTGTCTGCTTGAGCAGTGTTGCGCATACTGGATACACAGTTGAACACTAAATTATTCTAAGGAACTGTTTACCCTCCTTTCTTCTTTTGACTCAGGGATCAAGCTCTCGGGAGGCTTTAAGCATCCTAATTTGTATGTAAAAATAATAAAGTCAAATATAGGAGTAATTCTCTAAGCTTCAAAGCAGAAGGTTTGGTAAGGAGGAGCAGCTGCTAACCTAACCTCTAGTCTATATCCAGAGATATGTTTTGAACAGTGCGTATGATGTTCACACATGATTTTGGATGGGTAAGTGGATATCTCAACATATTAATCCTAAACTTTATGAGAAAATTTGAAGTATTTCTCTTTATCCATGCGCAGAGTAGATGACACCAAGAGGATGTGTGCTGATGTTCATCAAATAACAATAAGCCAAAGAACATAGAAAAAGAAGTGGAAATAGAGAAAAATGAATGTGGACGAACAGGTTTTTTTTTTTTCCCTCTGATAATCCTTATTATCTCTTCTGAAAGATAAACTGAAAGTATCATACAATATGTTCATACAGTTTGTTTCTTTTGAACAAAGCACTTCAGACTCTTCATAGAATGATGGTAAAAGCAATAGGAGACAGACACGTCAGCTTTGTCTACTGAACTGGCCTGGAAATTTATTCTGTAAATAGTTTTATAATGAGCTTACAATGGACTATGTTCTCTGAAAACCTAGAGATTTCAGGATGGTGCTTCAGTACCACCTTATGTCTAATATTTATCAAAACAGAGAGACTAAGGGATTAAAATGTCTAAATTTTATCACACATTTCTGTTTGCTGGCAAGACTATAGAACAGTTGTTAATATTGAAAATGAGATGAAAGATGTTCTAAATTTATCTTACCAGCCCTGTCTTTCAACAGAATGATGGTTACTTGACACTATCACATAGCTTTTCAGCCAGTTGAAACCAAGTCTGAGAAGATACAAATTCATCCAGAAGTCATGGCTCAGAAATATAGAGTGATGCCAAATGAAACAGATAAGTGTTCGTTTACCTGGGGACCATATTTTGATTGCACTGTGGTGCAAATGGAAAAAAGAAAACCCAATGTTCCCATGAGCTTAAAAATCATACTTAAAAGATCTCAGATGGAAACCATACATCTTCCCAATATCCACATATAAATTAATGTGTGCCATCTGGGTTACATCTGGCAACATGAAAATGTTGTCTTATGAACACTGAAGGTGTGAGAACCATCAAGCACATCCAAGCTGGTTTGGCACATTTGTTCACAAAGAAGGCGGTTCTTATTGTGGTAAGATTTAGCTTAGAAATGGAAGCTTAAGAACCCATCCCAATATACAGCTTTACCAAAAATAAAGAGACGAGTTACATTAATATTGATGACACAAAACGATGGTCTATATTAGAAGATTATAAAGAGGAGTGAATTTTGGAAAATAAAACTGTATTTGGATCTTTTTATCAGGATAATTCCTACACATTTTAGAAATATAATATTGTATATAGAAATTGTGATTCTCCTGAGTAAGAACACCAAGGCTGAATCCTCAGTTTGTGTGTATGCAGGTCTACACTCAATGTTATGTGAAAGTTTGTGTGTGTGTTAGTTGCTTCAGCTGTGTGTGACTCTTTATGACCCCGTGGACTGGAGACCACCAGCCTCCTCTGTCCATGGGATTCTCCAGGCAAGAATACTGGAACGGGTTGCCATTCCCTTCTCCAAGGGATCTTCCTGACCGAGGGATTGAACCTGCGTTTCTTACATCTCCTGCCTTGGCAGGTGAGTTCTTTACCACTTGTGCCACCTGGGGAGGCTTAGGAAAGTTTGACACACACCAATATATAGTATACACTGACCATTGCTCTAAAAGCCCCAACTTCAACAGTTACCTTTATACTTTAATATCAACATTAAGAAAAGTGTTTAGTATGCCGGCTATTCCTTACTGTTGTTTGGGAAACATCATATATAAAGAGGTTACTAAAATGAAAACAAAATTCTTTCCAAATTAATATATGGCTCCCTTTTACTAGGAGATAATGAGGTTCAACGGAGAAGGCAATGGCACCCCACTCCAGTACTCTTGCCTGGAAAATCCCATGGACTGAGGAGCCTGGTGGGCTGCAGTCCATAGGGTCGCAAAGAGTCAGATACGACTGAGCGACTTCACTTTCACTTTTCACTCTCATGCACTGGAGAAGGAAATGGCAACCCACTCCAGTGTTCTTGCCTGGAGAATCCCAGGGATGGGGGAGCCTGGTGGGCTGCCGTCTATGGGGTCGCACAGAGTTGGACACGACTGACGTGACTTAGCAGCAGCAGCAGCATTGAGGTTCAAAGTTAATATACTTAACTAGCTCAGTTGGTAAAGAATCCGCCTGCAATGCAGGAGACCCCGGTTCAATTCCTAGGTCAGAAAGATCTGCTGGAGAAGTGATAAGCTACACACTCCAGTATTCTTGGGCTTCCCTCGTGGCTCAGCTGGTAAAGAATTCGCCTGTGATGCAGGACACCTGGGTTCGATCCCCGGGTTGAGAAGATCCCCTGAAGAAGGGAAAGGCTACTCACTCCAGTATTCTGGCCTGGAGAATTCCATGAACTGTATAGTCCATGGGGTTGCAAAGAGTCGGACAGGACTGAGCAACTTTCACTTTCACTTTCAAGAAACTTTATTCAATATGAACAAGTAGATAAAATAAAGAATAAGCAGGTCTTTGATTTGATATGCAAAGGGGTGTTAATTAATCCTGATTTTCCACTAGTACTGGTGGGAATATATTAGAATGATGGTGAAAAATAATAACTGTGATCATATTTATAATTGAATAGGTGAGGTTGTGAGAGAAACAATACAATCAAATAATAGAATATGCTCAGTTTCCATAGTCTGAAGGCTGGAGGAAAATCAACCCGCTGGTTCATGCCTCAGAAGTAGCCCTGAGTTGCCAGCTGGAACTATGCTCTCTCCTGCAGGGGTGGAGGGTGGGATGGAGAGAGCAAGAAGGAGGAGGACTGCTAGGAAGAGCCGAGCACAGAGCCCCCGTGCTCCCCTTAATTGTGGGTCTGGCTCCATGTCTGGGATCCTCAGCAGGGTGCTCAAGCCAAGCCCAGCTATTGGGTTGGGGTCTCCAGTCACCCCATGCACTTCCTTTTCCTTTATCTCCCCAATATTTTCATGCAGGTCAAATCAGTTTAAGGTGAGAAACAAGCGAAAGGCTAAAAGAAAAATAAGTAAAAAAGAGTTACCAGGAGGAGATTGTTCCCTGGCAAGAGGAAGGATAGGGCAGGCCGGAGGAGGAGCCCAACTGATATGTACCGTGAATAGAGAGGTTCAACAGGTCTAGCATTTTATTTAAAATAAAACATGTATCAGAGGATGATCAAATTATGAAAATCTTAATTCTAAGATTTTGGGGAACAGTAACTGTCTACCCAATCTCCATGTTCTTAAATACCAGGTTGCTTTTAAAAGGCATTTCTTCTACTGTGATTTGACAACCAAACTACGCCTTCTGGAAAACCAGCTAAATCTGTCTTCTTAACCTAAATAGCAAGGAATATCTCTGAAGTTATAGAAGAAGCCCCTTCAGGTGTGAAGAGATTGAAGAGTTTTGGACATATGGAAATTCCTTCTCATGCATTTTAACAAGCAAATAAAAAAGGCCTGCCAGTGCACACAGAGGCCTGAAATCATGTAGCCCAGCAGGCTCCTCTGTCCATGGGATTATCCCGCTAAGAATGCTCGAGTGTGTTGCTATTTCATTCTCAAGAGGATCTTCCCAACCCAGCAATCGAATTCGTGTCTACTGTGGCTTCTGCATTGGCAGGTGAATTCTTTACTGCTGAGCCATCTGGGAAGCCTTTACCCTTCTCTGCACAGAATGAGAAACGCATACTAGCTGAAAATAAAAGGAAGCACGCAAACACTGTCAATAGGGAATGTGTTTGTGATATGTTAAATAAAATGCACACACCTATATATCGGGTGATTATAGAACTCTCCCTCTTTCTCTCTCTCCACATACACACCCACGTCCCCCCTACACAAACACATGGAGATTTGCTTCATTAGGCAAGAAGTGTGGAATACCAGCCTTTTAAAATGTATGCATTTTTCTCTATTTTTAGAATGATGTTATTTGTTAGGGACACACGTTCAGAGCCTAGGCAGCTGAACCAGCTCACAAAATGAACACAAGTAAGTAAATGAGGCATTCAAATTTGCACCCCCAAAATATTTTGATATTAAAAGGAAAGTTGTAATAACAGTGAACTAAATTATAATAGCTGTTAATATGCCAAGGTTTTTGATGCTCACTGAGTTCTTATAAAGACCTGATGGCTAGTATATGGACTGCCGTTTTAAAGATGCAGAAATCAAGGCTCAGTGGAACTGATGAAACCTTTTACACAACAGTGAAGCGGTAGACAATATTTGAACACAATTTTCTCTTTTTTCAGATTCTCTTTTCACACTATTATATGTTGCTCCCTTAATCATCCAAAGAACAGCAAGTTCCACTTTAAAAAAGAAAACATCACTTTCTCACTTTTTGCTCCAAATCAACCTTCTTCCCACACCGTCAGCTTTACTGATACACTGTCCCAGGGCTTGCTCTGGCCCTGGTGCATATTCAAGGAGTCACTGACTTCCAGCATACACCAGAGCCACTCAAATAAGTAGGAGAGTAGTTATTCTTATGAACTAGAAGTTCAACAACCAGACCAAGGAAATACTCCATTGGAAAAACTGTCAAGAGCCAGTAATCTATGCAGATTTCTTAAAAGTCTGCCCCAACATTTCGCCCTTACTAACCCCTTAAATGGGTGTAGGGTGAATAGAGCAGCCATCAGTAAAATATAGTAGCGACTTAAAAAATTATCTTTTGAAACATAGATCACTGGAAATGCTATTGCACTCCTCCTCCTTCCTGTTTTTGCTGAGGGTGATATGCATAGCCCTGTGAATTATCCAAGACTCTGAGGTAGGGCTCATAGGTGAACTTGGCTGAGCAGAACAAAAGTTTCCCAACCTTGATGTTACACAGTCCTCTCTAGAAACCTTCTCAGATACTGTATCTAATTCTAAATCAGCATCTTGATATTTTCACTATACAAGTGGAGATGAAGAAAAACTAGGAGCCATGCCCTTTTCATCCAAACATTCGGTACTTATTTATAGAGTGCTGGTTGAGTGTTGTGCCCCTGCCAAGTCAGGGAACACAAAGAGAATCAGGCAAGGTTGCTACACGTAAGGAGCTTGTAGCCCAGTGGTCTTTTATGCTCTTTTTCTTATCCACATGCCAGTGGTTGAACTGGCATCTTCAAGGTGGGATATGCATTATGAGCTACAGCAGTTAATTCCGTGAAAGAAAGGGCAGCCTGGCAATTCCAAGTTAAGACACAGAGGACTTGCAAACTCAAGCTAAATAAATGTTCTAGCTCTAGCACGTTGATACATCAAGAATCATGCACTAAACATCAAATTGCCTTCTCGATGCTGGTGTATGCTTAGAGCATAGAGTGCAAAGGATAGACTTTTATCAGTATTACACACTTGTACAGAGACTTTCCCAAGTTTAATTTGGTCCCCTCACTATCACCTTTAATTATATCCCTGGACAATTTGTGTAGAGTTTTTCATGCAAATTCTCTTATTAGAAAATGAGGTATCACTTCAAGAATTGATTCAGTTTCCTTCTCTGCCTGCCTATAGCTTTTGACTTCAGGCCACATACTATTTTCTTTGCCCACATGTAACATCCACCATCACAGTGAAATAGAATCTCTGACTGTATGAATGTCAAAACAATGCTAATGTGGAATCCAGCCTCCCAAGTTTGCTGTGAGCACAGCTACTGCAAAATCCAATCTATTTTATCACTCTGTCTTCTTGCTGGATTTAGCAGCTTCATAATTCCACACCTCTGTCAATGAGACCCTCATTATGCAGACTTCTAAACATTTTACTTGTGGAAAGAATAAACAACATATTTAGTACTAATGAAGTGAGATATTGCTTTTTTATTTGCATTACTGTTTAATGATTGTGATATCTCCAGCACTTTGAGCTCTGGGAGCTTGTTATGATTGATGCAATTTTTCTTACAGACACCCAGTTACTTTACACTGCACAGTTTGTTTCATGTTTGGAATGTGTGGCTTCAGAATTACAGCAAAATGAAGTGCCCATCTTCCACTCACCATGGTTGCTATACAGGTAATAATACTACTCATTTTGTTTATGTTTCAGTATAAACATTGAAATGGAGTGTGCACCAACCAGAAAAATGTAATCATAACATTTTTTCTCTGGCATTTTTCTCCTCCCCTTTGCTGTACAATGGCTGTGAAATCACAATGACTTAAAATTTTTTCATTGACTCCAATTCATCCTAATTTTCCTGCTTCAATGTGTTTTTCAGTTTATTCACTTTGATGTTATTTGGTGCCATCTTGTAAGATAAAGTTAAACATGCCATATTTACTCAAAGCTAAGCATGACTGATAGCAGCAACTTCTGGTCTCTAAATGGAGAGAGCTCAGGAGTAACAGGATAATTACAAAATTAACTTCAGGACAGGTCAAACGCAAAGGCAAATTGTAAAAGAGAGACTTCGTGTCCAGGCAGTGCGGAATTTGAATCCCAGCTGTGCTATTTAGTAACTGTAAGCTTATGCTAGTGACTTAATTTGATATATAGGTTTTTAATCAATAAATGAAGATTCTAAACTATCAACCTCTGATTCCTAAGAATTAATGAGGTAACATATGTAAAATTTCATTGTATAGATGCCTGGTGCATATCAGGGCCTCAGTTCAGTTCAGTCGCTCAGTCGTGTTCGACTCTTTGGGACCCCATGAATCGCAGCACGCCAGGCCTCCCTGTCCATCACCAACTCCCGGAGTTTACCCAAACCCATGTCCATCGAGTTGGTGATGCCATCCAGCCATCTCATGCTCTGTCATCCCCTTCTCCTCCTGCCCCCAATCCTTCCCAGCATTAGGCCCTCAATACATTTTTTCTATTATTACTATTGAAACACACCAGAATAAGTCAGGAATATAGACAATGATTAACCCTATGTGGAAACATGGAGTGCTGCTCGAGCTGAGTACTCATGAGACCAAAGCGCAGGTTTTCTTTCTGTGTTTAATCTCTGAATGTGAAAGCATAGGTTACTCTCCACCCACACCCGAACCTTACTATGCCTAAGGGACATTACAGAGTTTCTCAATTTTTCCTCTAAGAGTGGGGAAGGGATCTATACCTTGAGGCGGTCCTCAAAGACAGTCGGTGCCCTGCAACATGGTGAAGTTGTAACTGCTGAACCCCAGTGGAGCATGCTAGCCTAGCAGAGATCCTTGTCCAAAGGGAGAAGTAACAAAGGCTTAGAATTACGATGGGAAACTTGTGAAACTCTTCATTCAACAGACAGTTTTCTAATGCCATTCAGAACACCAAGTATGCTGTGTGAACACCTAGCTGCGGATCCTGATTCTGTCACTCACCAGTCTATAAAAGAGAACTCTATCCTGTTTACATAAAACAACTGCTGTGTGACTCATGGACAATGTAATGGTGCCTGCTTAGCAAATTCTAAAGTGCTTTATATACTCTCTAGCTGAGATGTATAAAATAAGATACTACTCAATTAGCAATTCAAGTTTATTTTATGGTTTTACTGGACTGGTAAGCATCAGTGTCAGTAGCAGAAAATTTATTTTTTCTTTCCTAAATGCCTGAGCCAAGATGTCCACATTAACATCATTAGGCCAACTCACAGGAGAAGACAAAGCCTCAAGAGCATATCACACTTAAATATCTGCAGATGTCTTTAGCTACACTTATCCAGAATAGCTCTGTGGCCCACAAGATGTTAAAATAGAGAAATGAAGATGCTAGGAACTGAGTGAAAGGAAGGTTTCACAATGAATGAGTGGCATTTCTGAAATATTTAAAATTCTACATAGATACTTGCTGAGTTTAACTTCAATAGGTCGTCAAACTTCTTTCTTCAGGGGAAAAAAAAATTGGGGGCTTATGAGTGGCCTAAAGGTAATAATAAGCATTTTCATTGGCTGCCTGAAATAATTATTTTTATTCATTTGTGAAGAGTATTTTTGTTATGTAACATTATGAAACAAAATTTGTTCATCAATATAGCTAGCAGAGAGCCTAAACATGATCATCAATGCTTTTAAATTGCTTAACCCTTTGACAATATATCTTTTCTTCAAGTTTGTCTACGACTCAGAGTAAAAGTACTGTGAAGTATAATCTAATTTTATTTTAAAAATTTCATTGGAAACTATTATTCTGTGGTGCAATGAGAATTTCTTATCAAAAAAGCTTCTTGATTTGGGGCTGGTTTGGAGCACTTCCCCGGTATGGTTTAGTTTCTCTCTCCAGCTTTACTGGTGGCCTCATTGAGTCACATGTGTTCAGTGAATTCCTTTTATGCTCCAGACGTTATGCTAGGGGTTGGGGTACTAGCATGACCCAAGTCAGACTCGGTGTGGCTTTTGCATACAGTTGGCCCAATGAGCCTGTGGCCCGACTTGCCCTACCATAACCCCAACATGTAGTGTAAAGGGAAAGTAGAAGATATAACCTAAAAATGTAAGACCAGTTGGGAGAGAGTGTTGATAGAAAGTGGGATTGAGTTAGAGGGAAGAAAAAGGAGAGATTTGAGGCCTCCTAAAACTCTCACTGAAAAAGAATTTAAGATATCACTTGCTTTCCATAAATAACTGTTCATAGGTAAGTTCTAAATTTTTATAGCTCCAAGGAAATGCCAAGTTAATGTTTCATACTATTGAATACACACAGCAAATTGCTGCATTAAAGTGAGGATTGGCTAGAGATCTGAAGTTATGAAAGTCTGTTTTTCTGCTTTTATGTTTATAATGTTTTTTTACATATTAATAATACTCTGAAGTGAAAATAAGGTAAAACAATCCTATCATAAAGGGAGAATTTTTTTAAAATGTGTACTCATAACTATAATTACAAAGGATTAGGTAGGTATTTGAGCTGGGACACTATGGAGAATTATTTTCACCTATGCTTGGTTAAATGCACGAAACACTACTGTAATTTATTGTGATTATAACCAAACTGGTTGGCATCCTGTAAGTTAGAAATATGGGTTTAAGTGCAACATTTACTGAGTTAGTTGCAATTCTTACTTTAAGAAAGGGCAGAGATTAGTTGAAAAAAATTACTCATGATTCATCTGAATGTTATTGTTTTAAAACATACCTTGGAAAGTCATTCATTTTATGGAACTCATTTTTTCCCTGCAGTATTAATAATTAGCAGAGATAGAATCTTATTTCCTTTGATAAAATACTGTGTTTATATATATTTACAAAGGGCATGGAAAAGGCATGGAAATTAATTTCTGAGAATCAATTTCTTTCAACCCTTGCAGCTTTTATGCATTGTCCTTTTATAAAGCATCTTTCTGCCTCAGGCAGAAGCAGGGTCATAAGGAGATAGCTATATGCTCAAGTCAAGAATAGCAACATTGCTGTTAAGCAGAACATTTTTCGTCTCATATACACTTGCTCCTTGGAAGAAAAGCTATGACCAACTTAGACAGCATATTAAAAAGCAGAGACATTACTTTGTCAACAAAGGTCCATCTAGTCAAAGCTATGGTTTTTCCAGTAGTCATGTATGTATGTGTAAGTTGAACTATAAAGAAAGCTGAGCACCAAAGAATTGATGCTATTGAACTGTGGTGTTGGAAAAGATTCTTGAGAGCCGCTTGGACTACAAGGAGATCCAGCCAGTCCATCCTAAAGGAGATCAGTCCTGAATATTCATTGGAAGGACTGATGCTGAAGCTGAAACTCTAATACGTTGGCCACCTGATAAGAAGAACTGACTCATTTGAAAATACCCTGATGCTGGGAAAGATTGAAGGCCAGAGGAGAAGGGGACAACAGAGGATGAGATAGTTGGATGGCATCACTGACTCCATGGACATGAGTTTGAGTAAACTCAGGAATTGGTGATGGACAGGGAGGCCTGGCGTGCTGCAGTCTATGGGGTTGCAAAGAGTTGGACACAACTGAGCGACTGAACTGAACTGAATACCAGGGCTTCACTGAAACCAGTTTAAAAGAATATCTGGAGGTTAGCCTAAATCTTCAATATTCATTTGAAAGCTTTCTAGGTGATGCAGATGCACAGGCAAAATTGAGAACAATTAGCCTAAATCCATCAGTCCTGGAAGTCAAGTTCAGTCTTTTAAGGATAGTTGAGAGAAATCATTGACTGAATTTTCATGTATAAAATATGAAATGAGGAAAGGATAGTTATTATTCATTGCAAATTATCCTTCTCTCAATAAATGTTAACTGAATGGCGACTTTGTGCCAAGCATGAGTACTAAAGATGTAGTGAAAGTCATTCAGTTGTGTCTGACTCTTTGGGACCCCATTGACTATATAGTCCATGGAATTCTCCAGGCCAGAATACTGGAGTAGGTAGCCTTTTCCTTTTCCAGGGAATCTTCCCAACCCAGGGATCGATCCCAGGTCTCGCTCATTGCAGGCAGATTCTTTACCAGCTGAGCCACAAGGGAAGCCAAAAGATAAAGGCAAACAGCAAAAGCACAAATGGAGATTTGTCCTCTGCCTTTTAAGAAAGCCCCCCAACGCACCACACCTTTCTACCCTCAGGTCGATAAAGGAGATCAAAGAGAGTTCAAGATGATTTCATGAATTTGCCTGAATCTCTTCATCTGCTCTCACTCTGATAGCTCATCCAGGTGGCAATAGTGGTAAAGAACCCATCTATCAATGCAGGATACTCAAGAGATGTGGGTTTGATCCCTGGGTTGGGAAGATCCCCTTGAGAAGGGCATGGCAACCCAGTCCAGTATTCTTGTCTGGAGAATTCCAAGGACAGAGGAGCCTGGTGGGCTATGGTCCATAGAGTCACAAAAATCCAGACACTACTGAAGCAACTTCACATGTACATGATGGTATTTCACAGACTTTATCTACTTGCCTTGAGCTCATCTGCCCTGCAAACCCAGTTCTGCCTGTGGATCTTTAAGACTGGAATTCATGTATGACGTCCTCATCATTTCATTCTTAGGTTCCTCCAGTACTTTGGTCTTCATAGTGCTCTCTGAGCCCTCCTGCTCCAGGCTGCTTTGGATGCTTTTGCATCTGAAAGAATAATCTCTGTAGATGGGAGAATTCCAATTCACACATATTTACTCCTGTACTCCAGGAAATAAAAACTAAGATGAGTCTGAGCAATAAAGCAACATTTTTCTTCATGCTATCAGTGCAAGAGATAACTCAGTCTCAAACATAGCTGAATCTTAACTGGCCGATTAAATACAAATTAAATGCCCAGAAAATCATGGGCTCTTAAGAAATGGTTCTCAAGTTTGATTGCGTACAGAGTCTTGGTGTTGGAGGGTGGGGAGACTTGAAAATAGCATTCCTAGATGCCTCTCAGAACAACTCAATCAGAGGCTTGGGAGATGAGTGTAATAGAGAATGTGTACCTTGTTTTAAAAAGTTTGCCTGATGATTTTGATGTACAATGACAGTTCAGAACTATAGCTTTTAAAGAACATATGAAGATGGAAAGAAACCCATGTTCAGTAGCTTTTTCAAAACTCACTAGGAAGTCAAAAAATATAATAATTGACTGGGATATATAATAATATAATAATTATTAAATGTAATAATTGACTAAAATATAATAATTTGACTTCTTCTCATTAAAGTCTACAGGAAGTCCATAAAATGAATTCCATTGACTCTTCATAGAGAAGAGGACAAAAAGGTAACTTAAGCAAAGGACACTGATTTTACAAGGTGGCCACAGCTTGGGTTAGGGCCTCAGAGTTTTCTTTTGGCACATCCTTTGACCAAAAGGTTCTACATTTTAATGACGTTTTCTTGACTGAATTATCTTAAAGATACTTTATTCCACAAGACGATATCCATTTCTCTCCCTTGGAATAACATTATTGTTCCCAAACTCATGATTTTTGGAAAGAAAACAAAATATGGTAATGTTAAAAAACAGATCAAGCAACAGTCAATAAGGGATCAGAACTTTTAGTCTGAAAATAAAAATATGTCATCTACCTCTAATGATTAACAGTTACCCTTTGTTTATTTGAAAACCTGGTGGTTGGTTGTATACTTCATCGCATCTCCCTAAAAGTATTTGTGTGCTCGATAGACACAGCACACTCAGTGTTTCTAACGTCTCTCTTTAATTACACAGCAGGCCTGTGTGTACTTCACTCTTGTACACAGGTTCCCCAACAGTAGTACCATTGTGCTGAACGCAGTATGTGGCCTCTCTATTTCTGCAAAACGGCTTTCTCATAGAAATTTCATCCGTAGACTAATGGTTTCACTACAGATTGTCTTCCCCAAGTGGAAATACTGCATTTTTGCTATTAGAGTTTTTCTTCTTTCCTTTACCTAAGTCACAATCTTTTCCTCTGTGGGGGGATCCACTCAAAAAACAAGTGTGTTACTGGACCAGTGCCTTCTCTTTGTAAGAAAAACCTTAAGATACGTTAATCCTTTATGTACCAGAAATTCCAGACCATTTTTCTTAGTTTGATATAAAATTTCACATTTCATTCCTTTCTTCAAAGAGTAGGAAGTCTCCTAGGATTTTCCTAATTTGTACAACATGGCTTTATATTTAGACTTATTAATGTTTGGGATCAAGTCCATCAATATTTTTATCTTTAAATTATAGGAAGGGAACACTTTTCAAAAAAAAATTTAACAGACTGGCTTGTCTACAAACTTATTTTCAATCTTTCATTCAAATCGCCAATATACATGGCTTCAATTTGCCGGGAAAGATCTTGTCTTTCAGAATATTGTACAACAATATTATTGTCTGTATTTTTTATTTATTCCTTTCTTTCTTCATTAATCATCAACCGTTACAGGGCATTGTGCTAAAATTGCCTATAGACAATATACACCCGAGTTTATGACAATATTGTTTCTGTTCTCAGAAATCTTGAAATTTAAATGGTGTGAAAGTGATGGGAAAAAATTGAATAAAATAATGCAATCAGAATTTGATGAGTGTCACAAGAGACAGTGTTATGTCAGTTCATAGAAAAGAGGCTGAGCACATTTTATTGGAGTAGTAGATAGACCAGGGGAGTCTCTATTTTTCATTCATTTAAGATTATCAGCACCATCCTTCGTGAATACAGTGAACAAAATATCTTTAAGATGCAGAAGTACTCTTTGGGTGAAATCCACGTCTGTTTTAAGTTTTCCCAGGTGGCTCAACAGGTAAAGAATCTGCTGGCAAAGCAGGATATGCTAGCAGACGTGGGTTTGACCCCTGGGTTGGGAAGATCCCCTGGAGGAGGAAATGGCAACCCACACCAACATTCTTGCCTGGAGAATCCCATGGAAAGAGACGCTCTGTGGGCTACAGGCCATAGGGTCACAAAGAGTCAGACATGACTGAAGTGACTTAGCCCACACGCAAACACTGATTGTCAGTCCACTTAGTGTACTGACCACTATCCTTTCAGATGAGGGAAGGACAGTACAAATTATTTTTATCAAAAGCTAATCTTAGCCTGATTAAAAAATAGTCAGATTTATTTTCCGAATTTCAGACTTTTTGCTGGATCTTTTCCACTTTTATTTAACACCCTTCCCACCAACTTGCCTCTGAAGCCCTGGGCTATATATATCTTACTGAAATATACCTTTAGGTCCTTCAAATTCACATAAAGATATGAATAACTGATATTGTCTAAATGTATGCTATTATTAAGATAACTTACTAATTATAAGAGTAAAATTATTTTGCATGTATTTTGTAGTTTGAAATACCATTTTGCCTTTATTTTTTTAATTTGCTTTCATAATCAGCTCTGCAAAGTGATCATACAGGCATTAATATTATCGTTCAAAGTTTACAGGTAGTGGAAACAAGGGTAAAAGACATTATACCATTTATCAGAGTCACACACGATCAAGCGTCACCTCCATTGCTCAGACAACAAGTGTTCTGACTCTACATACTGCTGTACAAACAAGTAATGCTGAAAATTCAGACACTCATTTTGCCCTGAGGGAGTTATTTGGAAGCTTTACAGTTCTTAAGACAACAGACCCTGAAGATAATCATGTCTTTTGCCATCATATTTGACCAGCTCTGATTATATTACCAGGGACATATAACCTTTCTGATTATTTCCTCCTTCTTCAGGAACTTAAGTCTACTGTTTGCCATTCAGAGTGAATTATACCAAGGGGGAAAAAAAGCACCCTATAGGAAATCAGCATTTAAAATTCAAGACTGAAGCATGATTTATGTGAATTAAGAATGCCAAGTGATATCTGCTGATACCATAGCTGTCACTCAATAGCTTCCTCAAGATTCTCCTTCAGCAGCAAAAAACAAAGTGTCTAAGCTTAGCCAAAGCAGGACCAGTGAAGATACAAAGTGACGGAGCTTTCATGGCATGGGAGACAGTTTGGATAGTTGTTGCTTTGGATTCCTAAAAGCTGCATATGGAGCACTCAGTCTATGAGGGAAGCATGTGTGATCTTCAAGGGAGCCGGCCAAAGTGCTAAAGTGCATGGGTTTTGGATGTCAGTGTGAACATGTGGTGCTGTGTGAATAAAATGTGATAGTGCCTATCAGAATGAGCCTGCATCATATTCTACTTGACATACTAAGCAAAGCTTTGCATCTTATTTTAAAACTCTAATCTGTGTCAATATAATCCTTTATTATTCATGGATAGTTTTAAGGTTAGGGTGCCTTAGACTGACTTCCTCAGGAATCAAGACCTGATACAAAGTGGAAGTGCTTTACTGGAAAATATGTTCTGCAGTAAGTGAAGGAGGGAAAAGTCAAATCTGTGGTGGTACCAAAGAGGTTTCTGATTTATGAGAGCTCCATAACTTATGAATAATCTAGATTCCAAAAATTCACTTGTAAGTATGTTATATGAGTATTCTATTTTTACACGAACTGTTTAAATTTCCTTTAAATGTTTAATATACATTTAAAAAGAAATTCCCAGTGTAATCCACAGAGACCCAGTTAACCCATATAGATAAAAATATTACTTTTTTCAATGACAAGCTATGTTCAAAAATCCTATTATAACTGTATATCATATTGTTTCAACTAAACATACTAACTGACATCTTAAAGCTCTCAGAAAATGGCTGCTAACAGCCTCAGCCAAACCCAGTTGATCGCTAAATTCATTCTCACTAGAACATTAGTGACTAATAATAGATCAGTCTGATTAATGGGAGAGGGAAACAAATCATGAGAGTGAAGGATTAAGGGAGAGGACAGGCAAAGGTGAAAGTTTTCTAAATTGTTTTTAGCAATCTGCATGCTCCACAGTTTTCCTTCTTCTCATAGCATTTCATTACATACATTGTTTTTACATTGTGTCCACTTTGACTATAGTCTTTGGGTCTGGGCAAGGTACATGCAAAAAGGCATGGCATGGAATTTTGAATCAACAATGAGACCTTTATTTTTCATTCATTAATTTTTAGATCATTATTTGAATGATAAGAGAAAGGAGCATCAGGAACAGTAAGTAGTAATTCTGTGATGTTTCTTACATTTATAAATTAATTTTTCTAAAATTGGGGAGTATATTTATTTTTTTATTATGGCAAAAATTTTACTCTTTAATCCTATCTGCCTGTTTTTATGTGTGGAATGGGAAAAAATCTGAAAAAAAACAAAAACACGAAACACTGGTTTACTACTTTCAAGTTCTTTCCTTAAAATTATCTTTACAGTTGTTTTTCTTTGGAATTTATCCACAGTTATCCCAAGAGGAGAAACTCTTCCTTTGGTATTTAGCGTACGAACAAGAGATAAAACTATAAAACATTACTAAAGAGTGATTTCAGTAAAAGTAGCAAAGAACCCTGAAACTCTATCCCTCAATAAAGGCAATGAGAATCTGGCAAAAAGTGGCTGGAATAAACTTTTTCAGAGCTCTAAAAACTAGTCAAAATACCTGCACAATCAGGGTAAAACTATGTTTAAAAGAAAAGAATCTTGGTAAGAAAAAGATATATGCAACAGAATGCAGAGTTCCAGAGAATAGAAAGTAGAGATAAGAAAGCCTTCTTAAGTGACAAATGAAAATAGTGGAAAACAATAGAATGGGACAGATTAGAAATCTCTTCAAGAAAGCTGAAGATACCAAGGGAATATTTCATGCAAAGATGGGCACAATAAAGGACAAAAACTGCAAAGACCTAACAGAAACAGAAGAGGTTAAGAAGTGGCAAGAATACACAGAAGAACTGTACAGAAATGGTCTTAATGACCCAAATAACCACGAAGGTGTGGTCACTCCCCTAGGGCCGGACATCCTGAAGTGTGAAGTCAATTGGGCCTTAGGAAGAATTACCAGGAACAAAGCTAGAGGAAATGATGGAATTCCAGCTGAGTTTTTTAAAATCCTAGAAGATGATGTTGTTAAAGTGCTGCACTCAGTATACCAGCAAATTTAGAAAAATCAGCAGTGGCCACAGGACTGAAAAGGATCAGTTTTCATTCCAATTTCAAAGAAAGGCAATGCCAGGGAATGTGCAAACTACCATACAAGTGTGCTCATTTCACATGCTAGCAAAGTAATGCTCAAAATCCTTCAAGCTAGGCTTCAACAGTACATGAACTGAGAATTTCCAGATGTTCAAGTTGGATTCAGAAAAGTCAGAAAAACCTGAGATCAAATTGCCAACATCATTATGATCATAGAAAAAGTAAGGGAATGCAGAGAAAAAACATCTACTTCTGCTTCATTGATTAAGCTAAATAAAGCCTTTGATTGTGTGGATCACAGCAAAGTATGGAAAATTCTTCAAGAGATGGGAATACCAGACCACCTTACCTGTCTCCTGAGAAATCTGTATGCAGAATAAGAAGCAACAGTTAGAAACAGACATGGAACAACTGGTTCAAAATTGGGAAAGGATTATGTCAAGGCTGTATATTGTTACCTTGCTTGTTTAACCTATATGCAGAGTACATCATGTAAAAAGATGGACCAAATGACCCACAAGCTGAAATCAAGATAGCCAGGAGAAATATCAATAACCTCATATATGCAGATGACACCACCCTAATCACAGAAAGTGAAGAGGAACTGAAGAGCTTCTTGATGAAGGTGGAAGAGGAGAGTGAAAAAGCTGGCTTAAAACTCATCATTCAAAAACTAAGCCCATGGCATCTGGTCCCATCACTTCAGGGCAAATAGCTAGGGAAAAATTGGAAACAGTAACAGATTTCATTTTTATTGGGCTTTAAAATCACTGTGGACAGTGACTGCAGTTACAAAATTAAAAGTTACTTGCTCTTCAAATTAAAAGCTCCTTGAAAGAGAAGCTATGACAAACCTAGACATAATATTAAAAAGCAGAGACAACACATTGCTGACAAGAGTCCGTAGAGTCAAAGCTATCGTTTTTCCAGTAGTCATGTACAGATGTGAGAGTTGGGTCATAAAGAAGGCTGAGCACCGAAGAATTGATGATTTTGAACTGTGGTGCTAGAGAAGTTTCTTGAGAGTCCCTTGGACTGCAAGGGGATCGAACTAGTCAGTCCTAAAGGAAATCAAGGGACTTCCCAGGTAGTGCTAGTGGTAAAGACCCTGCTTGCCAATGTAAGAGACATAAGAGATTCAGATTCAATCCCTGGGTCGGGAAGATCCCCTGGAGGAGGAAATGGCAACCCCCTCCAGTATTCTTGCCTGGAGAATCCCATGGACAGAGGAGCCTTGTGGATTACAGTCCATGGGGTCACAAAGAGTTGGACATGACTGAAGCAACTTAGCACCCAAAGGAAATCAACTCCGACTATTCATTGGAAAAGATTGATGCTGAAGCTGAAGCTCCAGTAGTTTGGCCACCTGATGCAAAGAGCCAAGTCGTTGGAAAAGACCCTGATGCTGGGAAAGATTGAGGGCAGGAGTAAAAGGTGACGTGACAAAGGATGAGATGGTTGGATGCTATCACTGACACAGTGGATATGAGTGTGAGCAAACCCCAGGTTGTTGTTTTTCAGTTGCTCAGTCATGTCCAACTCTTTGGAACACCATGGAATGAGGCATGCCAGGCTTCCCTATCCTTTGCCATCTCCCAGAGCCTGCTCAAACTCATGTCCGTTGAGTCAGTGATGCCATCTAACCATCTTGTCCTTTGTTGTCCCCTTCTCCTCCTGCCTTTAATCTTTCCCAGCATCAGGGTCTTTGCCAACGACTTGGCTCTTTGCATCAGGTGGCCAAAGTATTGGAGCTTCAGCTTCAGCATCACTCCTCCCAAAGTCCAGGAGAGAGTGAAAGATAGGGAAGCCTGGTGTGCTGCAGTTTATGGGGTCACAAAGAGTTAGACATGACTTAGCAACCTAACAATAGAACAGCAGCCTACCTTGATCCCATCTCTAACTCTCCTGATTAGTGGTGATCTTGAAGAGAGCAACAGTCTGCACTGGTACACATACTGGTATCATAAGGAGTTGATGGATTTCATTTATAAAGAATTTTGGTTCTTTGTTTTTACCTGCCTTGTGTCTTTATGGAGGACAACTCAAAGGGGTTTCTTTCATCCTACCTAACTCAGAACTCTCCCAATGGTGAAGTGGCTACCCAGGGAGCATTTGTTAAAACATTTATAGGCAATTATATTTGTTGTTTCTGTATATGGTAATGGGGTACAATTAGGGAAAACAATAGACTAACTAAAACTTTGGAAGAAAGGCTGAGGATGAGATATTTTGGGGAATAAGAAAATGAAAAATTCTGACATATTCCTGGGACCCTAGAAGTCCCTGCAGTTTCCCAGGTCTGTATGATGCTCAGGGAAAAAAAAGAAAGAAAGTCCTGACATCTGGATGAACTTCAAGCTCTGTACATGTAGGAAATGAGGTCTAAGGCAGAGCTAAATTGCCTCGATGAGTATTGAAGGTGTGCACCAACACACACAGAAAGCCCATCTGTAAAGATCAGAAGACATGTTATGTTTCTAAGTGCTAAGGTAGTCTCTGCCCAGTCACCGACTAACTACTAAACTAACAAAATAGAGAACTCAGTCACCCCACACAACAGAGAATATAAATTTGCAAAACTAGTTCAGAAAAGTCAGCACATAAATATATAAAGATGACTACAAAAAGTGGCATAAACATACCCTCGGTATGAGATAAAATTCATTTCCCACAGTTGTCACATTATAATATTAAAAATTTCCAGATTTCAGTTTAAAAGTATATGAAGTGTACAAACAAATAAGAAAATATGACTCATACAAAAGGGAAAAAAGCAAGTAATAGAAATTGCTTCAGTGGAAGCCCAGACATTGGACTTACTAAACAGTAACTTTAAATCTCATGTTTAAATATATTCAAAGGGCTAAAGAAAACTATGTCCAAAAAACTAAAAGAAATTGTATCACCAAATATGTAACACTAATAAAGATATAATCATTATGAAAAGGTATCAAGTAGAAATTCTGGCACTGGAAATTATTATTTATTGTTGTTCAGTCATTCAGTTGTGTCCAATTCTTTCTGATCCCATGGACTTCAGTTCAGCAGGCTTCCCTGTCCTTCATCAACTCCCAGAACTTGCTCAAACTCATGTCCATTGAGTCAATGATGCCATCCAACAATCTCATCCTCTGTCGTCTCCTTCTCTTCCTCCTTCAGTCTTTCCCAGCATCAGGGTATTTTCCAATGAGTCAAAAATAGAGGAGAAATTAAGCCATTCTCAGAAAAAGAAAACTTAGACTCATTGAGGTAAGTTGAGGTATTTTCTTTGCATCAAGTGGCCAAAGTACGGAGTTTCAGCTTTAGCATCAGTCCTTCCAATGAATATTCAGGACTGATTTCTTTTAGGATTGACTGGTTTGATCTCCTTGCAGTCCAAGGAATTCTCAAGTGTCTTCTCTAGTAGCACAGTTCAAAAGCATCAGTTCTTCTATGCTCAGCCTTCTTTATGGTCTCTCACATCCATCCATAACTACTGGAAAAACCATAGCATTGACTATAAGCCCCTTTGTCAGCAAAGTAATGTCCCTGCTTTTTAATACGCTGTCTAGGTTTGTCTTAACTTTTCTTTTAATTTCATGGCTGCAGTCACTGTCCACAGTGATTTCAGAGCCCAAGAAAAAGTCTGCCACTTTTTCCATTGTTTCCCCATCTATTTGCCATGAAGTGATGGGACAAGATGTCATGATCTTAGTTTTTTGAATGTTGAGTTTTAAGCCAGCTTTTTCACTCTCCACTTTCACCTTCATCAAGAGGCTCTTTAGTTATTCTTTGCTTAAAAATTGACTAGAGGGGCTAAATAACATGTTTGTGTAGGAAGAAGAAAGAGTCAATAGGCAAGAAGTTTTATATATGGAAATTATTCAATCTGAGAAACAGAAAGGACAAAAGTAAAGGAAAGTGAACAAGGCCTAGGAAACCAGTTTGCTACCATCAGTGTAGTCGTGTATACACAGCAGGAGTCCCCCCAAAAAGGAATGAAAGGAACAGAAAGAATATTTGAAGAATTAATGATAAAAATCTTCCCAAACTTGAAAAAAAGAACATTAATGTGCACATTTAAGCTCAATGAATTCAATAGGATAAACTAAATGAGATCTATGGTCTACCCAGATGGCTCAGTGGTAAAAGAATCTGCCTGCCAATGCAAGAGATTCAGGAGATGCCAGTTTCAAAGAGGTGGACATGACTGAGCGACTGAGCGTGCACACACAAAAAGAAATCTATACTGAGGTACATTATATTCAAAGTGTTGAAAGATGTAGGCAAAGAGAGTATTATGAAAGCAGTAACGGAAAAGTGATCCTCCATATGATAACAGATGATTGCTTATCAGAATTCAAGGGCCAGAAAACTGTGGGATGGCATATTCAAAGTGGTGAGAGAAAAAAATAAAAACCTGCCAGCTGATAATTCTATATTTGATGAAGCGATCCTTCAAAAATAGAGGAGAAATTAAGCCATTCTCAGAAAAAGAAAACTGAGATAATTCATTGCCACTATACTTGCCCTGCTATTCAAGATGAAATGAAAGCATATTTTACAGCAATGCAAACTCACATAAAGAAATAAAGAATACTGTGAAGGTTAATACACAGGCAAATATAAAAGTCAGTGTTCTCACATTTCTTGTTTGTAACATCTTTTATTTCACATTCAGTTTAAAAGACAACTTCATAAAACAATAATAATAAATCTAGTTTTGATGGATAATTACTACAGATGCAATTTATAAAACTAAAAGCATAAAGGGGGATATAGAGCGATACAGTAGCTAAGATTTTATATACTATTAAACCTTTTTGGTATTAATCCAAGCTGCTACTGAATCTGCTGTTTAATCACTAAGTTGATTACTATAAATTAATATGTTAGTTGTAATCCCCAGGTCAGGTACTAGGAAAACCATTTAAAACTATATAGTAGAATAAAAGACAAAAAATTAACCTGTTACAGTAGAAAAGATATATTTATCATAAAAGAGGGGTTTCCCAGGTGGCTCAAGTAGTAAAGAATCTGCCTTCCAATGAAGGAGATTCAGGTTCAATCCCTGGA
Organism: Okapia johnstoni; assembly: GCA_024291935.2. Lineage (NCBI taxonomy): Eukaryota > Metazoa > Chordata > Mammalia > Artiodactyla > Giraffidae > Okapia > Okapia johnstoni. The sequence goes on along the minus strand of CM044309.1, from coordinate 7,639,773 downwards.
TCAGGAAGATTCCCTGGAGGAGGGGCAACCCACAAGAGTATTCTTGCCTGGAAAATTCCCATAGACAGAGGATCCAGGCAGACTACTAAGATCTCTAATGCAGAGAGCTAAGATCCCGCATGCCTCATGCCGTAACACCAAACATAAACAGCAGAAGCAATACTGTAACAAATTCAATAAACACTTTAAGCATACATTATTCATCAGAGGGCAGACAGAATGAAAACCAGAATCACAGAATACAAACCAATCTGATCACATGGACCACAGCCTTGTCTAACTCAATGATACTATGAACCATGTTGTGTAGGGCCACCCAAGATGGATGAGTCATGGTGGAGAGTTCTGACAAAACATAGTCCACTGGAGAAGGGAATGGCAAACTACTTCAGTATTCTTGCCTTGGGAACCCCATGAACAGTATGAAAAGACAAAAAGATACCACACTGAAAGATGAACTTCCCAGGTCGGGAGGTGCCCAACTTTCTACTGGAGAAGAGCAGAGAAATAGCTCCAGAAGGAATGAAAGAGGCTGACCAAGCAGAAACAACAGCCACTGTGGATGTGTCTGGTGGTGGAAGTAAAGTCTGATGCTGTAAAGAGCAATATTGCATAGGAACCTGGAATCAAGGTAAACTGGAAGTGGTCAAACAGGACATGGCAAGAGTGAACATCAATATTTTAGGATTAAGTGAACTAAAATGGACCGAAATGGGTGAATTTAATTCAAATGACCATTACACCTACTACTGTGGGCAAGAATCCCTTAGAAGAAATGGAGTAGTCCTCATGTCAACATAAGCATCCAAAATGCAGTACTTGGGTGCAATCTCAAAAGCAACAGCATGATCTCTGTTCACTTCCAAGAAAACCATTCAATATCAAAGTAATCCAAGTGTATGTCCCAACCACTAATGTCGAACAAGCTGAAGTTGAACAGTCTACGATGACCTAAAAGACCTTCTAGAACTAACACCAAAAAAATATGTTCTTTTCATCATAGAGGACTGGAATGCAAAAGTAGGAAGTCAAGAGACACGTGGAACAGGCCGGTTTGGCCTTGAAGTACAGAATGAAGCACGGCAAAGCCTAACGCGGTTTTGCCAGAGGAATGCACTGGTCATAGCAAACACCTTCTTCCAACAACACAAGAGATGAGTCTACACATGGACATCACCAGATGGTCAATACTGAAATCTGATTGACTATGTCCTTTGTGGCTGAAGATGGAGAAGTTCTATACAGTCAGTAAAACAAGACTGGGAGCTTATAGTGGCTCATATCACGAGCTCCTTATTGAAAAAATCAGACTTAAATAAAGTAGGGAAAACCACTAGACCATTCAGGTACGACCTAAATCAAATCCCTTATGATTATACAGTGGAAGCAGCAAAGAGATGCAAGGGATTATATCTAATACACAGAGTGCTTGAAGAACTATGTATGGAGTTTCGTTACATTGTACAGGAGGCAGTGATCAAAACCATCCCCAAGAAAAAGAAATGCAAAAAGGCAAAGTGGTTGTCTGAGAAGGCCTTACGAACAGATGAGAAAAAAAGAGAAGCAAAAGACAAAAAAGGAAAGATATACCTATCTGAATGCAGAGTTCCAAAGAATAGCAAGGAGAGACAAGAAGGCCTTCCTACATGATCAATGCCAAGAAATAGAGGAAAACAATACAATGGGAAAGATTAGAGATCTCTTCAAGAAAATTAAGATACCAAGGGAACATTTCATGCAAAAATGGGCACATTTAAGGACAGGAAGAGTATGAACCTAAAAGAAGATATTAAAAAGAGGTGGCAAAAATACATAGAAGAACAAAAAAGACCTTAATGACTCATATAACCACGATGGTCTGATCACTCACATAGAGCCAGACATCCTGGAATGTGAAGTCAAGTGGGCCTTAGGAAGCATCACTACGAAAAAAGTTAGTGGAGGTGATGGAATTCAAGCTGACCTATTTCAAATCATAAAACATGATGCTGTGAAAGTGCTGCACTCGATATGCCAGCAAATCTGGAAAACTCAGCAGTGGCCACAGGACTGGAAAAGGTCAGTTTTCATTCCAATCCCTAAGAAAGGCAATGCCAAAGAATGCTCAAACTACTGCACAATTGCATTCATCTCACACGCTAGCAAAGTAATGCTCAAAATTCTCCAAGCCAGGCTTCAACAGTACATGAACCATGAACTTCCAGATGTTCAAGCTGGTTTTAGAAAAGGCAGAGGAACCAGAGATCAAATTGCCAATATCCGTTGGATCATTGAAAAAGCAAGAGAGTTCCAGAAAAATATCTACTTCTGCTTTATTGACTATGCCAAAGCCTTTGGTGGTGTGGATCACCACAAGCTGTGGAAAATTCTTCAAGAGATGGGCATACCAGACCACCTTACCTGCCTCCTGAGAAATCTGTATGCTGGTCAGGAAGCAACATTTAGAACTGGACATGGAGCAACAGATTGGTTCCAAATCTGGAAAGGAGACATCAAGGCTGTATATTGTCACCCTGCTTATTTAACTTATATGCAGAGTACATCATGAGAAATGCTGGGCTGGATGAAGCACAAGCTGAAATCAAGATTGCCAGGAGAAATATCAATAGCCTCAGATATGCAGATGACCCCACCCTTATGGCAGACAGTGAAGAAGAACTAAAGAGCCTCTTGATGAAAGTGAAACAGAAGAGTGAAAAAGCTGGCTTAAAACTCAACATTCAGAAAATTAAGATCATGGCATCTGGTCCCATCACTTCTTGGCAAATAGATGGGAAAACAACGGAAACAGTGACAGGCTTTATTTCGGGGGGTTCCAAAATCACTGCAGATTGTGACTGCAGCCATGAAATTAAAAGGCACTTGATCCTTGGAAGAAAAGTTATAACCAACCTAGACAGCACATTAAAAAGCAGAGACATTACTTTGCCAACAAAGGTCCGTCTTGTCAAGGCTATGGTTTATCCAGTAGTCATGTATGGATGAGAGTTGGACTGTAAAGAAAACTGAGCACCGAAGAATTGATGCTTTTGAACTGTGGTGTTGGAGAAGACTCTTGAGAGTTCCTTGGACCTCAAGGAGATCCAACCAGACCATCCTAAAGGAAATCAGCCCTGAATATTCATTGGAAGGACTGATGCTGAAGCTGAAACTCCAATGCTTTGGCCACCTGATGCAAAGAACTGACTCATTTGAAAAGACCCTGACGCTGGGAAAGATTGAAGGCTGGAGGAGAAGGGGATTACAGAGGATGAGATGGTTGGATGGCATCACTGACTCCATGGACATGAGTTTGAGTGGACTCCAGGAGTTGTTGATGGACAGGGAGGCCTGGTGTGCTGCAGTCCATGGGGTTGCAAAGAGTCGGACACGACTGAGTGACTGAACTGAACTGAATGCCAGGGCTTCACTTAAACCAGTTTATTAGAATATCTGGAGGTTAGTTTAAATCTTCAATGTTCATTTGAAAGCTTTCTAGCTGATGCAGATGCACAGGCAAATTGAGAACAATTAGCCTAAATCCATCAGTCCTGGAAGTCAATTTCAGTCTTTTAGGGATAGTTGAAAGAAATCTTGACTGAATTTTCAGGTATAAAATATGAAATGAGGAAGGGATAGTTATTATTCATTGGAAATTATCCCTTGGATGGCATTACCGACACAATGGACATGAGTTTGAGGAAGCGCTGGGAAATGGTGAAGAACAGAGAAGCCTGGTGTGCTGCCGTCCATGGGGTCACAAAGTTTCAGACACGACTGAGTAACTGAACAACAGATCATGAAAGAAGACAATAATAGAGGACTTAGTAACAAAAGAGATATGAAATATTGAAAACTAATAGCAAAATGCCAGAAATCACTCTATAAAAGTTATTACATTAAATGTAAATAGATTAAGTTGTACTCTTATGAGTCAGAATTGGAAGAATGAATGAAAAAATATGATCCAACAAGATACTGTCTACCAGAGGCCCACTGTAAATTCAAAGGCCTATATAAGTTGAAATTAAAAAGAAAATGAAAGATGTTTCATGAAAATAGGAACCAAAATAAAGCCAGATGCTATAATTAATATTAGACTTTAATCTACTTTAAGATAAAATTTGTTATAAAATATAGAGGATATTACATAGTAATAAAAGGGTCAATTCATCAAGGAAATATAAATGTACATTCACCTAAAGTAAAGCCCTAAAATACATGAAGCAAATACTAAGAGAATTAAAGAATTAAAGACAGAATATAGAGTTCAACAATAATGTTAGGATATTCCAGTACTTCACTTTGAATAATGGATAGATGAGTAGGCAGAAAATTGGAGAAATTAGACTAGACTAGAAGATTTGGACATTACATAACAGCTAGACCTAATTGGCCTTCTTAAATGAACAATGCAAAGAAATAGTGGAAAACAATAGCATGGGTAAGATTATTTATTTCTTCAAGAAAATGGGAGCTATCAAGGGAATATTTCATGCAGGCTGGGCATGATAAAAGACAGAAATGGTAGGGACCTAACAGAGGCAGAAGACATTAAGAAGAGGCGGCAAGAATACACAGAAGAAATAATACAAAAAAGATCTTAATGACCCAGATAATTGCAATGGTGTGGGTCTACTCAACTAGAAACGAACATCCTGGAGTGTGAAGTCAAGTGGGTGTTAAGAAGTGTTACTACAAACAAAACTAGTGGAGGTGACAGAATTCCAACTGAGCTATTTAAAATGGTAAAAGACATTTCTGTTAAAGTGTTGCACTCAACATGTCAGCAAATTAACACTAGGGCTTCCTTAGTGGCTCAGATGGTAAAGAATCTGCTTGCAGTGCGGGAGACCTGAGTTCGATACCAGGTGGGTCCCAGGGAATGGCAGCCCACTCCAGTATTCCTGCCTGGAGAATACCGTGGACAGAGGAGCCTTGCGGGCTACCGTCCATGGGGTCGCAAAGTGTCGGACACGACTGAGCCACTAACACTTTCACTTCACTTTCGCTTCTGCTTAATGACTATGCTAAAGCATTCACCTGTGTGGATCACAACAGACTGTGGAAAATTCTTAAAGAAATGGGAGTGCCAGACCCCCTTACCTGTGCCCTGAGAAACCTATATGCGGGTCAAGAAGCAACAGTTAGCATCAGACACTACTGAGTAACTGAACAACAATGAAGAACCCAGAGCTAACAACATACTTACTATGAAACACTAAAATTCTTATACCCTCAGGATCAAAAAAAAAAGTCTGTACTTTCTACTTCATTTCAGCATTTTACAGGAAGTTCTAGCAAGAGCAATTAGGCAGTGATGTGAGATTAAAATGTTTACACTTGTTCATATTCATTTAATTTCAAATTTGGGTCTAAAATCAAAACTCTTTCAAGTAAACTAAACAAACACACAAATTTATGTCTATATGTTTAGCACTGGAGGTATAGCTCCTTGATGTAATTAAATCTTTCATCATTTGGCACCATTCTAAGAGTGTGCTAATTCTACTTACACAGGAAACTTTCAGACAATAAACCAGGCACTAGGACCCTCTTCTTTCAGTTTGATTACAGCGCTGCTTCAGCATGAACGTGCTTTCCCCCAGGGCTCACTAATGTCTTCAGTTGTTACATCTTATTATTCCTTCTGAACTAAATCGTAATGGAATGCATGGTACATCCTTCAGGATGGAATTGTTTCAAGGTATTTAGCAGAGGCTGAATGAAACAACATTGATGAAATAACCACACAAAAACTGGTAGCATCTGATATTAACTGCTATTTATCACTATTCATTCATTCACTTGAAAAACATTTGTTTAGCAGTTATTCATTTTGTAGCTGGGTTCTGCTCTTGATAAAAAGATTAAGTTTAATATACACTACTTTCAATAAGACCATAGTGCATTTGGGGCTATGATATAGAGACAAAAATAGAAATAGTAAAAATTTAATGAAATTTAATTTAAGAAAAGGAAGGAAATTCCAAAAAAGACCTACTTCTGCTTCACTGACTATAGTAAAGCCTTTGTGTCAATCACAACAAACTGTGGAAAATTCTTAAAGGGATGGGAATACCAGACCACCTTACCTGTCTCCTGAGAAACCTGTATGCAGGACAAGAAGCAACAGTTAGAAACTGACATAGAACAACAGACCAGCTCAAAATTGGGAAATTCTGTACATTGTCAGTCTGCTTGTTTAACTTATATGCAGAGTACATTATGTGAAATGCTGGGCTGGATGAATCACAAGTTGGAATCACGATTACTGGAAGAAATATTAACAACCTCAGACATGCAGATGATACCTAATGGCAGAATGTGAAGAGGAACTAAAGAGCCTCTTGATGAAGGTGAAAGAGGAGAGTGAAAAAACTGGCTTAAAACTCAACAGTCAGAAAATTAAGATCATGGCATCCAGTCTCATCATGGCAAACAGATGGGTAAAGAGTGGATGCAGTGACAGATTTTCTTTTTGGGGGTTCCAAAGTCACTGCGGATGGTGACTGTAGCCATGAAATAGCTTGCTTTTGGGAAGAAACGCTATGACAAACCTAGACAGAATGTTAAAAAGCAAAGACATCACTTTGCAAACACACCCCATATAATCAAAGCTATGGTTTTTTAGTAGTCATGTACAGATATGAGAGTTGGACCATAAACAAGGCTGAGCACTGAAGAACTGATGCTTTCAAACCATGGTGCTGGAGAAGACTCTTGAGAGTCCCTTGGACAGCAAGGAGATCAAACCAGTCCATCCTAAAGGAAATCAGTCCTGAATATTCATTGGAAGGACTGATGCTGAAGCTGAAACTCCAATACTTTGGCCACCTGATGCAAAGAACTGACTCATTGGAAAAGACCCTGATGCTGGGAAAGATTGAGGGCAGGAGGAGAAGGGGGTGACAAAGAATGAGCAGGCTGGATGGCATCACTGACTCAATGGACATAAGTTTGAGCAATCTCTGGGAGATAGTGAAGGACAGGGTAGCCTGGTGTGCTGCAGTTCAGGGGGTCACAAGGAGCTGGGCATGAACAACAACAACATTGCTTTAATGTAGCAAGTGCAGTGACAGAAATATGTCAGAGTGAGGACACAAAAGAGGACCAAGTAGCACAAGCAAGATGGTGAGGTGTGGCTTCTCAGAGGAGTAAAATCTGCTTCTGTGAGTAAAACAGTAAATTAGAGAAAGAGGAAAAGGGAAGGAACTCTAGGCACAGGGCAATAATTCATAGAAACACACAGGCAAGAAATATCATGGAGTGAAAATAAATGGCAAAATATTTTTACTATGTTTCTAGAAAGGGTCAGACCAAGAAAGCTTTGTATACCATGTTAAGAAGTTTAGATATTATCATGTTGGTAATGGAAAACTGCTAATGATTTTTAAGAAGTAGCAAAGTACTGATTTATTTTCACTCAAAGGTCCATCTAGTTAAGGCTATGGTTTTTCCAGTGGTCAAGTATGGATGTGAGAGTTGGACTATAAAGAAAGCTGAGCACAGAATAATTGATGCTTTTGAACTGTGGTGTTGGAGAAGACTCTTGAGAGTCCCTTGGACTGCAAGAAGATCCAACCAGTACATCCTAAAGGAGATCAGTCCTGGGTGTTCATTGGAAGGACTGATGTTGAAGCTGAACCTCCAATACTTTGGCCACTTCATGCGAAGAGTTGACTCATTGGAAAAGACCCTAATGCTGGGAAGGATTGGGGGCAGGAGGAGAAGGGGATGACAGAGGATGAGATGGTTGGATGGCATAACTGACTCGATGGACATGGGTTTGGGTGGACTCCGGGAGTTAGTGATGGACAGGGAGGCCTGGTGTGCTGAGATTCATGGGGTCACAGAGTCGGACACAACTGAGAGACTGAACTGAACTACACAGTACAGTTCTGAAGGCTTATGTAATTTCAGGGAATATACTAGACAATTTTAGAATGAATAGTCTGCATGACACATATTCAATGGATAACTATAAAAAGAAATTCATAACATTTCTCTTGCTGAGTTAAGAAAATTAAGAGGACTATTCGGCACATATAGGTGTAGACTGAGGAACTGAGAAAGAATGACAGTTGTAAATCTAAATATTATTTCCTTGAGAGGAATTTTTTTCTGAGTCAAGAGTAGACACCAAGCTAGTGGTTAGAGATTAAGCCTAGGATCAGAGTTTGGGATTGACTACTGCTGTCATAAAATTCCAAGTCGTTTGAAAAACAGAAAAGCAATGAACCCTAAACCTCATATATCAGGTCCCAGATACTTGCCTTCAGTAACACCTATGGATTCCTCAATTTCAAAACAATACACAATCTAGTAAGTAATATTTGACTGGGTATTTTCCACTAAACTCAGAGAGTTTTGGATTTTATGGCTGTGCTGGATCTCCGCGGCATGTGTGGGCTTTCTCTAATTACAGGGAGCAGGGGCTACTCCTTAGCTGTGGTGCACGGGCTTCTCACTGCAGTGGCTTCTCTTGTTGCTGAGCACAGGCTCTAGGCTTCAGTACTTGAAGCATCCAGGCTCAGCTGTTTCCATTCTTGAGTTCCAGTGCATGGGCTTAGTAGTGGTGGCCCATGGGCTTAGCTGCTCAGTGGCATGTGGGATCCTCCTAGACCAGGGGTCAAACCAGTGTCCCCTGCATTGCCAGGTGGATTATCAGCCTCTGGACCACCAGGGAAGCCCTGAAGAGTTTTTTAAAAAGCAAAACAAAAAATATAAAATATAAAAATCAATATGGTGTTTTTTATTTTCTTTTTGAGATAGTTGTTATGACGGTATCAGACTGACCATCAATGAGGGTATTGCAGACACTGTAAAGACCACGATGCATCGTTAAAAACTAGTACATAACTATCGGGTAATGCCATCTCTTGTTCTACAGTAAATTGTGAATATAGGTACGTTCAGAGCACAAAGCAGCGAAGAGTTGAGATGAATTCCAGATAAAGCATAAAAGCATGGACTCCTCTTTTTTTTCTTTTTCTCTGAAAGCTTTCATCTCATAAATTGAAACAGTGTCTTATTGTCCTGACCAAAATCCCTCCTTTTTCAGGAAAACACCATGGAAATTAACATCCACTAACATCAGTGTTGGCTTGAAGTAGAGTCCATTATAACTCCATCAGAAGAGAACTGCTCGTGGCCTCACATTACCGTGGGAAACGAGTCCATGCTCCGCCCTCCCATGCACACATTGCTGAGGCCCCGTAGAGAATCCATTAGTGGGACCCAGAGTCACACCAGCCTATAATTTTTCTTTGTCTCGGGAAAACAGTAGCCTATAATTTGTCTTTGCCTGAGGTTTTAAAAAGGCCATTCCTGGCTGAGTCTCATGCATGCTGTCATAGTCCTATGTCCAGTTCATGTCTAACTTACTGTCTGGACACCTTCCCAAGAAAAGAAGACACAGTGAAATCAGCCTCTCACGGTGTATCTAGTGAGCAAGGAATTCACTGTAGTTGAACTCTCTTTCTTGACTTTTGATTTCTTCGTAAATTTTATTTTAACTTTTAAAATAAGATTCTCAAACATTTAGCTTTAATTTAATGCTAGATGTATTCTGTAATCAAAAGTTTATATTAGGTTTTGAAAGTTTGATGCCAATGATATGGAAATATAACTACACTCTGTTTAAGCAGATTCTTTGTCATTAAAGAAGGCCATAGTTTAATTGTCATAGTATAATGTTCAAATACATTATATTTGATCAAAGTATCTCAGCCTGCTATTTTGAAAGATGACATTCATCTAGTTATAAATACAAAACATTAACATGATTATTAGAGTAGTTCAAACATGAATTACCCTTACTTAGAGACACAATGACTTTTTGACTGCTTATGTTTATGAAGGAAAAATATATAAATCTTAGATAAGGATAGTTTACATATTAAAAGGGCACAATTTTAATTCAGTAGCTTAATACTTAACTCCATGAAATCTAAACCATCTTAAAGTTCGTGCATGGATGGAATGATTTGAATCTCCTTTATGTTAATTCTTTTAAGGACTTGGTCTAGCGGCAAAGTATCTGTGTTTTCCCAAGAGGGACTTCTGTCATAGTTTTAGATACTGTAATACTATGTAATGTTGCTTTTTTCTTCTCTAGTGATTCATGTATTCTTTTGAAGGGATAGCAGTTTGGTGGAACAAAGGAGGAACTATCAACAAACATGTTGCTTTCGTTATGGAAGTGTTACTCATCATGTAATCAGATTTTACCTCCTGTAACCCTTGAACCTTTGATAGCTGCCCCTTTTGACCATGTGCTATTGCCATGCAGAATAGAGGTAATGATTATATAGTAATAGGACATAATTATGATCCAACAAAGAGAAGGCAAAATTGTAGATAATTTACATGGCACGATGTAGTCAACCAGTGAATAGTTATCAGCAGAATTTGGCAAAGCTCACTGCTCCACTCTTCTTGAATTGTATCATTCACTGGACCCTTTAGGCTCTCCTCCCACCTTGTTGCTCACTTACCTCAGCTCTCTTACTTGTCTCCATCTTAAGTTCCAACCTCTGAACAATGGAATGTCTTAGGATTCAGTCCTAGCAGCACTACTTTTCATACCAATAAACTCTTGGTTGCCTCATCTTGTCCCTTGGTTTTAAACCCCATATTTATGCTAAGGACTCTCAGGTTCACAAATCCACACTGACTTCTCCTTGAAATGTCTCCAGCAGTCTATTAATATTTAACCCTGTTTTTGGTACTAATTCTTGAATGTCTAAAATGCATCTCAATATTGGCTTTTCTAAAACAAAACTCTTGAATTCTCTCCCTTAAATTTCTTTTCCCTAATTTGTCTTATGTTGATAAATCACAATTTCATTTTTCTATTTAGAAGTATTCCATGTTCCCTTTCTTTCATAGGCCAGGTCTGATCTATTACTGAATCCCATTGGTTATACTTCAAAATATCTCCAGGATCTAATTGTTTTTTATCAATACCACCATTAACCCCTGGTCCAAGGGACTACTATTCTCTCCTTTTTTTTTTTTTTTTTTGCTTTGGATATGATAGTAGTTTATAATTACCATTACTTCTTACTCTGTACTATTTATTCCTTACAAAGCAACCAGACTTGATTTCTTTCACAGCAAACTCAGATTATCATTGTGCTGTTTTTAGTCGCTCAGCTGTGTCTGACTCTTTGCGACCCCATGGACTGTAGCCTGCCAGGCTCCTCTGTCCATGGAGATTCTCCAGGCAAGAATTCTGGAGTGGATGTAATGCCCTCTGCCAGGGGATCTTCCCGACCCAGGGATTGAACCCAGGTCTCCCGCATTGCAAGCAGATTCTTTAGCATCTGAGCCACCAGGGAAGCCCATTATTAGTTGACTCGTTGGAAAAGACCTTGATGCTGGGAAAGATTTAGGACAAGAGAAGGGGGTGACACAGGATGACATGGTTGGATGGCATCACTGACTCAACGGACATGAGTTTGAGCAAACTCAGGGAGAAAGTGAAAGACAGGGAAATCTGGTGTACTGCTTTCCATGTGGTCACAGAGTCAGACACGATTTAGTGATTGAAAAACAACTGTCTATGTATATCTATTTATTCACATACTTATAGATAGGTAAATAACCACTGCATTACTTCATACAAGTTTTCATTCAAATGTAACATTAAAAGAGACCTTCCCTGACCACTCTAATTAGAACGTCACAGATTATCACTATTCAGCTCAAACTTTCCAAAGTCATCTCATTGTATTCAGAATAAATTCCTAAGTTTTATTTCTTACAAGCTACATGATCAGGCCTCTGTTTATTTCTCTGTCTTCATCTCTACAACTCTGATTATTCTCTCTGTCCTGCTACACTGCTGTGTTGTCTTCCTCACTTCTCCTGGAATGTGCCAGGCACACTCCTATCACATGTGCTTTGCAATTGCTATTCTCTCTATCTTACCTGTCTCCTGAGAAATCTGTATTCAGGACAAGAAACAATAGTTAGAAACGGACATGGAACAGACTGGTTCCAAACTGGGAAAAGAGTACATCAAGGCTGTATACTGTGACCCTATTTGTTTAACTCCTATGCAGAATACAGCATGTGAAATGCCAGACTGGATGACTCATGAGCTGGAATCAAGATTGCTGGAAGAAATATTAATAACCTCAAATATGCAGATGGTATCACTTTAATGGCAGAAAGCTAAGAGAATCTAAAGAGCCTCTTGATGAAGGTGAAAGAGGAGAGTGAAAAAACTGACTTAAATTTCAACATTCAAAAAACTAAGATCATGACATCCGGTCCCATCACTTCATGGCAAATAGATGGGGGGGAAATGGAAACAGTGATAGATTTTCTTTTCTTGGCCTCCTAAATCACTGTGGATGGTGACTGCAGTCACAAAATTAAGACACTTGCTCCTTGGAAGTAAAGCTATGACAAACCTAGACAGTGTATTAAAAACCAGAGACATCACTTTGCCAACGAAAGTCCATAGAGTCAAAGCTGTGGCGTTTCCTATGGTCATGTACAGACATGAGAGTTGGACCACACAGAAGGCTAAACGCTCAAGAATTGATGATTTCAAGCTGTGGTGTCGGAGAAGACTCTTGTAAGTCCCCTGGACATGAGGGAGATCAAAGCAGTCAATCCTAAAGGAAATCAACCCTGAATATTCAATGGAAGGACTGATGCTGAAGCTGAAGCTCCAATACTTTGGCCACCTGGTGTGAAGAGTTGACTCACTGCAAAAGACCCTGATGCTGGGAAAGGTTGGGGACAAGAAAAGAAGGGGATGACGGGGGATGAGATGGTTGGATGGCATCACTGACTCAATGGACATGAATTTGAGCAAACTCAGGAAGTAGTGAGGGACAGGGAAGCCTGGTGTGCTGCAGTCCATGCAGTCACAAAGAGTCAGACATGATTTAGTGGGTTAGTCCTTGACCCAATGGACTGCAGCATGCCAGCCTCCTCTGTCCTCCACTGTCTCCTGGAGTTTGTTCAAATTCATGACCTTTGAGTCGATGATGCTATCTAACTATCTCATCCTCTGCCACTCTGTTCTCTTTTTGCCTTCAATCTTTCCCAGCATCATAGTCTTTTCCAGTGAGTCAACTCTTCACATTAGGTGGCCAAAGTATTGGAGCTTCAGCCTCAGCATCAGTCCTTCCAAAAAATATTCAGAGTTGATTTCCTTTAGGATTGACTGATTTGATCTCCTTAATGTTGAATATATTTATACCTATTTAAATTTCTTTTCTGCTCATCCAATCACCATAAGGGCAAGGGAACTACAGTCCATGGCACTGTTTTTGAATTGTCCATGAACAAAGAATGATATATATATATGTGTGTGTGTGTGTGTGTGTGTGTGTGTATATATGTGTGTGTGTATATATATATATATATATATATACACACACAGCCTAAAATATTTACTTTCTGATCCTTTGCAGAAAAACTTTGTTGACACTTTATCTATATTTCTGAACTCATTTCTGATAACTGATTTATCTTCTGCCTGTGGATTTCATTATTCTACTTCTTTGCTACTGCTAAGTCGCTTCAGTTGTGTCCGACTCTGTGCGACCCCATAGATGGCAGCCCACCAGGCTCCGCCATCCCTGGGATTCTCCAGGCAAGAACACTGGAGTGGGTTGCCATTTCCTTCTCCAATGCATGAAAGTGAAAAGTGAAAGTGAAGTCGCTCAGTCGTGTCTGACTCTTTGTGACCCCATGGACTGCAGCCTACCAGGCTCCTCTGAGCATGGGATTTTCCAGGCAAGAGTACTGGAGTGGGGTGCCATTGCCTTCTCCAAATATTTAATTTGATGCTGGATATTATAATATATATATTTTATTGGTTGTCTAAATTTGTGAGAGAATGAAGGTGAAAAATCATATAAAATTCTCATATTATTATTTTTGTGGTTTATTGAGAGGTAATTCACATTCTATATAATTTATCCATTTAAAGTGTACAATACAATGGCTTTTAGTATATTCACAGAGTACTGTATTTGTCACCACAATTAATCTCAGATTTCTTTCATTACTCTGAAAAGAAATCCCACATCCCTTAACCATCACACCCCAAGTCCCTCATCCTCTACAGTCCGAGGCAGCCAGTAATGTACTTCCTGCCTCTATAGATGTCTACTGTGGACATTTCATTTAAAAGTAATCACATAATATGTCATCCTGTGCGAGTGGCTTTTTTCATTTATTATGTTTTTAAAGTTCAACCATGTTGTAGCCTGTATCAAAATTTCCTTCCTTTGATGACTGACTACTGCATTTGTGTGACTATATCACATTTCATTCATCTATTCATTTATTGATGGACATTTGGGCCATTTTTACTTATTTGTATTAGGAATAATAATGATATAAACATCATTATATACATAAATGCACATAAAATATTTGTAAACATATATCTTCGCATTCTTGTGTCTATCCTAGGACATGCTGAGTTACATGGTAACCTTATATTTAACCATTTTAGGAGACACTAGACTATTTTCCATAGTGGTTACACCAATTTACATCCCAGCTACCAGTGTATGAGGGCTCTAATTTCTCTAAAACTATGCAGCACTTTATTATTTCTCTTTTTTAAAACTAAAGCCATGGTAGTGAGTGTGAAGTGGTATCACATTGTGGTTTTACTTTGCGTTTCCCTGATAGCTAATGATGCTGAGCGTCTTTCCATGCATTTAATGGTCATTTGTGTGTCTTCTTTAGAGAGCTATCTATTCAGATCCATTATTCACCTGTTATTGGGTAATTCGCCATTTTTTATTGAGTTGTAATAGTGATTTATATATTCTAGATACAAATCTGTTATTAGATAAATGATTTGCAAAAAGTTTCTCCCATGCTGTTTGCTGGTTTTTCACTTTCTCCATGGTGTCCTCTGAAGCGCAAAAATTTTTAAATTCAGTGATGTCCAACTCATCTATTATTTCTTTTTGGGTGTGTGTGGCTATGACGTCGTATCTAAGAACCCATTAGCTAATCACAGGTCATGAAAATTTACATCTATGTTTTTTCCTAAATTTTTTTTTATAATTTTAACCCTCATGTATAAGTATCAAATCCATTTTGAATTAATTTTGTATATGACGTGAAGTAAAGGGGCCAAAGGCTTCCCAGGTGGTGCTAGTAGTAAAGAACTCGCCTGCTAATGCAGGTTAGATGTCAGAGACACAGGTTTGATCCCTGGGTCAGGCAGCAATGGAGACACAATCAAAGAGAACAGACTTATGGACATGGAGGGTAGGGAGGAAGGAAAGTGTGGGATGTATGGAGTAACATGGAAACTTACGTTACCATATGTGAAACAGATAGCCAGTGGGAATTTGCTGTATGACTCAGGGAGCACAAACTGAGGCTCTGTAACAACCTAGAGAGTTGGGATGAGGAGGGAGGTGGGAGGGAGTTTCAAGAGGGATGGGACATATATATACCTATGGCTAAATTCATGTTGATGTTTGGCAGAAACCAACACAATTCTGTAAAGTAGTTATCCTTCAATTAAAAAATCGATTAATTTAAACAAGAATTCTAACTCTTGATGAAGTTCTGGAATTCAATGTAAGTGAATGATAATATGTATATGTGCTTGAGCTATTGATGATAATGGTAATAGTAAGGGTAAATAATGCTAACATATGAAATGCTATAGCCATTGGTGGATATTAAATGCAAGCTGCTGGAAAACTAGCCAAATGGAAGGAAAAATTTTAGATTTTATATGAACTATGTGTAAATAAAATTAAAGTCACTTACGTGAATTACTTATATTTCTATGTACTACACAGTGTAATAGTGATATAAGTATTATTAAATATATAGAATTACCTTTTCAATAAATACTATTTAATTAAAGAATTAATCTATGTGTGTGTGGTTGTGATGGTTTGTATCTCGTTAAAAAAATCACCTGCTTGTAAGTTTTAAAAGATAGAAGAAATGTTATTGCTCATGCTAAATATATTATAAGTATAAAATATTCAAAGCAGTAGCAATCCACAGTTCAGACTATATTCCACTCTTAAATTATTTTGTTTAATGAGTCAGGTTATTACTTTATTCTTAATTTCTCTCGGTCGAATGGACTACAATTTCTACTTGGCATGTCATGTCTTTGAATCATTATAACCATTTAAAAGTAATTAAATACTTCATGTCCTGTAGAGTATATTTGTGGATTAGTTTCTATTGATTACCAATAAGTTAATAATCTCTCTAGCATATTTTTCAGGTTCATAGACTTCATCAGATAACCTACATTTTTATGCATTAACCTTATGACAAATACTAGTGTTTATTGTGGTATCTTCACCAAAACTTTTCTCACAGTTGCTCATTCTTGAGCATAAGTTGATTAAGGCCAAGTTGCTTCCTAAAACCAGAAGTGATTCTACTTTGTCCAAAAATAGTTTAAAAATCTCATAATATAAATGGTTTAAAGATACATTTTTTTTCTACTGTAAGTGGCACACAGATGGTGCTAAAGTGTTATCTGAATCAATTCCAAAGATGAGCAAAGTCCTTAATAGAACAGAAGATGGTTGAAGTTCTATGAATACCTTTAGAAATTCTATGTTTTTTCCTAGATTTTAGGTTGAAATTTTATCGCTTATAATGTTGTTTGTAGGAAAACCATTTACAGAGGAAATGATTTTGGATGACATTTAACAACGTCTAATAAAATAATTTACTTTGTACATTATTGCATGGATAATAAGACTTTAAAAACTCAAATACTTCTGACTTCTCTCCCACCCTCTGGATAACTTGTATGCTCACAGATGGAGTTTTTTTTTAAACAATTTTATTTGGATTTCACTTTCCCTTGAAAGATGTATCATTTCTGTTTCCAGACTCTGTCTCCCTACATTATTTTCTTGCATTTAATCATTTTTTTGTTCTCTTTCATATCCCTTCTTCTATTTCATATTTTAATTTTCTTCTTTTACTTTTAGTAGGTAGGTGGAAAATGCAGGGGAGAAGAAGGTAAATGAATAGGAGCAAAGAAAAGAGAGAAAAAAAAAAGAGCAAGACTGTAAATCACAAGATTTCTATAGAAGGCTTGGCATACACTCAATGACTCTCAAACACAAGCCCTTGTCCCACATCTATAAAATGACCATGGCGTGCCAATATTTACTATTGTTTAGTCAAAGATGACTTGAAAACAGCCCTGGAAATGCTTGGGTTCAAGGAAACATGGAAATACATATTATTTAAATAGAGTAGTAAGCTGTGTCCCCATTCTCAAAGGAATAAGAAAATCCTGAGTGTCCAGAATCAAAAAAACTATCCATACTTCCATCATTAAAAAAATTCATGGACAAGAGCCCAGCATAATTGAGAGACAGTACTTCTACTTGAATCAGCTAAGATATCCCTGAAAGAATGTTTATCTCCTAAGTATGTTTCTGCTCAATATTCAGTTCAGTTCAGTCTCTCAGTAGTGTCTGATTCTTTGCAACCCCATGGACTGCAGCATGCCAGGCTTCCCTATCCACCACCAACTCCCAGAGCTTGCTCAACCTCATGTCTGTAGAGTTGGTGATGCCATCCAACCATCTCATCCTCTGTCGTCCCCTTCTCCTCCTGCCTTCAATATTTCCCAGCATCAGGGTCTTTTCAAATGAGTCAGCTCTTCGCATCAGGTGGCCCAAGTACTGGAGTTTCAGCTTCAGCGTCAGTCCTTCCAATGATTTCCTTTAGGATTGACTGGTTACATCTCCTTTCAGACCAAGGGACTCTCAACAGTCTTTTCCAACACCAAGAACTGATGTTCAAAAGCATCAGTTCTTTGGCACTCAGCTTTGTTTATCATCCAACTCTCACATCCATACACGACTACTGGAAAAACCATAGCTTTGATTAGGCCGACTTTGTTGGCAAAGTAATGTCTCTGCTTTTTAATTTTCTTTCTATGTTGATCATAGCTTTTCTCTCAAGGAGCAAGCATTTTTTAGTTTCATGGCTGCAGTCACCATCTGCAGTGATTTTTGGAGGCCTCAAAAATAAAGTCTGTTACTGTTTCCACTGTTTCCCCATCTATTTGCCATAAAGGGATGGGACCTGATGCCATGATCTTAGTTTTCTGAATGTTGAGTTTTAGGCCAAATTTTTCACTCTCCTCTTTCACTTTCATCAAGAGGCTCTTAAGTTCTTCTTCACTTTCTGCCATAAGGGTGGTGTCATCTGCATATCTGAGGTTATTGATATTTCTCCCAGAAATCTTTGATTCTAGCCTGTGCTTCATCCAGCCCAGCATTTTGCATGATGTACTCTGCATATAAGTTAAATGAGCAGAGTGACAATATACAGTCTTGACGTACTCCTTCCCCAATTTGGAACCCGTCTATTGTTTCATGTCCAGTTCTAATTGTTGCTTCTTGACCTGCATACAGATTTCTCAGGAGGCAGGTCAGGTGGTCTGGTATTCCCATTTCTTTAAGAATTTTCCACAGTTTATTGTGATCCACACAATAAAAACTTTTTGCATAGTCAATAAGGCAGAAGTAGGTGTTTTTCTGGAACTCTCCTGTATTTTTGATGATCCAGTGGATGTTGGCACTCTGATCTCTGGTTCCTCTATGTTTTCTAAATCCAGCTTGAACATCTGAAAAGTTGTGGTTCACATACTGTTGAAGCTTGTCTTGGAGAATTTTGAGCATTACTTTGCTAGCATGTGAGATGAGTGCAATTGCGTAGTATTTTGAGCATTCTTTGGTATTGCCTTTCTTTGAGATTGGAATGAAAACTACACCCAGAATCCCTTTTCCAGCTCTGTGACCACTGCTAAGTTTTCCAAATTTGCTGGCATATTGAGTGCAGCGCTGTCACAGCATCATCTTTTAGGATTTGAACTAGCTCAACTGGAATTCCATCATCTCCACTAGCTTTGTTCATGATGACGCTTCCTAAGGCCCACTTGACTTCACTTTCCAGGATGTCTGGCTCTAGTCCAGTGATCACACCATCGTGGTTATCTGGGTTATGAAGATCTGTTTTGTATCGTTTTTCTGTGTATTCTTCCCACCTCTTCTTGATATATTTTACTTCTGTTAGGTCCATACCATTTCTGTTCAATATTACCACATGCCAGTTACTCTACTGGGTCCTACCTTGCAGAGATAAATGAAAATGTAGGTTCCTGATTCCAAGAACCTCATCATAGCAAAGGAGGCAAATACATAGAAAGTAATAACCTACAGGGTCTAATAAACAAAAACTTATTTATTCTGCCTGTGGACTGAAATGGAAATGAGCAAAAAGTTGGTAGAAACTCAGAATATCTTGAGCGAGCTTTAAGTCTGAATAATCACAGTGAATTAGTTTGACTTCCAGCGAGCTTTTTATGCACATGAGTGAAAGTCGGTCGTGTCTGACTTTGCAACCCCATGGACTATAGCCTGCCATGATCCTCTCTACCCGTGGAACTCTCCAGACAAGAATACTGGAGTGGGTAGCCATTCACTTCTCCAGGGGATCTTCCCAACCCAGGGATCAAACTCAGGTCTGCTGGCATTGCAGGAAGATACTCTACCATCTGAGCCACCAAAGTCCTTTTTGTGTATAGGAAAGGTCAACTCAGGATTAAACAGTAAATTCTTATTCTTGCAAGACAGATATGAACAACCTTAAAGATGTGTCTGAAGATGATCAGATGGAGTCTTTTAGAGACAAATAATATATAATTAATAAGCTGCATGTCTTGCTCTATAACTTACTCTCTGATGGGGTCAGCACATTCAAATACCATAAGAGCTAAACAGAAAGTATAAACCAATGAACGAAACAGGGTACAGATTAAACATACCTGAGTGGAGTTTATTTCAATAAAGAAAACTCAAGGCCATCTCAGGTTATCTTTCATTTGTTTCACTTTTGAAAAATACGTAGATAATAATGTTCTGACATTTGTCCTCAATTTGGGAAAAAATAGGAATTATTGGGGACTATGGCAAATTGGAAAGCATGCCCAAAGAGGGTAGTTGTTACATAGCTTATGCAAATTTTTGATATTTCAGAATGTGGGGCAAATATTAATAGATAATTGAATTGAGAAGTGAAAATATTTAATTTTAATGTGAATTATTCTAATTTTTATGAGGTATACTTTACATAAAATTAAATTCACTCTTTTTAGTTGAGAAATTCAATAAGTATAAGTTACTGTATATGATTATGTACCCCCCACCATGGTCAAGATATAGAGCATTTTCATCAGCCCCCCAATTTCCCTAACATAGCTTTTTAGTCAGTCCTCTCCTGCTACATCCATCCCTTGACAATCACCTATGATTTTTCTTTTCTCTTAGTTTTCCATTTAATTTTTTATATAAAGTAAATCATACAATATAAAGTTTTTTGTGACTTACTTCTTTCACTTAGCATTGTAATTTCATTGTTAACCCATGTTGTTTCCTATCCATGTATTTTTCTATTTGAGAGGTATTCCATTTCATGGTCACATTACAACTTGATTACCATTAACCAGTTGCCAGATAACTGACTTGCTTCAAATATTTGACTATTAAGCATAAAACTACTAAAAACACTTTTCCACATTAATTTATTTTGGGGAAATATCTAGAAATGGATCTGCTGGACTTTATGTGCGTGTTTAATTTAATAAGAAACTGTCCAACTATTTTCTAGACGTTGTATTATTTTATATCTTGCACTCTCAGCAGTAATACTTTAGAGTTCCAGTTGGCCCACAACTTCTTCAACTCTTGGTATATATGATCTTTTTATTATAAATTTTGATTATTCTAATGCATTTGTATTAATATCTATTTACAGTTTTAAGTTGTATTTTAAAGAGATGGGAATAGCAGACTACTTTACCTGTCTCCTGTGAAACGTATGCAGATCAAGAAGCAAGAGTTAGAAGCAGACACAGAACAACGGACTGGTCCCAAATTCAGAAAGGAGTACATCAAGGTTGTATATTGTCACCGATTATTTAACTTGTATGCAGAGCACATCATGCAACATGCTGGGCTGAATGAAGCACAAGCTAGCATCAAGATTGCTAGAAGAAATATCAATCACCTCAGATATGCAGATGACACCACCCTTATGGCAGAAAGTGAAGAGGAACTAAAGAGACTCTTGATGAAGGTGAAAGAGAAGAGTGAAAAGTGGATTAAAAGTGAACATTCAAAAAACGAAGATCATGGCATCTGGCTCCATCATTTTGCAGCAAACAGATGGAAAAACAACGCAAATAGTGACAGACTTCATTGTTTCGGGCTCCAAAATCACTGCAGATGGTGACTGAAGCCATGAAATTAAAAGATCCTTGCTCCTTCGAAGGAAAGCTATGACAAACCTAGACAGTGTATTAAAAAGCAGAGACATTACTTTGCTGACAAAGCTCCATATAGTCAGAGCTGTGGGTTTTCCAGTAGTCATGTATGGATGTGAGAGTTGGACCATAAAGAAGGCTGAGCATTGAAGAACTGATGCTTTCAAACTTGAAAGTCCCTTGGACTGCAAGGAGATCAAACCAGGCAATCCTAAAGGAAATCAACCATGAATATTCATTGGAAAGTCTGATGCTGAAGCTGAAGCTCCAATTCTTTGGCCACTTGATATGAAGAGCTGAATCATTGGAAAAGACCCTGATGCTGGGAAAGATTGAAGGCAGGAGGAGAAAGGGATGACAGAGGAGAAGATGGTTGGGTGGCATCACTGGCTCAATGAACATGAATTTGAGCAAAGCCTGGGGATGGTGAAGGACAGGGAAGCCTGGCGTGCTGCAGTCAGTGGGGTCTCAAAGGGTCAGACATGACTGATCAACAACAAAATGACTAATGATGTTGAACATATTTTTTTATGCACTATACCAACTCATGCATCTTCTTTGATAAAATTTTGGTTCAAAGTTTGTGTCCATATTATGGGTTGATTGTGTTATCATTAAGTTGTAAAACTTCCTTATAAACTCTGTATGTAAGTTCTTTATCAGAATGTGTTTTGAAAATATTTTTCCTAGTTTGTGGGCTTTTATTTTCTTAAGAGTATTTTTTGAAGAGTAGAATTCTTTAATCATCATTAAATTGAAGTTGTCAATTTTTTTCCTCTCATATTTCATGCTTTTTACATTCTATCTAGAAAATCATTTACTAACCCAGGATCACAAAATTTCTCTTATGTTTTCTTCTAGAAATTTTATAGTTTTGGTACTTACATTCAAGTCCATGTTTCCTAGTGCTGAATTTTTTATATCGTCAAAGTTCATTGCTTTTCCATATATACATATATATATATATATATTTATATATATATATATATATCAAATTGTAGCCACACTATTGAATAGATTATCCTTTTCCTATTGAATTATCTTAAGTGTCTAACGTTAACTAACAAGTTATTTCTGGACTCTTATCTGTTTCATTGATCCGTAGGATTGTTCTTATGCCAGTACTGCATTGTCTTTAGCAAAGTAGCTTTATAAGTATTTAACTCAGGCAGTGTAAGTGACCAGACTTTTTCTTCTTTATCCACATTGTATGCAGTATTCTAAATATTTGGTGTTTCCATATAAATTTTTGAATAAACTTGGCAATTCTCATTAAAGTTTTTATTTGAATTTGAGGAATATCGCATTGGATCTCTAGGGCACTATGGGAGGAAGCAATATATTAACAATATTTAGTATTTCAAACAATGATCTACGTTTATTAACCAGAAATGCTTTACCATTTTTATTGTATACATCTTGCATATGTTTTGTTAAATTAAGGATAAAAATGTCATGTATTTTGATGTTACCATGTATGGGATAGTATATTTTTTAAATTATCATTTCCAATTATTCATTTCTAGTATACAGAAATTCAACTAATTTTTTTACATTGACTTTGTATCTTATGACTTTACTCACCACTACTTGTTTTTAGCAGCTTTTGAGAGTAAATGTGTACTATATGGATAATCATGTGAGCTGTGAATAAAGAAAATTTTATACACATATTTTTACTATCAGTATGTTTTTTCCTTTCTTTTTCTTCTCTTACTGAGATTTCCATGACCACCACCAATGTTAACTAAAAGTGGTAAAGACAATTTTTTACAATTAAGTAAAAGCCTAATTTTGCTATAGGTTTTTATTTGTTTGTTTTTTGTCTGTGTATCCTGTCTATTACTGAGGGAGGGGTGTTGGAAATCTCCAGCTGTAACTGTGGATACTTCTGTTTCTCCTTGCTGTTCTATGATCTTTTTCCTCATGTAATTTGAACAACTGCCGTGAGGTGCTTCAGATCCTGTTTCTAAGATTATTCAGATTGCTGCACCTTTCTGATTTAATTGAAACTTTTCACTGTGTGATTTCTTTGTCTCTGTTAATACCTATTTTTCTTCAGTGTTTCAAAGGATATATTTTCATCCTTATACTTTAAACCTATTTCTATATATTTAGAGTAAATTTCTTGAAGTAGCATATACTTTGGCCTTCTTTAAATCTGATTTGGTCATCTCTACCCTTAAATTGAGTGTTTAGGCCTTTTACACCAAACGTGTTTATTGATACAGTCAAGCTTAAATCTGTGATCTTCTTATTTCCTGTCTAATTATTTTTATAATTTCATTTTGTCTCCACTATATTCTTATTAGCTAGCTATCTTTGTTTCATTTCTTGGTTGTTGATCTGCATTTCATAATATTCATCATTAACTTTTCATAGTTATTTTCAAATAATAACATTCCATTTTTCGCATGTTGTAAAAATCTTACAACTGTATGCTGCTATTCTCTTCTTATACTATCACTGTCATATATTTTACTTTAACATGTGTTATAGACACCACAATATTTTACTGTTCTCTTTGTTTTAGAATGGCACATGTACCCCAATGTTCACTGCACCACTATTTAAAATAGCAAGGACATGGAAGAAACCCAGATATCTATCAATAGATGAATGAATAAAGACACTCTGGTACATATATCAAATGAAAAAAACTCAGCTGGGAAAATGAGCACATTTGAGTCAGTTATGATGAGGTGGATGAACCTAGAGCCTATTGTACGGAGTGAAGTAAGTAAACAAAAACAGAAAAAAAAATATTGTATATTAACACGTATATCACTATGAACAAAGTTAGTGGTGATGGAATTCCAGTTGAGCTCTTTCAAATCCTAAAAGATGATGCTGTGAAAGTGCTGCAGTCAGCTCAGTTCAGTTCAGTCGCTCACTTGTGTCCAACTCTTTGTGACCCCATGAACCGCAGCACGCCAGGCCTCCCTGTCCATCACCAACTCCCTGAGTCCACCCAAACTCATGTCAATTGAGTCGGTGACGCCATTCAACCATCTCATCCTCTGTCGTCCCCTTCTCCTCCTGCCTTCAATCTTTCCCAGCATCAGGATCTTTACAAGTGAGTCAGCTCTTCGCATCAGGTGGCCAAAATATTGGAGTTTCAGCTTCAACATCAGTCCTTCCAAAGAACACCCAGGACTGATCTCCTTTAAGATGGACTGGTTGGATCTCCTTACAGTCCAAGGGACTCTCAAGAGTCTTCTCCAACACCACAGTTCAAAAGCATCAATTCCTCTGCCCTCAGCTTTCTTTATAGTCCAAATCTCACATCCATACATGACTACTGGAAAAACCATAGCCTTGACTATACAGACCTTTGCTGACAAAGTAATGTCTCTGCTTTTTAATATGCTGTCTAGGCTGGTCATAACTTTCCTTCCAAGGAGTAAGCATCCTTTAATTTCATGGCTGCAGTCACCATCTGCAGTGATTCTGGAGCCGGAAAAAATAAAGTCTGTAACTGTTTCCACTGTTTCCCCATCTATGTGCCATGAAGTGAAGGGACTGGATGCCATGATCTTAGTTTTTTGAATGTTGAGTTTTAAGGCAACTTTTTGACTCTCCTCTTTCACTTTCATCAAGAGGCTCTTTAGTTCTTCGCTTTCTGCCTTAAGAGTGGTGGTGTCATCAGCATATCTGAGATTATTGATACTTTTCCCGGCAATCTTGATTCCAGCTTGTGCTTCTTCCAGCCCAGCGTTTCTCATGATTACTCTGCTGGTGCTGCTAAGCCGCTTCAGTCATGTCTGACTCTGTGCGACCCCATAGATGGCAGCCCACCAGGCTCCTCTGTCCACAGAATTCTCAGGCAAGAGTACTGGAGTGAGTTGCCATTTCCTTCTCCAGATGTACTGTTCATATAATTTCAATAAGCAGGGTGACAATATACAGCCTTGACGTACTCCTTTTCCTATTAGGAACCAGTCTATTTTTCCATGTCCAGTTCTAACTGTTGCTTCCTGGCCTGCATACAGGTTTCTCAAGAGGCAGGTCAGGTGGTCTGGTATTCCCATCTCTTTCAGAATTTTCCACAGCTTATTATGTTACACACAGTCAAAGGCTTTGGCATAGTCAATAAAGCAGAAACAGATGTTTTTCTGGAACTCTCTTGCTTTTTCTGTGATCCAGCACTCAATATGCCAGCAAATTTGGAAAACTCAGCAGTGGCCACAGGACTGGAAAAGGTCAGTTTTCATTCCAGTCCCAAAGAAAGGCAATGCCAAAGAATGCTCAAAATACCACACAATTGCACTCATCTCACACACTAGAAAAGCAATGCTCAAAATTCTCCAAGCAGGCTTCAAAAGTATGTGAACTGTGAACTTCCAGATGTTCAAGCTGGATTTAGAAAAGGCAGAAGAACCAGAGATCAAATTGCCAACATCCACTGAATCATAAAAAGCAAGAGAGTTCCAGAAAAACATCTACTTCTGCTTTATTGACTATGCCAAAGCCTTTGACTGTGTGGACCACAACAAACTGTGGAAAATTCTCAAGAGATGGGAATACCAGACCACCTGACCTGCCTCTTGAGAAATCTGTATGCAGGTCAGGAAGCAACTGTTGGAACTTGACATAGAACAACAGACTGGTTCCAAATCGGGAACGGAGTAAGTCAAGGCTGTATATTGTCACCCTGCTTATTTAACTTATATTTAGAGTACATCATGAGAAACGCTGGGCTGGATGAAGCACAAGCTGGAATCAAGATTGCTTGGAGAAATATCAAAAACCTCAGATATGCAGATGACACCACCCTTATGGCAGAAAGCGAAGAACTATGCGAGACAGCAAAAGAGACACAGATAAATAGAATAGTATTATGGACTCTACGGGAGAGGGCAAGGGCAGGATGATATGGGAGAATGCCACTGAAGCATGTAAATTATCATATGTGAAACGAATCGCCAGTCCAGGTTCGATGCATGATACAGGGTGCTCGGGGCTGGTGCACTGGTATGACCCAGAGGGATGGGATGGGGAGGGACGTGGGAAGGGGGTCCTGGAAGGGGAACACATGTATACCCATGATGGATTCACGTCAATGTGTGGCAAAACAAATACAATATTGTAAAGTTAAAAAATAGATAAATAAACTAATTTAAAAAAATAAAGAAAAATTAAAAAAAAAACTAAAGAGCCTCTTGATGAAAGTGAGAGAGGAGAGAGAAAAAGGTGGCTTAAAGCTCAACATTCAGAAAACTAAGATCATGGCATCTGGTCCCATTCCTTTATGGCAAATAGATGGGAAAACAGTGGAAATGGTGACAGACTTTATTTTTCTGGGTTCCAAAATCACTGCAGATTTTGTTCCAGCCATGCAATTAAAAGACACTTGCTCCTTGGGAGAAAAGTTATGACCAACCTGGACAGAACATTAAAAAGCAGAGACATTACTTTGTCAACAAAGATCCATCTAGTCAAAGCTATGGTTTTTCCAGTAGTCATGTATGGATATGAGTTGGATTATGAAGAAAGCTGAGCACAGAATAATTTATGCTTTTGAACTGTGGTGTTGGAGAAGACTCTTGGTAGTCCCTTGGACTGCAAAGAGATCCAACCAGTCCATCCTAAAGGAAATCAGTCCTGGGTGTTCATTGTATGGACTGATGCTGAAGCTGAAAGTCCAATACTTTGGCCACCTGCTGCGAAGAACTGACTCATTTGAAAAGACCCTGATGCTGGGAAAGATTGACGGGAGGAGGAGAAGGGGATGACAGAGGATGAGATGGTTGGATGTCATCACCGACTCAATGGACATGAGTTTGAGTAAACTCCGGGAGTTGGCAATGGACAGGGAGGCCTGGCATGCTGCAGTCCATGGGGTTGCAAAGAGTTTGACATGACTGAGCAACTGAACTGGACATATATATATGGAATCTAGAAAGATGGTGATGATGAACCCATTTGCAGGGCAGCAGTGGAGATGCAGACATAGAGAATAGTTTTATGGACAGTAGGTGGAAGGAGAGGTGGGACAAGTGGAGAGAGAGGTATGGAAACATATACTCTACAATATATAAAATACATAGGCAGTGGGAATTTCCTCTATGACTCAGGGAACTCAAACTGGGGCTTTTGTAACAACTTAGAGGGGTGGGAGGGAGATTCAAGAGGAAGAAAATATAAATATACCTATTGCTAATTCATGTTGATGTACGGCAGTAACCAAAGCATATTCCAAAGCAATTATCCTCAAATTAATAAATATTTTTTTAATTTTAAAAGGAGAGAATGGAATTTTTTATTTGTTGTTGTTGTCACCAAGTTGTGTCTGACTCTTCACAACCCATTGTACTGCAGCATGCCAGGCTTCTCAATCCCTCACCATCTACTGGAGTTTGCCTGAGTTCATGTCCAGTGAATCGGTGATGCCATCCAACAATCCTCTGTCACCCTCTTCTCCTTCTGCCTTAATGTTTCCCAGCATCAGGGTCCTTTCCAATGAGTCAACTCTTTGCATCAGGTGGCCAAAGTATTGGAGCTTCAGCTTCAGCATCAGTCCTTCCAAAAACGATTTAGGGTTGATTTTCTCTAAGATTAACTGGTTTGATCTCTTTGCTTTCCAGGGGACTCTCAAGAGTCTTCCAGCACCACTTTGAAAGCATCGATTCTTCAGCACTTTGCCTTTTTTGTTGTCCATTTCTCACATCCTTACATGACTACTGGGAAGACCACAGCCCTGACTATATGGAGCTTTGCTGGCAAAGTGAGGTCTTTGCTTTTTAACACACTGTCTAGGTTTGTCATAGCTTTCCTGCCAAGAAGCAATTGTTTTCTGATTTCCAGGCTGCAGTCACCATCCACAGTGATTTTAGAGCCCAAGAAGAGGAAATCTGTCACTGCTTCCACATTTTCCCCTTCTGTTTGCCATAAAGTGATGTGACGGGATGCCATGATCTTAGTTTTTTGAATATTGAGTTTTAAGCTGGTTTCTTGACTCTCCTCCTTCACCCTCATCAAGAGGCTCTTTAGTTCCTCTTCACTTTCTGCCATTAAAGTGGTATCATCCACATATCTGGTTTTGTTGATATTTCTCCCAGCAATCTTGATTCCAACTTATAACTCATTCAGCCCGGCATTTCACATGATGTGCTTTGCATATAAGTTAAATAAATAGGGTGACAATAAACAGTCTTGTCGTACTCCTTTCTCAATCCTGAACCAGTCAGCTGTTCCATACAGGGTTCTAACTGTTGCAACTTGTCCTGCATACAGGTTTCTCAGGAGACAAGTAAGAGGGTTTGGTATTCCCATCTCTTTAAGAGTTTTTCACAGCTTGGTATGATCCACATTGTCAAAGGCTTTAGTGTTGCCAATGAAACAGAGGTAGATGTTTCTAGAGGTAGCTCTAAAGTAGAGGTAGTTCTCAGTTCATGTTATTTATAGCATCGGATTTTACTTTCACCACCAGAAACATCCACAACTGAATGTCATTTCTGCTTTGGCCCGGCCACATTACAGTTGTCCTCCACTCTGCCCCAGTAGCATATTGGACACTTCCCAACCTGGGCAGCTCATCTTTCATTGCCATAACTTTTTGCCTTTTATGGTTACTCACAATTTTACCCTTACTTTCTCTATGATCCAGTGAATGTTGCCAATTTAATCTCTGGTCCCTCTGCCTTTTCTAAACCCAGCTTGAATATCTGGAAGTTCTCAGATCATGTAATGCTGAAGCCTAGCTTGGAGGATTTGGAGCATAACCTTACTAGCATGGGAGATGAATGCCATAGTCTGGTGGTTTGAAAATTCTTTAGTACTGCCCTTATGCGGAATTGGGACCAGGACTGACCTTTTCCAGTCCTGTGGCCACTGCTGGGCTTTCCAAATTTGCTGACATATTGAGTGCAGCACTTTAATAGCATCATCTTTTAGGGTTTTAAATAGCTCTGCTGAAATTTCATCACCTCCACTAGCTTTATTGGCAGCAGTGCTTCCTAGGGCCCACTTGACTTCACACTCCAGAATGTTTGGCTCTGAGTGAGAAATTACTCCATTGTGATTATCTGAGTTATTGAGATCTTGTTTGTATAGTCCTGTATATTCTTTCCATCTCTTCTTGATCTCCTCTTCTTCTATTAGGTCTTTACAGTTTCTGTTCATTGAAGAAGGTCTTCTTGTCCCTCCAGGCTGTTCTCTGAAACTCTGCATTTTGTTCGGTGTACATTTCCTTTTCCCCTTGCTTTTTGCCTCTCGTCTTTCCTCCACTATTTGTAAAGCCTCCTCAGACAACCACTTTGCCTTCTTGCATTTCTCTTTCTTTTGGATGGTTTTGTTAGCTGTCTCCTGTACAATATTACAGAACTCAGTCCATAGTTCTTCAGGCACTTTGTCTACTAGATCTAATTACCTGAATGTATTCATCACCTCCACTGTATGTTCATAGAGGATTTGATTTAAATCATACCTGACTGGCCTAGTGGTTTTCCCCACTTTCTTTAGTTTAAGCCTGAATTTTGGTATGAGGAGCTGGTGATCCAGGTCTTGTTTTTACTGATTGTGTACAGCTTCTCCATCTATGGCTACAATAAATGTAATCAACCTGATTTCAGTATTGACCATTTGCCGATGTCCTTGTATAAAGTCGTCTCTTGTGTTGTTGAAAAAGGGGGTTTGCTATGACCAGTGCATTCTCTTGGCAGGGTTCTGTTAGCCTTTGCCCTGCTTCATTTTGTTCTTCAAGGCCAAACTCGCCTGTTATTCCAGGTATTTCTTGACTTCCTACTTTTGCATTCCAATACCCTATGATGAACAGGACATCGTTTTTTTTTCTTGGTGTTAGTTCCGGGAGGTCTTCTAGGTCTTCACAGAATTGATCAGTTTCCGCTTCTTTGGCATTTGTGGCTGGGGCATAGACTTGGATTACTGTGATGTTGAATGGTTTGCCTTCAAAACGAACCAAAATCATTCTGTCATTTTTAAGATTATACCAGAGTATTGCATTTTGGACTCTTGTTGAGAGTAGTGAGAGCTACTCCACTTCTTCTATGGGCTTCTTGCCCACAGTAGCAGCTATAATGGTCATTTGAATTAAATTCACCCATTCCCGTCCATCTTAGTTCACTGATTCCTAAGATGTCCATGTTCACTCTTGCCATCTCCTGCTCAACCAAGTCTAACTTGCCTAGGTTCATGGATCTAACATTCCGGATTCTTATGCAATACTGTTGTTTATAGCATAGGATTTTACTTTCACCAACAGACACATCCACAACTGAGCATCATTTCTGCTTTGGCCCAGCCACATTAGAGTTGTCCTCCACTCTGCCCCAGTAGCATATTGGACATTTTCTGACCTGAGTGGCTCATGTTTCAGTGTCACAATTTTTGCCTTTTATGTTTACTCAAGTTTTTACCATTTTTGTGCTAATTCATCTCTCTGTTAGACAGATCTCCAACCAGCTCACAGTCTTTCTGACTGCAAAACTTACTTTAATCTTTCCTATAGTACAGGTGTGTTGGTGATAAATTCTCTCAGTGTTTGTTTTCAGTCTGAAAATTTTTTATTTTGCCTTTATTTTTTAAAGAGAATGTTGTTGGTTATAACAGCTGACAAATTGTTCTGTTTTCTTCACCCAGTCAACATGTCATTTCACTTTTTGGCTTATTTTATTATAAGAAGTCTACTGTCATTGTTAGCTTTTTTTCTTCTCCATATATTTCTTTTATCCCTGACTGCTTCAAGATTTTTTTTTTACTTTTGGTTTTTAACAATGCTGCTATAATGTGCCTAGGTGTATTTAGCCCGTATTTAGTTCCTTGAGACTCTTGAAAATATTATGTGCTAATAAAGGGCATCAGAATATGCTACTTCAAATTATGCTGCTTGGTATATTGATTAATTTGGGGTTGTAGACATGTGAAAAACATAAAATTCAAGGAGAGGCTTTCTCTGAATTCCCTTTATCCACCTAAAGACAAATCCACCAAAAAGAACTCCATTGCAAAAGTGTCCTCCCTGAGATTTTATCAACCAGGGAAACTGACTCATCACGTGAGAGGAGATTAGAAGTTGACACAGTTCAGTTCAGTGGCTCAGTCATGTCCGACTTTTTGCAACCCCGTGGACTGCAATATACCAGGCTCCCCATCCATCACCAACTCCCGGAGCTCGCTCAAACTCATGTCCATAGAGCTGGTGATGCCATCCAACCATCTCATCCTCTGTCGTCCCCTTCTCCTCCCGCCTTCAATCTTTCCCAGCATCAGGGTCTTTTCTAATGAGTCAGTTCTTTGCATCAGGTGGCCACAGTATTGGAGTTTTAGCTTAAGCATCACCCAGATAAACTTTGTCACAAATACTTCTTTTTTATTCTTCTAAGGACCCATGCATCTTTCCTAAAAATTGCTTACTCTTTCCTACAAGGCTTATACCCCTCTTCCTTTTCCCTATTAAGATGGTATTTAACCCTAAATTCTAAAGCCACCTCTTTGAATTACTCGTTTTTCCTGGATATCACCCATGCATACATGAGATATTAATGTTAGTAAATTTCTGTTTACTTATCTCTTGTTAATCTGTCTTTTATTACAGGAGCCTCTAAAAATTCAGAATGTAAGAAGGATAATTATTCTTCCTCTCTTACATTGGCTTCTATCAATCTTGAAGAACTTTTGGCCAATAGCTCTCTATATATATTTCCCGGTATTTCATGGCATTTCATAGTGTCCCACATATGTCCCAAATGTCTTGATAGGCATTTATTTCCTTAATATTAAATATGCTTCATGTCCAAAAGCTACTCTGTTAAATATTTTAATTTGCCCGTAGGCATTTCCATGATAAAATGTTAATCCAGATACTATTAAAGTCTATGGGAAAAAAGCAGAATTTCACATCTTCTTTGTCTTTGAGAGCTGAAATAACTATCTTTGGCGTTTTCTGTAAAGGAGAGTATGATCCTTTGAGATTTGCACAAGTTCCCTGATTATAGACAGTGGCACAATGAATGTCCAAACTATATTGCTGCCAAATGTGAAAAACAAAACAAGACAAAAAAAAAATCTAAGGCAGGGTTTTTGGAGTTTAATGAACAAACTGTCCATTAATTTAGGCCACCTGGAAAATGCTTCTGTGTTTGGGTCATAAAGTCAAGGATCTTTCTGTTCTGAAGTTTTTAACCAGGTTATTTGTAACAGTGAGGTTCAGACAGTCAACTTTAGACAAGATAATCTCAAACTATCATTTAATTTTTTGATAGTGAATTTTCCAAATGGTCCTTTGGATATATGCTGTGTGAATGCTCACTCTCTAAGTGGTGTCTGACTCTTTGAGACCCCACGGACTATAGCTCACTAGGCTCCTCTGTCCACGGCATTTTCTAGGCAAGAATATAGGAGTGGGTTGCCATTTGTTCCTCCAGGGGATCTTCCCAACCCAGGGATCAAACCCACATTTCCTGCATTGGCAGGCAGGTTCTTTAACACTGAACTACTTGGGAAGCCCTGGTAATATGTTAGTATTCATTAAACTGCATTTTCTCCTTCCTTCTTTCTTTCTTCTTTCCATTTTGTCATTTGTAAATTCTTGCAAAATCAAAGTTTTTACATTATTACACAAGAGAGTATTATATTTAAACTTTCAGTTCAGTTCAGTTCAGTGGCTCAGACAGGTCCAACTCTTTGCAACCCCATGGACTGCAGCACGCCAGGCTTCCCTATCCTTCACCATTTCCCGGAGCTTGCTCAAACTCAACTCTTGCCACAACCATCTCATCCTCTGTCGTCCCCTTCTCTTCCTGCCCTCAATCTTTCCCAGCATCAGGATCTTTTCAAATGAGTCAGTTCTTAGCACCATGGCCAAAATATTGGCGTTTCAGCTTCCACATCAGTCCTTCCAGTGAACACCCAGGACTGATTTCCTTTAGGATGGACTGGTTGGATCTCCTTACTGTCCAAGAGACTCTCAAGAGTCTTCTCCAACACCACAGTTCAAAAGCATCAGTTCTTCGGGGCTCAGCTTTCTTTATAGTCCAACTCTCACATCCATACATAACTACTGGAAAAACCATAGCTTTGACTAGAGGGACCTTTGTTGGCAAAGTAATGTCTTCACTTTTTAATATGCTGTCTAGGTTGGTCATAACTTTTCTTCCAAGGAGTAAGCGTCTTTTAATTTCATGACTGCAGTCACCATCTGCAGTGATTTTTGGAGCCCAAAATAATAAAGTGTCTCACTGTTTCCATTGTTTTTCCATCTATTTGCCATGAAGTGATGGGGCCAGACGTCATGATCTTAGTTTACTGAATGTTGAGTTTTAAGCCAGTTTTTTCACTCTTTTCTTTCACTTTCATCAAGAGGCTCTTGATATGCATTACATATGTAAGATATTCATTATATATGTAAGATATTCATCACATAGCTATTAAAACAAAAGGTTGCTTTTAAACTATCAAGATATTTTTCACCTATCACATATTTTTAGAAGGAATTGTCTAGCATATCTAAACTGACATTCTTGATGAATACTTCTCTATCTGGTTATACTTTTTCTTCTTTCTCTCACTCCTTTCTCAACTTAAAAAATGCACAGCCTGAGAGTTCAAAGGTGAGTTCTATTTGGAGCCACATGAGGACCTTGCCGTGGGAGCCAGCATATCAGAGAGCCCTGAGAAACTGCTCCAAAGAGGGAGGGGGAAGGACAGTATATATGTGACTTTTGTAAAAGGGGAGTACATGCAATCAAGCAGCTTTGTTTTTTAGAAAGCTCTGCTGGTCTCATAAAGTTTCTGATAGTCATGAGAAACAGTCATCACCATGAAGGATTTTTGCATTTTTCTAGATATGAGGTGAATTGGGCTCATAAAATCAGATCCTAAGACAATCTGAAAACCGGTCCTGACAGTTTTCCCAGAGCACAGCGTGCCTCATTTCTGCTCTCCATCCTGAGCTCTTTCAGGGAGTGTTGGAGGCCCACAGTTGCAGCGGCACATTATTTAATCCTTGTAGAGATAGACAGCACGTGCCGATTTGTGGTTGATGTCATTGCTTTTAAAACTTTATCTGGAATGCTCTCAGTAATTAGCTTGAATGTTCTAAATGCCACAGTACCTCTGCAGCAAGACTCATGATTTTAAAACTTTAAATCTTATAGTTTATATTATAGCATATTATATATACATATATAATATAATCTTATAGCCTATTATATTATCTGACTACAGAAAGACTATCAGTTGGCACACCCCATACACCTAACAGGAGAGGGTTATTCATTGCCCATTAGTTGTTGGAAACAAAAATTTTGTCTCAAAAAACCTAGGGTAAATAAAGCGTCCAACATTCATTAGCACAGAAAGTTCAGGTTTTATAGTATGACTTGGAACATTCCTTCACCCTCTCTTCCCCTTACCTCTGCCCCTAAATTATAGTTCAGAGTCTCAGAAGTCCATGTTCCCTTCAGGAAGTTACTACCATATTAGTGATAAATAATGGATTTGGAAAATTACATTTAAGGATGGTTCTTTATTGACATATATTGACACTGAAGACTATAAAAGCTGATTAGACAAATAATATGACAAGCAGATTACTGACAGATCATTATTACTTTTTCTTACCACCTAATGAACATTAGCATTACTTACTATGCTCTTAAGTCAACAGTGACAATGTCAGCAAATTCAGAAAGGAAATGGAAATTAAAGACATTTTTTAAAACCATCTCAAGCCATTTAGGTAAAGACAGCCAGTATATTTCCACAAACAAAAGGAAAATATGCCCTTGCTTATGTTCACCCTTAGGATTTCCCTCACAAAGACTTTCTCATCTGGAATGTCTTCCTTTCTCACCTCTATCAATTCAAACTTGACCTTTGCTTTGAGGCTCAGCTGGAACTGCACTCCCCTAACAGAACCTTCATCAATCTTTTCTTCCTTGGGACATCTTAAGCAATTATATAATTTAATACTTTGCACTTAGATTCTGTTATGTATTTTCCAACATTGTTTAATAAATTTAATTTTTTTCCTCAACTGAAAAGAGAAGGGTGTCCCCCACAGTCCCTTTAACTGTGTAAAGTGTATACTTGGTGATTCATCTTTGATCGGCTTTATATATTCCAGTGCAGCAGTTGCCAACCTTTTTGGCACCAGAGACCAGTTTTGTGGAAGGCAATTTTCCACGGAAGGGGGGGGTGGTTTCGGGATGATTCAACTGTATTACTTTCATGGTGTGTGTTATTTCTACAATTATTGCATCAGCTCCACCTTAGATCATCAGGCATTTGATTCCAGAGGTTGGGGACCCCTGTTCTATTGAATCCTAAAGAAACATCTAATTATATTGCTTTCCTTGTGTGTAAATCCATTTCCTATTTTACTCATAGATAAAAATCATCTGACCCAAAATCCTACTCTTATTCACTATATGTTCATATATAGTTTGTATACATGTATATTTTATCTGTTGTCTTAATTTTTCTTTTATTTATTATGGTCAATACAGCATAAATTTATAGAGAATTGGTAATTTCAACTCAAATTCTTTAACATTATATCTTATTTTTAGATTAGATGCCTAAATTATTAAGCTCTCACTACTTAAGAGAATCAAGAAAAATACCTTTAATTTTATATATATATATATATAAGAAATTATAAAGCCTAATATAATTTTTCTGCTTCAAAAAATACGTAATGGCTAGCATCAGGAAAATTAACCTTGTGGTGAAAGAAAAGAAAGTGAAAATCACTCAGTCGTGTCCGACTCTTTGTGACCCCATGGAGCCTGCCAGGCTCCTCTTTCCATGGAATTCTCCAGGTGAGAATATTGGAGTGGGTAGCCATTCCCTTCTCCAGGGGATCTTCCTAATGCAGGGATCGAACCCAGATCTCCCACATTGCAGGCAGATTCTTTACCATCTGAACCATCAGGGAAGCCCTCAACTTTCCCAGTGGGGTTTCCCAGGTTGGGAAAGTTGTGATACAACACATCACATAATGAATTTATTTGCATTTTTCTTTTGTCAACAAGCCATTTGGCATCATGTAGACAATGTCAGGGAGAAGACATTGGCAACCCACTCCAGTACCCTTGCCTGGAAAATCCCATGGATGGAGGAGCCTGGTAGGCTGCAGTCCATGGGGTCGCGAGGAGTTGGACATGACTGAGCGATTTCACTCTTACTTTTCACTTTCATGCATTGGAGAAGGAAATGGCAACCCACTCCAGTGTTCTTGCCTGGAGAATCCCAGGGACCGGGGAGCCTGGTAGGCTGCCGTCTGTGGGGTGGCACAGAGTCGGACACGACTGAAGCGACTTAGCAGCAGCAGCAGCAAACAATGCTAAGATGTATATGACACCAAAGCGTTTAACTTAAAAGTCAACTAATATATGGAAATGAAAATCAAAATAATTTATTTTCTATATTTGATGGTATTTGACATTTTTAATGGAAACAGTCATATTATTTGATATTTTTAAAGATTATATCATGGTCCCTCAAATTCAGACAAAAAAAGGATGGGGAAAAACATTAATATTATTTTTTGTCTTCCATGAGGCCCCTTGCTACTCTCTTAAACCTACGAGGACTCCTGGCTTAAAGCAAAGATGTTTTACCGCTGTCACATCTAGTGGAAATTTGCTGAGGAGAAGAGGGAAATGCTTTATTGATCACAAACAGAAATTGTCTCAAGAAGCTTCTATCTTTACAAATAAAAGCTCAGCTGAAAACCAGTATGATACTGAAAGCATGATGAATTGATTCAAAGGAGGAAACAGACAATTTTTTTTTATCAGAAAATGCCAACATTCAGCATTTTTCCTTTTTGTAAAAGTACAGAAAGTAATATTAAACTAAGCGGTCATAAATATATCTTGCCATATTCTAATTACACCATAATTTTCCTTGCATTTGATAATAATTCTGATTCTGACAGTATCATTTGAGGTGTGAAAACATTAAATTATAAATTCTAACACCTATTTTCCCAAAAAAGGTACTGAGCTAGAACCAACATCTAACGCTAAGGGGAAATAAATCTTAGAGCCAGAAGACATGGACTCAAGTCTCTGCTACCTCATTAACCAGTTCTACTCTATCATTAACTAGCTAAGTCACCTTGGGCTCCTTTAACTTTCTGAGCCTATTTCTCTCATCTCTTATTCTCTCTCATCTATAAAATGCAATTATCAATGTCCACTTTACCCTTCTGTGGTAAAATTAAACGGAATAAGAGATAGAAGTAGTCTTTGTAAATCATAAAATGCCAAAAAGATAAAATAAAAATCAGCAGCCCAGATCCCTGACTTCTCTGTTATTGTTATTCAGATTATGGGAAAACAAATGTGTTATAGAGTTATCACACCCTTTCATATATTCAGCATGAAAGTGAAAGTGTTAGTTGCTCAGTCGTGTCCCACTCTTTGCTACTCTATGGACTGTAGCCCACCAGGCTACACTGTCCATGGGATTCTCCAGGCAAGAGTACTGGAGTGGGTAGCCATTCTCTTCTCCAGGGATCTTCCCAACCCAGGGATCAAACATGGGTCTCCTGCATTGCAGGCAGATTGTTTACCATCTGAGCCATGAGGAAAGCCCCATAGTCACAATAATTTAATCACTGTCCTTTAACAGTATGGATGTTTAAAGTCCCACCCTCTTCTGAATATTTAGTATCAAGTTGCATAAAGCACTTACAAGATTGACTTATCTATTTTCTTTTGAATGTTAGTGATGGACAAAATCTGTATCGATGCATTCGCATTTCATCAATCAAAGAAAAGTCTAAAAAAGATCACGAAAATGTAAAGGATGCCTTGCAAAGATGGCAATTATATTCAGCTAAACAAATAAATGCATAAACATACTCCAGAGTCATTCAACATGTAATGGTAGAAAAGACTGTCAAATTCATACAACCCTAAGATCTGGAAGAGAACTTGGAAATTCTCTACCTCATTACATCATGAGAAAATCCTCTCTAACCTTTTGCAGCAACTCCAGTCCTTTCCGTTACATCCCAGCAGTCAAGATATTGCCTCTCCACTCTACAGCTATGTTTTGCCCGAATTCATAGTCATTTCTTAAATGACATAATAGTTTTTCTACATTTCTTGTTTTTTCGGGGGGGGGGGGTAAGTATCACAAATTTTTACATCAGTTCCTGGTTAGAGAACTTAGAGATCTCAGAGAATTTAGGGGTGGAAGGACGGAGTGGCAATGAAAACAACCTTTTTGCCTACTTTTAAGATGAACTTTAAAGTATTCCTTTAAAAGTAAATCCTTTTTAAATATTTTCAAAAGTTATTCCAATGTATATTTACACAATCGTAAATAAAATAGTTTGGCCACCTGATGCGAAGAGCTGATTCATTGGAAAAGACCCTGATGCTGGGAAAGATTGAGGGCAGGAGGAGAAGGGGATGACAGAGGACGAGATGGTTGGATGGCATTGAGTCCATGGATTCAATGGACATGAGTTTGAGTAAACTCTGGGAGTTGGTGATGGACAGGGAGGCCTGGCGTGTTGCAGTCCATAGGTTGCCAAGAGGACACAACTGAGCGACTAAACTGAAATAAAATACATTTCATTTCTGTTTGTTAATATTTCTGTCTCTATACAATTTTTTTTTAAGTAAATGGGCTTTTTTTTTTCAGTATATCTTCTGATAGTTTTACTATACTAGATATTTTCAAATCTGTTTAATAAGGTTAAGATAAGTATAGCTAGGTTTGTTTTACACATAAAATTAATTCATATATAACATTAATTTCAAGTTCAGAAATTAATTTATAAAAATAATGTATTTTCAATAATAAGCTATAGAATTATTCAAATGTTCTAAACATCACTGTTAAGAACAGTCCTCTGTGCTTTGCCTTTTTCTCCAATGTAATCAAAGACTTCACCAGAATGATATGTGTGTGCATGTATGTGTGGTCAGTTCAATTCAGTTCAACTCTGTTGCTCAGTCATGTCTGACGCTTTGCGACCCCATGGACTGCAGCATGCCAGGCCTCCCTGTCTGGGAGTAAACCGACTCCCAGGGTTTACTCAAACTCATGTCCATTGAGTTGGTGATGCCATCCAACCATCTCATCCTCTGTATGTGTGCTCAGTCATGTCCAACTCTTTGTGACTACATGGACTGGAGCCTGCCAGTCTCTTCTATCCATGGAATTTTTCCAGGCAAGAATACTAGGGTGGGTTGCTATTTCCTCCTCCAGGAATGTATTTCCATCGGTAGATGGAAATTTTAAAGCATTTGTTTTGTCAGGAACTGGGTAAAGAACAAGAGAAGGTGAAAAGAAAAAAATTCAAGAAAAATTGAAAAGGCGAAAATTGAAAAATTATTTTAACTCATATTCTCCAGGCCTCAGAAGTCTGTGACTTCAAAGTAAAGTAGCATTTCCCTTTTTTCTAAACTGATTTATCTTGGTGCAGGCACTCATCGTGTGTGACTTAGTGTTTATTGCTGTTGTTCTGTTACTAAGTCCTATTTGACTTGGAGATACTAGTCTTTTAATTCAGATGTCCTTCTCCCAGGTGCCTCTGGGAATCCTGAGAACATATGTTATGCTCTCAAAATATAGGCCCCAAGAATCTTTTCTGGTGCTCACCAGTCACTTGGACCCTGCACCCCGACTCTGGGCCCTGCTCCCCAGTTCTGAGTTGAACTTCTGTTCATATGTGTCTCTGGAGGGATTCTTCCTCTTCAACGTCACCTCAAGCATAGTGGCAAACTCATCTCTTAATTCTCTGAAGCACAACAGAACTACACAATATTTAATAAGACTATTCCCTAAAGAAACAAGAAAAGGGATCTATACTACAGAAAAGATTTGGTTATGGTTGTTTCTAAAATCTACAATCTCAAGCCAGAAGTCAAAGGCCTCTTGGGGCCATTTTTCCCCTTAGCTTTTGTTCTGCTTCTCTGTAGTAAAAATCAACTTCTGTGCCATCTCTTGTTTCTCCTGTTTCATAGAGTTCGGTTTAATTCCTGATAAACGGACAAGGAGAATTTCCTAAGCATGCTTCTTCTATTGTAAGCTAGATGCCAACTTCCTGAGGCTAAAGAGAAAAGAAATAGCTCTTTCCTCTTGACTCCCTCAGGAGACCTCAACTTCTGCCCTTAATTGACCTTTCCTCTCCTGACTCATGGGGCACATGCATTCTCTTCAGGGAGAAATCCTCCCCCTTCCTGAGATATTGGTCTACCCAAGTACCTGAGGACAATTCCACAATGCAGAATTCCCGTGTATTTCCCAAAATGTAGAACACTACATATTCAAAAAAAAAACAAAAAAATCAATGGCATCAACAATGTTGGGGCTAGGTAGTAACACTTCAGTTTCTGTTTCCAGAATTTTGTGGGCAAATGCTTGCATGAGAAAACTCACAAACACACGCATCCCATAAATACAAGTGAAGAAATAATTGTGCTAACTAAGGGCAATCTAAATC
The DNA here is from genome assembly GCA_024291935.2 of Okapia johnstoni. NCBI lineage: Eukaryota > Metazoa > Chordata > Mammalia > Artiodactyla > Giraffidae > Okapia > Okapia johnstoni. Next base: position 7,599,034 of record CM044309.1, on the reverse strand, counting down.
AGAACCTCATTAACAAAGATCATTTGCTGTCTCAGTCTTAAGTGTCTGCATGTAAATTACCTTCCTACAGCAAGATATTCTTAAGAAGTATATAAACTTTCTGTAAGTCTGAATAACTTTCAAAAAAAATTCCCCAAAGATAAACCTTCCCAGAATAAAGAAAGGATCATTCACAAGAGGAGAAGAAAAACAACTCCATCCTAAAAAACAGAAATTAAGTTCTAATTATTTTTTTAAAGTCAATGGTTTAAAACAGTTTTAGGTTCATAGTAAAATCAAGAGGAAGGTACAGAAATTTCCCATATTCTCCCTGTCCTGACACATACATAACTTTTCTTTTTATCAACATCATCCATCAGAGTGGGTGATACATTTGTTAGAACTGATAAACTTATATTGGCACAGCATAATCACCCAAATTCTATTATTTATATTAGGGTTCATTCTGGATGTTGTCCATTCTATGGGCTTGCACAAGTGTATAGTGATATATATCCATCATTACAGTATTATACAGAATTTTTTCACTGCCCTAAAAATCTTCTATATACTGCATATTAATCTCTCCCCATTCCTCAATTCCTCATAAACACTGATATATTTAGTGTCTCATCATTTGCTTTCCAAGATGTCATAGATTTGGAATCATATAGTATGGAAAGTATTACATTGGCTTCTTTCATTTTGTAAAATGCATTCCATGTAATTTCATTGCTGTATAGCTCATTTCTTTTTTCTTGCTAAAATATTCCAGAGTCTGAATGGATCAGAGTTTATTTATCCATTCACCTATTTAAGGATATCTTGGTTGCTTCTGGGCTTTTCTGGTAGCTCAGATGGTAAAGAATCTGCCTGCAATACAGGAGACCGAGGATGTATCCTTGGGTTGGAAGATCCCCTGAAGAAGGAAATGGCTATCCACTCTGGTATTCTTGCCTGGAGAGTTCCATGGACTGAGGAGCCTGGCAGGCCACAGTTCATGGGGCCACAAAGAGTCGGATATGATTGAGTGACTGACACTGGTTGCTTCCAAGTTTTGGCAATTATGAAACAGCTATAAATATTGGGTTGGCCAAAAAGTTGATTTAATTTTTCCTAAAAATGGCTCTAATGGTGTGCATTAAAAAAAATCAAAATTCATTAATATTTCTGTAGTTATTTCAATACTGAAGATGGAAGAAAATAACATTTTTGACATATTATGAGTTATTATTTCAAAAAGATAAAAGCACAACTGAAATCCGAAAAAAAAAAAAAAGGAAAAAAATATTTGTGCAATATAGGGAGAAAGTGCTGGGACTGAGCCAATGTGTCAAAAGTGGTTTGCAAAACTGTGTATAGATATTCCTCCCTGGACCATGCTCCACGGTCAAGTAGACCAGTTGAAGTTGACTGCAATCAAATTGAGACATGAATTGAGACCAATCAACATTCTACAATGCAGGAGATGGCTGACATAGCCCAAATATCAAGTGTTGAAAATCATCTGCACCAGTTTGATGTTTGGGCTTCACATAAGTTAATTGAAAAAAATCTTCCTAACTATGCTGCTGCTGCTGCTAAGTCGCTTCAGTTGTGTCCGACTCTGTGCGACCCATAGACGGCAGCCCACCAGGCTCTGCCATCCCTGGGATTCTCCAGGCAAGAATGCCGGAGTGGGTTGCCATTTCCTTCTCCAGTGCATGAAAGGGAAAAGTGAAAGTGAAGTCACTCAGCCATGTCTGGCTCTTCGCGACCCCATGAACTGCAGCCTACCAGGCTCCTCCATCCATGGGAGTTTCCAGGCAAGAGTACTGGAGTGTGGTTCCTAACTATACTTCCAGTTAAATATAATGTGACCATATTCTCAACTTAAACATGATGAAAACATTTCATTTTTAAAAGAAATTGTGACAGGCAATGAAAAACGGACACTACACAATAATGTGGAACAGAAGAGATTGTGGGGCAGGCAAAATAAGCCACCATCAAAGGCCAATCTTCATTCAAAAAAAAAAAAAGGCATTGTTGTGTATACAGTGGTATTAGAAGAGAGTCCTCTATTAAGAGCTCCTTCCAGAAAACCAATTAATACAAGTACTGAGACTGTGAGGAGCTTCTGGTTCAAGACGGCAGAGGAGATGAACGTGAGCTCATGTTCTCCTGCAAGAGCACCGAAGTCACAACCAGCTGTTGAACAACTATCAACGGGAGGATGCTGGAACCCACCAAAAAAAGATACCCCACATCCAAGGAGAAAGAAGAAACCACAGCGAGATGGTAGGAGGGGCACAATCGTGATTTAACCAAACCCCATACCCACCAGTGGATGACCCTCAAACTGGGGAACAATAACACCAAAGAAGTTCTTTCACTTTTGTGAAGGTTCTGCACCCCACATCAGGATTCCCAGCCTGGAGACCTGACAAAGGGACTGGGAATTCCCAGGGAATCTGACCTTGAAGGCCAGAGGGATTTGACTACAAGACTTCCACAGGACTGGGGAAGACTCCAGACTTGGAGGGTGCAAACAAAACCTTGCATGGACCAAGACTCAGAGGAAAGGAGCAGTAACTCCATGGGAGATTGATCCAAAACTACCGGCTAGTGTTGGAGGTTCTCCTGTGGAGCTGGGGGTTGGCCAGGCCTCACCACAGGGATGGGGGCACCAGTCTGGAAAGGTCCCCTTGGCATAAACTCTCTTGGAGGTCACCATCAACCCGATCATAGAGACCACAGACCGAAGGGCTGGGTTGTCTCAGGCCAACCCCTCCCATCAACAGATAATTGAATTAAAGCTTTACTGAGCAGGGCTTCCCAGGTGGTGCTAGTGGTAAAGAACTCACCCACCAATGCACAAGACTTAAGAGACGTGGGTTTGATCCCTGGGTTGGTAAGATCACCTAGAGAAGGAAATGGCAACCCACTCCAGTATTCTTGCCTGGAGAATCCCACAGACAGAGGAGTTTAGAGAGCTACGGTCCAAAGGGTCACAAACAGTCAGACACAACTGATGTGACGTCACACATGAGCAAGGCCCTGCCCACCAGAGCAAGACCCCGTTTTTCCCACCATCAGTCCCTCCCATCAGGGAGCTAAAATGAACTGTTAGCCTCCTCCAGCAGAGGGCAGACAGAAGGAAACGCCACAGCCCCACAGCGACTAAAACAAAAGCCACGTTACAGCAAGTTAACCAGCATGAAAAGGCAGAAAGTTATGTCCCAGATGAAGGGGCAAGATGAAACCCAAGAGAAACAACTAAATCAAAGGGAGAGAGGAAACCTTCCAGAAAAAGAATTCAGAATAATGATAGTGAAGACGATTCAGGATCTTAGAAAAAAAAATGGAAGCAAAGATGAGAAGATGCATGAAATGTTGACAGAATGGTGGAAATCACTGCCACGGAACAGATGATAGGGAAAAGAGTGAAAAGAAATGAAGGCAGCCTAAGAGACTTCTGGGACAACATGAAACACACTAATACTTGCATTATAGGTGTCCCAGAGGGAGAAGAGGGAGAGAAAGGGCCTGAGAAAGTATTTGAAGAGGTAATAGCTGAAAACTTCTCTAACATGAGAAAGGAAATAGTCAACCAAGTCCAGGAATCACAGAGAGTCCCAGGCAGGATAGAGTCCAAGGCAGGATAAACCCGAGGAGGAACACAGTGAGACACATAATCAAACTGACAGAAATTAAAGACAGAGATAAAATATTAAATGCAACAAAGGAAAAACAACAACATTCAAGGGAACGCCCATCAGGCTATCAACTGTTTTCTCAACCGAAATTCTACAAGGCAGAAGGGAATGACATGATATATTTAAAATGATGAAAGAGAAGAAGCTACAACCAAGAAAACTCTACCCAGTAAGACTCTCCTTCAGATTTGATGGAGAAATCAACAGCTTTCCAGACAACTAAAAGTTAAGAGAATTCAGCACAACCAAACCAGCTTTACAACAAATGCTAGAGGAACTTCTCTAGGCAGGAAACAAGAGAAGGAAGATATTTACCTATAGAAAATAAGCCCCAAAAGAATTAGGAAAATAGTAATAGGATCATACATATCAATAATTGCCTTAAATGTAAATAGATTAAATGCACCAACCAAAAGACATAGACGGGGCTGAGCAGATGAAAACATGTGCATGTATGCAAAACATCACTCTATTTGACTCCTCAAATTGCATGCAATTATTTTATATTGTTAGGCTGATCATGTGCCATTATGGCTTGCAATTGTAATTATCTTTTATTTTTGTCTGGCTATTGATTGTGAAAACTGATAAACATCTTTCACTATTGCGATGATGTAACTATTACTCATTTAATACCATTGTATCATGATTGGTCAACAGAAAAATAATAGAATTCTATATCATCAAAGCTACCATTTTATAGAAAAATCTGTAATCACTTTTTAAAATCCAGATGCATATCAGAATTATCTTGGAATTCTGAATTATCTTGTATAATAATCAGAATTATCTTGTATCTTGGAAAAATACAAACGTCCAGGTATTGCTTCTTTTTTTGACTAGAGTTCCAGATGTTTCTAATGAGCAGCCATATTTAAAAACAACTGGACAATATGAGGACGTTTTACTTTATCTAGCTTGTTTCACTTTTCCCATTTCATATTCAGTGCTCTCATCTAATTTAGTTTATGTTTTCCAACTTCTCCATCACTTTTTTTATGTTCTTTCTCAAGCTTAAGCAAAGTAGAAAATCTGTTGTATACATACATACAAATAATATGTCTAACATATATTTTAGAAAATTAGGAATTTTGCCTAGCTAAAAAATTTATGACATTTTGATTCCACTTGTTTGACTTATTATGAATAGAATGCTATTTTTATAATTTAAAAAAATAGATATGCAACAGCAACAAAGGTTTACTGTGTAGCACAGGGAACTATAGTCAATATCTTATAATAACCTGTAATGGAAAATAATTTCAAAAATAATATAAGTATATGTATAATTAAATCACAAAAAATTCTACTTTATGAAATTTAGTAACGTTTATCTTTTTGCCAGTTTTTCTAAATGTCCTATGGACACCTAATAATAATGTATGAGATAAAAACTTTTAAATATATTTGTGTAGTATATGAGAATAATATAAATTAATAGAAATAGAAATTTATTGCATTTAAATTATTAATGACATCATTCAAGCTGCTTTTATTTTTTTCTGCACTTGATAAAATATTCTCAGAGAAATGTTAATATGTCTCACTATGATTATATATGTTTTTCTTTTTCCTTCTATTTCTTCTGATTTTTGATTTATGTATCTTTTTTTCTTTGCTTTTAGGTGTCTAATGATTTATGATGTCTATCTTCTTTGTGAATTGTACCTGTTATCATTAAAAATATTCATCTTTGCTTCATTTAAAAATTAATTCAATTTAAAAAGAAAGACTGTGAGGAGAGAGGAAAGGAGAACTTTACTGCAGCGTAATGCATATTGTTTTATTTTAAGCTAATATGCTTAATTTCAAGGTCATCCTCCACTGTTGTACAAAATTTATTCATGTATTTTGTTGCTTATTGATAAGTGTTTCTGAATTTGTAAATGTCCTTTAACTCCAAAGATGTCCATTGAGTCATTTTGACCAAGATTCATTTGGAGATACGAGTTAATTCAGGTGACAAAAAAAACTTTTCAATCACCTCTCAGTATAGCTTTGTAAATATTCGCATTATTTCCAGATGCTAAGCTATGCACTGTCTTTTCCTTAAAAACCAAAACCAAATGATACAATAAAATTATTCAAGAAAAAAAAATACAAGTACTGTTCCCAAACAAACCAACTCAGAGTAACACTCAACAAAATGTGTCCAAGTTAGCCAACAGAAAACTTATAATCTTCCATCAGGATAATCAAGACTGCATATTTCTTTGATGACCAGGAAAAAACTGTTGCAGCTTAGCTGGTAAATTGTGATCCATCCACTGTATTTACTAGACACTTAACCTCTGGATTTCCATTCATTTTGGTTTTTACAAAATTCTTTTAATGGAAAAAAATTTATTTCTCTGGAAGACAGTAGAAGGCACTTGGAATATTTGTTTGCTCAAAAAGATTAAGTTTTTGGAAGATGTAACTATGAAGTTGCCTGGAAAATGGCAGAAGGTGGTGGAACAAAACAGTGAATGTGTTGTTCAATAGAGTTCTTGGTGAAAATTAAAAATTATTTTATTTTTACTTAAAAAACCAAATTAAAATTTGGGACAACCCACTATCTGCCTGCATTGGAAGGACTGATGCTGAAGCAGAAGCTCCAATACTTCGGCCACCTGATGCGAAGAACTGACTCACTGGAAAAGACCCTGATGCTGGGAAAGATTGAAGTCAGGAGGAGAAGAGGACAACAGAGGATGAGATGGTTGGATGGCATCACCGACTCAATGGACATGAGTTTGAGCAAGCTCTGGGAGTTGGGGATGCACAGGGAAGCCTGGAGTGCTGTAGTCCATGGGGTTGCAAAGAGTTGGACACGACTGAGCAACTGAACTGAACTGAATATCTGTGTGCAGGACTTTGTTCTGGACATAAGTTGTCAGCTCTTTTGAGATGATACCAAGGAACATAACTTTTAAGATTATATGGTAAAAATATGCTTAGTTTTGTTAAAAAAAAAATCAAACTGTCTTCAAAAATGATTTTGCATTTCCGTCACCAATAAAGGAGGGTTCCTGTTGCTGACACCTCAGTCAGCATTTGGTGTTGCCAGTGTTATGGATTATGGCCATTTTAATGACTGTGTTGAAACTAAATATTACAAAAAACTAAGATTATGGCATCTGGCCTCATTACTTCATGGCAAATGGAGGGGGAAAAGGTGGAAGTAGTGACAAATTTCTTCTTCTTGAGCTTGAAAATCATTGGGGATAGTGACTGCAGCCATGAAATCAGAAGACGTTTGCTTCTTGGGGGAAAGCTATGACAAACCTAGACAGCGTGTTGAAAAGCAGAGACGTTACTCTGCCATCAAAAGTCCATACTGTCAAGGCTACAGTCTTCCCAGTGGTCACAAAGGGTTGTGAGAGCTGGACCATAAAGAAGGCAGAGTGCCCAAGAAATGATGCCTTCGATTGCGGTGCTGGAGAAGATTCTTAAGAGTCCTTTGGACAGCAAGAAGATCAAACCAGCCAATCCTGAAGGAAATCAACCCTGAATATTCATTGGAAGGACTGATGCTGATGCTGAAGCTCCAATATTTTGTCCACCTGATGCGAAAAGCCAACTAATTGGAAAAGACCCTGATGCTGGGACAGATTGAAGGCAGGATGATAAGGCGGCAACAGAGGATAAGATGGTTGTAAAATTGTATGGCATCATCGACTCAGTGGACATGAGTTTGAGCAAACTCTGGGGAATAGTAAAAGATAGGAAAACCTGGAGTGCTTCAGTCCATGCAGTCGCAAAAAGTCAGACACAACTGAGCAAATGGACAACAAAAAGTGATTGAAGTGAGGGCAGTTCCTTAGTAATGTGGTGTGTGCCAATTTGTGGTGGTAAAATAGAAAGTTAGAGGTACAGAAATAAAAACAGTGAGTCTAATTCTGCTTTTACATGTTTTTTTTTCTTCGCCAGCTTCTATAGCTTATAATCATACTACATATAATCTATACTTCTACATTTGACATTCTGTTCGGAATATTCACTTCATTTAGATTTTGATCTTTTTCCCACTGGTTCTCTCAACTATTCTCAGGTTGTCTGCCAGTTCATTGGCATCTACGCTCTGAAAAGAACAGATGTTACTGCCTATGTTCTAAATCACAGTGACTTAGAATAAGCACAAATCCATTACAGAGGGACACAGTGGGAAAGATCTGTGTAGTGATAGAGAGGACAGACTTGGTAGACCTTTTCAAAGCACTTCCATCCTTTCCCTACTGTTACCTGTTTGATCACAAATCACTCACAGCCAGATGGAGCTAGACTTGCATGATCTGATTTTCTCACAAAGACCAGACTTCTGTCACTTCTCACAGCAGAAGTGCCCAGTCCTGCTGTAGAAGCTGCCCTCTGTTTACATTGCAACATGAAATTTTTTATGCTGTTGTTCTTGAATATGGATGGTAATTTATACTAGTAACTTGCATTGAATTATACTTGGATGACTTATTAAATGAAGGATATGATCAATATTACATCTGTCATAAATGAACAACTCCTCTTTTGAGTGAATCTAATCAATTCATTGTTTTATGAGTACAGTGGCCTCCAAAGAGAGGCCACAAATGCAAATAATGTCACTTAGTGATGGATTTTAATGTTCTCTTCTCTGGCATGGCCAAAAGAAATGTGTAAGATCAGTATGCAGAGTGAAGGTTCTCCTTTGGCAAAGCATTGAAGCATTGAAAGAATAGAAAAGATTCATGAAACCATCAGGAAATGTCTTTGTTCAACTGCAAAGTTTATGAAGGGCAAGGTGGTAAATGGCAGATGGGTAAATCTGGCCTCAGATAAACATAACTTTGCACTTAAAATATGTGAGTTATTTTCAAAAAGCTTTTGATATAGATTTGTAACATAATTCCACATGATAAGAGGACAGACTCTTATGATTTCAATACCTATAGACCATGAAATTTTGTACCTTGTTTTATGCCTATGGATATGTTCCAGTGTCTCCTGGCTTGTAGTCTATGAATAAAACTTGAATAGAATTTGCATCCTGTGTGAAAATTGTATAAATCTTAATTATGTTGAATTGGTTCATAGTGCTTCTCAGGTCTGCTTTTCTGTCTATTCAGTCTATTGATCTTTGAGTTTGATATTGAAATTTCAACTAAAAATTTTTACCCACTTAAAAAAATAATTGTAATATATAGTATAACTATGTGTAACCTTGCTCTATAATTTCCAAGTCTCCTGTAAATGTGTTATCATACTTTAATAATTTAAAAAATAAAAAAAAAATAAAGAAGATAAAAGGCAATCTCATTACACCTATCTATTTCAGAGATATTTTGGAAAAATCAACTGCTTCCATCCGTCATATTTACATAAAATCTCATAGCAATTTTTTTAAAATGGATGACCACTATTGCAGAGTTCTCTAGAACAATAGCAGTCATGTATTTCTAAGTACTTTTCAATAAAATTAAAATTGCTTAACCCCGCAAGACCTCGGTGAGATAGTCACATTATTATCGCAATTTTCAGACAAGGAAGCGGAGAAACAGAAATATTATTTCGTTTGTTTACAGATTTTCTGTGGCTGCTTTTGAAAAATTGAACTATAGTTGATTTGGGCTTCGCAGGTGGCTCAGTGGTAAAGGATTCACCTGCCAGTGCCAGAGGAGAGGTTCAATCCTTGTATCAGGTAGATTCCCTGGAAAAGGAAGTGGAAACCCACCTCAGGATCCTTGCCTGGAAAACCCCGTGAGGAGCCTGACAGGTTACTGTCCGTGGGGTCACAAAGAGTTGGACATAACTTAGCGACTAAACAACGACAGCAAATAGTTGATTTACAGTATTGTGTTAGTTTCAGGCGCACAACAAAGTCATTTGCTTGTACATATACATACATATATATACAAAATATATATATCTTATTCTTTTCCATTGTAGCTTATCACAAGACAGTGAATGTAGTTCCCTGTGCTATGCAGTAAGGCATTGTTATCTATCTGTTTTGTGTATGGTAGTGTGCACCTGTTAATCCCATACTTCCAATGTATTCCTCCTTCCCTTCTCCTTTGGTAATGATCGTCTGTGTCGGTGAATCTGTTTCTGTTTGTAAATAAGAAATTTGTACTATTTTTTAGATTCCACATATAAGTGATATAATATTTGTCTTTCTCTGCCTGATTTATTTCATTTAGTATGATAATCTCTAGGTCCTTCCATGTTGCTGCAAATGGCACTATTTCATTCTCTTTTATGGCTGATTAAGAAATATTTTTTTAAATTGCTTAATATCAAATGGTATACTTCAGAACTCCAGAACTCTCATTCTTAACCATCAAATATAATACTTCATAAATCACTTGTAGAAGAAAATTTCTTAGAGTGATTATACATTATTCTACTGATTAAAAGGGCTCATCGAGTACCTAGTACAACAGAATGAGAAAGATATCTCACCAAAGCACATATTTTTGAAATATCACAATAGTAGCAAGGAGTAGTAGTAACTAGAGATTTCAGAAAGAGTAAATATCATCTACAAAGGAATGGAGAATTATATGTCAAAATGTAATTTAATAGCAAGTTTCAATGCATAACAAAAGAGTAAATACAGTTTTGAGAGAAACAGGTTTCAGGAAACCACAACCAAAACCCAAAAGAACATTAATAGGCCTTCCCAGAAAGATTTCTGAGCCCCAGGCCCTGAGGCCCCAGAGCCAGAACTGGAGAAAAGTCACCAAGGAACAAGATTACTCATTAAAGTATAAGAAATGATGGCATGTTGTAAAGAGAAAAAAAAAAGGAGGATTATTTTAGGTCATTGTCTTGGGGAAAGGAAGAGAAGGAATATTTCAGAAAGAGGAATTAATAGCTTGATAATGAATATATTTAGGGAAGAATCAAGAATGGGCAGAAGTAGGGAAAAAGTTATTTTGAAGCAGAAGTAATTACCAGTTGAGAGAAAATTATCTTGTGCTTCTAAGAAGATCATAGTAGAAATTTATTTTATATTTCCAGCTAGGCCACTCCCAAAGTAATTTTTTTCTAACCTTTTGTGGGTTGGAAAGGGGCTTTCTCACAGGTGATGCAGAGTGAAGGAGGAGGGACACTAAAGGGCTTTCCTTCCCTACTCTCATCTTCATCTTCATCCTGACCCTTACCCTATCAACTAGAGGAGAAAAACACTAAATTGCTAAATAGAACCAACCAAAATTGCCTGGATCTAGAGTAATATTTTCTGCAAGTTCCCAAGTCTATGATTGTATCGTGGGAGGAGATTGGGGAAGGAGGGTTGAGGAAAGGAATCAACATTTTAATTTGGAGTAGGAGTTAATTAAGTCAAAGTGGACAGTAGGGAAAACCTTCCAGACTGAGGGAAGAGTTTTGTCAAGAAGTGAGGAGACATCTCACATTCTGATAAACATTTCTGTGTGATACAAGGTGAAATATCTCGATTCACGTGAGGAAAACACACCAAAAAGGAAGGGCAGTTCAGAAAATCCTCGGAGGACTGGACCCTTCAAACCTGAGCTGGTCAACAGGGAACAGTTCTGAATCCATGTCTAAATACAGGGAATTTAGATGTTCCAATATTTTGTTTTTAAATGAGAAAGGAGAGCAAACACATGTGATTGGAGAAATGTAATTTTGCACAAAAAAGTCACAAAGCAGGAAAAATGGTGGAAAGCAATTGTGATCTGAGTAAACAGTTCTACTATTATAGTTATATATACATTTCTATACATATTAATATTTCTATATTAATATATAAATATTTATATTATTATATTATTGTATAATATATATTATATATTAATAAATAATATATATTATATATTATATGCTGCTGCTGCTGCTAAGTCACTTCAGTCGTGTCCAACTCTGTGCGACCCCATAGATGGCAGCCCACCAGGCTCCGCCGTCCCTGGGATTCTCCAGGCAAGAACACTGGAGTGGGTTGCCATTTCCTTCTCCACAATAATCCTCTATTTTATATTAACACCTATTAGGCATCTACAGAGGAAAAGAAGACTTGACATCCTCTCTTTACCCACATTCAGATTTATGTAATAAAACAAACAGATTACTTACTGTCGTGTGTTTCTAAATTCAATCAGCTGGGGTGGTACTAAACCTATGAGCATATTAGGAAACCTTTAAAGGTAAACTTATTCTCATTTCTGCTGGAATAAAACACTATTGTGAAATAAGTCTCTTGGAAGTCCAATTATATAATGTACCTGTTTAAAACTTTATTTTACCTGTTTGTTTATATCCTGAACTAGGTGTTTCCCTCAAGGTCTATTGTTAGTGAAATGTCATAAGCAAACCTCAGTGGGCAGCTAGGGCTCCTGGAGTATGAACTCAGACCCTCTCACTTTAATCAGTCAGTCTACAGTGTCACATATATGAATACATCTGCCATTGCCCTAAGAGCATGTTACACACCCTTCCTCTCCTGTCCTTCTTCCTCATTAGACTGGAGGCTACCAGAGGATTGGGATCTTCTCTTTCATGTCTTCATATCATCTTCACTCCTTATCAAAATATTGGAAGTGTAGCAAAGTTAAACAAATACTTGCTAAAAGAATTAATATATGTCATCCATTCACACAAGGTCATCAAACTACTTTTTTTTGCTGATTTAGCAAGTTATGTGTCTTCCAACATGTCTGTTAGAAAGAACTGACTCCTAAAAAAAAAACACAGTTTGAAATGTTCTGTTTTCTGTTTTATCACCACTCTGTTTATCTTCCCTCAAGGACTCATGGCTAAGGTATTTTAGACAGGAAAACAAAATACAACAAGAAAACAGCTTGAGATAAAACTGACCCTCATACTTACACCATGCACAATCAAATTAAGCCCTCCACAACTAAGATCATGGCATCTGGTCCCATCACTTCATGGGAAATAGATGGGAAAACAGAGGAAACAGTGTCAGACTTTATATTTGGGGCTCCAAAATCACTGCTGATGGTGATTGCAGCCATGAAATAACAAACACATGAAAAGATGCTCAACATCACTCATTATTAGAGAAATGCAAATCAAAACCACAATGAGGTACCATTACACACCAGTCAGAATGGCCGCTATCCAAAAGTCTACAAGCAATAAATGCTGGAGAGGGTGTGGAGAAAAGGGAACCCTCTTACACTGTTGGTGGGAATGCAAACTAGTACAGCCACTATGGAGAACAGTGTGGAGATTCCTTAAAAAACTGGGAATAGAACTGCCATATGACCCAGCAATCCCACTGCTAGGCATATACACCGAGGAAACCAGAATTGAAAGAGACACGTGTACCCCAATGTTCATCGCAGCACTGTTTACAATAGCCAGGACATGGAAGCAACCTAGAGATGTCCATCGGCAGACGAATGGATAAGGAAGCTGTGGTACATATACACAATGGAAATATTACTCAGCCATTAGAAAGAATACATTTGAATCCGTTCTATTGAGATGGATGAAACTGGAGCCCATTATACAGAGTGAAGTGAGCCAGAAAGAAAAGCACCAATACAGTATACTAATGCATGTATATGGAATTTGATAGATGGTAATGGTAACCCTATATGTGAGACAGAATAAGAGACACAGATGCATAGAACAGTCCTGTGGACTCTGAGGGAGAAGGCGAGGGTTGGACGTTCTGGGACAATAACATTGAAACATGTATATTGTCATATGTGAAGCAGAACACCATTCCATGTTCTATGCATGGGACGGATGCTCAGGGATGGAGCGTTGGGATGACACTGAGGGATGGGAGGGGGAGGGAGGTGGGAGGAGTGTTTGGGAGGGGGAGCACATGTGAATCCATGGCTGATTCATGTCGATGTATGGCAAAAACTACTACAATATTGTAAAGTAATTAGCCCCCAACTAAAAGAAAAAAAAAAAGAAAAAAAAAAAATAAAAGACACTTACTCCTTGGAAGGAAAGTTATAACGTATTAAAAAGCAGAGACAATACTTTGTCAACAAAGGTCCGTCTAGTCAAGGCTATGGTTTTTCCAGTGGTCATGTATGGATGTGAGAGTTGGACGGTGAAAAAAGGTGAGCGCTGAAGAACTGATGCTTTTGAACTGTGGTGTTGGAGAAGACTCTTGAGAGTCCCTTGGACTGCAAGGAGATCCAACCAGTCCATCCTAAAGGAGATCAGCCCTGGGTGTTCATTGGAAGGACTGATGTTGAAGCTGAAACTCCAATACTTTGGCCACCTCGTGTGAAGAGCTGACTCATTGGAAAAGACCCTAATGCTGGGAAGGATTGGGGGCAGGAGGAGAAGGGGACGACAGGGGATGAGATGGTTGGATGGCATCACCGACTCGATGGACATGGGTTTGGGTGGACTCCGGGAGTTAATGATGGACAGGGAGGCCTGGCATGCTGCAGTTCGTGAGGTCGCAAAGAGTCGGACACGACTGACCGACTGAAATGAACTGAACTGAACTGATACCTGATCTGGTTATTGAAATGGACAGCAGATAATCCCACAGAAAAGTGCAAGTGGAGTCGCTCGGTCGTGTCCGACTCTTTGTGACCCATGGACGGTAGCCCACCAGGCTCCACCATCCATGGGATTTTGCAGGCAATAATACTGGGGTGGGCTGCCATTTCCTTCTCCAGGGGATCTTCCCAAACCAGGGATGGAACCCGGGTCTCCTGCATTGCAGACAGACGCTTTACCATCTGAGCCACCAGGGAAGCCCGATTATCCCACAGAAAGATGATACAAATAAATTTAGGGCTCCTAATGACAAGATTGGGAAATTTGTATATTTCTTTTAATCTCTTTTCTGGTATTTTTATAACTAAATCTTCTATATTTGTGTCAACAAAGTTGGGAAGGGTCAACAACCCCCCCAAATAAATGAGAAAGCAATAAGGTGGCTTTGTGGACTAACTGAAATCCTTACTTTCTAACAAGAAAATTACTTTTACCTACTTTTTCTTAAGAGTTAAAGGTACCCTTGAATTATACTTGAATCCCTCTCTTTAAGGTGTATATATCATATACATCAAGCTCTTTGCTTAGAAAGCTGTACTGCACCAACATCAAAGTTGACTGTGTTGCATAACAACATGCGTTTCTTTGTAGACAAAATGTGCTGACTGACTCACCCATATACAAGGGAATTCTGTACTTCATTTTAATTTATTTAAAATATCTTAGAAACTATTTGATGGCAAATCATTTCCACTGAAAGGGAAACAGTGACATCTGGTGGAATACTTTTATCCAAACAAATAGTCATCAACACATCTATTCCTTCAAAATAAGTGTTTGAAATATACATTCTTTCCCTAGAGAAAAATTGTGCCTTTATAATGAAACTGGAGATTCTACAGTTAATGTCCAGAGCGATAAATCTTAAAAAAAAAATCCCCAAAATGGATTACAAGGATTTGTGTCTTCTATCATTCTAGCCATTTGAGCAATACAATCCGAAAGTCACAAGCAATATAGTAATACAGAGATATGTAAACATACTCATATATGTATATATGTATGTATATGTATATATTAATTATATGTTATATGTTTTATGTATAACCCATTAATTATATAATATATATTATAGTACTATATTAGCTACATATTATATATATTATATTATGTATATCTATTATATTATATTAACTATAAATATATGTGGATATAATACATACATATATATCAATTATGTATGATTTTATATACAATGTACATATAGACATATATTGACTATATATTAGTATTAATTACATATCTACACATTATATATTTAATATAGCTACATATGTATAATACACAAGAAAAATTTGTCAAGTCTGTCAATCTGGAAAAGAGTGACACATGCTTTTATAATGCTCATGAGGGCTTAATCTAGACCATAATAGATGTGCAAACATTAAAATGTGTATGTACCATATAATTTTTAAATTAATCTATAATTAAATATGAATAGTGAATAGCCACACAGTACTGAATGATGGTCTAGCCTGGTGCCCATAAAGCAGTCACAAAGGGTAAATGTTCTCATGATTACTAATTGTGCTACGTGTCCTGGAATGTGAGTCATTTGCAACTGCTGTGTATTGCAAGCTCTAAGTCAAATAAAGCCAAGAATTTCCTCTAGGCAGAGGAGGAGAAGTGACGTGGAGAGAGTCTTGAAAGGTAGTTTAGATCTTAGACTTGGATTCCTACAGATCTGGGCTAGAATTCTGCTTTCAGCAGCTGTGTAAAAGTGGAGAAGTCATTTAATTTCCCCTCTGTCCCCATTAGTAAAATGAGAACAAAAGTGCAACAGAGTTATTGTATTAATAGAAAAATATAGGTAAAACACTTTAGTAAAGTGATGGGAAAATACACTACTTTGTTAAAGTTATAATTACTCTATTCAGTTCAGTTCAGTTCAGTCGCTCAGTCGTGTCCGACTCTTCGCGACCCCATGAATTGCAGCACGCCAGGCCTCTCTGTCCATCACCAACTCCTGGATTCCACCCAAACCCATGTCCATCGAGTCGGTGATGCCATCCAACCATCTCATCCTCGTTGTCCCCTTCTCTTCCACCCCCAATCCTACCCAGCATTAGGGTCTTTTCCAACGAGTCAACTCTTCACATGAGGTGGCCAAAGCATTGGAGTTTCAGCTTCAACATCAGTCCTTCCAATGAACACCCAGGATTGATCTCTTTTAGGATGGATTGATTGGATCTCCTTGCAGTCCAAGGGACTCTCAAGAGTCTTCTCCAGCACCACAGTTCAAAAGCATCAATTGTTCGGCGCTCAGCTTTCTTCACCGTCCAACTCTCACATCCATACATGACCAATGGAAAAAAACATAGCCTTGACTAGACGGACTTTTGTTGGCAAAGTAATGTCTCTGCTTTTAAATATGCTATCTAGGTTGGCCATAACCTTCCTTCCAAGGAGTAAGCGTCTTTTAATTTCATGGCTGCAATCACCATCAGCAGTGATTCTGGAGCCCCCAAAAATAAAGTCTGACACTGTTTCCACTGTTTCCCCATCTATTTCCCATGAAGTGATGGGACCAGATGCCATGACCTTAGTTTTCTGAACGTTGAGCTTTAAGCCAACTTTTTCACTCTCCTCTTTCACTTTCATCAAGAGGCTCTTTAGTTCTTCTTCACTTTCTGCCATAAGGGTGGTGTCATCCACATATCTGAGGTTATTGATATTTCTCCCGGCAATCTTGATTCCAGCTTGTGCTTCTTCCAGCCCAGGGTTTCTCATGATGTACTCTGCATATAAGTTAAACAAGCAGGGTGACAATATACAACCTTGACATACTCCTTTTCCTACTTGGAACCAGTCTGTTGTTCCATGTCCAGTTCTAACTGTTGCTTCCTGACCTGCATACAGGTTTCTCAAGAGACAGGTCAGATGGTCTGGTATTCCCATCTCTTTGAGAATTTTCCACAGTTTATTGTGATCCACACAATTACTCCCCCTTTACTTTTCTGTGTCTAGTTTACAAGCGTGTATAATGTGTGTTTGTTTGTTCGTTTGGTCCGGGGCAGCATTGCCCGGCAAGTGGGATCTTAGTTCCCTGACCCGGGATTGAGCCCTCCACTCCCGCACTGGAAGTCTGGAGTCTCAACCACTGGGCCGCAGGGAAAGTCTCTTTTTCTTTCGTTTTCATTTTCAGCAAGAACTGATTGAACAACACGTTCACTGTTTTGTTCCACTGCCGTCTGCCATTTTTCTGGCAACTTCATAATTCCATCTTCCCAAAACTTTTCATCTGTTTGAGCAGATAACTGTTTCAGGTGCCCTTTGCAGTCTTTCAGGGAACTGAAATTTCTCCATTAAGAGAGTTAGGTAGAGACAAAAATAAAGGAAATTCGAAGGTGCCATATCTGGTGAATATGGCAGATGAATCAGAACTTGCCTGCCAAGCTGTAACAGCTTTTGTCTGGTCATCAAAGAAATATGTGGTCTTACATTATCCCGAGGGAAGACTGTATGTTTTCTGTTGACTAATTCCAGATGCTATTCACTGAGAGCTGCTTTCAGTGGGTCTAGTCGGGAGCTGTACTTGCAGAACTTGTTGGAATTGTACACTGTTGTATAATACGTTGTATGACACAGTATGTTGTATCACATATTTCTCATTGTGTAAAAGTTTCTGACCTTGATTACAAAGATCAGAGCAACCCAGCAGTTGAGAACCCGGAGTGTAGAGCAAAATCAGAATGTGGTTCAAATCTTGGCTCTTTCAATTGCCGTATGCTGTTGGGCAAGTTACTTAATTTTCCTGTGACCCAGTTTCATCATTTATAAAATGAGAATAAAACTTTCTCTTATCTCATACAGTTTTATTATCAGAATTTATTATGAGGCTTTATTGTGAGGTTTAAATGTGTTTATGCATGCAAAGCTTTAGAGCACTGTCTGGCAAGGAAAAGGCTGTATAAATATTACCTCTTAGTATTGAATTATCTAAAATGTAATAACAGAGAAATCAAACAGAACACTTGGTCTACTTTCCCAAATAATTTCAAGAGATGTGAGTGGAAAACTTGACTACATTTGACTTCTAAAGTGTGTGTGTGTGTGTGTGTGTGTGTATTAGTTGCTTACTCGTGTCTGACTCTCTCTGATCCCATGGACTGTAGCCCACCAGGCTCCTCTGTCCATGGAATTCTCCAGGCAAGAATACTAGAGTAGGTTGCCATGCCCTCCTCTAGGGGATGGTCCGGACCCAGGGATCAAACCCAGGTCTCCTGCATTGTAGGCAGATTCTTTACCAGCTGAGCCACAAGGGAAGCCCCAGGATTGGGTGAAATGATCTAATTCCAATCAGGCAAGAATCCTTTCAGCATTCCTCTTGAGTGATTGTCCATTCTCTGTTTGAGCACCTCCGGTGATTGAGAAACATCACCTCTTGAGATAGCACATTGTGTCTTATAGAAAGCAATTACTGTAACTAAAGTCAAACATGAAATACTAAGCAACCGATTTATCTCCTTCTTCATCGCCAAAACCCAAGTAAAACAAGTAAAGAATTGCTTTTGAAAAATCCCGCAAGAGCCAGGGATGTTAATGAAACTTTGGAAGCTGATTTGGCAGAATAAAGAAGCTGAGTTTTAAATCTGCAAGGGGGAAGACAAACCATAGAAAGGCTCGGGTACATCTGAGGTGTGATATAGGGCTGAAAATGAGAATTATTGAGAGGTTGTTTTAAAAAAGTCAGACACCCAGATTCTCTCTCTCACCTCATAAAGCCGGTGAACTATTCTCCCTCCCACCCAGACATATGGATTTACTTTCTGAAGATGTCAAAGCGTAAAGATTGTCACTTGGACACCAGGCACAGAGGACAGTGAAGCACCTTCTGAAAACAAGGGGTTAAGTGTAGATCTGCCTACTGAACGCTGAGCCCTTCAGACGGTCTTCTAGCACAGCAGCCACCACCCAACTCCTTCCCCAATTTCATCTGTGGAAATTTAACAGCCCAAGGGAAATATGTCTGATACTGACAATAATCTCCGTAAGTGGTCTCTCCCCCAAAATAATCACCTTGTGGTGAGGTCTACCATTTGCCTAACCTCATGGACATCACAGCATTTAATTACTTTGCTGTCGTGGATTCTGGATTCACCCTTCAGGACTGAGGTGATTCTCCCAGCTGCTGAATGTATTAGTGGCTTAAGGATCATAGCTGATTTTTAGATGATTACAATCTTTCCCAGAGGAAAACCCAAATCCAGCACACTTGCCTCAGTTTAGTATATCTCTGAAGTGTCATCCCAGTACCAGAGCTTGCTGGTAAGTGATTAAAACAATATTTCTACCAATTTCTCTCTCTCCCCTTCAGGTGTTGATCTCAAGAAAATCCCAAGTAAACTTACTATACAATCTATTTCCCAGGGAACCTGATCTAACAGACTCACTCTAGAATTTGAAAGGACACCCAGCCTTTATTTTTAGGAAAGACTCTAACATGAGAGAATGAGTCCAAATCAATTCATTGTGAAGAAACAAAAAGAGACTCGGAGGAGAAAGATAGTGCAGAGAATATTAAACTAAATTTTTCTCAAAGAGATAAGTTTATTCATAAAATGAGAAACAAGATGCTCTAAGACATAACTTTCAGAAAACAAAGAATAACTCTTGAGAATTAAAAATACATTAATAGAAATAAAATTCTGGTAGATTGAAAGATAAAATTGTGTAACTCTTCAGAATATAAAGCAAAATACAAAGAGATGGAGATTAAGAAAGAGCATGAGAAAATTAGATCCAGGAGGCACACCATTTTACTAGAAAATGAATTTTTTAAATACAAATTAAAAAAAAATACTAATAGGGAGCATCAAAAAATGTCTCAAAACTGTAGGCCAAGAGTTTCTGAAATATCCCACACAATGAACAAAAAAGCTCCACATTAATGCAAATCACTGAGACGTTTCAGACTAGTAAAGAGTCTGAAATGCAGTACTTGGGTGCAATCTCAAAAAAAGACAGAATGATCTCTGTTCATTTCCAAGGCAAACAATTCAATATCACAGTGATCCAAGTGTATGCCCCAACCACTAAGGCCACAGAAGCTGAAGTTGAATGATTCTATGAAGATGTACAAGACCTTCTAGACTAACACCAAAAACAGATGTCCTTTTCATCATAGGAGACTGGAATGCAAAAGTAGGAAGTCAAGAGATACCTGGAGTAAGAAAAAGTTTCTTCTTAGAGTACAAAATGAAGCAGGGCAAAGGCTAACAGAGCTTTGCCAAGAGACATCACCAGATGGTCAATAATGAAATCAGATTGATTATATTTGTTGCAGCCAAAGATGGAGAAGCTCTATACAGTCAGCAAAAACAAGACCAGGAGCAGACTGTGGCTCAGATCATGAACTCCTTATTGCCAAATTCAGAGTTAAATTGAAGAAAGTAGGAAAAACCACTAGACCATTCAGGTATGACCAGAATCAAATACCTTATGATTACACAGTGGAAGTGACAAATAGATTCAAGGGATTAGATCTGATAGACAGAGAGCCTGAAGAACTATGGATGGAGGTTCATGACATTGTACAGGAGGCAGGGATCCAGACCATCCCCAAGAAAAAGAAATGCAAAAAGGCAAAATGGTTGTCTGAGGAGGCCTTACAAATAGCTGTGAAAAGAAGAGAAGTGAAAGGAGAAAAGGAAAGATATACCCAGTTGAATGCAGAGTTCCAAAGAATAGCAAGGAGAGAAAAAATAAAAAGAAGAAATAATAAGAATAAGATATAATAAGAAATATTATAGAAAATATAATATTATATATATAATATAATAAAACGCAATAAGAAAGTCTTCCTAAGTGATCAATGCAAAGAAATAGAGGAAAACAATAAAACAGAAAAGACTAGAGATCTATTCAAGAAAATTAGAGATGCAAGAGAGAATTTCACGCAAAGATGGGCATAATTAAGGACAGAAATGGTATGGGCCTAGAAGCAGCAGAAGATATTAAGAAGAGGTGGCAAAAATACACAGAAGAACCATACAAAAAATATCTTAATGACCCAGATAATCATTATGATGTGATCACTAACCTAGAGCCAGATATCCTGGAGTGAGAAGTCAAGTGGGCCTTAGGAAGCATCACTACAAAAAAAGCTACTGGAGGTGGTGGGATTCCAGCTGAGCTACTTCAAATCTTAAAATGTGATGCTGTTGAAATGCTATACTCAATATGCCAGCAAATTTGGAAAACTCAGCAGCGGCCACAGAGCTTGAAAAGGTCAGTTTTCATTCCAATCCCAAAGATGGGCAGTGCCAAAGATTGTTCAAACTACCACACAATTGCACCCATCTCAGTTCAGTTCGGTTCAGTCGCTCAGTCGTGTCCGACTCTTTGTGAAACCATGGAATGCAGCATGTGAGGCTTCCCTGTCCATTGCCAACTCCCGGAGTTTACTCAAACTCATGTCCATTGAGTCATTGATGCCATCCAACCATCTCATCCTCTGTCGTCCCCTTCTCCTCCTGCCTTCAATTTTTCTCACAATCAGGGTCTTTTCAAATGAGTCAGCTCTTCACATCAGGTGGCCAAAGGATTGGAGTTTCAGCTTCAGCATCAGTCCTTTCAATGAATATTCAGGACTGATTTCCTTTAGAATGGACTGGTTGGATCTCCTTGCAGTCCAAGGGACTCTCAAGAGTCTTCTCCAACACTATAGTTCAAACGCATCAGTTCTTCAGCACTCAGCTTTCTTTAGAGTCCAACTCTCACATCCATACTTGACTACTGGAAAAACTATAGCCTTGACTAGACGGACGTTTATTGGCAAAGTAATGTCTCTGCTTTTTAATATGCTGTCTAGGTTGATTGTAACTTTTCTTCTAAGGAGCAAGCGTCTTTTAATTTCATGGTTTCACTCACCACCTGCAGCGATTTTGGACCCCAAGAAAATAAAATCTGTCACTGTTTCCACTGTTTCCCCATCTATTTGCCATGAAGTGATGGGACCAGATGCCATGATCTTAGTTTTCTTAATGTTGAGTTTTAAGCCAATTTTTTCACTCTCCTCTTTCACTTTCATCAAGAGGCTCTTAGTTCTTTGCTTTCTGACATAAGGGTGGTGTCATCTCCATATCTCACTTGCTAGCAAAGTAATGCTCAAAATTCTCCAAGCGATTCTTCAGCAGTACATTAACCAAGAACTTTTAGATGTTCAAGCTGGGTTTAGAAAAGGCAGAGGAATCAGAGCTCAAATTGCCAATATCCACTGGATCATAAAAAAAGCAAGAGAATTCCAGAAAAACATCTATTTCTGCTTTACTGACTATGCTAAAACCTTTGACTGTGTGGGTCACAACTAACTGTGGAAAATTCTTAAAGAGAAGGGAACACCAGACCACCTTACCTGCCTGCTGAGAAATCTGTATGTAGGTCAAAAAATAACAGTGAGAACCAAACATGGAACAATGGACTGCTTCAAAATTGGGAAAAGAGTACATCAAGGCTGCATATTGTCACCCTGCTTATTTAATTTATATGCAGAGTATATCATACAAAATGCCAGGCTGGATTAAGCACAAGCTGGAATCAAGATTGCCAGGAGAAATATCAATAACCTGAGATATGCAGATGACACCACCTTATGGCAGAAAGTGAAGAAGAACTAAATGGCCTCTTGATGAAGGTGAAAGAGGAGAGTGAAAAGGCTGGCTTAAAACTCAACATTCAAAAAAATGAAGATCAAGACATTCGGTCCCATCACTTCATGGCAAATAGATGAGGAAACAGTGGAAACAGTGACAGACTTTATTTTCTTGGGGTCCAAAATCACTGCAGATGGTGACTGTAGCCATGAAATTAAAAGATGCTTGCTCCTTTAATACTGAGACAGCATATTAAAAAGCAGAAACATCACTTAGTCGACAAATGTCTATATAGTCAAAGCTATGGTTTTTCCAGTAGTCATGTATGGTTGTGAGAGTTGGACCATAAAGAAGGCTGAATGCCAAAGAACCGATGCTTTTGAACTGTGGTGTTAGAGAAGACTCTTGAGAGTCCCTTGGACAACAAGAAGATCAAACATGTCTATCCTAAAGAAAATAAATCTCAAATATTCATTGGAAGGACTGATGCTGAAGCTGAAACTCCAATCCTTGGGCCACCTGATACGAAGAGCTGACTCACTGGAAAAGACCCTGATGTTGGGAAGAATTTGAAGGCAAGAGGAGAAGGGTTCGACAGAGAGCAAAATGGTTGGATGGCATCACCGACTCAGTGGACATGAGTTTGAGCCAGTTCCGGGAGAGGTGAAGGACAGGGAAGCCTGGTGTGCTGCAGTCATGGGGTCACAAAGAGTCAGACACAACTGAGCGACTGAACAATAACAAAGTATAAAGAGTATTTACTGAAATTTTTCCAGGAGAATAAAAAAACAAATGTAACATATATGCAAACGGTATTCTCAGGTTCTTAACAACAATCTTGAAAGTTAGAAAACAATAATGCAATCCATGCCTTTAAAATTTGAGATAATGTTTTGGAAAGACACACAGCTGCCAGATAGGAGCCAGTGAGCTCAAGACTCCAAAGAGGATTTTCCTAAGAAAAAAAATGGCATTGAAAAATTGACCAACATGTTTACTGCATTGATGAAGTCCTACAGCTCTGATGGAGAATCTGGAGGATGTATTAACAAAAGCACCCAGGGGAAATCGCAAAAATAGATAATCATTAATTCTGAGAAAAACAAAACATTATGTAAAACAGAAAATATCCTCAATACTTTACGTGACTTAATCATGAGCTATTTATATAAAATACATTCTAAATATTGATTTGGTCAGAAACAGTTATTTAACTTGCTGGGAGAAAGGAAAACGGGGGGAGGTGATAGACACCCAAATTCCCATCTTCTATAGTGAAAGTGTTTAGATTTAATGTTTTTAGAGCAGAGTATGCATAATATTTAGAAAATAGAGGGAAACATTGGAAGAATAAGTGAAAACAGTCCATGAAGTTTGCTATGGGAAGCAAGGATGAGGATGAAGAGAAAGAAGATAGCTGTTGTTTTAAATTACATGCTTTGCACTGTTATTTGTTTCTGTAAACTCTGTGCATGAATTATGTTAATAAACATTTTTTTAAAAAGCATTAAGCAGTTGAAAGAAAATTTCTTTTTTTTTATTCTGACCTATTATCTGCCTCTCTACTTTCCGGTCCTAATTATCCTCTTCATGACTCAACATATAAAAATATTAATAGTTTCTCTTCATCATAGCTATCTTTCAAGTACTTAAACCAGTGATCTTGTTCTTCCTTCAGTTTGCATTTATAAGGGCTAAAACCTCCCTTTTTGTTCAACTGCACCTTATGTGAAACCATTCTCTCCTTGACCTGATTGCTTGTCTCTTTACTCAACAGTGTGGTATCCAGAGCTAAGAAGGATACTCCAGAGATAGTCTGGCTAATTTACAACAACATCATCACTTCTTTCATTCTGTACATTATAGTCCATTAACGACAACAAAGATCACATTAACTGTCTTAGAATCTGAAACACATTAATGCTTCATAGTGAAATTTTAAAGTCTCTTCCACCTAAAATATTCTTAAGTCACCTATCCATAGGGTGGAATTGGTTGTTTGAATTTCTTTTTTTTTGTATCTTTGTGAAGATCCTTACATTTACAATATTAAAGTGCAACTGATTAAATTCACCTTATAGTCAAATTTAAAAATATACATATTTGGCTCCTGATTTATTCATAGAAAATATTACCCATCTCTTCCAAATTTGTGTCACACATATATGTGATAGCTGTACCTTCAATTCAGGTCTTGAGTAAGAATGGCAAACACCACCAGGTTAACAACCATCTGTTAGCCTGTTTTAAGTTTCAAGTTGTTCAACTGTTAATAGGTCATCAAATCTAGCCAAGAACCAGATACACCAAGTAGATAATAGTTCTATAGTGTAGCCATTTGTTAGCGAAATCATTGAAAAGACAAATTAATATATAATTAAATGCACTGCTCTTTTTTTCTGATATGAATTATTATGAAACAAATACAGGCAGCTACTATCATTTCTATGTTATTAGATATTCAGACACGGAGCTGTCATTTGACTTGTCTGCTATCTTATAGAGGCACACCTGGATACAGGTTTTGATTTGGGCTCCTGACTTACAGGCCATTCTCTAGAAGTGTCTTGGGATATGTTACTATGGTTGTTGCTGTTGTTAGCTTAATGTGAGTTTGTAAGCCAAAGACTTTTATCCTCATTCTCATACCCTGAAGGCCCACGTGGATACAGCATAGCTCAGTCCTGGAGGTCATGCCAGGTACATTTAAATTTTAATGGGCAAACCCCAGCCTCACCAGACCCAGCTATCCCCATTGCTTTCTGACAACTGACTGAAGACACAGCTTTAAGCCTTTGGAACTTCCTAGGCAAAGAGTCTGTACTTTGACATTTGCATTTATCTCATTACGTTTGATTGGCATATTGAGATCCATAAGCTTGTGGTTAATATACTGCCAAGGATTCTTAATTAAGCTGGTTGTGCAAAAAATGCATCAGAGTCTCTTGAGAAATGTATAATCTTTGCCAGTCATTCACATTGAATTTTCTTTGCTGCTCTGGTGGCATAGCAGTAGTGTTACAGGAAGATTGGAGGTTTGACATAACAAGCCTCCAGTAATCTGGTCCTGCCATTTGAGATGGGAAGCTAGAAAAACTGTCATGATAGAGCGGGGAGACAGCAGAATTTGTTGTTGTTCAGTCGCTAAGTCTTGTCCAACTCTTTGTGACCACATAGACTGTAGCACACCAGACTCCCCTGTCCTTCACTATTTCTCGGAGTTTGCTCAAATTCATGTCCACTGAGTCTGTGATGCTATCTAACCCTTTCATCCTCTGCACCACACCCCCTTTTTCTTTGCCTTCAACCTTGCACAGAATCATGGGCTATTCCAGTGAATCAGTTCTTTCCATCAGTTGGCCAAAGTATTGGAGTTTCAGCTTCAGCATCAGTCCTTCCAATGAATATTCAGGCTTGATTTCTTTAGGATTGACAGATTTGATCTCCTTGTTGTCCAAGGGAATCTCAAGAGTCTTCTCCAGCACCACAATTAGAAAGCATCAGTTCTTCAGACCTCAGCTTTCTTTATGGCACAACTCTCACATCCATAAATGAGTATTGGAAAAACCATAGCTTTGACTATACGGACCTTTGTTGGCAAAGTGACGCCTCTGTTTTTAATATGCTGTCTAGAGTTTCCCTGGTAGCTCACGCAGTAAAGAATCTGCATGCAACACAGGAGACTCTGGTTCAATCCCTGAATTGGGAAGATTCCCTGGAAAAAGGAATGGCAACCACCTCCAGTATTCTTGCCTTTAGAATTCCATGGACAGAGGAGCCTGGCAGACTACAGTCCATAGGGTCACGAAGAGTCAAGACACGACTGACTTTCACTTTCACTAGGTCTGTCATAGCTTTTCTTCCAAGGAGCAAGTATATTTTAATTTCATGGCTGCAGTTACCATCCACTGTGATATTGGAGCCCAAGAAAATAAATCTGTTGCTGCTTCCATTTTTTCCCCTTCTATTTACCAGAAAGTGATGGGACCGGATGCTGTGATCTTAGCTTTTTGAATGCTGAGTTTTAAGCCTGCTCTTTCACTCTCCTCTTTCACCCTCATCACGAGGCTCTTCCTCTTCACTTTCTGGCATTAGAGTGGTATCATCTGCATATTCCCAACGGACAAATGAAGCAGAACAAAATATATCACAGGCAAAACTCCCAGTTGTCATACTCCAGGGAATTATTGAACATTTACACGTTTACTTTTTACTTACTTTTTCTTCCTAGCCTTTTCATGGTATCAGGGAAGCTGAGGCAAAAAACAAATCACCAAATCAAAGCCACCTGCAAACACCTCCCTAGTGTCCTGTAAGGCAATGGGTCTCAAAGTTTGCTGCCAGGACCAGCAAGACCATTATCAACTGGCAACTTAGAAATGCAAATTTTTGAGTCCCACTACAGAGCTTTTTAACCAAATCTTCAGGGAAGGGCCCAGAAATGGATGCTTTAACAAGTCACCCAGGTCACTCTGAAGGAGTCCAGCTTGAGAACCACTGCTATAAAAGAACCACTGAGATTTTCCAAGATGGGAACCTCTCAAAGGAGATGATAGAGTGATTCTGAGCAAAGCAAGGACAGCTCGTGGAGGACTCGAGGCTGACTGTACTCCTTTTCTCACTTTTTCCCCTGTCTGCTTGGCTGTCATTGCATTAGCATTCTCTGTGTGGCCAAAGCCACAGGGACCCCTGTGTCCATCAGACGTCCCTAGGAGTCCCTTCAGGAGGCAGCATATGTATAGAAGAGGCGTGACGGCTTCTCTCCCCATGATCCGTTACCTGCCAAAGTAACTTCCACTTTTATCTTCTGTTTTCTTAACTCTACCTCATGACCATAAGCCTTGGGGAAAAGTTAACTTTGTAGACTTCAGACATTACGCATTAATATTGTTCACATATTCCCTCCTTGTCCTGTTCAGGGTTACTCCAGGCATTCCCTTTGTGGCCTGACCAGCAGGATGTTGTGGTTTAAATACAGGTCAAGAGGTGAGTAGTAAACCACGGAAAGCTGGGCGGCTCTGTTTTCCTTACACCCTGTTGATAACTAATGATCCCACTCTCAGTTATGTTCCAAACCCCTAAGTGATGGTTGAGACACCTCAACTCTGCTATGCGCACTGAGAATCTGCTAAATAAAGAGAATGAGTATTGGGCTTTACAGCAAGTAGGATTTGGTGACATTTCTCTTGATTGTCATATATACCAAATATCCCTATAACATGCAACCCTGCACACCAGCTATCCTACTATTAATAGAAGGCATATGAGGGTACATGCTGAAACAAGTGCATTCAAATCTTTTCAATCTATAGATTCCTAGGTTGTTTTGCTTTTGCTATTCACTCAGTGTGCCTGACCTTTGGCAAACAACTGCAGAGCTGTGATCTAGCCACAAGTTTTGTTTACTGCCTTTAGTCATTTTCAGTTTCTTTGCAGAACCAAATGCTAGAGTAAAAGTCAGTGGAAGGCAGGTTTATGTAAGCTCCACTCTGACCCTACATATTACCAAGAATCCCTCCTTAAGGCAAGGAGGTAGTTTCTGCTTGGACCTGGAACACCATAAACCCAATACCTATGGTTCCACCACCCCCAAGACAACTGGCATGGCTGCTTCCCAACATTTATTACCACAGGTAAGAACTTACAAATGCCAGCATGAGTATATTGCCTACACCTGGCAAATCACTCCTGGTTTGTCAGAAAGTCAAGGGACTGCTTTTGCTTGATGTTACAGTGCTGCAGTTATTGTTTCAGTGGCATTTTTATGACAATCACTGCACAGCATCAGCAAGGGTGGGAGTCTCCAGGAGAACCTCTCATATTGCATCACCCTCTTCTCCATAAATGCCAACTAATAAGCCTCTCTTCATATGCGCCAGGATTTAAAGATTTCAAAGACAGTGGTAGCCAGTGAGTTGTATTCATAGTTATCTGCTATGATTAGTTGAGTTGTTATTTTGCATGGGTGAGAAAAAGCGTTTGATGAGCAATTTCTTGAGCATCGAGTATGTGTTAGCCACTGTACTGGGGACAGTGGACCCTGCCCCTGCCCTCAGGAAGCTGACATCCTTTGGCACCATTTAGGAGTCCAAGTGGCTTTCTCCTTGCTGGTTTACCAATATGCTTAAGTATGTCATGTTATCTGAGCAGTTCTTAGATATTCTCTGTTGTGCTGAGCTCTGTGGGAAGGAGTTAGTTATATTGTCATTGGAACATAGCTACTAACAAGGCACTTAAAACTCTTAATTCATAGTGTCTAATAGTCAATTCAGTTCAGTTCAGTTGCTCAGTCATGTCCAACTGTTTGCAACCCCATGGACTGCAGCATGCCAGGCCTCCCTGTCCATCACCAACTCCCGGAGTTTACTCAAACTCATCCCCAGTGAGTCAATGATGCCATCCAACCATCTCATCCTCTGTCATCCCCTTCTCCGCCTACCTTCAATCTCTCCCAGCATCAGGGTCTTTTCCAGTGAGTCAGTTCTTCGCATCAGGTGGCCAAAGTATTGGAGATTCAGCTTCAGCATCAGTCCTTTCAATGAATATTCAGGGCTGATTTCCTTTAGGATGGACTGATTGGATCTCCTTGCAGTCCAAGGAACTCTCAAGAGTCTTCTCCCACACCACAGTTCAAAAGCATCAGTTCTTCAGTGCTCAGTTTTCTTTATGGTCCAACGTTCACATCCATACACGACTACTGGAAAAACCATAGCTTTGACTAGATGGCCTTTGTTGGTAAATTAATGTCTCTGCTTTTTAATATGCTGTCTAAGTTGGTCATAGCTTTTCCTCCAAGGAGCAAGTGTCTTTTAATTTCATGGCAGCAGTCACCATCTGCAGCCCAAGAAAATAAAGTCTTGTCACTGCTTCCATTGTTTCCCCATATATTTGCCATGAAGTGATGGGACAAGATGCCATGATCTTCGTTTTTTGAATATTAAGTTTTAAATAAGACACAATTTTCAGAAACAAAGATTTTTCTTTTAAAAAAATCAATGGTAACAATAGATTATGTACTTAAAAAAAATATATGAATGTTAAACCACACGTAATCTTGATCACCAGGAAAAAAAAAGTTGAAATTTTTGTGTAACTCCATAAACACAACTATTTACAAATGCCAAATAAACATTAAATTTGTATTAAATAGTTTCAAATCTATTTCTATGAGCATTTTTCATTTCATTTAAGTTATAATGGTTGCATAATATTCTACTATTTGGAATATGCTATAATTTTTTTATAAACCATCTTCTACTGTAGTTCATTTAATCTTACTAAGGTGAAAGAGGAGAGTGAAAAAGTAGGCTTAAAACTCAACATTCAGAAAGCTAAGATAATGGCATCTGTTCCTATCACTTCATGGCAAATAGATGGGGAAACAATGGAAACAGTGACAGACTATTTTCTTGGGCTCCAAAATCACTGCAGAGTACTGCAGCCATGAAATTAAAAGATGCTTGCTCCTTGGAAGAAAAGCTATGACCAACCTAGACAGCACATTAAAAAACAGAGACATTACTTTACCAACAAAAGTTCGTCTAGTCAAAGCTATGGTTTTGATGTATTGATGTGAGAGTTGGACCATAAAGAAAGCTGAGCACCGAAGAATTGATGTTTTTGAACTGTGGTGTTGGAGAAGAATCTTGAGAGTCCCTTGGACTGCAAGGAGATCCAACCAGTCTATCCTAAAGGAAATCAGTCCTAAATAGTCATTGTAAGGACTGATGCTGAAGCTGAAACTCCAGTACTTTGGCCGCCTGATGGGAAGAACTGACTCACTGGAAAAGACCCTGATTCTAGGAAGGATGAAGGCAGGAGGAGAAGGGGATGGCAGAGGATAAGATGGTTGGATAGACATGAGTTTGAGTAAACTCAGGGAGTTGGTGATGGACAGGGAGGCCTAGCGTGATGCAGTCCATGGGGTTGCAAAGAGTTGGACACAACTGAGCGACTGAACTGAACTGAACTGAACTGAAATGAATGTTTCATCAGTTCTAATGACTGATGTTCTATAGCTAACACTCTGACACATATTTGTCTTTATTTCCAATTTATCCTTAGGTTGTATACCTAGAAGCAGATAAATACCTAGGTTAAGTATTATTAGGTTTTTAAATATCTTTGTTACAAATTGGCAAAAATGTTTTCCAGAAATGCTATACCAATATAAATTTTCATCAGGTATATTTTAAGAGCACCCCTGAGACGATGAGTTTTTTTTTTTTTTTTCAAAATCTGGTATAAGACATTAAAACATCTTATAAGTCAAAAAGTGTATAATTTTCCTAACCAATCTTTCCTCCAACTGACTATTTTTAACATTATTCTCTGTACCATTTTGTTCATGATATAATATATGGGCTGCACAGATAAGACAAATGCTTTCTAGTACAGTAATCTTATAAAAGCTATGATTTTGTCATCACAGGGTGTATTCTCTGCCTTTTCTTTGCTTATGCATGTGTGCACAGTCATGTCTGATTCTTTGCAACCCCATGGACTGCAGCCTACCAGGCTCCTCTGTCGATGGCAAGAATACTGGAGTAGACTTCCATTTCCTCCTCTTTGCTTATATCATCTTGTTTTTTCTTTTCTTTCAGAAAAGCATATCATAACTTCCCTTAGGCACAGGATATACAGGGTATGACCAAGGCTGGTTATTCCAATATGGTCATATGATTTTACTGGAGCCAGTCATAGTGTTTCCTAATGCTTTACACTTGAGCTAAGAGGGAGTGCAGGAAGTCATTCTGACTATCACAAGGAGAGCCCCTGCCTGCAGATTGAAATTAAGTAGAGATAATCAAAATAGTACAGGAGATCCCTAATGACAATTTCTGATTTCCAGGATGCAGCTATATCTGAAGTTGGCTTTGTTCCTAGAATTCTAAGTTTCATGAGACAGTAGTTACTATTTAGTTCAAATAGGTTATAGAATTTTTTGATATCTTCAAACCAAAAAAACCTTATTTGAATATACAACTCCAAACTATCCCACAGAGCTATAGGAGATATAAAATCTTAGGCCAAGTCAGAACCACATTGAGTAGAATGAAGTTTATGGGGTTGGTGGAAGAATTTATCAGTTTGATCAGAACTGCATATGTAAGAAATGGAACAAATTATCAGGTTAAATAAAATGAAATGTTTTGTTATGTTATGTTTTATAAATGGATTTCCCAAAGATTTTCAGCTTTCCTATAGGAAAAGGAAAAGAGACGAGAGAGGATGAGATGGTTAAATAGTATCACCCACTCAATGGACATGATTCTGAGCAAACTCCAGGAGATAGTGAAGGACAGGGGGGCCTGGAGTGCTGCAATCCACGAGGTCACAAAGAGTCGGACACGGCTGAGTGAGTGAAGAACAGCATCAACAGGAAAGAATCAGTTCATTGAGGTAAATGGTCATCTCTGTCTATAGGATTAAATCAGATGTTCTAGATCTTTTTTGTTTTTTGGCTAAAAACCTCAAAAGAAAAGAAAATGGATACAATGGTGTTAAGTACAGATGAGTGAAAGAACTGATTTGATTCACAGGTTTTTTTGAAAATCAGTGTAGAAACTTTTATGTTATGATTCCATCAAACTCCTCATTGCATTGTATTACTGGGCTAAAAATATCTGTAAACCTACATATATACGGTGGTTGGTTTAGTTGCTAAGTCATGCCAGGCTCTTTGTGACACTATGGACTGTAGCCCTCCAGGCTCCTCTGTCAATGGGATTTCCTAGGCAAGAATTTTGGAATGGGTTGCCATTTTATTCTCCAGGGAATCTTCCCAACCCAGGGATCAAACCCATGTCTTCTGCATTGCAGGTGGATTCTTTACCACTGAGCCACCAGGAAAGCCCATCTATTAATTTGAAGCACTAAATAATCATTTGCTATTATGATGATGAATGGTTGAATATTTGATGCTAGAGAAAAAGATGGTCACCATAAGAATAAATGGAACAATTATCTGGAAACATAAAACATCAAAAATCTTTTCATTGAATTTCATTGCTTCAAAATATATGAAATTTAAAACTGACAGAATGACAATACCCATTCAGCAATCCATACATATGAGGGGAGGGTTTAATGCAGCTTTCTCAGTAAATGATAGATCAGAAACTGCTAAGGACTGAATGTTTGTGCTCCCCAAAATTCATATACTGAAGTCTAACTCTCAGGGGATGGTATTCAGAGGTGGGGACCATGGCATGTAATTAGGTCACGGGGATGGAGCCTTCATGAATGGGATCAGTGCCCTTACAAAAGAGACCGCAGACAGCTCTCTTGCTCCCCTTCTGCCGCAGCGAGAAGATAGTCATTTATGAACCAGAAAGCAGGCCCTCACCAAACTCCAAATCTGCCAGCCAGGATCATGGGGTTCCCACCTTCACAACTGTGAGAAATGAATTTTTGTTGTTTATAAGCCACTCAATGTTTTTGTTAAAGCAACCTGGCTTAAGACAAAGGCCAATATTTTAAAATTATAAAAAAACTTTTGAATATATACATATATATGTATATATATGTGAGCTTTCCTGGTAGCTCAGCTGATAAAGAATCTGCCTGCAATGAAGGAGAACCCAGTTTGATTCCTGGGTCGGGAAGATTCCCTGAAGAAGAGATAAGCTACCCAATCCAGTATTCTTGGGCTTCCCTGGCGGCTCAGTTGGTAAAGAATCTCTTGGCAATGCAGGAGACTGGAGTTTGATCCCTGGGTTGGGAAGATCCCTTGGAGGAGGACATGGCAATCCACTGCAGTATTCTTGCCTGGAGAGTTCCCATGGACAGAGGAGCCTGGTCAGCTACAGTCCATGGAGTCACAAAGAGTTGGATGTGACTGAGCAACTAAGCATGTATATATATTTCTATTAGAATTAAAATACTATTTGCAATTATTGCTACCAATCTAGTTGGCTAGAATTACATACATCTATTTATCAATTTGGGGATTATTTTATCTCAAGTAAAATAAAATAATATTAAATTATTAAAATTGCTTTTGGAGGTTGGTTGAAGTGAATAATACAACATAATTTGAAAATGAAATGCAGAGGCTGTCTGATGCAAGTTCATGCAAACTGACTTAGAGTTTTATTTTGATATTAGAAAACTGACTTAAATTGGGAAGTTACAGAGCTTTCTATGAACAATTGTGTGTGAAAGTGAAAGTCGCTGTCATGTCTGACTCTCGGCAACCTGATGGACTATACAGTCCACGGAATTCTCTAGGCCAGAATACTGGAGTGGGTAGCCTTTCCCTTCTCCAGGGGATCTTCCCAACTTAGGGATTGAACCCAGGTCTCCCACATTGCAGGCAGATTCTTTACCAGCTGAGCCACAAGGGAAGCCCAAGAATATGGGAGTGGGTAGCCTATCCCTTCTCCAGAGGATCTTTCTGACCCAGGAATCGAACCAGGGTCTCCTGAATTGCAGGCAGATTCTTTACCAACTGAGCTATGATGGAAGCCCCAATTGTGTATAGGTACATCAATTTATATATGAGGCTTAAATCTGGTGATTACACATACCAGACTTGAAACTGATAATTGTAAGGGTATCTACTCTAAAAAGCTTTACCTCAACACTTGGCTTAGTCTCCACTGGATTGCTTCTTGTTAGTATCAGTCTCACTTCACAATGCTTGGGAACCTATGTCCTAAGGGCGATTTCCTTTTGGTTTAACCCCATTTATTTTTTTAACTTACATGTTGACAAAATACTATAAATTGACTTATTTGTACTTTCTATAAAAAGGAAGCAATACCATTTGTTCCTTTCCTTGTTCCCATAGTGTATAAATAAAGTGATAATATGAGGGCTCCTACAACTGCGTCCACAGCAAATTGACAAAACTCCCCCAAGCACAAAAATAATCCCCATTTAAAATAGTAAACATAAGTTGCAAAATCATCCATCATTTAACAAATATTAATTTGGCACTTTCTCTATCTCAGACACTATGATCAATGACAAAAATAAAGAAGGAAGGGTCCCTTTTCTCAAAAATTTCACCACCTAATAAGGGATATGAATAAATATAAAAGGGTAAATTCTGTATCTATGAAGAGGCTCTCGAAATATAATGGTCAGTTTAATCTGAAGTTATCAAGAAGTAACTTGGTAAGATTTGATGTTTAAATAGAATCTTGAAGGATTATTCTTCAAGCTCATTCACTCAAAAAATGAAGAGAAATGCTGTATCAGACACAGTGACATATAATGGGAGTGTGTTAATGTGGTACTTTATGGCTACACACTGAATGTACGAGTTTCAATTACATATATATAAATCAGTACTCCTTTGATGCAAGAGAAATACAGCTCAAGTGAACTTAAACATAGGAGAAAAATCTGAACAGCAATCTTTAGGGCAATGGGACCCAGAGACACAAGTTCTGTTAGTACCCTCTTTCTCCATCTTAATCTCTAATCTCTTCTTTGTTTTGCATCTTATCCTTGGTTCCTTTTCACTATGCAGGGATCTGTCTACAGGGTAAAAACACAAGCGCAGGGCATTAGAGTCTCTCATGCTAATGATTCCACCAAGAGAGAAGAAAGACTTTTTTCTTCCAGCTGCAGAATGAGAACCTCCAGGGAAGGAATAATAATAAAATAGGTCCAGTCTGAGTCTTTAAAAGGAAGCAAATATAATAGCTACGAACATGGTTACAGATAAGGTAGGTCACAGTCAGATTACTGAGAATTCTTTATGCTATGCAACATTTGGATTTCACCCCTTATCTTAAAGGGGATCAGCGAAGGGCTTTCAATAGAAGAGTAATAGATCAGGTTTCTATTCGTAAAGCACAAAGGATGATGGGGTAAATGGAGAGGGTAGAGTGACAGGAGGTGGCTGCCTTGATCTATATGTGAGATGATAATGGTTTGAATCAGAATAATAGCAGTAGTAATTTAGGGGAAATTGAGCAAATAGGAACTAGTATTCACTAGTCATACATATGTGAGAAGGAAAACTATACGGAATGACTAGATGATTTCTGGTTTGAGTGCTAGGTTCATAATGGTAGTGTTCATCAAAATGAGACAGAGCGGAAAGAGACAAATTCAGCCTGAATAAGTTGAAGATTATGTGAGATATTGAGGTGATGTCTATCAGATTCTTGGTTATCCAAGACTATAGACAAGACTATAGTCACCTAATCTGGGAATACAAAGTTGGGGAATATTCATATAGAAATGGTAGTCAAAGTCGTAGAGAAGACCTGAGGTGGCCAGGAGAGTATGTAAGGTGAGAAAAGAAGAGAACAAAGTGCAATTGTCCCTTGAAATTCTTGGGGACTCATTCCAGGACCCCAAACTGATGCTCAAACTCATTATATAAAATCATGTGTTACTTGCGTATAACCTACACGTCTCCTCCCACATACTTTAACTTATCTCTAGATTACTTATTAATATAATGCCTAATACAATGTAGATGCTATGTAAATACTTATATACACAAAGTAAATTCTGAAATAAATAGTAAATAGTAA
Source organism: Okapia johnstoni (assembly GCA_024291935.2). NCBI lineage: Eukaryota > Metazoa > Chordata > Mammalia > Artiodactyla > Giraffidae > Okapia > Okapia johnstoni. Next base: position 7,562,785 of record CM044309.1, on the reverse strand, counting down.
ATTCTGAAATAAAAATAAATAGTTCCTGGTGCAGGGCAAATTCAAGTTTTGCTTTCAGAAAGTTTCTTGATTTTTAAAAACATATTTTTGGTCTATGTTTGGTTGAATCTCCAGTTGTAAAAATGAGAATATAAAGAGCATATTGCACAGAACTCTATAGACTTAATGGATGACTGTTGACTTTGTAAACTGACTACTTGACTGAACTATATGTCCCCCATTTTTTTTTTTGGTACATTTCCAATTGAAGTGGGCTAGTGATTCTCTTACTAGATATAAGGAGGCAGAAAGGAGCTGCCTTTCTAGATATAAGGCATATATCCAGATGCCTTGTATGCCTAGATGTAAGGAGGCAGAAAGGACAGCTATTTTGTTTTGTTGTCTACTATATGGAGAATGTTCAATGTGTCCATGAGAATATCTATTCTGCTCTTGTTGGTTGAAATATTCAGTATATGTCTATTAGGTTCAACAGTCTATAGCATTGTTAAAGTCCTCTGTTCACTTACTGATCTTCTGTTGGATCGATCTATCCATTATTAAAAGTAGAGCATTGAAATCTACTGCTACTTTTCACTATTTCCCCCTTCAATTGTGCCAATGTTTATTTCATGTAGTTGGATCCTCTGCTACTATGAACGTATTTACAAGCATCATGTCTTCCTGGTGAATTGATTATATATGATTACATAATGTCCTTCTTTGTATCTTATAACAGTTTTTACTTAAAATTTAATTTGTCTGATATAAGTATATCCATCCCTATTCTCACTTGGTTACCATTTGCTTTGTGTATATTTCTCCATCCTTTTACTTTCAGCCTAGTCATGTCCTTATATCTAAAGAATATATATGCTGTCTTTTTAAATAGCATATAATTTGACCTTGTTTCTCATCCATTCATACACTCTATGTCCTTTGACTGGAGGGTTTATACCATCTATATTTGAAGTAACTGGTGATAGGAGAGATCCTTACGTTGTCACTTTGTTTATTGTTTCCTGTATGTCATACAATTACGTTGTCCCTCTTTTCCCCTCACTGCCTTTCTCTGTGTTTTATTTTTATGCAATGATGGACTTAGATTCCTTTTTCATTTTCTTTTGTAAATTTTGTACAGGTATTTTCTTTACAGTTACCATATGGATCATATAAAACACATTATAACTAAAATAATCAATTTTAAACTGATAACAAATTAACTACCGTGACATAACAACTCTACTTCTTTAAATCGTCACCACTCCTTTATGTTATCAATGTCACAAATTACATCTTTTTTAGTATTTTTAATCTATTAGCATATTTTATAAGTACATTTTTATAATTTAAACTCTATATCTGAATTGAAAATGATTTATGTACCTCCATTAAAGGATTCTGTATTTATCTATATGTGTCCCTTACCAGGGAGATTTTCATATCCTTTTGTGTTCCTGCTTAGGGTCTTTTATTTTAAATTGAAAGACTTCCTTTAGCAACTCTTGTTAAGGCAAGCCCAGCAGAGATGAGCTCCCTCAGGTTTTATCTGGGAAGGTCCTTATTTTTCCTTCATTTTTGAAGGACAGTTTTGCTCCATTTAGTATTCTTGGTTGGTAAGTGTTGTTATTATTTTTTTTTCTTTCAGCTCTTTGACTTTATCCTCCTACTTCCTTCTGGCTTGTAATGTTTCTGCTGCAAAATCCTCTAATAATTTTATGAAAGAACCAAGACTTTTTTTATTGTCATGCTTTAAGATTCTTTATCTTTATTTGTGCGTCTCATGCATTTGTCCTCCTGAGTCAACTTAGCTATGCTACATCATGCCTGCTGCTCAGTTGTGTCCAACTCTTTGCAACCCTATGGATGATAGCCCACCAGGCTCCTCTGTCCATGATATTTCCCAAGCAAAAATACTGGAGTGGGTTGTCATTTCCTCCCCCAAGGGTCCCCCAAGCCAGAGATCGGATCCATGTATTTTGTATCTCTTGCAATGACAGATGGATACTTTACCACTGGGCCACCTAGGAAGCCCCATGCGTAAACTGAAAAACGAAATTCCTCGACTTAGAAACCCAAGAGCAAAACCATAGCTTCCTAATCAGTTTATTTCCCCAGGAGGCCCTCTCTTTACTACAACCTGTGAGCTCCTTGGGAGTGTCTTTCTTCCTTTTTAGCTGACCTAGTTACTGCTCAGTCATAATTTGTTAAATAGCTGAAAGAGTAAATGCAAGCCAGCATGTTTAAATGATTGTTCCATAGTCCAACTCAGCAATATGGATCATATTTAGAGGATTTTGAGTTTTCCTTTTTCTGAAAGATGAATCATTTGAAACAAAAAGAATGTAATAAAACAGCATAAATATTAATCTCTAGTGTCTAAGAAACATTTTCATACCATTTTGTTTTCTTTATGAATACAGTTCTCAGAAAAATTATTCAGAATTTTGTAATACTGTTGCCCTGATATATTATTCTCAAAAGGAGGCACTGACTCAGAATATGGCTTTAGCTATTCTAGGGTGTGATGGCACTGTCTCAGAGTTCTGTGAACTCTGACCTCGCATGGGTTGTTTGGTAGAGTCATGGACTTAGGTCCACCGGGGTGTAGATGCTTCCCTAAATTTTCATGTGGGTGTTTAATGATTTCTATTTTTAAATCCATTTTCCCCATATTTACCCTATACAAATAATACTGGTTGTCAACTATTTGTCCAATATATGTCCTCCAAGGTGTTTATTTTGGTTCTGTAATATATTTCAAAGAAATATCAGTAATATCTGTCTTTAAGTAGATAAAATTACCCATTTCTTTAGGTATCATGACCAAAGACAAGAGAATTTCTTATTTAGCTTTTAAAACTAATAATAGAAACAGTGGTTTATTGATGATTTAATCTACTTAATATTCATAATCTTTAATAGAAAACCATTATTAGCTAGAATTATGAATGGATTTCTCAACTCTAGAAAATAATAGCGTACATTTAGAAATCTTGGTCAATTTGGAGTAAATGAAATTTGTAGGTCAGTCTATCTAAATTTCTATGGTTTAATTAGTTTCTGCAAAGAAAGTTTCTGAATTAATCACAAGTGCAAAATTCATGCTTTTTGCACGCTTACTAATCAGGTTAGGATTTCCCTTCTATGAATGTAAACACAGAAAGTCCAACAGTTTTGCTAGAGGCATGTTCCAAGGCATGGAAATTAAGTAAAAAGTCATCCTTCATTCTCTTGCTGGACTAAAAAGAGCCTCTTTGCTCAGTGCTAAGTTTCAGATAATGCGAAATGTATTTACAAAGCATATACTTTCTGAGCAACAACGAAGGTCATTTATCATAGGATCATCAGCCAAGTCCACAATGATTCTTTGATTAGTGAAAAGTGGTTTTCACATGTTATGCCTTGGGATATTTCTTCACATTTCTTTCACCTCCAGAGGAGTTTATAAATTGTGATAATGCTCCCCATGCTGATTTTTAGTATGAGGTTTGCTACATGATGTGCCAAAGATGATGGACAATAAAGCAGAGAGCTTAAATTAATTTAGAAAGTTTGTGTTTGTTTCTAATGGAGAAAATATTATATTACTTTATAAGCCCTTATAAAAGACAGCAGTGGGGAAATTACATAAAGCAAAGTTCTTCACTCTCAAAGTTTTAGAATGTAATCATTTTGAAAAAAATTGCAGAATAACGGGTGAAGTTTTGCACTCTTATTTCCTGCTAACCCCAACCCCTATGTACCACAAACCCATTTTGCTTTCTTGCGCGCTCAGTTGCTCAGTCATGTCAGACTCTTAGAGATGCTATGGAGTCTATAGCCTGCCAGTCTCCCCTGTTCACGGAGTTTTCCTTGAGGCAAGAATACTGGAGGAGGTTGTCGTTTCCTACTCCAGGGGGTCTTCCCAACCCAGGGATCGAACAAGCTTCTCCTGCATTAGTAGGCAGCCCACGGGGTCGGGAAGAGTCAGACACGACCGAGCGACTTCACTTTCACTTTTCCCTTTCATGCACTGGAAGAGGAAATGGGCTTCTGGTGGCTGGTGGTAAAGGATCCTCCTGCCAATGCAGGAGATGCAGGCTTGATCCCTGAATCAGAAGGAACCCCTGGAGAAGGAAACAGCAACCCACTCTAGTATTCTTGCCTGGGAAATCCCGTGGACAGAGAAGCCTGGTGGGCTGTAGTCCATGGGGTCACAAAGAGTCGGACACAACTTAGCGACTGAACAACTAAGAAATGCTGGAACGTGATTCCCTTCTATTTTCTACAACTTCATGTTTTTGTTCAGTTTTCTAATGTTCTGGGTTTTAGCCAATCATTGAACTGAGAAACTGTGCCTAAAATCACCCAGGGCATTTGAAAACCAGAGCACTTATTTGTTCATTGTTTTGTTCAACCTTTGAAAAAATGTTTATCGGACCCTTCTTCAGGCTTGTCACTGTACTAGGGAACATATTTTTTCCCAAAGGCCTCGGCGGGGTGCTCTTCCTGGGAGGTCTCAGCTCCCTCTAACACAAATGGTTCCCTCAGTTCTGCCCAAAATGTCCTTCTCTGGCATTCTCAACACCAGTAAGCACAAGAATAGAAAGATATAAGGACAGTTGCTGCTCTCCAGTGGTACTGGACTGTCTTATCACTAATGACGTATTGCTTACCCAATTGCCCTTCCAGATCCCAGAACAGAACCCACAACTGAACCAAAGGACATTCCTCTTATCCAAAGAAATCTGTGGAGTCCTATGTACTCACTGTCCCCAGTTATGCCATGAAGCCAAGAAAGTGCCCAACATAAGTTAGATCCTCTCCCTTCCCCAACTTCTAAAAGACACTTTCCTAACACTCCAGCTTTCACCAGAGACAATACCAACAAACAAATATTGCCCTCCTGGGATGGAACTGCCGTTGTTAAGATAACAGAGAGCTTAGCTCAGTCACTGTCGTGCTACCTACCATTATCACTTTACACTTTCTCAAATATCTAGGTCTAGAGCTTGCCAAGGCTCTGACTGGCACTCCCTCTTGAGTCTCTTTAGCTCAACTGATCACTAGAATTTGGACACTTTATCCCAAAGTTCTGTTCAGGTAGCAGAGCTGATCTCAGACACTTTGGCATCCAGATTGGCAATACAGAATAGATGGACCCATGTGGAATAAGCCAAAGGACATCCCTGCATGCCCAACACTCAGGCATTTGGGTAATTGGCTCATTTGTCCTGGGCTCTAGAAGTGGTACATAACTCCTAAGCCCAGTAGGCTGAAGATGGGTCACCTGCATTGCCTTTCTTTTCCACTTATTTGGTGCCTACCAGGATTCAGACTCAGTCCCAGGAATTTAGCATTCATTAGTACCAATCTCCACTAACAAATTCTTCTATAGCATAGGTACAGAGAAGTTTTTATCACCCAAGGACACAAACCCAAAATTATAATCTCTTCAACTTTCTTCTTGTGGTACTAATTCCCCAGCGGGGTTGATATGCTCCCTTGAAATCAGTCCATTCAGCTGGTACTTGTGTCATTTGCCTGATTCTTGCCAATTCCTTTCTCCAAGACAGAAACCTGTTCACCAGTACCCCCAAGACATCCTCAGAGACCCTTATATTTAGTAGCTTTTATTTGGACAGATTCTGTGAGTCCTGATACTGCAATTTACTTGGCTGAAATTATCTTCATCACCTGGAATCTGTAGCCAACTTCACCCACCAGGTCTAGCTCCTTGGTTGATGATGATATGAGTGATATGGGAATCACCAGCTTTCAAAGTATCAGATACTATACTAAAATTTTGCATTTAGTAGGGAATTTACTGATCACAAAAATTCTATGATATGGATATTGTCATCTTTGGCTTATGAATGAGGCCTGGAAAGTTTAAGCCACGTGCCCAAGTTCTGTGGCTAGAAACTAGATTCAAACCTTCTGTAGCTTACTGCAAAATCCACATTCTGCCCTTTAGGAAATATTGTGATATAGGGTTCCACTTAAAGGATCATCCTCTCTGATTTAGATGACCCATCACCCTGATTCCCCTGGGACTATCCTGGTTTTTAACTGAGATGTGGCTCTTTTCTCCAAGGAAACACTTCAGTCTTGGAAAAGTCAGTACTGTTGGCCCCTAGCCTGTTAGAAACCATAATCCTGGCTCCTCTGCTCTTTGTGGTACAAGACAGCCAGGCTTTCAGTAAACCTGAGGTAGCAGTAGACACGTGAAGGCCGAAGGGACTCTCTCCTGGTGTTAGAGGCTTCCCGCACTCTGACCTCAAGAGTTGCCCAATTCTGAGACAAGTTTGAGATGTCTTGGTAAGGAACTAGGGGAGCATAGGTAAAAATGTCCCTAACTCACATATTTTTTACTTTGTCCTGTTGATTTGCTTCTCAGCAGTGAACAAAGAGACTACAATCTTCAACTGAGCCCAAGCTGTCGCTATGCTACCAGGGGAGCCACCTACAACTTCAGGGCCCACGTGCTCTCCGGATGGTTTACGGTTGGATTCCTCCTCAGGTGGGCAGTAGAGGCCCATTTACCATGAAGTTGCTGAAGCTTCAAGTTTCAAGACCCTGCATGCGCATGAGTCCTTTCAAAGTCCCTGAGAAAGGTTTCATTAATATATTCACATGATGGAACGCTTTTTAGTAACATTTTTCAAAAGTAAGACATTTTAACCTGGCTTGATTAAAACAGGTGTCTCTTTCCATTCCTAAGATTCCTCCATACATTTTACCTTTGACAGTGGCTTTAGCATGGCTATGACTATACCCTGACCATATTTTAGTATTTGGCTAAGGAAGAAGTAAGCTGCGGATATGCCATATTGAATGAAACAGAGAAAGATGTTTTAGAAGGTTTCAATAAAACACATGGAAATTACAGATAATTGATTTGACTTTATATTTTGTCTGTTTTAAATTTACCTATTAAATATGCTTTTTAAACTCAATTAAAAATTAATGGAGTAGGAAACAGAATCAAAAATATGTACAGGGAAATTAAGACTGTTTCTATAACGAGAAACAAATTTCAGCACAACAAAAACTCACATAATACTGAAGTCAGTAGCTCTTTATATGAGGGGATAATTTCCAAATAGAAATAATGAATAGGCACTTGGTCTATTTAAGAATTCAATTAATGAAAAGAAGTAAATCATATTAATACATTTGAAGAAAAGATTTAAATTACCTTCTGATTTGACCAAGATGAACAAAGAGAAAGATAATAAAATACTCAAAATTCTACAGTACAAAAAAATACCAGTGACAAACCAGTTAATGCCAGTTGTCAATTCAAAAACCGCTTGACAGTAGTCATTGGACAAGAAAAGTTGAAATGATCTGAAATGAGATAGTGAATACATGAAAAAAAAAATTTTATATAGATTTTCACAACTTTGACAAGTATCCCAAATGTCCACATGACGTTATTAATCCGAATTACAAATCTAAAGTATTTTCAAAATTACCAACACAAGAATACAAATTCTACTCAACCATGTTAAAAGAAATAATAAATTTTCAATGTTTAAAAATTTACATAATTGCTGTCATTTGAAGTAGTGATTAAAGAGTATGCAGGGAAAAAAATGTTTTAAAAACATTATGGAAGTGGGATTTCCCTGGTGGTCCAGAGATTAAGACTGTTCTTCCAATGCAGGGGGCATAGGGTCAGCCACTGGCTGGGGAAAACTGAGATCCCATATGCCATGACACATGGCCAAAAAAAATTATGGAAGTAAATACAGAGGTTAATTGACTAAAAATAGTGTTATTTTTCTAAGCTTGGGAGTGTTTATGATATTTGTCAGTTTTATCACATTTTAAAACTGTTTAATTTTTTTCCTAATATGAATAAATACTCATTTTTGTACCTAATATCATAATCTTTTTTCTGGATTTGAGAGGTCATTTTCCATAGTTTAAACTCCAGTTCCCACAGAGCCTAGACCTACTTTCTTATTATTTACAACGCCTAAGGGCAGTAGATTCAATCAACCAGGCAGCCTAGGTTATTTCTGTATGCAGAGTGAGGCTCCATCTTATATAAATAGAACTTCCTCTTCTTTCTTCAGGCATTAGCCTGAGAGTTGAAACTGCTCAAAATGTTCCCATTTTAAGCACAAAAGGTGGTGATTTTCCAAAGCAACATTTTATAAGTATCCTTGTTAGGATACAAAAGGGTCCACAGCTGCTATTTCCCCCAGTACATTTTAGAATCTGGTTTTCAAGTTTTTGGCTAAATGCTACAGAGCCCTAGTAGATGTTCAATCATGTATTAATCATTTGCCTGCAGTTAGAAGATTTAACAGCAAGTAACGTTTTATAAATTTAATCACAGTGACAGCAGAATCAACTGGTTTGCTTTGTTTATTGTCACTACATTATTAAGGTAGATCCAGCCAGCAGTATTAGAACTGGAAAAATCCTAAACATGATATATCAAATATACCTAAGGGGACTATGCTATATCCCATCCACCTCAGACCATCTGGTCCCTTCACTTAACCCAGATTCTATCATTTATCTATTGCACTGAGGAGTCTGGCAAAACTAAATCCTATTATATAAAAATTTGAGGTGAATTGGATTCACCATAAATCAGTTAATTTAAAATAACATCAACCTTTAGGGGACTATTTAGTTACTTACTAATGTGAACAATCAAGTTTATCTGAAACATCTTACCTTATTTATTAGAAACAGTCCAGATCCCATGACAGTGAAGTTTGCTCAAATTATGATTTATAATCCTGATTTTACCTCAAAAACATAGCTTATGATTTCAGAATGGCAGAGCAGTAGAATGAAAAGTGTACAACAGCCACACCTGGAGGTGACAGACTAAATCCATGAAAATAAATGTTTTAGCACACAAAATTTGTAGCAGGAGAAAAATAATAATACAAACTGGTATGTAAAAACAGCATAATAATACTGATCTTATGAGGCTATTGAGAAAAACGTACATCATAGACACCAATAAATGGGAAATTTATTATTCACTCATTAACTCTGCTCTAACAAATGTTATACAATGATTTTTAAAAATGAGTGATGTCTATATTCTTTGTAAAATATCTTCCATTGTTTATTATACTTTGTTTGCCAATGTACAATTCTTACATAATTAGGTGCAAAGTTTGGTAGGCAGGGAGGATCTTTCAAAATATATTGGTCAGGGAGGAATCTCAATCTTAAAGAGAAAGGGAGGGAACAAACGTGCTACCATTCCATAGATGCCAAATGTAGATGAGACGGTTTGTCACTCACAGCAGAGCACACAGCAGGGGCATTAGCACAGTGGTGCCGGATCCTGGCCCCCAAGTCCTACGGGCAACCCCATGGGCCCAGATGGAGGCCTACAGCCAAGGGAGCAGCATCCTTGAGCAAGCAGCCAGCAAGCCAGTTCCCTTCCGCTAGGGAAGGAGGCCATCATGTGGTCATCTGGACCTCCTTAGTGGCCCATGTAGCTAACTAAGAAGAGTGCTCAGGGTCAGAATGTGGATAAACCTTGTAGCTTATACACATGGCAAGAGTATTCAGGGACACTTGCTTTGTGGATAGTTATTGGACTTTTGTGTTTTCATCTTATCTGTTAGCACATCCTCCTGTGGCTGAGTAAAAGATGGAGACGAGAAACTGAACTGAGGGGAAAAATGAGTATATGAAAAAGAATAACACAATAGCCAAAATGAAATGGTTGGTTTGTACGAGAGCAGTTTATATTATATTATACTGGTTTGAAATATTGCACTAAATTGTAAAATCTAAGCTGTTAGACACGTAGGAAAAGAAGTAGATTCTTCATCATCTCTTAAGCTGTAATTTGTGTAAACAGGTTAAATGTTCTAGATTTTGGAAGAGTTAAGATCACTGAATCAGAATCAGATCATGTAAACAATAGTATATCCAGCTAGTGTTTAACCTCAAAGGAATATTGTTGATTCATGAAAATAACGTTGTCAGGGGAAGCAACTGGCAGGGGTCATGAGTGTCCCTGAATATTCCTACCAAAGCATTAACAGTTTAAAAAAAAAGTAGAGTCCAAAATCAGACAAAACTGTTACAAAGAAAAAATCAAATTACAGATCAATATAACTGATGAGCAATAGACATAAAAATTCTCAACAAAATACTAGCAAACAGAATCCAACAACACAGAGAATCACACACCATGATCAAGTGGGATGCATCATAGGAATGCAAGTAACACAAATCTATCAGTTAATATGGTATTAATAACACCATATTAGCAAATTAAAGAATAAACATGATCATCTAAGTAGATGCAGAAAAAACTTTCCACAAAATTCAACAGCCATTTATAATATTAAAAAAAAAATAACTCTCCAGAGTGGGCATGGAAGGAAACTATCACAACATAATAAGGGCCATATATGGCAAACCAAATTAGAGATATCAGGGGAATAATTCACACAAAGATGGAGAAAATAAAGGACAGAAATGGTAGGGACCTAATGGAAGTAGAAGAGATTAAGAAGAGGTGGTAGGAATACACAAAAGAACTATACAAAAAAGACCTTAATGACCCGGATAATCACCATGGTGCAGTCATTAACCTAGAGCCAGACAGCCTGGAGTGTGAAGTCAAGCATTACTAAGAACAAAGCTAGCAGAGTTGATGAATTTCCAGCTGAGAGATTTCAAATCCTAAATGATGATGCTGTTAAAGTGCTGCATTCAATATGCCAGCAAATTTGGACAACTCAGCAGTTGCCACAGGACTGGAAAAGGTCAGTTTTTGTTCCAGTTCCAAGAAGGGCAATGCCAAAAATGTTCAAACTACTGCACAGTTACACTCATTTCACATGCTAGGAAGGTAGTGGTCAAAACCCTTCAAGCTAGGCTTCAATGGTACAGAAATTCCAAAGTACAAGCTCAGTTTAGAAAAGGCAGAGGAAACAGAGATCAAATTTCCAACATTTGTTGGATCATAGAAAAAGCAAGGGAATTTCAGAAAAACATCTACTTCTGCTTCTTTGACTACTACTAAAGTCTTTGTGTGGATCACAACAGACTGTGGAAAATTCTTAAAGAGACGGGAATACCAGATCACCTTACCTGCCTCCTGCAAAACATGTACGCAGGTCAAGAAGCAACAGAACCAGACATGGAACAATGGATTGGTTCAAAATTGGGAAAGGAGTACATCAAGGCTGTATATTGTCAACCTGTGTATTTACTTTATAGGCAGAGTTGTTATTCAGTCACTAAGCTGTGTCTGACTCTTTGCAACCCCATGAACTGCAGCATGCAAGACCTTCCAGTCCCTCACTATCTCACAGAGCTTGCCCAAGTTCATGTCCATTGAATTGGTGATGCTATACAATCATCTCATTGTCTGCCAACCTCTTCTTATTTGAAATTTGCTATGCTAGTCATCTTGTGAATAAAATAGTTAAGAGTAAATTTACCTCAAGAGACAAAAGACCTGTATAGAGAAAACTATAAAACACTGATGAAAGAAATCAAAAAAGGTAGAAATATAGGTCACTAGAACAAAATAGAAAGTTCAGAGACAAATCCATGCACCTATGGATAACTTATCTTGACAAAGAGGCAAAACTATACAATGGATAAAAGACAGTCTATTCAACAGTGGTGCTGGGAAAACCGGTCAATTATGCGTAAAAGAATGAAACTAGAACACTTTCTAACATCGTTTATTGTTGTTCTTCAGTCACTCAGTTGTGTCTGAAATTTTGTGACCCCACTTTCATGAAGGCTTCCAGACTCATCTCCATTGAGTTTGATGCCATGTCGTCCCCTTCTCCTCCTGCCTTCAATCTTTCCCAGCATCAGAGTCATTTCTAATGAGTCAGACATCCATACATCACCACTGGAAAAACCATAGCCTTGACTAGAAAGACCTTTGTTGGCAAAGTAATGTCTCTGCTTTTTAACATGTTGTCTAGGTTGGTCATAACTTTCCTTCTAAGGAGCAAGAGTCTTTTAATTTCATGGCTGCAGTCACCATCTGCAGTGATTTTGGAGCCCAAGAAAATAGTCTGTCACTGTTTCCATTGTTTCCCCATCTATTTGCCATGAAGTGATGGGATTGAATGCCATGATCTTGGTTTGTTGAATGCTGAGTTTTAAGCCAGCTTTTTCACTCTCCTCTTTCACCTCATCAAGAGTCTCTTTAGTTCCTCTTCATTTTCTGCCATATGGGTGGTGTCATCTGCATATCTGAGGTTATTGATATTTTTCCCGGCCATCTTGATTCCACTTTGTGCTTCATCCAGCCCAGCATTTCGCATGATGTACTCTGCATATAAGTTAAATAAGCAGGATGACAATATACAGTCTTGACATAATCCTTTCTCAATTTTGATTGAGTCTGCCATTCCATATCCAATTATAACTGTTGCTTCTTGGCCTGGATACAAGTTTCTCAGAAGGCAGGTAAGGTGGCCTGGTATTTCCATCTCTTTAAGAATTTTCCACAGTTAATTGTGATCCACACAGTCAAAGGCTTTAGCATAGTAAATGAAGCAAAAGTAGTTGTTTCCCTGGAATTCTCTTGCTTTTTCAATGATCTAACGGATGTTGGCAATTTGATCTCTGCTTCCTTTGTCTTTTCTAAATCCAGCTTGATCATCTGGAAGTTCTCGGTTCACATACCATTCAATCCTAGCTTGGAGAATTTTGAGCATTACTTTGCTAGCATGTTTAATGAGTATAATTGTGGAGTAGTTTGAACATTCTTTGGCATTGCCTTTTGTTGGTATTGGAATGAAAACTGACCTTCTCCAGTCCTGTGGCCACTGCTGAGTTTTTCATGTTTGCTGGCATATTGAGTGCAACACTTGAACAGCATCATCTTTTAGGATTTGAAATCACTCGACTGGAATTCTATCACCCCCACTAGCTTTGTTCGTAGTGATGCTTCCTAAGGCCCACTTGACTTCACACTCCAGGATGTCTGGCTCTAGATGAATGACCATGCCATTGTGGTTATTCTGGGTCATTAAGATCTTTTTTGTATTGTTCTTCCATGTATTCTTCCCACCTCTTCTTAATATCCTCTGCTTGTGTTAGGTCCATACCATTTCTGTCCTTAAGTGTGCCTATTTTGCATGAAATGTTCCCTTGGCATCTCTAATTTTCTTGACGAGATCTCTAGTCTTTCCCATTCTGTTGGTTTCCTCTATTTCTTTGCACTATTCACTTAAGAAGAATTTCTTATCTTCCTTGCTATTCTTTGGAACTCTCCATTCAAAGGGATATATCTTTCCTTTTCTCCTTTGCCTTTTGCATACACAAAAATAAATTCAAAATGGATTAAAGACCTAAATGTAAGGCCATAAACTATAAAACTCTTAGGGGAAAACATAGGCAAAACACTCTCTGACATCCTCACAGGAAGATTTATATGACCCAGCTCCCAGAGAAGTGGAAATAAAAGCAAAAATAAACAAATGTGACCTAATTAAACTTAAAAGATTTTGCACAACTAAGGAAACTATAAGCGAGGTGAAAAAGACAGCCTTCAGAATGAGAGAAATAGTAGCAAATGAAACAACTGACAAATAATCTCCAAAATATATAACATCTCATGTGCTCAATACCACAAAAATGAACAACCCAATCAAAAAGTGGGCAAAAGACCTAAACAGACATTTCTCCAAAGACATACAGGTGGTTAATAAACACATGAAAAAATGCTCAACATCACTCATTATTAGAGAAATACAAATCAAAACCACAATGAGGTATCTCATTCTGATCAGAATGGCCATCATCAAAAATTCTACGAACAATAAATGCTGGAGAGGGTGTGGAGGAAAGGGAACCCTCTTACACTGTTGGTGGGAATGCAAACTAGTACAGCCACTATGGAGAACAGTGTGGAGATTCCTTAAAAAACTGGAAATAGAATTGTTTATGACTCAGCAATTCCACTGCTGGGCATATACCCTGAGGAAACCAGAAATGAAAGACAAATGTACCCCAAAGTTCACTGCAGCACTGCTTACGATAGCTAGGACATGGAGGCAACCTAGATTTCCATTGGCAGATGAATTTATAAGGAAGTTGTGGTACATATACATGATGGAATATTACTCCGTTTTAAAAAGGAACACATGAGTCAGTTCGAATGAGGTGGATAAACCTGAAGCCTATAATACAGAGTGAAGTAAGTCCGAAAGAGAAAGACAAATACTGTATATGAATGCATATAAATGGAATCTAGAAAAACAGTACCGAATCCCTACATTAAGGGCAGCAAAGGAGACACAGATGTAAAGAACAGACTTTTGGACTCAGTAAGAGAAGGCGAGGATGGGATGATTTGAAAGAACAGCACTGAAACATGTAATTACCGTATGTAGAATAGATGACCAGTGCAAGTTTGATGCATGAAGCAGGGCACCCAAAGCCAGTGCTCTGGGACAACCCAGAGGGATGGGGTGGAGAGGGAAGTGGAAGGGGGTTCAAGATGGGAGAGACACATGTATACCTATGGTCATTTCATGTTCATACACGGCAAAAACCATCACAATATTATAAGATAATCACCTTCCAATTAAAAGAAATATATATACTTTTTTAAAAAAGAAGTATAAGTAATCCAAATTGATAAAGAAGTAAAACTTTTTGCAGGTGATATACATAGAAAGTCCTAAAGATGCCACCAGAAAACTTTTATAGCTAATCAATGGATTTGGTAAAGCTGAAAGTGAAAGGAAGTGAAAGTGTTAGTTACTCAGTTGTGTCCGACTCTTTGCCACCTTATGGACTGTAGCCTGCCAGGCTCCTCTGTCCATGGGAATTCTCTAGGCAAGAATACTAGAGTGGGTTGCCACGCCCTCCTCCAGGGAAACTTCCTCACCCAGGAATGAAACCCATGTCTCCTGCATTGCAGGAGGATTCTTTACCATCTGAGCCACCAAGGAAGCCTGGTAAAGCTGAAGAAAACAAAATTAATGCACAAAAATCTCTCGCATTCTTATACATTAATAAGGAAAGATCAGATAGAGAAATTAAGGAAACAATCACATTTACCATTGCAACGAAATGAATAAAATACCTAGGATAAACCTACCTAAAGAGGCAAAGATATGTTCTCATAAAACTATAAGGCAGTGATGAAAGAAATCAAATATGACCAAACAGATGGAGAGATATATCATGCTCTTGGATTGGAAGATTCAATATTGTGAAAATGACTGTACTACCCAAAGCAATCTACAGATTCAATGCAATTGCTATCAAATTACCAACGGCATGTTTCACAGAATTAGAACAAGAAAATTTTGCAATTTGTGTGAAAATACAACAGCCCCGAATAGCCAATGCAATCTTGAGAAAGAAATATGGGGCTGGAGCAATCAGGCTCCCTGACTTCAGAGAATACTACAAACTACTGTAATTAAGACTGTATGGCACTGGCACAAAAACAGAAATATAGACCAATGGAACAAGATAGAAAGTCCAGAGATAAGCCAGGGCACCTGTGGGCACCTATGACAAAGCAGGCAAAGATACACAAAGGAGAAAATAGAGCCCCTTCAATAAGTGGTGCTGGGAAAACTGTACAGGTATATGTGAAAGAATGAAATTAGGACATTCCCTAACATTATACATAAAATAGACTCAAAATGTATTAAAGATCTAAATGTAAGATGACAAGGTAAAACTCTTAGAGGAAAACATAAGAAGGTTATTCTTTGACATAACCCACAGCAAAATCTTTTCTGACCCACCTCCTAGAGTAAGGAAAATAATAAGAAAAATAAACAATAAGACCTGATTAAATTTTAAAGCTTTTGCACAGCAAAGAAAACTATAAACCAAATGAAAGGAGAATGCTCAGAATGGGAGAAAATAATTGCAAATGAGGCAACTGACAAAGGGTTAATCTCCAAAATGTATAAGCAACTCATACAGCTCAGCATCACATAAACGAACAACCCAATCAAAAAAAAAAAAAGGAGGGGGCGTGGACAGAAGACCCAAAAAGACATCTCTCCAAAGAAGACACACAGATGGCCAACAAACACATGAAAAGATGCTCAACATCACTAGTTATTACAGAAATACAAATCAAAACTGCAGTGAGGTACCACCTCACACCAGTGAGAATGACCATCGCGGAAAAGTTTACAAACAAATGCTGGAGAGGATGTGGAGACAAGGGAACCCTCCTGGACTGTTGGTGGGAATGCAAACTGATGCAGCCACTGTGCAGAAGGGCATGGAGGTTCCTTAGAAAAGTAAAAATATAATCATCATGACTGAGCAATCTCACTATTCGGCACATACCCTGAGAAAACAATACTTCAAAAGGATACATATATTAGTTTTGCCAAAAGTGTTTACTTTCATCTTAGGTTCAAAGGATTTGTTAACAAGATAAGCCACTTGCTATACACAAATAAATGATACAAATGTTTACTAGAGAGCTATCTAGTCTACTTTCAATGTACTAACATTAAAAGAAAACAAGAAATAGAAACAGCAGAAGAAAGCAATAGTACATACATCACCAAATCGGATTTGCCGACCTCCAGATTTAAACAACGCTGGGAAGTCCCACGTGACAGCAGTCCGGAGTTCCAGCTGGGAGGTCCCAGGCAGTGCCTCCGCTCCCTGGGTGAGATCGGACTGCTGTCTCTCAAGCCCCCGCTTATAATCCCCAGACCGCAAACCAATATCATTATTAGTTTGTGAGCAAAACTGCAGCTCTGGTATCATGCTAATTTTTATAATGCTGTTTGCTTTGTTCTGCGGATCTTGAAATGTTGCTAAGTTCAGGGAGTGGTTGGCCAGATCTCCTCCAGTGAGTGAAAGTCGCTCAGTCGTGTCCATCTCTCTGTGACCCCTTGCACTATATCCTCCAGGCCAGAATACTGGAGTGGGTAGCCTTTCCCTTCTCCAGGGGATTTTCCCAACCCAGAGATCAAACCCAGGTCTCCCGCATTGCAGGCGGATTCTTTACCAGCTGAGGCGCAAGGGAAGACCTCCTCCCAGAGATGAAACAAATGCCAAGAGCCGCTTCCTATCTATTGTCCTTCCTATCTATCTATTGTGTTTCTCTTCCAAAACTCACAGCAGGTGTGGCTGACACACACACAGCAGTAGTCAGGGCAGTGTCCAGGTAGGTCAGGAGCAAAATCAGAGACCCACTCTGCTCCTTTGCCTCTAAAGCCTGAACAAGACTACTTCTATTTTATTTTCCTATCAGTATCCTCGTGTTCACTGCAGCATATTTACAGTAGCCGGGACAAGGAGATGACCCAAATGTCCACCGACAGATGAGAGGATAAAGAAGTTGTGGTGCATATATACAGTGGAATATTAGTCAGTAAGAGGAACGAAGTAGGGTCATTTGTACAGACATGTATGGATGTAGCGTCTGTCATATCGAATGAAGTAAGTTAGAAAGAGGAAAACAAGTATCATATATGAATGCATATATGTGGAATCTAGAAAATGGTGCAGATGACTCTATGTCCAGGGCAGGAATAGACAGGCAAATTTAGAGAACAGGCTTGTGGACACATGGGCTCAAATTGGGGAAGCCAAATTAGATTTGGATTGGAAAGGAGAGGGTGGGACAGACTGGGAGAGTAGGATTGACGTATATACATGACAACATGTAAAATAACTAGTGGAAACCTGCTGTAAAGCACAGGAAGTTCAGCTCTGTTCTCTGTGATGACCTGGTTGGGTAGGATGGGGTGGGATGGGGTGGCAGTGGGAGGGAGGTCCAAGAGGAGGGGAATATATGTATATATATAACTGATACACTCCATCGTACAGCAGAAACAAATTACATTATATAATTGTGAAGCAATTATATTCCAATAAAAAAATGGAAAATATCAAGCCATTGATTTTAGATCCTCTCCTTGTCTTTTCACCTTAGTAAATTGTTGGCAAAGATACCGTAAGACTCAGAACCATTTTTAGCTTCTACAAAGCAAAAGATGGAAGAGTAAGATTATGATAAATATCATTTAGCACCATAGATTTTCAAAAGATCAACTGCATGATATGATGTTAAATATAGTTGAATGTGGTCCCACATCTCTGCACTGCTTTGCCAAGCTTCCGTCGGATGTGATTTGCAACAAGCAACATATTAAACCTCCATAAATAGTCATTATAATGTAAACACTGAACACGCCTTATTATAGCAGTGAAAGCAGCCTCTCCAAAATACATAAAACAGAAAACAAACCCTTGAATTACATCTCAGGGCAGAAGGTGGATTTGAATTTGGAGACATGCCAAATGGTAATTTTGGGCACAAATATTTCAGACAAAGCTGATGTATTATGAGTAATAACAGCATATGTTAGTTTCTAAGTCAGTTTGCATATGTCACAGGAAGAACACCCAATTAGTATATGAGGCCATTTACACTTCAACAAACTTATTAACAGTAAAAAATAACAGAGTACGTATAATCAAATTATACCTTCTATTTTAAATATACATAAAAATTTGACACAAAAGCATCAGTACAGAGAAAAATAGGATCTTGAATTAAATCATCAAATTGACTTCTTTTCTTTCTTCTTTTTCTTATTGTTTTATTTTCACATAGCTAGCTGCTATGGCTCTTGACAGTTCCCCTTTATCTAACTAAGCCTTGGAGGGTTAAAGAAGACAGTTGGCCTTTATGGTTTTCTGTGTCTGAATGTGCATGTCCCAAGGAGAGAAGGATCTTTGCAAGAAGCTATTAAGCCCCAGTGAGTGAGCATGTATGTGGACGGTCTGACTTACGTTCAGTAAAACAGATGGCATGTCCCAGAATTCCCAGAGCTGCCTCAGGCTTTTGCTGGTGTCAACCCTGTGGTAAATGGGTTTTCATAATGAATTTACTGTTAATTTTCACACACACACACAAACCATTAGAATCACATTAAAGGGCTGACTAAATGCCATCAAGACTCCAAGCACGACTGTCTTGTTCATTTGGAAGAAGCTCTGAAGAATCCAGAGTCTCCAATCAATCATTCATGACAATTTGCAGAGAGGAGAAGGCCTCTCTGTGCTTGAAGAGGGACAAATTTGGGGGCATTCCTAAATCCCACTCACAAGACCAAGTCTCCTAATTTTTGTCAGATAGTCAGAGTTACGGTCATTCCTCTCAGGGCCAAATATAGGGCATCTTATCAAACTAACTCGATTTTAAAATTTTTGTTTAGCCATTTCTCTTTAAAAATAGGTTTTAATAAATAAATGAAGCAAAACTCTTTGGTTTAAGTAGAAATGTAAATGTTTTGAGAAACAAATATTCCAAAGAGACTACCAACTATGTGCAGACTATCCGGAGGGCATGATAGCTTAACATAGATACTCTGAAGGTAGGCACAAAAAGCAACAGGGAGAGTCATGGAGACTGACGGACAGAGAGACAGATAAGAGCGTTATCAAAAGGAGACGTTCAAAGTGAGATTGAGGCAGGATATAGATGGGCTCCAGGTTACTTACAACTGGCCTCCTGTTCACATCTCCTGGGGTGAGAAGATGAGCTCCAGGCAGGATATTTATCACCACCCTCTGTTTACATTTCCTGAGGCAAGAGGCAAGAGAACGCCTCCAGGACTACATATTTATGACTGAACTCCTCCCTATATTTGGAGATCTGTGCTTGTGCTTAGTCACTCAGTCATGTCCAGTTCTTTGAGACCTCATGGACTGCAGCCCGCCAGGCTCCTCTGTCCATGGAGATTCTCCAAGCAAGCCCACTCTTGAGATAAAAACCATTAATAGTAATGGGGTAAATAACCAGACACTGGGCATTTTTATGGCAAGGACAAAGTGGGACTAAATCTTGTTGAAAGATCAAGAAGTCACACACTCCCCATCTTTAGAGCGAAGGGGATACTTTGCATGCACAAAATCTTTCATGAGGTCAAAAAGGCAGGGGATGCCAGACATATAAGCCTTGCTGTCCCCTGCCATAAGTCTCCACAGTGGGATTCATCTTAACTGAGGGGTGCAGCACACCCTGGGGAGGGTCCAAAGGTAAATTAGCCATAGGGGTCAAAACAAAATGCTTGGTCAAAAAGAAGACAAAGACCCGGAAGACTGCTCCCTTTTGTCAGAGGAGTGTGTAATTTCCTCGGTTCTGTCTCATCGCAACAAAAATAGAAGTGATGGCTGGACCAGTGTTACAGCCCTTGGACAGACCAGTGTTACAGCTCCATGTTACAGCTCAGTTTTATTTAGAAAGCAAAGAAAAATACATCTTCAAGGCATGAGGGCATGCTGACCCAAAAGACACAAAGAGAAGAAAGGCCTCCAGCCCGATTTTGGCCCCTCTTTTTATGTCTCTTCCTCCCCCCGGGCCTGTCCTATGTAAATTGGGCTAGCCAGGAGGGCTGTTTGTTTTACCTGAGGTCCTCACTCTGGTCCTCGGACCTTCCTTTATTCTATTTTTGCCGGCTTTTCCCTTCCTTATTTTTCAGACACCTCCATTCTGGACTCCTTTTTCCTATTCTAATTACCTAACACTTTTAAAGAATTTAAACGTCCCAAAGGTGCCATTCTCTCTCTGAGTTCTGTGCATATTTCCGCATGTACTTTTCTTTTCCAATAAACTTTACTGTTTTCTTTACCTTCTACCTCCTCACCTGAATTCATTCTTGACAAAGCAGGCATAAATGAGGGATTCAGGCCCTCACGCACGGCTGGTCCCTGTGGTCCAGTTGTTAGGACTTCGGTCTGGGAACCAAGATCTTGCTTCTAGCCACTGCTCGCTGCTGCATATTACCGCAAATCAAGAAAAACTATTTTCAGAAAATACCAAGGCTACTAGGACTGCTAAAAATAACAGCTACAATTAATTCTGTTGATTGAGCACCCATTATATTTCAAGCACTGTACTAGATGGTTTTCAAGCATTATCTTGTTTCTTTCTCATAAAAATGTCAAGAATAGAAGCTAAAAGCATTTGTAAATACTTCCTTCATGCCAAGTTCTGTTCTCACCCCCACACTATCACCCTCAAGCCATACTATTGTCCTTTCAGCATTTTAACACTTGTGCTCTTTCATGCCACTGAGTTTTCCTGTTTTAGAGTCATCTTGTGTCAGCTACACCCACCCTAGACTTATTTTTTTGGGGGGGTATCCCGTGCTTCTCCATAAATTTTCACTTAAAAATCATCTCCTCTGAGAAGTGTTAGGTTCGCAACTGTCTCAGTCAATTGCTCCTCTCTAATCCTCCTTCCAAGCTGTGTTCTTCTCTACCATGGTGGTAACTTGTTTAGTTCCTCGAGGCACTTTCGAGTGTGTATTTATTTTTGTCTCTTCTTTACTATAATAAAGTAAAGGTCAGGTTCCAGCTCCTTTTCAGTCCCCAGTCAATGCACAACACATAACAAGGAACCTGGCCCATGCCTAGTGTGCTTAATAACCATTCATTAGATGAAAAAATGTTCTAAATGCCTTGCATTAATTCTCTCATTTAATGAATGATCTTCCTGTGAGCTTACTGAGGACAATGTGCCCTTGGCCACACGGCTAATAAATGCCTATGGTAAAATCCAAAGCCAACCAGTTCTGTAGGACTTGAAAGGTTCTTGCTGGACCATGAAAAGACAGCCAGGATTCTTGGCCTCTGGAGGAGAAGAATTCAATCCAGGGCCAGAGAGGAGGCTTGATCACTCAGAGCTTTTGTGGATAGAGAAAGCTTCTGACATAGACATCAGAAGGGGGCAGAAAGAGTACCCCTTTGCTAGTGTTAGCAATGGAATTATATATTCTCTAATTAGTTATTACTAATAATTAATTAATAACAACTGAATTAAAAGAATATCTGTCTGGAAGTTGTAAAGACCTCACCAGACCCACTCCCATAATTCACATTTTAAGAAAACAGGATTAGCATTTGACAAGAGAAAGATCCTCTAGACCCACTCCCATAATATGCATTCTAAGATATTAGGATTAGTCAGAAGGTTTTCAGGAAGGAGAAACTGTCCTAAAGCTGGATACATTGTTGTTGTATAATCCCTAGTATAGAGTTTAAACTGAGTTGTGTAATTGACTAAGACTAAGGAATGCAGAGGAAAAAAGAAAAAAAAAAAAAAGTTTGTCCTTTTCTCCTCCTTGAGAATTCCAGACCCCTCTCTCCTTGGGGACCCCTAGACTTCTTATCAACCTGCCTAGGAGATGACTCTCTGACTTCAGACCATGACCTTATCCATGACCTTGCCTGTTTGACAAACTCACAGATTCATAACATCAGTTTGATATAGATATTTAGGATTGCGTTGTGTTTTTTAAAAGGATCTTTCACAATTTTGACCGATAGACAATTCCTTTCAGCGTTGCTTTAGTGCTACTTCTCTCGAGCGTTCATCATCTATATTCAGCTTCATAGCTCTTCAGCAACTTGGAGTAAAGCAGATCAAGAAAGGAAAAGGCAAGACACATGCTTCCACCATATATATAGCTCCTGCTATATACAAGCCCAGGGAATAAAACCCTCACCCTGTTTAAACACCTCAGTATGAGTTAAAGCCGCATGAACGATAGCAGTTTGTTACATGGAGCTTTGGTTAGAATTTGAAAGGAATCATTGCTGTATCTTACTGAGGCTTCTAACTTAAGCTAATAAGGGTATATGGGTTGCTTTAAATGAGAAGGCAATGAAGTTTCTGCTATGGGTTGAATTGTGCCCCCCCCCACCCCCCAACCCTTTAATTCATATATTGAAGCTCTAACTTCTGATGTAATGATATTTGACGGTAAGGCGTTAAGGAGTTTGTTAAGCTATGTTGTTGTTGTTGATCAGTCCCTCAGGTCTGTTTGACTCTTCGCAACCCTATGGACTGCAGCACGCCAGGCTTCTCTATCCTTCACTATCCTCTGGAGCTTGCTCAAACTCATGTCCATTGAGTCGGTGATGCCATCCAACCATCTCATCCTCTGTCTCCCCCTTCTCCTCCTGCCCTCAAATTAAGTTTAGATGTGGAGCCCTCATGATGGAATTTGTGCCTTTATAAAAAGAGACATCACAGGGCTTGCTTCCTCTCTCTCTCCAATGGAAGGCACCAAGGAAAGGCCATGTGAGGGCACAGCAAGAAGGCAGATACCAAAAACCTGAAAAATGGAACATTTCCTGCCATATCAGTAAACAAAGAATGCCAGAGTCATCAAAGTTTGCAGCTCCTGCATGAGCTGGTGAACTCTGCGGAAAGGCAGGGAGAAAAAGAATATATGATGCCACCCCCTACTGTGAATCCTGAGGAAACTAAGGCTGTGATAATAAAGAACTGGCCCCAGATAGCTGAGATGAAGATAAAAAAATGATTTCAGTGAGCCCAGACTCTTACATCTTCCCATACATAGAAAAGTACTAAATTTCTTAACTTGAGATATCTGGTTTTCTTTAACAATAATCTTATGACATTCCTGACTACCTCCCCTTTGTGACAAAATTCCTATGTGTCCTAGCTCCTCTCTTAACCTCCTTGGAGCAGTCTCTCAGAGCTATTTGAATGGCTGTTTCTCAGGCTATAGCCCTGATTTTGCCCCAAATAAAACTACTCACAATTCTCACATTGAGTCTTTCTTTTTTTTTTTTTTAACACATCCAAGGAGAGAGCTCTCAGCAGATACTGATCCTCAGTCACTTTGACTTCAAACTTCCAGTCTCCACAACTCTGAGAAACAAATGCCTATTGTTTAAGCTCCCCCGACTGTGGTATTTTGTTTATGGTAGCCCAAGCTGACTGGGTCAGTGTCCTCTGCCAAAAGCAAAACCCTATATAGGGTGAATACTACTATCACTTCTCATACTTCATCTCTTTGTGATTTTAGGTCATGTCCTTATGTTGCTATCTTCTCATAGTCATTCAGTTCTGTTCAGTCATTCAGTCATGTCCAACTCTTTATGACCTCATGGACAGCAGGCTTTCCCTGTATATCACCAACCCCCAGAGCTTACTCAAACTCATGTCCATTGAGTCAGTGATGACATTCAACCATCTCACACTCTGCCATCCCCTTCTCCTCCCGCCTTCAATCTTTCCCAGCATCAGGGTCTTTTTTAATGAGTCAGTTCTTCACATCAGGTGGCCAAAGTATTGGAGCTTCAGCTTCAGCATCAGTCCTTCCAGTGACTATTCAGAACTGGTTTCCTTTAGGATTGACTGGTTTGATTTCCTTGCAGTCCAAGGGATTCTCAAGAGCCTTTACCAACACCACAGTTCAAGAGCATCAGTTCTTCAGTACTCAGCTTTCTTTATGGTCCAACTCTCACATCTATACATGGCTACTGGAAAAACCATAGCTTTGACTATATGGACCTTTGTAGGCAAAGTAATGTCTCAGCTTTTTAATATGCTGTCTAGGTTTGTCATAACTTTTCTTCAAAGGAGCAAGCATCTTTTAATTTTATGGCTGCAGTCATCATCTGCAGTGATCTTAATAGTCATTGACCTTTGGGATATTGGGGAAATTTAATAGAATAGAGACCACTTGCATATTCGTTTCTAAATATTTGGTGACATAGCATTTCCCATATTACTGGATCTGAGCATTTTACATGATAGGAAAAAATTATTTAAAAAGTTTTCACAAAACCTTTGGTGGTTGGTGGTTTAGTCGCTAAATCATGTCTGTCTCTTGTGACCCCAGGGACTCTAGCCTACCAGGCTCCTCTGTCCATGGAATTCTCCAGGTGAGAATACTGTAGTGGGTTGCCATTCCCTTCTCCAGGGTATCTTCCTGACCCAGGAATCAAACCCTGGTCTCCTGCACTGCAGGCAGATTCTTTACCAATTGAGCTACGAGGGAAGCTTTGTAATATTATGTCATATTTTTCTTACAATCTCAGCTTTATTTTATATCTATATGAAAAATGAGAAGAGGTTCTTAAATATATCATATCTTCTATGATAGTCTAAAACTTTTATCTCTGAATGTCACTGTGGTTTAAAAACTAATGATTTTAAGCTCTGTAACTTCTTAACTTTAAGAAAGTGTCCCCAAGCATAAACTAACTACACTGGAGGGGGAAAAGCACAAATTAAAGCAAAACTGTGTATAAATCCAGCTATTTTCCCTTAGAATAAACAGATACACATAAAGATAAATACAGAGAATAAAATGTGGATATTCCTAGAATTTTCAAAGAAGAATGTTCAAATCCTTGGTTATCTTAACCAGAGTTTAAGAAGAAGAACTTTGAGGAAAACCTTCTATATCACAGAGTTGCTTTAGGCTTTAAATTACTATAATACTTTGAAGGAGGCAAACAAAAACTGATCATTTATATTTTATCCCTAAACATTTTAGACACTCTTTTACATGGCTCAACTTCACTGTCTCCATTTTGTCAGCTCCATCTTAGGCCCCACCCATTTCTAGATGACTAAGCCTTAGCCTTCTCATAAGAAATGTATCCAAGACCTATGTTTCCTTAAACCTTTACCCTGCCTTCATCTGATATGAAAACTGGAAGAATGCCTTTTGCTGATGCAGATAGTGGCCATGAGATCCCTGGAGGGTACAGATGTGTTTCTCCCTAACGGTCACACTCTACTTTTAGCTTTGACCCCTTGAAGTCCTCCTGTACCCCTTTCAGCACAGAGTGCAGCTGCAAGCGCTTATGGACCATCATCAACCCAATCCCGCCCTCATTTTTTTTTAATTATTTATTTTAATTAGAGGCTAATTACTTTACAATATTGGAGTGGTTTTTGCCAGACATCAACATGAATCAGCCACAGGCGCACATGTGTTCCCCATCCAGAACCCTCCTCCCACCTCCCTCCCTCTCCCATCCTTCAGCGTCATCCCAGGGCACCAGCCCTGAGCACCCTGTCTCATGCATCGAAGCTGGACCAGCAATCCACTTCACATATGACAATATACACATTTCAATGCTACCCTCTCAAATCATCCCACCCTCACCTTTTCCCACAGAGTCTAAAAGACTGTTCTTTACATCTGTGTCTCTTTTGCTGTCTCACATATAGGGTCATCATTACCATCATTCTAAATTCCATATATATGCGTTAGTATATTGTATTGGTATTTTTCTTTCTGACTTACTTCACTCGGTATAATAGGCTCCAGTTTCATCCACCTCATTAGAACTGATTCAAATGCATTCTTTTTATTGGCTGAGTAATATTCCACTGTGTATGTGTACCACAGCTTTCCTATCCATTCGTCTGCCAATGGACAGCTAGGTTGCTTCCGTGTCCTGGCTATTGTAGACAGTGCTGCGATGAACATTGTGCACACTCCTTTGCAAAGTGGCTCTGCTGCTCCTCCCATACAGAGATGGAGTCTGTTTCTCTATTCTCCATTATCTTAAAGTTGAGCTGGCCTTGTGGTGGAAGTGACATTTCTAAGTTCCTGATCATGAGCCTTAAGAGACCCTGCAACTGCTGCCTTCATTCTCTTGGATCTTAAGACTTCCAGGTTTTGAAGAAGCCCAGCCCTCAGCTAACTCACCAACTGAACACAGCAACATAAGTGAACCTAGGGGAGCCCAGCAGAGTCCAGCCAACAAATAGAATTGCAAGAAATGATAAATCACTATGTTTTGGAGTTAGTTTGTTAGGAAGAAATGGATAATTAACATAGTACATCTGACTGCCAAAAAGATATTTCTGTTGATCCAATATGTCCGACCTGTAAGTTCCACTTGCCCCCGTCCCAGGTTTTGGTAGGCAATAAAATATAGTATATTGTAATAGTAAGTTAATATATTAATTTTCTCTTTTCATATTATAGTATTTTTATTGATGATATGTGAAATTAATGCTTTACTGGAAAAGAGAGTTTTATTGGTAAAAATTTTGAGAACCATCACAAATTGGCAAAGTATTTGGAGAATTGAAACTTCTGATTCCCCTTCTGGTGGCGTCTTACAGATACCTGCTTACTCCAGCTGAAACTAGAGATTAGTTCTCTGGACTCAAGGTTAGAACCCTGCAGTGTAATTTTCACTGGAAACTGGCAGGCTTACATTATAGAGAAAGTAACTTTTTCATGAAGAAATTTCTGTTTATCTCCCGAGAATTACTTCAAATCACTGACATTGTTATTCTTTCCTAAACACACTGGCCTTCTGAGTCCCTTGAAGGGACTTCCTTAGTTGGTTCCTACATTTTTAATATCTTTATATAGTGTTAATTGGAGAAAGCAATGGCACCCCACTCCAGTCCTTTTGCCTGGAGAATCCCATGGATGGAGGAGCCTGGTGGGCTGCAGTCCATGGGGTCACTAGGAGTCGGACACGACTGAGTGACTTCACTTTCACTTTTCACTTTCATGCATTGGAGAAGGAACTGGCAACCCACTCCAGTATTCTTGCCTGGAGAATCTCGGGGACGGGGGAGCCTGGTGGGCTGCCGTCTGTGGGGTTGCACAGAGTTGGACACGACTGAAGTGACTTAGCAGCAGCAGCAGCAGCATAGTGTTAATTTCAACTGATTTATCACTTCACTCATCCCTTCAACAAACACGTATTAAACATAACATTGAATGAACCAGGAATACAATGATTACTATACAGCTGATGCTTTACCTTAAAAGCATATAAATGAACAATTATGATAAAATACTGTCAGTGTAACCTTAGAGGAAGGAATGGGTAGTCATCTAATGTAAACTGGGTGAATTGTAAAAAAGACTTAAGACTCCATTATGTGACTACTGCTGACAGTTTTTAAGCCAAACACCTCTCATTTCCCCTTCGGCCCCACATCTGGGCAAACTTATAAGCAAGCTTGAGTGCTTCCTCCTTTGTTATGGATAGTTCAAGAACATTTTTCCTGAAAAAGTGAAAGCTGCTCAGTCGCGTCCAACTCTTTGCGACCCCATGGACTGTAGCCCACCAGGCTCTTCTGCCCATGGAGTTCTCCAGACAAGAATACTGGATTGGGTTGCCATTTCCTTCTCCAGGGGATATTCCCAACCCAGGGATGGAACCTGCATCACTTATGTCTCCTGCATTGGCAGGCAAGTTCTTTACCACTAGCGCCACCCTGACCATACCCCCTAAATTCTATAAAAATCTCAAATTCATCTCCTTCCATTGATCTTTCAAATAATTTTTTTTTTACCAGAGTAGGAGGCTTGCCCTGCTACCCACAGAAAGCTGGTTGTGTAAGCAACAAACATTTTCAAAACATCCGGGTGCCTATGTTCCACCATCAGTATCAAACCAAATTTTGAGTAAATGTAGCTATCTTGTGACCACAAACAGGTGATCATAAAAGATAGCCTGGATGATATTTGAATAGCATTTTAAACTGTGTGTACTTCGCATGTGGGATTATAATTTTTTTTAACCTGTTTATGTCTTGCCCAGAGATATCTAATATCTTGTGTGTGTGTGTGCACGCGTGCGCGCATGTGCGCGCCTCCTAAGTGGCTTCAGTCATGCTGGACTCTTCATGATCCTATGGGTTGCAGCCCTCCAGGCTCTTCTGTCCAGGCAAGAATATTGAAGTGGGTTGTCATGCCCTCCTCCAGTGGATCTTCCTGACCCAGGATCAAAACCATGTCTCTTGTGTCTCCTGCATTGGCAGGTGGGTTCTTTACCACTAGCACCACCTGGGAAGCCCATCTAATATCTTAAAGGTAAGAAATTACTCATTCTTGTATACATATCAACCTGCATGGTACATGGAATGTAATACATGATCAAATACTTTTTGATCACATGAATGATTTCTTTTAAAAAAAGAAATTAAAAAAGGATTGTGAAATTTGAGTACAAATGCATATTTTATTAATTTTTGGATCTTCTGAACATTTAATGAAATTAAATCAATTATCCATAGAAAGAAAATCAGTTTAAAAACTGGATAAGGAATATACTACAGTAAGAATAACCTAGAAAAACTAAACCTGAAGATATAAATTCACACATCTGGCAGTGATTCATAATTGAATATCATTTTGTCTGTAGTTATGATGGTTCTTATCAGCCCCATTCCAAAACTAAAAATAGCTGAGCAGTATAACTACTGCCACCATCACTTTATCCCAGCTCCGTACGTGCAGAATGAAAGATTTTAGCTACAGTTCACTCTGGTAGCATTTCACAGGAAATTTCAATGAAGGAGCTGAAAGAAAATAATTACCCAAGGAGCCTTAGGCTTGAAGAGAAATCTCTTTATGAAGTGTTTCTAAAGGAAATGTGTGAGGAGCAACTTGGACGATGAGACTGTTTTCTTCTATGACTACGTGAGTATATTTCAGAAACAGTATAAATCTGTGAAACAAGGACACTGAAATTTTCCATGATGAAAGAGACTAAATACAAATTTTCAGTCTTAGGAAATCCACCCAAGAGGAAATGAATAGGGATACTATGTATCAGATACTTTCTGACTCTGACAAACCCATGTGGATCAAAAGTTATGGTGAATTTGACATGGTGCTTTGCCGTGTTACACTCAGTTCCGGTTTGAAGAATAGCACTGTAGATCCGGTATATACCCGCAACACTCTGTGATCATTGCACAAGCCCGAATAAAGCAAATGATGAACACATACGTGCCAAAGGCTTAGAGTACAGGGCTTTTCTCAAATACTTGACTAAAGAAAGCCTTTGTGACTGTGCTTCCAAACTGTAGTATATAAAATGAAAGTGGATGATTGTTCAAAAATTCTTAGTCTAAATTCACCCCAAAGAAACTCTAATCCTCTAGATTTGGGGTAGAGTGCTTAACTCCACGTATGTAGAAAATACCCATAGTGATTCTTGTGCAGATATTGTAAGGATCACATTTCAACCAAGATTTAGGAGAGACCTGGCACCATCATTTGCTTGGTTTTAATTGAATAAGCCTCTACTCTGGTGAGGCTCACACTACTTCCATCTTTTCATTGGCAGAGTGGAAAGGAGCGATTGGAAAATTAGGTTCATGCAAGATACAGGTTGTATGTCAATTCTGTTTTTGGCAATTACACTGCTACTGTTAAATTTTAATGCCAGAGCCAAAGCAAAAGGCATGGGTCCAAGCTCCAAGAAAAGCTGATATATGGGAAGAACTGTGTTTGACTTCATGAACACCAGTTAGTTTCACCATGTCTGTGTCTTTGGAGTGGGGTGATGAGGGGAGGGCCCTGGTCATCCACACATGCTTAAGGCACATTGTTCAGCTTGTATCCCCAAACCACATCACCATTCTCATCCCTGCCCTCAGCAGCACTCTGAACTCCAAAGAGAGTTCTAACCAATCTTCCAGGTGGTGCTAGTGGTCAAGAACCTGTTTGCCAATGTGGGAAATGTAAGAGACACAGGTTCCATCCCTGGGTTGGGACTATCCCCTGGAGGAAGGCATGTCAATCCACTCTGGTATTCTTGCCTGGAGATTCCCATGGACAGAGAATCCTGGTAGGCTACAGTCCATAGTGTCACACAGAGTTAGACATGATGGAAGCAAACAACTTTCATCAAAATTTATTCTGCGCTTTGTTTTCTCTGGCCCTTGATGACAATGTCATGTGTGTGTGTTAGTCACTCAGTCGTGTCCTACTCTTTGCGACCCCATGGACTGTAGCCTGCCAGTCTCCTCTGTCCATGGAATTCTCCAGGCAAGAATACTGGAGTGAGTGGCCATTGCCTTCTCCAGGGGATCTTCCAGACCCAGGGATCGAACACAGATCTCCTGCATTGCAGACAGATTCTTTACCATCTGAGCCACCAGGGAAGCCCAACAATGTCATAAGCTTATCAAATGAATTAGTTCTTTCTAAGACTAACACAATGCATTGCAGGGCTTACATGTATTCTTCCTTTCTTATAATATTTACTCCACCCTAAATAAGTGTTGCAGTCCATGGGGCTGCAAAGAGTCAGACATGACTGAGCGACTGAACAACAACAAAGTGGTTAATGCTGAGAATCTCAGGCCTCGTAAAAGAATAATACTGTAAAATAATTAGCCTCCAACTAAAATAAATTAATTAATTTTAAAAAAGAATAATGAAGTATATGTTGGGACTCAGAAGACAGCTAGAGAGTCCTAAAATCATGGGGTCGGTCACGCTAGCCAACTTTCTCCTCATCTGCTCAACTACCTGCCTTTACCCTCAGTTTCTCCTCCTCCCCCAAAGCCGTCCTGTGGCCGGGCCTGGCATCCACTGCCCTCCCCTCCTCACACTCTCTCAGGCTTCATCAGCCTGAGGAAAGGCACCTTTATTTAAGCAACAGATCTCTCACTATTACTACAAATTCAAGAAAATAGGGAGCAGAGGAAGCTTGAGAACTCTGTAGGATATAAATCAAGGTGTAAGGAAGTGTGGAAATAGGGGTGTTAAATATGGAAGTTGAGGAAAACACACTCTAGTCTAAAAGAATCTGCCTTTCCTCACTTTTCTACCCTCATAAGGCCATAAATTGCTTTAAAACCAAGAAGGGGAAAAAGGCAGCTCTAGTAGCAAGGGAGATAAAGACATAATCCCAGCTTTTTTAATTGAATCATTTTATTTTTTAATGCAACGATTGTTCTTGTTAAGTATAAATTCTCACCAACTTACTTATTAGCCAATTTCTAAATGTGGCCACAAAAACACAAGGTAACAAAAAATAGGAAAAAAAATACTAAAAAGCTTTCTATACTTGGTGGAGAGGATGGTCTTTATTATTAAGGAGAGAAAGGAAATAAGTTTGACCAAAATGACCTTCCTAGTGTGGAATCAGTAGAAAATCAGTGAGGATTTTTACATAATGGGCACCCTGAAAGCCATCATTTCAAAGCACTTAGCTCATTTGTGCAGCAACCTGCTATTCTTTTCTTCCTAGTAAACAAAAAAACAAAGACAAACGTGGAAAGCTCTCACTGCAGTTAGCATCAGGGCTCTGTTCTGCGTCTGTCTGGGTGACAGTTGGTAGAACTAAGCACATCTCTGTTGTTATTTTCTTTAAAACAATATCACAGTTAAAGGAAAGCTAACTAATTCAATTCTATCTTTATAACAGGAAGGCTAATCCTTAGAAACCATCACCAGAATATAATGTCTCAGCTTTCAAATAGCCATTGATATACTGCAAACCCATCCCTGACCATTGCACTATGTTTCACGGCCAGAATCTCATCTCAGTAGCCAGATATGGCTGTAATATCTATGCTAAGCTGCAGTCTCTAGCATTAAAATACTTTAGCCAGACAGTCCACAATTATTTACCATGTTTTTGATGCAAAAGCATGTTAAACAGTGGGTCAGCCAAAAAGTTCACATGGGTTTTTTGTAACATCTTACAGAAAAACCCAAGTGAATGCTTCAGCCAACCTAACTTACCCAATCCTAGCAAGCCCAATTTTCGGACATAAAAAGGAAGTTTTAACTTAGAAGAAATTTATAACTCCCTGCTATGCACTTGTGTTCCCCTAACCCCCAGTGTAACTGGTATGTGGAGGCTGAGCATATGGGGAAGTAATAAAGGTTAAATAAGGCCATAAGGGTGAAGACCTAAGCTTACAGGATTATAGGATCCTTCAGAAGAGAAACCAGAAAGCACTCTCTTTCCAACACGTGAGGGCATGTGAGGGCAGCAAGAAGGTAGCTGTCTGCAAGACACAAAACAAGCTCTCACCAGAAGCTGAGTCAGGCGCTACTTTGGTCTTTGACTTCCCAGCCTACTGAATTTTGAAAGATAAATGTCTATTGTTTAGTTCTCTGGTCTGTGCTATTTTATTACAGGAGCCTGAGCTTACTAAGACATTCTCATTAGTCACCATGCCTGCCACTCTATCTTGGGACATGACACCCACCTTCTGCCATACATCTTATCCTCTTTCCTTAATTTATTCCTATTCTCAGCACATATTTTCATTTAACTTAAAATAAAGGTATTTAAAAATTATTCCATTTATTTTGTCTTCCCCAGTAAGAATGTCAGCTCCATAAGGGCAGGGATTTTTTTTTTTCCTGCTTTATTCACTGCCATATCTCCAATACCTGGAAGAGAGCCTTATCTTCTTGTTCTTTGAGCAGTAACCCTTAAAATGCTGGAGAATATTGAACTCAGCCTAGAAACTCAGAAAAGACAAACAACAGTATATAAACGAAGAGCCAAACAAATTCACAAATTAAATTACATATTAATTAAAATTAGAACAAGAAAGGATTTGAACTTGGTGTTTAAAGGACTGCATAAAAGCAGTGTTGCAGCAAAAAGTAGCTTTATTAAACTTCTGTAAATTGACACACAACACTTCACAATTTTAGGCTGAAATTTTGTAAGAATAAATTACAAAGATTATTGAATCCAGTAATTTTCAACACTTAATACTCTGTAGGTCAGTCTAAGCAAGCAAAGTGTACTATTTGCTCTTCAGTAAGTACTTTGAAATAATAGACAGAAATCCATTTAAACACAGTAATCATATTTCAGTTTATTTTCCATGTAAATTGGTTGTTATATGCTGAGTCAGTGCAAAGAATTATTTAAAAAGCAATTAAATGTATTGAAAAACATAAAAATATAAGTGTGACATATCAGATGATATGATTTGTAACTAAAAATCTCTAGATTGTGCAAGCCTCAGTAAACTCCCTATTGAAAAACTGGCAATGAAATCACCATCAAAAGGATAGTCTATGTTGAATTAGATGATCATCCCACACAATGTAGAACATGCACCTCCAGTCATATGTACATTCAAAACATATTAACATATTGGGTAAACACTAAATGCATAAATCTGCTTATAGGATTTTGCATGGTAAAAACAAGGGCCATATGAATGTTTGTTATACATTTGCGAGGGACCATTACATCACTTGGCAGATATTAGAATTTTCTCTTACAGATGTCCAGAAAAACACCTAAATGACCTAAAATTAAAGCCTTTTAATTTTTCTTGCAAACTCTTTCTCAAACTCACTTCAAAGTACTTGGCTTTTTGTTAACTGGTAATTTCTAGAACAGCTAAAATGCCTTAAGATTAATGCATGTATCTATATCTATTTTTGAAAGTGATATTTCTTCATAGGTAAATCAAATTACTAGGTAAACATATGAAACTATGTGATTTAAAATATATGTAGAAACATGAAAACAATAACTTATACAAGTCAGCCTAGCCTGTGGTTTTACTTGTCAATTACTCTGTTGATTTAGTGGGTTTACAGATAAGCACTTATCTAAGCTCTTCTCTAACAAAGGAAAAAAATAAAGTATTCTATGGAGATCTATCTATCTTAGACAGATAAATGTATTATATTATATTGACTATCTCTCTGAAATAAGAAAGTCTCAAACTACTATAGCTAATCCTACACTGGAACAGCACAAAGTTATTCTGCTGGTGATATTTTCTCATCTATAAATCATATTTGTGAAAAAACATAAAATGTACAACTTCCACATTTTCTGGTTCCAACAAAACTTAGGCTGAAAATGGAGACTTTTATGGGTGGGGATATGCAAACTAGGGCTAAGGTCTGAAGACCCCAAACATTTTTAATAGTCACAACAAAAACTAAAGTCAAGAACTTGATTCCACTGGGATACCAGTGATGTAAAAACATTCCTGAAGACTTCCTTGCATGGAAAGACATGAAGAAGAATGGTTTCCAATTTGTCATTTGTTTTTGTTTGACTTACTTTCTGTGAATTTCATATCATATTACATGAATATTTCATGGCTTACTGATATTTAATGGCTTTTTTTGGTAGGGGAAAATGGCACACTTGATAAGTTGTTTCTTTGTATTAGTTACATATGATCCTGCATTTTTACAAATGACTTGCAAATGTTCTAAATCTCCTATAATAGGACAAAGTACTTCTCACTTTTACAAATCAACTTATAACAAAACTAAATTAACACAAAATATTGTGGTATAAATAAAGGAAATAAATTCATGTTTATCTTTCAGTACATGAAAACTAAATGCATACCGATTTTTATAAAATAACTATACAGTAACCTACAAAGTGAATTTACTTACTGACAAAGATTAGATAAAATTGTTGGCAAACCTTGAGCAGTGGTTATGCAGTTACAAAGTTACACACATGTCGTAAAGGTCATTTGTAGGTTCTACACAACAAAAAATTTGTGCAAAACACTTGACTATGGCCTTTTCAGGGAAGTTGCTAAAGAAAAGAACGGTACTGCAGCAAAAGAGTCTCAGATTTCACTGGGGTCACTGAGTATGCTCAAATTCTGAAATAGAAAAGGAAGAAATTAGCACTTGCTACTTGTTGCTTTCTTGTTTAGTCTCTAAGTGCATGTCCGACTCTTTCGTGATCCCATGGACAACCCCTGGACTGCAGCTGGCCAGGCTTGTCTGTCTATGGAATTTTCCAGGCAAGAATACTGGGTTTGTTTTGTGTGTGTGTGTGTGTGCTCAGTCACTCAGTCATGTCTGACTCTTTGTGACCACACAGATTGTAACCTGCCAGGCTTCTCTGCCCATGGAATTTTTTAGGCAAGAATACTGGAGTGGGTTGCCATTTCCTCCTCCAGGGGCTCTTCCCGACCCAGGGACTGAACTTGCATTTCCTGGGGCTATTGCATTGGCAGGCGGATTCTTTACCACTGAGCCACCTGGGAAGCCCCACTTGCTACTTAACTTGAAGTTGATAACCTTAGGTAAAAGAACATTAGAAACTGAAGCAAGCTGTCTAGTCAAGCTAAGAAAATGGATATTCTCCGAGGCATGAGAGGATAGAAGTTTATAGCTCCAAGTGCCAGGTCAGACTGCTGACTTTGAAACTGGCTCTACCACTTACAGATGGTATAACTTCCCTGAACCTCAGTTTCCTTATTTCTAACAATAGGTTAAATAATAGTATCTACTTCATAAGCTTGTGGTGAGTTTAGTGAAGAAATATAGGTAAAGCTCTTAGCATAGTCTTGGAACATAATGAGCACTCAATGAATGTTCATAATATATAATATTTAGTAGTAGTAGTAGTAGAAATAATACTAGCATTATTATTTTTAATTTTTATTACTTTGTAAATGCATACTGTTCTGGTTGCATGTAATGAGGATGACCCAAGAAGACAATAAATGCTGTTTCAGGAATAAGGAAAGGCAAAACAATTGAAGATTAAAAAAAAAAATTGTGGGAAATCAAATTTCTAGGAATAGTTCTAAAATTAACCATACAGCCCAGTATTAGAAGATAACTTTGACACTTCAGACCATGTGAGCGCTGGGTTCTGCAAACAGCATTTTCAAAAATGGCAATATGAGCTTAGAGTAAAGGGTATCAGAGCAGTTAAAAGCTATTTGGTTACATTTAGAGTTCTTGTATTTGATAGAGGCAGATTCCAACTTCCAGGATAGTGGATCCTGGAAGATGCACTTAGTTTATAATCAAGCAGTTAGCACTTAATAGGTGATCACCAGATCCTTTAAACAGTGATATTGCTGGAAACTCCAAATTCTTAAACAATGTTCATACGCTGTCCAAAAAAGGAATGAAAACATATCTTTGCTTGTAGCAGAGGACTCTGAGGAGGGGACACATTTTAATAGGTTTTCAGATACAAATGGGACAATAGTCTAATATAAAAATCACAAAACTCTTGATTCTACATTCCAATTTTCTTATGATTCTGGCATACCAACTTGTTCAACTCACCTTCTTTAAATGCATGTTACTTATCGCAGCAGAAACTGATTCAAAAAAAATTGGTTTCTCTGAATCTAGGTTTCCACAGTATTTCATTGCTTTTATCAAGGAAGCTATAAGAAAGCACAAGTGATATAAGGATTCATGGAGCAGCAGAAGGATCAGGTCCAGTGTTAGTCACGGACACTCCCTTACCTGTGCAATGCACCAAGGACACATCCACACTCCTGTTCTTACAGTCCGTGTAAACCTGGAAGAATTAAAATAATACACCCATAATTAATTCAGGATAGCTGACAGGAAGAAATAAGAAGCTCAGAAGGGAGAATTTCTAATTAAAAAAAAAAATGATGTTGTACCACCAGGGGTGGCACTGTAACACAATCAGGCGTACTCTGACTCACTTCTAAAAGAGATGGTCTTCGTGAAGGAAGCTGAATGCCAGCAAGGCCTTTACCTTTTATGTAACTCAGTTTTGCTGCTTACATTTTCCACTTTATTTAATAAAAATAAACACACCACCTTTCCTTCCCTGTAAGAATAATATAAAATTGTTTTCAACCGTCTTATTGGAAGTCAGGGACCCATTTGTGAAAATGATGAAATCTTCTTAGTGTTTTGCTATTTATATATATCCATGGTGTCTCTAAACTCTAGCCATGGATGGTAAATTGAAAACCTCACTACAATCAAAGTCAAGTTTGATGCCCACCTTCCATTTTTATGGTCCATCAAGATGAGAGATCCTAACTAATTTTCTTGGCATACTGCAGGGTCCTGCCTTCTTTAAGTCCTAGAAATTCTCAAGTAGTAGCAACTTGAGCAAGCAAATACTTAAAATCTAGATCCTAGAACTAGTTATCCAGCCAAGATATGGACCCAGAATTTGTCTATCTTTAAAGTCTATGTTCTTAACACACATATCATAATTTACTGTAATCATAATGAAATAAACAGTGATAAGGAAACTAAAAGTGGTAAACTAATACAAAAT
Source organism: Okapia johnstoni (assembly GCA_024291935.2). Lineage (NCBI taxonomy): Eukaryota > Metazoa > Chordata > Mammalia > Artiodactyla > Giraffidae > Okapia > Okapia johnstoni. The sequence continues at coordinate 7,525,255 of CM044309.1, read as the reverse complement.
GGCTGGTTGTGTATACAGAAGCACAAATGTCACTTTATTCAAATTTATGCATCAGTTGACTTATTCCTTCATTCTATTGTGTAGCACTTTTAAATAAGACAAATTTAAAAAATTTTCTTTCTTAGCATTCCCAGTACTTAGATTATTTGAATTCTTCTGAACTTTCAACCTTAGATCTTAAACTCAGTGGGAATAGTTAACCACTTCCTCATATTTACTAACTCTAAGTCTTGATTTGCAGTATTTAGAGAAGGTAGCTCATAAATCGGAGAAGGCAATGGCACCCCACTCCAGTACTCTTGCCTGGAGAATCCCATGGATGGAGGAGCCTGGTGGGCTACAGTCCATGGGGTCGCTAAGAGTCGGACACAACTGAGCAACTTCACTTTCACTTTTCCCTTTCATGCACTGGAGAAGGAAATGGCAACCCACTCCAGTTTTCTTGCCTGGAGAATCCCAGGGACGGCGGAGCCTGGTGGGCTGCCGTCTATGGGGTCACACAGAGTCGGACACGACTGAAGCGACTTAGCAGCAGCAGCAGCAGTAGCAGCAGCAGCTAATAAATACTGGGGTGTATTCAAAAACAAAGTTTAAATAAATTGGATAACAAATATACATAATGGCTTTTCCCAGTAAAAGTACAATCCTAGTCTAGTGTTTCTCAAAACACGAACCTTGGACAATAAACAATCTATGTTGTTTATCATCCATAAACAACCTATGCTGTTTAAAATGAAGATTCCCAGGCCAGGACTAGGATTCAGAAGCCCGTATTTTTTTTCCTTCCATTTTTATTGAGTTATAATTGGCATAGAGCTCTGTATAAGTTTAAGGTGTACAGCAAAAGGATTTGACTTGCATACAACCTGAAATGATGACCGCGATAATTTTAGTGAATGTTGATCAGCTCATATAGACACAAAATTAAAGAAATAGAAAAAAAGATATTTTTTCTTTATCATGAGAACTCTCAGGATTTATTCTCTCAACAACTTTCATATGTAGTATAGAACTGTGTTAATTATATGTATGTTATACCTAAAACCCAAGTACTTATTTATCTTATAACCAGAAGCTTGCACGTTTAACTGCATTAATCCAGTTCCCCCCTTCCTCAGCCCTTGCCTGTGATTACCACAAATCTGATCTCTTTTTCTATGAGTTTTTGTTTCTTTGTTTCTGGAGTATAACTGGCTTACAATACCATGTTAGTTCCTGTTACACAACATAGTGTTTCAATATTTCTAAACATTTCAACCCCATGCTGGATCACAGCCTTGTTGTGGTGAAGGGGCTTGTGTAGCTCAATGAAACTATGAGCCATGCTGTGCAGGGCGACGCAAGATGAATTGATCATAGTGAAGAGTTCTAACAAAATGCGGTCCCCTGGAGGAGGAAATGGCAGCCCACTCCAGTATTCTCGCCACAAGAACTCCATGAACAGTATGAAAAGGCAAAAAGATATGATGCTTGGAAGATGAGCTGCCTGAGCCAGAAGGTATCCAACATGCTACTGGAGAAGAGTGGAGGGCGATTACGAATAGTTCCAGCAAGAAGGAAGCAACTGGGCCAAAGCAGAAACGACACTCAGTCGTGGATGAGTTTGGCGGTGAAAGTGAATGCTGTGAAGAACGATATTGCAGTAGGAACCTGAAATATTAGGCCCATGAATCAGGCGTGAGATGAAATATTTCCTGCCATATTGGTGGGCGAGAAATGTCACAGCCACCAGCAATTTCCAGTCTCCTAATGGGAATGAGGGCTCCCAAAAGGGAACACAGTGCCTGCGATCCAGCAGATGCCGCCACACCCCATGACTGCGGAGGAGCCTGAGGGAATACAAGGAGCAGCCATCCACCACATCTGCCACGCCGTATGGTGAGCAGGGACTCAAGGATGTAAACAATCAGGGAACAGGATTTGGCCCCAAATAGCGGAAGTATATACGAAAGGAATAAATTCAGTGGGCCCAGAGGCTTGCATCTTCCCAAACACAGAAGAGTGCTATATTCCTTTACTTGATATCTAATTTTCCTTAACATCACAATAATCTTTGATGTTCAGACTGCCTGCCGCCTTTGTTTCAAACTCGTTTATAGCCTGACTCCCCCCTCCCAGCCCTCTGGAGCAGTTTTCTCCAGGCTACAGAGCTGCTGGCTCCTGGGCCACATTCCCACCAAATAAAATAACTCTCTACTTTCAGGTTGTGACTAATTTTTTAGTGGACAAAGGTAAATGGGATATGGTCAAGCAGGAGATGGCAAGAGTAAACATAAACATTTTAGGAATCAGTGAACTGAAATGGACGGAATGGGACAATATAATTCAGATGACCATTATATCCAATACTAGGGGCAAGAATTCCTTAGGTGTAGCCCTCATAGTAAACAAGAATCCAGAATGCAGCACCTGAGTGAACCTCAAGAATGACAGAATGATCTCAGTTCGTTTCCAAGGCAAACCGTTTAATATCTCAGTAGTCCAAGTCTGTATCCCAATCACTGATGCTAAAGAAGCTGAAGTTGACTGGCTCTATGAAGACATACAATATCTTCAAGACTAACACACACACACACACACACACACACACACACACACACACACACGTATTCTTTTCATCATAGGAGATTGGAATGCAAAAGTAGGAAGTCAAGATATACTTGGAATAACAGGCAAGTTTGGCCTTGGAGTACAAAATGAAGCAAGGCAAAGGTTAACAGAGTTTTGTCACTGTTTCCACTGTTTCCCCATCTATTTGCCATGAAGTGATGGGACCAGATGCCACGATCTTAAGTTTTCTGAATGCTGAGTTTTAAGCCAAGGTGTAAGCCCTTTCATCAAGTCCTTACCTTTTAAGCCAAAGGTAAGCCCTTTCATCAAGAGGCTCTTTAATTCTTCTTCACTTTCTGCCATAAGGGTGGTGTCATCTGCGTATCTGAGGTTATTGATATTTCCCCTGGCAGTCTTGATTCCAGCTTGTGCTTCATCCAGCCCAGCGTTTCTCATGATGTACTCTGCATATAAGTTAAATAAGCAAGGTGACAATATACAGCCTTGAGGTACTCCTTTCCCAATTTGGAACCAGTATGTTTTTCCATGTCCTGTTCAAACTGCTGTTTCCTGACCTGCATACAGATTTCTCAAGAGGCAGGTCAGGTGGTCTGGTATTCCTATCTCTTTCAGAATGTTCCAGAGTTTATTGTGGTCCACACAATCAAAAGGCTTTGGCATAGTCAATAAAGCAGAAGTAGATGTTTTTCTGGAACTCTCTTGCTTTTTCAACGATCCAGCGGATGTTGGCAATTTGATCTCTGGTTCCTCTGCCTTTTCTAAAACCAGCTTGAACATCTGGAAATTCACGGTTCACGTATTGCTGCAGCCTGGTTTGGAGAATTTTGAGCATTACTTTACTAGAAGTGTGTGAGATAAGTGCAACTGTGCAGTAGTTTGAGCATTCTCTGGCATTGCCTTTCTTTGGGATTAGAAACGAAAATTGGCCTTTTCCAGTCCTGAGGCCACTGCTGAGTTTTCCAGATTTGCTGGCATATCGAGTGCAGCACTTCCACAGCATCATCTTTTAGGATTTGAAATAGCTCACCTGGAATTTCTTCACCTCCACTAGCTTTGTTCCTAGTGATACTTCCTAAGGCCCACTTGACTTCACATTCCAGGATATCTGGCTCTAGATGAGTGATCACATCATTGTGATTATCTGGGTCATGAAGATCTTTTTTGTATAGTTCTTCTATGTATTCTTGCCACCTCTTCTTAATATCTTCTGCTTCTGTTAGGTCCTTACCATTTCTGTCCTTTATTGAGCCCATCTTTACATAAGAAAAAGGATGACTTACCAAAAAATAGCCACTGGATTTAAGGCCTAGGAAACTTAAACCCAGTTCTTTTGCATAACGTGCTTTTCTGAATATCTACTAGTTCTGAAACAAAGTCACTCCCTCACTTTTACGAAATGAATAAACTGAGATTCAGAAAAGTTAGACAACTTCCTTAACACCTCCCAGTACGTGTGCTAGATCTGAGACTATATTCTGACTCTCATATATTTAAGGTGCTCCCTTCACATAACCCCAGTCTATCTTCACAGGAAAACCAGACGAAAGCTGACCTTTGTACTATTTTGAGTTTCATAGTTTCAACATTTCAAATTTAAAATATGAATGGAGACACAGTTATGCAACACCATGAGGAAATAATCAAAATCTACAAAAGTTCTTCTAAAAGACTGCCCTGGTCTTAATTCTTCAAAAGTCAGTGTTCAATTTTGACTTCTGGCCATTCTGAGTAACTAATATAAAGACTATCCTATCCTCCATAAGTAAGTAGACAACTGGACAAAATATACAAACTGCTTTCTGGCAATGGGAAGGCAGCAAAAGATTGAGTTCTCCGAGAGAAAGAAAGCAAATGAGGCCAGCTCTCAGATCTTCTCAGCTTTCTGCTGCAAAGCAGTTTGTGGGCCACTACAAACCCGTGCAAAATGTCAGGGGGACCCGTGCAAAATGCAGCCACTTTACGGAGCTGAGAAGACAGAATTGGCATTCAGGAAGGATCAGGTGGGTACATTTATGAGCAAGAATAATGGAAAGGAGGGAAATACGTGAAAGGAGGGAAATACGTGAAAGGAGGGAAATACGTAGGGAAAGAGCCCCAGAAATTATCAAAGGCTATGATTCAGTTTTTGACAGAATACAAAGTCTCACACAGCAGGAGACTGTGTGAGGCCAGAGTAAGAGAACCAGTGGGGAGGAAACAGCCGAGGTGAGGAGAACCAAGTTCCACACAGAGGAAGTAACAGGCGGCTGAGGGCAGCTGAGACACAGACACGGCCTAATCCTCAAGATCCTCCCGCATATTTGGGGTATTGGGGGAGAGGATAAGTGGAAATAAGAAAAGGAGTGCATTCCTTATTGACTTTGAATTAAAAAAAAAAAAGAAAACGATTATGGCAGCGTCTGTGTGTGTATGTCCTTGGTGGCTCCATCGTGTCTGACTCTTTGTGACTTCATGGACGGTAGCCCGCCAGGCTCCTCTGTCCGTGGGGATTCTCCAGGAAAGAAGACTGGAGTGGGTTGCCATGCCCTCCTCCAGGGGATCTTCCCAACCCAGGAAATGAACCAGGGTCTCCCACATTGCAGGCGGATTCTTTACCATCTGAGCTTCCCTTGAATTGGCAAAATTAAGTATTCCATCTGAAAAAATGAAGACTAAAGAAATAAAGCCGGTTTATTTTTTGCAACCAGGATTGTGGAGACCCAGTGGAGAATGGAGCAAACCGCCCCCCTTGCCTGGGCATTATTTCAGAGACCAGGAAGGGCTTCAGGTCAGACTGTACTCATCCATGTTATGAGAGACCACATCCTGCCATTTGCTCAGGGAAGGGACTTTTCTCCTTCTTTCCTTTTATTTTAATTTTTTTAAATTGGAGGATAACTGCTTTAAATTTAGACATATTTATTTCTGCTGTGCAGCATCATGAATCAGCTATAAGTATACATATACTCCCTCCCTTTTAAGCCTCCCTCCCATTCCCATCTCATCCAAACTAGGTCATCTGAGAGCATCAGGTTGAGCTCCCTGTATTATATAACTTCCCACTAGTTACCTATTTTACACAAGTAGAGTAGATATTTAAAAGTTACTCTCTCAATTCATCCCAACTTCTCCTTCCCCTGCTGTGTCCACAAGTCCATTCTCTATATCTGTGTCTCATTGCTGCCTTACAAATAGGTTCATCGGTACCATTTTCTAGAGTCCATATATATGCATTAATATATATTTGTTTTTCTCTTTTTGACTTATTTCACTCTGTATAATGGCTCTAGGTTCATCTACCTCAGTTCAATGGACTCAAATGGCTTTTTGAGCCTTTTTTTAATGACTTAAGTCATAAAAGCCATGACTTTTATGGCTAATATTCTATTGAATATGTGTACCACAATTTCTTTATCCATTCATCTGTTGATGGACATCTAGGTTGCTTCCATGTCCTGGCTATTGTAAATAGCGCTGAAATGAACATTGGGGTAAACCTGTATCTTTTTGAATTATGATTTTCTCAGGGCATGTGCCCAGTAGTGGGACTACTGGGTCACATGGTAGTTTTATTTCTAGTTTTTCGTGTTTTTTTTAAGGAATCTCCATACTATTCGCTGGAGTGGTTCTATCCATTTACATTTCCATCAACAGTGCAAGAGGGTTGCCTTTTCTCCACATCCTTGCCAGCATTTATTGCTTGTAGATTTTTTGATGATGGTCACTCTGACCAGTCTGAGGTGGTATCTCGATGTAATTTTGATTTCCGTTTCTTTAATAATGAGTGATATTGAGCATCTATCTATTCCTGTGTTTGTTGGCCATCTGTATGTCTTCTTTGGAGAGATCTCTCTTTAGGTCTTCTGACCATTTTTTGTTTGTTTGTTTGTTTGATTGGGTTTTTTGTTTTCCTGATACTGAGTTTCATGAGCTGATGGTACATTTTGGAAATTAATCTTTTATCAGTTGCTTCATTTGCTATTATTTTTTCCCATTCTAAGGGTTGTCTTTTCATCTTATTTACAGTTTCCTTTGCTGTGAAAAAGCTTATAAGTTTAATTAGGCCCCATTGTTTACTTTTATTTCTATTTCCATTAGAAATTAGAAATTTTATTTCCATTATTTCTATTTCTAGGAGGTGGGTAAAAGAGGATCTTGCTGCGATTTATGTCAGAGTGTGGTATCTATGTTTTCTTCTGAGTTTTATAGTTTCTAGCCTTATATTTAGGTCTTTAATACATTTTGAGTTTATTTTCATGTATGGTGTTAGGAAGTGTTCAAATTTCATTCATTTGCATGTAACTGTCCAGTTTTCCTAGCACCACTTACTGACAAAATTATCATTTATCTATTGTACATTTTTGCCTCCTTGTCCAAGAGAAGGTGTCCATAGGCATGTAGGTTTATCTCAGGACTTTCTATCTTGTTCCTTTGACACATGCTTTTGTTTTTGTGCCAGTACTGTACTGTCTTGATCACCATAACTTTGTAGTATAGTCAAACATCAGGAAGATTGATTTTTCCAACTCGGTTTTTCTTTTTCAAGATTGCTTTGGCTATTTGGGGTCTTTGTGTTTCCATATAAATGGTAAAATTATTTGCTCTAGTTTTGTGAAAAATGTCATTAAATCAGTCCTGAATATTCATTGGAAGGACTGATGCCGAAGCTGAAACTCCAATACTTTGGCCACCTGATGTGAAGAGCTGACTCATTTGAAAAGACCTTGATGCTGGGAAAGATTGAAGGTGGGAGGAGAAGGGGACGACAGAGGATGAGATGGTTGGATGGCATCACCGAGTCGATGGACATAAGTTTGAGTGAGCCCCATGTGTTGGTGATGGACAGGGAGGCCTGGCGTGCTGCAGTCCATGGGGTCACAAAGAGTCAGACACAACTAGAGCAACTGAACTGAACTGAACTGAATGTGATGGGGATTGCACTGAATCTGTAGATTGCCTCGGGTAGTATAGTCATTTTCACAATATTGATTCTTCCAATCCTACAACATGGTTATCTCTCCATCTGTTTTTATCATCTTTGATTTCTTTCATGAGTATCTTATAATTTTCTGAATACAGGTGTTTTGTCTCCTTAGGTAGGTTTATTCCTAGGTATTTTATTCTTTTTGTTGCAATGGTGAATTGAATTGATTCCTTAATTTCTCTTTTCAATTTTTGATTATTATTGCATAGGAATGCAAAAGATTTCTGTTTTTTAATTTTGTACCCTGGGAAATGACTAAATGCATCGCTTAGCTCTAGTAATTTTAGGGTAGCATCTTTAGGGTTTTCTACGTGTAGCATCATGTCATCTGCAATCATTGAGAGTTTCACTTGTTTTCCAATCTGGATTCTTCTTGTTTCTTGTCCTTCTTTGAGTGCTGTGGCTAGCACTTCCAGAAATATATAACATAATAACGGCAAGAGTGAGCAGCCTGGTCTTTTTCCTGGTCACAAAGGAAGTGCTCTCATTTTCTCACAGTTGAGAATGATGTTTGCTGTGTTCGTTGTATATGGCCTTTATTGTGTTGCGGTAGGTTCTTTATATGCCAGTTTTCTGAAGAGTTTCTATTATAAATGGGTGTTGAATAGCGTTGAAAGCTTTCTTTGCATCTGAGATGTCATATGGTTTTTATTTTTCAATTTGTTACTATGGTGTATCACACCGAATTATTTGCATAAATTGAAGAATCTTTGCATCCTTGGGATAAACCCCACTTAATCATGCTGTATGATCATTTTAACGTGTTGTTGCTAATATTACTGTGAGAATTTCTGCATCTATTTTCATCAGTGATATTCACCTGTAACTATTTTGTGTGTGATATCTGTCTGGTTTTGGTATCAGGGTGATGGTGGCCTCATAGAATGAGTTTGGGAGTTTTCCTCCCTCTGCAATTTTCTGGAAGAGTTTGAGCAGGATCGGTGTTAGCTCTTCTCTAAAAGTTTGTACTTTTTGCCTTTTAAGCCATTTGGCCCTAGGCTGTTGTTTGTTGGGAGATTTTTGATCACAGTTTCAATTTCCGTGCTTGTGATTGGTTTGTTCCTATTTTCCTTTTCTTCCTGTTTCAGTCTTGGAAGGTTGCACTTTTCTAAGAATTTGCCCATTTCTTCCAGGTTGTCCATTTTATTGACATACAATTGCTCATAATACTCTTTTTTGATCCTTTCTATTTTTTGTGTTGTCTATTACAACTTCTTCATTTCTAATTTTCTTGTTTTGAATTTTCTCCCTTTTTTTTCTTGATAAGTCTGGCAAATGGTTTGTCAAGTTCATTTATCTTCTCAAAGAAGCAGCTTGTTTTTATTAATATTCAGCATTGTTTCCTTCATTTTTTAAATTTACTTCTGCTCTGATCTTCATCTGAGCAGAAGTAAATAAAAAGATGGTAAAGAATCTGCCTGCAGTGCAGGAGTCCCAGGTTCAATCCCTGGTTTGGGAAAATCCCCTGGAGAAGGGAACGGCAATCCACTCTGCTATTTTTGCCTGGAGAACTTCATGGACAGAGGAGCCTGGAGAGCTATAGTCCATGGCATCACTAGAGTCGGACATCGACTCACAAGAGTCAATCACATGACTGAGTGATTAAAACACTGTACACTGATCTTCATAATTTCTTCCCTTCTACTACATTTTTTCTTCTTCTTTCTTTGTCTAGTTGCCTTAGGTGTAAGGTTAGGTTGTTTACTTGATATTTTTCTCATTTCCCGAGTTAAGCTTGTATTCCGTAAATTTTCCTGTTAACACTGCACGTACTGCATCCCACGTGTTTTGAGTTGTGATTTTGTTGTTTGTTTCTAGGTACTTTTGGATTTCCTCTTGGATTTCTTCAGTGATCTCCTGGTTATTTAGAAGCATATTGCTTAGCCTCCAAGTGGTTTTTGTTTTTTACAGTCTTTTCCTGCAATTGATATCTAATCTTATATCACTGTGGTCAGGAAAAAAATTCTTGATGCAATTTCAATTTTCTTAAATTTATGAAGGGTTGATTTGTGACCCAAGGTTTGATCTATCCTGGAGAATGTTTCATGTGAACTAGAGAAAAAAAAGTGAATTCTACTACTTTTGCATGGAATGTCCTTTAGATATCAATTAGGTCCATTGATCCAAAGTGTCATTTAAGGCTTGTGTTTCCTTATCAATTTTCTGTTTGGATGATCTGTCCATTGGCATGAGTGAAGTGTTAAAGTCCCCTATTATTTTTGTGTTACTGTTGATTTCCCCTTTTATGTGTGTTAGCATTTGCCTTATACACTGGAGTGCTCCTATGTTGGTTGCATATATATTTATAATTATTATATCATCTTCTTGGATTGATCCCTTGATCAATCCAAGATCCTTCGTTTTCTGTTGTTAAAGTCTTTATTTTTTTTTTTTTTAATTTCCATCTACATGGAAAATCTTTTTTCAGCCTCTCACTTTCAGTCTGTTTGTGTCCCTATGTGGGAAGTCGGTCACTTATAAACAACATATGTAGGGGTCTTGCTTTTGTATCCATTCAGCTAGTCTGTGTCTTTTGATTCGAGCATTTAATCCACTTACATTTAAGGTAATTATTGATATGTATGATCCTATTGCCATTTACTTTATTGTTTGGGGTTTGTTTTTGTAGGCCTTTTATTTTGTGTTTCCTGTCTAGAGAAGTTCCTTTAGCATTTGTTGTAAATAAAGCTGGTTTGGTGTTGCTGAGTTCTCTTAACTTTTGCTTGTTTGTAAAGCCTGTATGTTATTTGTCGCTTTTCCTTCACTTCTTGTAATATTTTTTTCTTTGTGTTTAATTTTTGTTAGTTTGATGAATATGTCTTGGCGTGTTTCTCTCTGTTTATCCTATGTGGACTCTCTGTGCTTCCTGGACTCATGTGGCTATTTCCTCTCTAATGTTAGAGAAAGTTTTGACTATACTCCCCTTCAGTATTTTCTCATACACTTTCTTCTTCTCTTCTTCTCCTGGAATCCCTATAATTTGAATGGTGGTGTGCTTAATATTGTCCCAGATGTCTCTGAGGCTGTCCTCATTTCTTTTCAGTTTTCCCTTTATGCTGCTCTGCTTCTACCATGCTCTTCCAGTTCATTTAAACATTCTTCCGCCTCTGTTATTATGCTATTGGTTCCCTTTAGTGTATTTCTTATTTCTCTTATTGTCTTGTTCATTGCTGATAGTCTGTTCTTTATTTCTCCCATGTCCTTGTTAAACACGTCAAGTATCTTCTCAATCCATGCCTCCATTCTATTTATCTATGCCTCCATTTCATTGCCAAGATTTTGGTCCATCTTTCCTACCACTTCTCTGACTTCTTTTTCTAGTAGACACCCTATTTCACCTCATTTGTTTGGTGCTGTGGGTTTACCGTGTTCCTTCATCTGATGCATGTTTCCCTGTTGCCTTTTTCTCTCCATTCCATTTATTGTGTTTGGGGTCTCTTTTCTGAAGACTGTAAAGCCTTAATTCCTTGTAATTTTGAAGTCTGCCCCCAGTGGGTGGGTTTTGACCAGTCCCTTGTGAAGGTTTCCTGGTAAGAGGACAGATGCCCGTGTTCTGGTGAGTGGAGCTGGATCTTGCTCCTCTGAAAGCTCTGTCACATCCAGTGGTGTGCTTGGGTGTTTATGAGCTTGGTATGACTTTGGGCAGCCTGTCTACTAACAGGTAGTTTTGTGTACTGTTTTGTTAGTTGTTTGGTATGAGGTGTCCAGTACTGGAATTTGCCTGCCTTTAGGTGGGGCCAGGTGTTAGCATTGAGATGGAGGCCTTTGGGAGAGTTCTTGCCAATTAATATTTCACAGAATCAAGAGATCTCTGGTGATCCAACATCCTGAATTTGGACCTTCTACCTTGGAGGTTCAGAATCAACCCCTGACTGGAGCAACAAGACCCCACAAGCCACACAGCACACAAGAGAAAAGGAAGTAAATAGAAAAAAAAATCAACCAAGCATGCAAACAGAAAGTGAACGGACAGGCAAATCCCCAAGACAAATGATAAAAGTAACACTGAACAGACAAGAACATACATTGAGACTCACACACTCACACTCAAAAACAGAAAATATGACAAAAAACCGAAATAAAATTTTAAAAAGTGGAACCACAAAGGAAGAGAGCAACCGAACCAGTAAGAAAACCCATAAATGAAAACATACATGATAAACTAGTCTAGAAAAAATTCGGAACCAAAAACATGAAAAAAGTACAATAGAACAAAATACTAGTATATAAATAGAAAACAAAATAAACTTATTTAAAAATAAAAGCTTCAAAAAAGGAAAAAGTGAGTAAAAAATTGGTATTAAAGTAATAATTTAAAAAGAACAATAGAACAAAATGAAAAAAGAGAGAGAGAGGTGGTAAGAAGACTATATTCCTGTGGCCTCAGTTCTCAGCTTTCTTGCCACACAGTGAGTTCCAGCTAATATGCCTCATCAGAAAGGCCTTCAATATTTCTAGGAAGGCCTCGAGACCTGCTGTGGGCACTGTGGGGTCAGCTCAAACTCAAACCTGCCCATACTCCAACTTGTACTTGCTTCCAAAGTCCACCATCGCCCCCAAAGTCCACACCCTCAAGCCAGTTGGGATTCAATCTGCGGCTGCTGTGGCTGCACGAGGAAATTCACTGCCTCTTTGGTCAGCCTCTGGGGCTCATGTTGGTTTTGGCCCTGCCTCTGTAGGCTATGCTCTGGTGTCTGTTTCCCACCCATACAAGACGGGGCAGAAGCAGAGGCTTATTAGACCTCACTTACTCAGCTGGGCTGGGAAGAGGGAGGGATATGGCAGGCACAAGTGGACCGTGCAGGGAGGGCCTGGGGCAGCAATGGCCTTCGGAATGTTGCTGCAGCCTGAGGCAGGTCAAGCACTCTCCCAGGGGAACCGGCCCGTGTCGTGGGAACCTCGGCAATGCCAAGGTGCTAAAGCTCCAGGAAAGTGTGGGCTCTGACTTGTGTCTGCTTGCAGCTTCCTGCACCTGTGACCCCTGAGGTTGGGCCTGCGGTGCTACTCATCCCCTGCCTCTGGCCTCCCACTGGCCTTGACGGCAGCTGGCTGGCCTGCCTGCCTCTGAGACTGCAGACCAGAGCCGTGACTGGTTCTGCCTCTGGCACTCATGCTAGCCTTTGCAGTGGCTGGCCAGTGTGTCCACCTCTGAGGCTGCAGACTGCAGCTGCAGCCAGTCCCACCATGGGCACTCAGGAGGCGGTGTCCCAACATCTGTAAGCATGCCAAGGTGGAGGCAACGACCTGTTGCCCCTCTGGCAGTCCCAGGCTTTTCTCTCCGCTGTGTCATACTAGCCCCCTCAGAGTGTCTTCACAGCAGTCAATCCCAGTCCTCTCCCTGGGGTCAGACCCCTGAAGCCTGCGCCTCAGCACCCAGCCCCGCTCGCCACGGTGGGCGTTAAACGTCTCAGGCTGGGAGAGGGTGGTCCGTGCCGACTTCTGTGCTGAACTCTCTCTACTTTGCCTTGCACACACCTGTTGCTGTGCTCTCCTCTGTGCTTCCAAAGCTCCACGTGTCCCTGCCTGTGAGGCAGTTTCTCAATAATTCAGGCCAGGAATGGTTTCAGGTCAGACTCTACCATCCCTGATATGAAAGACCATATCTGGCCATCTTCAGAGCACTTGCTCACGGACAGGGCTTTTCTCCTTCTTTCTAGAAGCCTAGGAGTTGAGTGCCCAGCATGTACTATGCCCACTACATCTCAAATACATATCCTGAGATAATATTGGGATAATCAAAAGTCAGAGTTCAAAAATAATTAGTAGTTACCTGAAAATGTAAAAATTCACGCCCCACATGAATACCTACTCTACTCCCCTTACGCCCTCCAGATACACGCACAGCTAGAAACTTCATGAAATCTCCTGAAAAGAAATCTACAGTGGTGGGAGGCATATAGTCTATGTCCTTTGGGGAGAATGGGGGAGATGAGCATTGAGACAAGCAGGGTCATAACGTCAGAGTTGAGAAAGAGTCCGTGAAAACACTGTTCCTAAAGAGAAGGGAAAGAATCAGTCCAAACACAAGCTGTGCAAATACCTCAACAAGCATGGAGATTCCAGAATAGTCAGAAAAGGTCAATCCACTGCAATCCAGGATTAAAGAACACTTTGGATTCAGGCAGGGCTGGGTAGCTTCTTCTGTAAGAAGAACAGAGTTGAATCAGAGAGAATTCTTAAGAGATTTTCACTATTGATTTTGTTGAACATTGGGAAGATCAACAGTGGCCTAATGTTTAACAAAACCAATTCCAAACACTTTAAACTTTACAGTTTCAGTTGGCTTCTAATTATTTTTGAACTCTGATTTTTTATTATTCCAATATTATCTCAGGTAATTATTACACAACTTGAGTGCCAAGGATAATATTGGTAAATAACATATCATTAAAAATGAAAGAGAATGGAAATTTACAATAAGAAGATGTCCCTCTGGAGCAACCAGGGAAGGCTTCATGCAAAAGTAGCTTTGAAGATGCATTTAATTCTAAAAGTAGAACCAATACAGAGTTGTAAGCCTTCCAATCATATGAACAACTTTAAACACTGATGATAGTTTGAGATCTCAAAATTTTCCTGTCCCATTCAATCAGCATTTATTGGGGGGACTACCCTGGTGGTCCAGTGGCTAGGACACCATGCTCCCAATGCAGGGGTCCAGGTTTGACCTCTGGTCAGGGAGCTAGTCCCACATGCCACAACTAAGGGTTCACATGCTACAACCAGAAGTCCACCTGCCACAACTAAAAATCCCACATGCTGCAACAAAGATCTAAAATCCTGTGTGCTGCAACTAAGACGCAGCGCAGCCAAATACATTTAAAAAAATATTTTTAAAATTTACCGGGGGCCTCCCACATGCCAGGCACTGTCATAGTGCCTTCTGTCTCCCTTCTCCCAGGAGGAGCTCTGAGGCCAAGCATAGGTCAAGGCTATGCTACCACTGGCTCAAAACGGTAAAGTAGAACTTCAAGCAAAATGAACAGTGACCACAACTTAGCTCATCCACTGACCACTCAGTAGTAATCATTATCATTCAATATTCGCCTAAAAATAGGACCTAGCTTTACTTCTATGTACTACTAGTACATAGTTCTACTCTATGTACTTCCTTGCAAAATTTTTATGATTCATAAACATGTTCTATCCAATCTGGAAACATTTTGTTGAATTTTCAGAGTATAAGAATCTTTAACAATTGAATATCAGATAAGCTTTCCTGCAAAAGTTCAATAATCCACATGGCATACATGCATAAAATATATATAATGGATTAGATATATCCTTACAAAGTTAGATATAAAAAGCTTTAGTAAGACTAATTATTTGCAATGTACCATGGAGTTCAAAATTTGAAGGGTTTCTATGTAATACTTCTAAATATATGTTTTAGAAAATAAAACGTATATGATTTTTTAGAAGACAACTCAGTCCAGCTATTTTGACATCTTTTCAGCATGTCAACTATGTACAAATCTTTTCAAGCTCCACATTTAATGACAGCGTGGTGGTAGTTTGAAAATATTTACACCATGGAAATTGGCAAGTGCAACAAATCACGCTTATCCACCACCCCATGCCATATTCTCCACTCCAAGAGTTTTTTGGATTTACCAACATATCATTATGTAAATCTGGTTACTCTTACTAAACACAAGGAAAATAATCAGTAATTTTTAAAAAATTCAATAACTTGGATTAAATAAATGACTTAAACCTCTGACATATTTAATAATAGATCTTAAAATGACAGTGATGATAAAATTTGATAACAAAATTAATGAAGTATTTTTTCCATCTCCTTGTAGTCTTTTTATAGTACAGTACATACAAAAAAGCTAAATCTAAAATTCTTAGTTCAAAAATTTATGTAGAAAAAGTTATCATTAATATCTAATCCACCCAAATTAAATTATTAATTCTTTGAGATCTTTAAGCCTTATTCTTTTTTTTTTTTAAGCCTTATTCTTCATTTACTAGAAAACATAATTGTCATTGGTAAAACTGAATATAATTCAATATATGTACTCAATAGAATCCAGAAAAAATTAACAACTATTTTATTTATAATTGCTTTTCATGAAGGAGGTACATAAATTATTATCTGTAACTAAATTTATGACATGCATTCTATCAACCCTATTCTTTAAAAAGCCAAACATGGCTAATCAATCATGGTATTTTTTCTCAGTCAGTTCAAAGAAGAGCCTAGAATTTCTATCAGTTCAGTGCTTCAGAAAGTCACTACTAGTTCATAAGCAATTTTACTTGTCAATCTGAACTTAATAATCCAGTGAAAAAACTATGCATATTATTTAGAGAGATTGATCACTAATCTAAACGACTAGGAAATGGTGGTAAAATGATACAGAAAATTATTTAAGAAAGAAGGTGTTTTTTTTCTTTTCTATCCTATCATACTTATTTCACTTATAAATTACACTGGCTGTTCTCTATATTTTCTTGTAATTATTTCATAATTTAAGTGATGATAGATTGCTAACTAAAAATTTTTGGGTTTAATCAATAGTGAAACAAAAATTTTTCTTTTGTTTCAGAATGTGCTTGCTTTGTCCTTCATTTTTAAAAGGTTCCTCTTTTGTGTTCCTTTAATCAAAATGTATGCACATTTTCAGACTGTCCAAAAGAAATAAAACAAAAGAATTGTGCCATGTAGTTGGCACAATTTAAGTAAATTTAACAATTTACTTTAATTAAATTTAACAATTTAAGTAAGCTTTTTTTTCAGAGAAGCAGTTCTTTTTTTTTTGTAAATAAAAAAGACATTATGAATGGCAAAGTTACCAATTCCCTCAAATGAAAATTTAAATACAATGGACATTTCTGAAATCTTTTCAAAAATAAGTGAAGTTTTCTTTTATATAGTATCCTCTCAGTTCTGTCATTGTGCTGATTTTATGACTGTTATTATATGCTTGTGTTCTAAGCTTCTAAGTAAATCAATCCGTGCAATAAAATTCATATTGTTGTAGAAAACTGAATGAACAGCTAATATGCCTTAAGCAAAATGAGGTAAGCTTGGAGTATGTGCAAAGGAGATAACTAACATATACTCATGGGGGATGTGGTAAATGATGGGCTTTATCTACAAAAATCAAAGAAAAATAAAGAAAGAAATTCACCATCAGGTGTGGGTGGGTGATTAACTCCAGACTGTGCAAGCCAGCTCTCTCCTGTGGAATGTTAATTAACTTATTTAATTAAAAAGTATTCACAGATGCATAATTTAGGAGTGCTTTTTTATACTTCAAAAGGTTTCTGGCAGTTTGTGAATCACTCATAATTTTTTAAAAGAAGGTGTTTTCTGTTGATATCAAGTAATCATTGAGAAACAGATTTATATCTCTAACTTCTCAAGAAAATAAGGAATCAGAAATATTTAGGACAAACCAAAACACGATCTTTGGAAAACATGTGTACATATTATTGTGTACATTATCTCTTTTATTCATTCATTCATTCATTCAAGTAATTGGTTAATATAGATGCGGCGTGTGCTTACTCTAAGCACCATCCTAAGAAATACAAGTAGAATGATGGACAAGAGAGATAATGGACCCTATGCTCAGTAGACTCACAAGTAAGCTGAGAAACCAGTCAGTTAAACTAGTAATCTGAAGTGTTAGCAAGGCTGGAAAGTTATGCAGAAAGCGCCCAGGAGGTACAGGATAGATCTGATATTGTAGACAGAAAAATGGCCCCCAGTGATGTCCATAGCTTAATCCCTAGAACCTGTGGAATATGTTGCCTTATATGGTGAAAGGAACGTTGCAGACTTGGTTAAATTAAGAATCCTGAATGAGATTATCCTGAAGTACCCTGGGGCGGGGAGTCCAACGTTCCTAGGGTTCTTATCACAGGGAAGCAGGAGCGTCAGAGGCAAAGAAGGAGACACAGTGATGGAAGAAGAGGTCAGAGGGAGGTTTGAGGATGTCAGCACTGCTGGTTTGAAGATAGAGGAAAGGATATGACCCGAGGAATGTGGATGGCCTCTAGAAGCTGAAAAGGGTAAGGAAGTAAGAGGATTCTTCCCTGGAGCCTCCAAAGTACCGCTCGTTTAGGGTACTGCATGAGGGTGGGGGCAGTTGAGAGAGGGGAACCAGTTTAGGCTTCAGGACCTGTGATGACAGAAGTCATGCCTGCTTTCTCATCCTTGAATATATAGCACCCATCATTGTGCCTAGGACTTAGTCATTGTTCACTAAATACATGAAAGATTTGCTAAGTGAACAAGAACATTTATTAATTAACACGGGAATGAAAGGAAGAATGGGACAAGGAAGCTGAGACTTGGAGGATAATTTGAAGGTAAGCGGGTAAGAAGGTGGTGGAGGCAAACCTGAAAAATCACCATGCTAAGAAAGATGTTGACAGAGTGCCTCTTGGTAATGGCACAGTGTGGCTAAAGTGCTTTGGAACACAATTTACCAAACATAGTAATGGGAAATTTCTTCACATTTGAGAAATTTCTGTTTTTCAGTCAGAAAAATATGATGACTTCCATCTTATTATTTACATGGTTTGTAAGTTTATTTAGTTTTTTCAATTCTTCCTCTTCTGTAAAGATTGTTTACAGGAGGGGGTATTATTTATTCTCCTTCTTCTTTCCTACTCCCTCACTCCGCTAACATTTCCCTTTGCTTTAGTTATTTCCAGATCTATTCAATGGTCCCCACAACCCAAGGATATCTCCTGGAAGCTTTTACAGTATCGTAAATTCACCATCTTCTAAAATAAACTTCCCTTTCCTTTCAGCTACCCTCCTGGATGTCATATTATCCCAGTCTGGGAGTTTCAGAGTTTTGAATCATCATTTGTATTGCCCTCCTCCTTCCCTCAATACACAAACAGTGCCGGTTATGTTAATTACATACTGAAATCTCTTTTAAGTCCATCTTCATCTCCATTTTCACAAGCTTGCAACCAAAGCAGAGAAAAGTGCCACTCTCTGTCACCTCCTTTTCTCTGAATTAGCACTAACCCACCCTTCCTGATTGTGTTTCTGCAGACTGCATCTGGCTCCGAACTCTCAAATTCCAGCTTTAAGCACCCTTTCTTATACACGTTGGCCTTCAACGGGACCTTGAGGTCCTCCGTTGCCCCTAACCAACTGCATGATCCTGAGAAACTTAGTTATCTAACTTAAGGCCTCAATTTTTTTTAAGTGAAACTAAGTTTATTTAGAGAGATACACATTCAATAGGCAGCATACAGACCCCCTCAGAAAGCAAGAGTGGGCCTCAACTCCATCAGTAACACTAAGAGTATCCTATTACCTATTTGAAAATGATAATTACCATTTATCTATTTCATCTGTTTATAAGAATATCCTTTGAAAACTTGGAAGTGCTACACATATATTAGCAGTGTTAATTTTCATTCATTGACCAAGTGTTCACTGGACAATGAAGGATAATGCAATGGACACTAAAAATGCATCTCTTCCCTTAAAAATATAATTAGGAGGAAAATGTGCATGGATAAAACACCTTTATAACTGTATAAAGTGATATGTGATTGAGTGAGGCATGTGGTGGTCTCTCCATGTGACTACAATTTCCACTTTACAGCTGAAGGAACTGAATTCTAAGCGGCACTTCATTATATATTTGCCTCTATGGATCTGGTTGACTTCTTTTTCTACCTAATGAGTTTGCCAAAGAATATGCCCCTTTGACTTACTTTTCTTCCCTATTAAGCCTTGAAGAAAGTGTAATATTTGGATTGGCAAACAGGTAGATGGTTCTAGAAGGGAGAGTATGAATGAAGAATTAGATCCAGGTGCACTGGGACAATCCAGAGGGATGGGGTGGGGGAGAGAGGTGGGAGGGGGTTTGGGACGGGGGGACAGATGTACACCCATGGCTGATTCACGTCACTGTACGGCAAAAACCACCACAATATTGATTCATCTAACTGGTATAGAGAACTTGTGCAATGTGTAGTAAAAGGGAAGTCAGTTTAAAAAGAAAAGGAAGGGGTTTAGGTGTCAAGCTGGGGACTGGGCACTTGATCCTCTGAAGGGATCGCTGATGCATAAGAAGCTTTTTGTTTTCTTTTAGGATTAGTCTGTCTTCACAGAATAGAATAAAGTTACGATGGCAACTGCATCTCAGCTTGTGTGTCAGTTCAGTTCAGATCAGTTGCTCAGCCACGTCAGGCTCTTTGCGACCCCAGAGACTGCAGCATGCCAGGCTTTTCTGTCCATCACCAACTCCCAGTCAACACCAACCATTTGTAATAGCTTATTACAGCTCCCTGTTTAGAAGATTCTCAGGTTACTTTGGCTCATAGGAGGAAGCGCCTTGATCAATTAATTTTATCTTCTGTAATCACAGGAAACTGGGTGTTCTCTATTCATGGAGTAAGACTAAGACTGTCTCACAGCAGAAAAAGAAAAAAGGAAAGTCGTACTAACTCATCTTGAATACGGTTAAGGACAGAATCAGAGTAACAGAAGCAAAAATGTAAACACAACAAAACCAAGAACAAAACCAAGAGTTACAGGTTTTACTGTTTAAACTTTGAGAGGAAATCAAGAACGTGAGCAATAAAAGAAACCTGAGCATTTACAGCACAGGGAAGTGACAGCCGGATGCTGTTCCTGAACAAGCGAGAGAGGGCGGGGAACTCAGGGTACTCTGGGGTGTCAGAAGAGAGGGGAGAGAGGAGGACACCAGGAAAACATCTGGTCAACCAGTCCTGACTACTGTAAAAGGGGAACTGGGTACCAAGGTTTCCCAGGGACACAGCAAGGGTGACCATGTCGATCAGCTACTGCTCTCTGCAAACTGGGCCTGATCTACGGATGCAGAGGTGAGAATGCCCTTGTAAACTTTTCAGACTAGCAGAAGAGAAAGACTTGCAAGAAACAACCATTAAATAAGTGCAATACCAGTATTATATAAGCATTCTTTTGGAACACAATGTAGAAGAAAGTAAATTTGTCATGAGAAATCAGAAAAGACCAGAGAAGCTAGCATCTGAGCTGCTATCCTGTTGATATGGGTCATGGAATTAATTTGTATATTTATACAATATTTATTTTATTCTATTCTATATTTTATACATTTATTTCAGTTCAGTTCAGTCGCTCAGTCGTGTCCGACTCTTTTTGAACATTTAACTAATGTAAATGTAGGTAAATATGCATTTATTTAGAGTACTTTAATATGATAGACACTGTAATATATAAATGTCCCACATGGTCTTTTATCCACTGTACTTCTAAAAATTATTAGCTTTTCTGCATTTGGGAGGATTATAAACAGAACTATGAGCAATCTTATGTATGTGTCCAGGTGCAGATATTAAGAGGCTCCTTTGTTACCGTCTTTAGAAGAGCCAAAATCAGTATGCCAGCTTTTCCTGATTTTTTTTTAAGTTTATATAATAGAATTTGAATTTTATGTTTTCCTTTGCCTTTTCATTTTGGCCCAGTTACGTTTATAAGACTCACCTAGTTTTCATTGTTGTACATGTGTACCATAAAAGAAATATATCAACTAAAAATTCAAGTGTATAAATATTCCATACTTACACATGCCAGCTAATGGTTTTTTTTTTGAAATATGAACTGTTTCCAGGTTTGGATAGTTAAAAACAATACTGTTTGAACATTCTTGTTTATGTAACTTGTTAGAATGTAAACTGGGTGTGGAATTGCTAGTTTGTGTATCTTGTGTATCTTCAACTTTATATGATATTACCAAACTGTTTTCCAAGGTTGTTATAGTTTACACTCCCACTAGCATTGCAAGAGACTTTTTGTTGCTCTACATCCTCACCAATACTTGGTATTGTCAGACTTTAAAAACTATCAATCATATATACTGTGTTATTATTGCGAAGTTAATCTATATTTCCCCAAGTATTATGAATAACATCAGTGAATTTAAGTAAGCATATCTGCATGTGCTTATTAGTAAATTTGAAAATATCTCTTTTTGTGGAGTGCCTGTTCATGACTCTTGCGCATTTTTCTAACAGGTCATCTGCCATTTTTACTCCTTCATATGTTGAAGAGTACAATTCTTTCTCCATTTTATAAATTACGTCTATCTTCTTTTACTCTGGCTTATCTTTTCATGCTTCATATGATGACATTTGGTAAACAAAACTCTTCATAATCTAGTGAAGTTTAACGATAATGTTTAACATTTCTTGTACATATTCTCCTATATTTTCTTTTAAATTTATAGTTTGTCTACCACTCTTAGGACTTTGATCTGGTACTGATTTGGGGGATGGGATGGAATGGGATGGGATGGGATGGGATGGGATGAAAGTCTAATTCCATTCATCATGGGTGTGTGATTGTCTCATCGTTGTATATTAATGACAGTCTTTTGCTCGCTGCTCTGCAGTGCCACATTTGTCACAAGTAAAACACCAATATATGTGAGCTTTTCCTCACTTTTGTGCTCTCTGCTCTGTCCTGTTGATCTGAACCAGTAGCACACTGCACTGATTACTAGGGCTTTATAATACATTTACACATACATAAGAAAACAAGCTCTCCCTCTTGTTCATATACTTCAACAGCCGTGCCTATTCTTGGCCATTTGAGTTTTGTACAAAATTTAGAATGAGTTTATCAACTGCCATTAAAACGTCCTATCAGAATTTTAATTGTGACTCAGTTTATATCTATAACAAAATTTGAGAATTGACATCTTTTCAACGTTGTGTATTCTGATCTATGTACATTGTATTTCCTTCCATTTTTAAAAATGCCATTAATTTAAGTGTCTCAGGTATTCATAATGCCTCATAATAAATTTTTATACCTTCATCCTTTGTAGGCTGATACATCTGAAATTAATCTCTAAAATAAATTAGGAGTGTGAGGAGGAAGACAAAGACGAGAAGGAGGAATGGGGAGGACAGAGTAGGAGGAAGGAGAGAGGAAGCGGAGGAAGCGAGGGAAAGAGCCGGGTGGACGGAAAGGCGAGAAGAAGACAGGAAAGAGGAGCGCAGAGGCAGGTGAGGAGGAGAGAGGAACGGGAAGCAGGGGCCGCGGGGAGGCGGAGGCAAAGCTTTCATCTTCTGTTCTGTGTTCAAGTCAGAATACTTAGATCTCCTTGACGCTGACTCACCATTGCCAATGCCACTCAGAGAACTAAGCAATGTGCTTTGTTCAAACTGAAATAAAAACACATAAAAAGATGAATAACGTTATAAAAATTCATTTCTGCCCCTAAAAAAGAACATCATTCTTTTCTCCCCATAATGACAACAAGAAAAAATAGTCTCCAATAATTATTTTCTCTAGCTTTTTTTTTTCAGTGATAAATACAACAAACGGAAATAATAAGTTAGCTCTAAGTTTATGTTAGCTCAGTTGAAAATTTATCAAGTCAGACTCTCTTTTTCAGAACATTTTCTGCAACATTGTTTTGATTTTTTTAATCAGGAAGTGAACATTTACATGTGTTTTTCATGTATGTATCCAATGAGAAATTAACCTCATTAACACAGCACTCAAAGCAAGAGCCACCAAATACGTATTTCATATTATACAAAAGTCAGCTATTCATTTAGTATGAGGTCCATGCCTGTTGCTATAAATGGCATTATTGTATTTTTTATGGCTAAGTAATATGAAGTAAGCCAGACAGAGAAAGATAACTATCATATAATATCACTTACACAGGGAATCCAATAAAAAAAAATGATACAAAGGAACTTACATACTAAACAGAAACAGACTCACAGACATAGAAAACAAATTTACAGTTACCAATGGGAAAACGGCGGGGAGGAATAAATTAGGAGTTTGGGATTAACATACACACACTACTATATATAAAATAGATAAGCAACATGGACATACTGTATAGCACAGGGAACTATACTCAATATTGTTATAATAACCTATAAGGGAAAAGAATCGGGGAAAAAAAGATATACATGTATGTGTAACTGAATCACTATGCTGTACACTTGACACGAACAAAATGTTGTAAATCAACTATACTCCAATAAAAATAGACAATTTTTAAAAAAAATTAGCTGTTCATCTGAAGCTTCATGAAAATGTCTAAGAAAAAAAGATTCCTGATTTATGGAAATGCTGGATAATGAAAATGACTTTATATCCTACAATTAAACTTTTTTGAAATTAAAAATAATTGATGCTTCTAAAATTAAAACATGCTATATACTTCTCAAAAATGTCTTATTGTTATTACTGTTCATGATGATAGCAACTGTTATTTCTTGAGTACTTACTGTATACTAAGAACTTTACATTAATCATTTAATTCTCAGAATAATCCTGTGAAGTTACTGACATCATTTTCCATATGAAAGTCGGAAAATGTTTAAATTTGGAAGACTTCTAGTGATTGAAATGGTTAAATAATTTGACCAAAGTCACAAAACTAGCAAGAATTAAGTTAAAACCTGAGTTCATGTGTTTCAACTCTGTACCTCATGCTCCAAACTGCTACATTATACTGCTTTCCATGAAACCAGTTTTCATCTTGGAGGGTGGCCATAGAATATCAAATTTCCCTTCTTAATACCCACTGTGTATGTGTGTGTGTTAGTCGCTCAGTCATGTCCAGACTCTTTGCGACCCTATGGACTGTAGCCCACCAGGCTCCTCTGTCCGTGGGATTCTCCAGGCAACAATACTTGAGTGGGTTGCAATGCCCTTCTCCAAGGGATCTTCCCAACCCAGGGATCAAACCCTCTCCAGGGATCAAACCTGTGTCTCTTAAGTCTACTGCATTGGCAGGCGTGATCTTTACTACCACTGCTACCTGGGAAGCCACTGGTACTGCACCCACTGGCACAGCTTATATATTTTAAGTCTGATTCTGACAGTTATCAAATAATTTTCCCCAGGTTATTTTACATTTCTAAGTCTCAATCTTTTTTTTTTTTTTTGTAACATTCAGGTAAAGTCAGTTACATCATGGGGCTGATGACAAGTATGTTAGATAACCCCGGTAAAGAGGCGAGCCCCTGAAACACAGTCAATCAATGTGAGTTCCCTTTCCCTCCTCTTAAAAATACCTTGTCTGATATCTCTTCTGCAGAAGAATTTCAAATTATTTATATAAATACTCCACTCTCAAGAAGGTGGAGCATGACTCCACATTCCCTAAATACAAGCTGCACACAGTGACTTGCTTTCAAAGAGTACATCATGCAAAAGGGGAAATTAAGTAATTTTATTGGGGAGAAACCTGGCAAATACTACTTCATCCGGAAGATCAAGATTAATATCTACAGTGAGAAATAATGTTGATATTATGTACCTTTGATACAATGTGATGAAAATAGCACTCACCTTTATAGTTTTCCTCCTAAAAAAATATCCATATTCCCAGTGCTATCACAAGAAAAATAAGAGATAATTCCAACAGAGGGGCATTCTACAAAATATCTGACCAGTACTACTCAAAATTGTCAAGACCATTCAATAAAGGGAAAGCCTAAGAAACTGTCACAGTCAAGAGGAAACTAAGGAGACAGGACAACTAAATGTAACATGATATACTGGATGGAATTCTAGAGCAGAGAAAGGATATCAGTTAGAACTAAGTAAATCTAAATAAAGTATGTGTGCTAAATCGCTTCAGTCCTGTCTGACTGTATGCCACCCTAAGGACTATAGCTCGCCAGGCTCCACTGTCTGTGGGATTCTCCAAGCAAGAACACTGGAGTGGGTTGTCACGCCCTTCTCCAGGGGATCTTCCTGACCCAAAGATCGAACCCACATCTCTTAAGTCTCCTGCATTGGCAGATGTGTTCTTTACCACTAGCACCATCTGAGAAGTCCAGATAAAGCATGGATTTTACTTAATGATAATGTATCCATATTGGTTGATTGATTACAATAAATATATCACACTAATGCAAGACATTAATAATAGAGGAAACTGTGTAATATGGGGTATATATAGGAACTCTCTCTATATATAGGAACTCTCTATACTAACTACTCAATTTTTCTGTAAATCTAAAAAACTGTTCCAAAAACAAAGTCTAGTTTTGAAAAACACCTTGTCTGAGCAAAAGAAAATTTTATATAAATGGTAGATTGAAACTTCTCTTGCAAAGTGCGGGCACAAAATGGTAATGACTAGTAAATATCTGTAGCTCTATATAATAATGAGCACAAATCCATCAAACACTAGCAGCCTGAGATCCTTCTAAGCGTCTGTATTCAGGGAGATATTTAATGGCGATATACAGGCTCAGTGGTGAAGAATCCGCCTGCCAATGCAGGAGACACAAGACACACAGGTTCAGTCCTCTGTGGAAAGAACCCCTGGAGTAGGAAATGGCATCCTGCTCCAGTGTTCTGCCTGGGAAATCCTGGGGACAGAGGAGCCTGGTAGGCTACAATCCATGGGGTCTCAAAGAGTTGGACACGACTGAGCATACAGGAAGTATAGCAATATAAAAGTATATCATTGTATAACCTAACAGAGGATCCTTGGTCAATTCATGTTTTGAATGGGATGTGAATCTCCCTGCTCTGGAGTGCTTTCAGTGTCCTCCCATCACCACCATCTGTTGAAAACGCAGCTGTCAGAGAAGAGAAAATCGAGGCCCTGGCAGAGCACTCCAGTTCAAGGCACAACTGTGAACTACTGCGTGCAGCCTGATAAAGGGAGCCAGGGCTGCAGCAGAGATTAACTGATGCGGGCATCTTCCTCTAAAGCTGAACCTGGAAAAAGCGCACAGTGCTTAAGACAAGTAGATATCCTCAACAGTGTCGGACAAGAATAATATGAAATGCCCCAAAGAGTACTCTTGCTCAAGACTATCCTTTTAACCATTCCAAATAAAGGTTTATCCCAGGTTCCTCTGAGAGCAGGGCTTCCAAATCGCCGTCTGAATCCTTGGAGTTCCTTTAAAATTCACAACATACAAATATATACATATGATAATTGCATCATTATCACTAGGGTGGAACTCAGTTTCAACAAATTCTTCCTCACCATCGTGAAGTTCTGAGTTGAAGAATCCTTTTGAGTGTCTTTATCTATGAATAACCTAAATTCTATGAACCCTACTTGATTTTTGGATTCAATTTCCTGAAATCCCAAGTAGGTAAAACCATATATGTGGAAACTTCTCACAAAAGACCGTGTTAATGAGATTTGTTTCTAAGATATACTATAGGTAAACACATGCATTTTGCAATTTCTGAAAACAAGTTGGAGCAACCTGAATCTTGCAGGAAAATAAGGAAAACACTATCAACTGTTGATAAATAATTAGTTATAAGAATTCCCATGTCAGATACTCTACTAGAAATGATAAAGCCCACAATTTAGTATATTATTTCAAGAAGTAAGTTTAAATTTTGGAAAAATAGGACCACAAACTTCTTGTAGGTTAATTAGGTTACATTAAGCTCTAGACAGATTTTCCCATAATGCTCTTATACTTGGTGGTTATGAGCTTAAAGTCAGCCACAAGAACATACCTGTCTCATATACAGGTATAGAATGGCTTTGTGATGAAAAACAGGCCTAATATATTAATACAACTTGAACAATTAGGTATCAATCTCCCTCTTTAGCATAAGAGCAAGTTCTTTTCAACCCAAAATCACAGGTGGTGGCTCCTTCTGATGAAAGTGACATCTGAAAGAGCTCAGTGAGTGGTAAAGAAGGTCTGGAGATACACAGACAGGGCCAGTTTTGTGGGCTAGTGTCCCGTGCAGTCACATAAGATCAAGCTTAGGAAGGTCTCTCATTTGGATTAAAGCTCTGTTGTCACCATTTTGAAATTCCTAACAATTGTTGAACAAAGAACTTCTCATTTTCATTTTGAACTGTGCCCAGCAAATTTCATATCTGATCTTATATCTAGGGTCTCTGTAGTGTGGATCAGCATGAGGCCCAGGGGTAGACACATGAAGCTTCAGAGACAGGAATGTGGAATTAATTCCTGAGATACCAGAAATGGGAGGACCAAGGTCTCCTATGCATCTGACTGACAGAGATAGGATATGCTCAAGGATACAAGAGAAAGAAGAGAATCTGGTGATCTACAATAGTCAAGAAACTCTTCATTGAGAAGATATTATTTGCACTCAATCAAACTAGTAATACTAGCTAAGATTTTAGAGTATTAAGTAGGCCAGGCACTATCTAACTTATTTGCATATATTAACTTATTTAATTGTTGATAGTACTGATTAGGAAACTTAAATAGAGAAGATTAAATAATTTGGCTAAGGTCTAATAGCTTTTAAGTGGCTTAACCAGGCAGCTTAGCTCCAAAGTCCATGCTCTTAACATTGCAGAGGGCTTAAGGATTCAAATAATTACACATAGCTCTTTCTCATGCATATTTGATTTGCTATCTGTTAACTGAGATAATTTGTGGAGATAAAGAATGATGGCAATTTAAGATAATGTTATCACAATGAGGCCAACAGTTTATACTTCTTTGAGTCATCGACTATATTCTCTTTTACTGGTAGACCTAATTCTTCTTTCTCTTGGTAAAAAGATCCTTTAATTTAAGTAAATTGTCTTATTTACTCTTCTCAAGGTTTTAGCACCTAGTACGCAGGCTTCCCTGGTGGCTCAACTGGTAAAGAATCTGCCTGAAATGTGGGAGACGTGGATTTGATCCCTGGGTTGGGGAGATCCCCTGGAGGAGGGCCTGGCAACCTACTCCAATATTCTTGCCTTAAGAATTCCATGGACAGAGGAGCCTGGAGTCACAAAGAGTCAGACACAACTAAGAGACTAAGCACAGAACAGCACAGCACACGTGTCCTTCAGCTCTATGCTGGGTTAGTGAGTAACTGAACAGATGAATGAATAACTATAAAACCAAATAAAAACTATAACACAATATAAGATTTTACTGATGGAAGAGGCCTCCAAACACTTTTATAATGTATTATATTCACATGATACTTTTTTGGGGTATCATGATATAAGACTACCTGTAGCATAATATAATCAAAAGAGCTGGCCTTACCTTCCTGATTTCATCGAGTGGTTGGTTTCCAGTATTTTCTTTTTGGATTATGTTCATCAGATCAGTATGAAACTTCTTTGCGTTCAGAAAAACAAGCGGGTTGTTTATTGAGATAATTTTCACCTGCTGCAGGGTTTCCTTTCAGAGGAAACAAATGAACAGACTTAGAGTTCTGAATGAAATAAATCCTACAATGAACTGAAACCCTATAAGTCCAAATGTCACTTAATCATGATTGACAATTTCTTTGCTGATGTTTTCATTATTAAAAATTTTTGAGGATTTAATATACTACCATACTTCTCAAGGGATATATGTACTTCTTCTTTACTAAGAAACATTAGCAATGGTTAGATACGTCTGTAGCCTTTCAGAAAATACCCCTTATTCCTACTGAGTTTTGGGGAGGCAACAGACTACCAAAACAGTATCAGAAAGGCTTATCCTCCTAAAAGTACCTATTCCATGCAATCCAGAAACTTAAAAATTCCTTTACCTAGCCATCAGCATTTTTTAAAATGAAAATATGGCCTGAAAGGTCAACTGTCAATCATTTACCTGATAATGATACAGCCTTCCTTTGCCTGGAAGTCACCTTACAAGTGACTGATAGTTCTAATTGGGAGAAAGAAACCAAGAGGTATTATCAGGAAGGTAATTTCACTTTGGGCAGGCCTAGATTATACTGGATTGCCAGGATGTAGGCAAGACATGAAGAAATGGAGAAGGAAAAATTTCAATACAAAAGTTGTCTGCTGCAGCCATCTTGCCCAGGTCTTCCTGGCAATACAATCTTCACCATGACCTTTGGGCTTCCCTGGTGTCTCAGATGGTAAAGAATCCACTTGCAATGCAGGAGACCTGGGTTCAATCCCTGGGTTGGGAAGATCCCCTGGAGGAGGGCATGGCAACCCACTCGAGTATTCGTGCCTGGAGAATCCCCATGGACAGAGGAGCCTGGCGGGCTGCAGTCCATGGGGTCGCAAAGAGTCAGATGTGACTGACTGACTGAGCACAGCACAGCCCATGACCTTTGGAGCAGGGGTCTATCTTGGAAACTGAGGGGAATGGGAGCTCTATGCAATGGTGATTCCTTACCAACTAAATAAGGCAGGGCTCCTTCAGACTTCAGCACTCAAACAGAGGAGGACACACAGACAGAGATAGAAAGATCAGAAAATAATAGATATGTGCATCTGGATAATTCATTTAACCTCTCTTAGCTTCCTTGTTTTTTAAAGCAGGTAACTTTTTTAACGAGTTCACCATTAAATAAGTCTGAATTCATTTTTCCCACACGGTATTGTATATCCTACAATGGTCATCTGTTGAAACAGCTTTCTTTCGTTTTGTTGTTTTTAACAGATACTAGTTTTAAAAAGTCATAGATACTGTGAGTTCTGTCTAAACTGGTGGATAGTAAGTTATTTCCTTTGTTTTGACTTATAAGCCTCAACTTCATCACAGAATAAAGAATGTAGGCCACAGAAAGCATAATCAGTCACACATGCAGAACAGTATTGTTTTTATAATTTGAAGCTTTCTGAATGGACAGGTGCAGTCCTGATGTAACTGTAAAAAGATTACTTAATGAAGAGACTGAAAATACTACAAAATGTTATTAACTTTAATCATTAATAGTGTAAAAAGCCCTGTGTTATTTATTGCTATTCAAACTTAAAAACCTATTTTTGAATCCCCAAGAAGGTGGCAGGGATACACAATCATGTCACCTTGTATTTAGGAGAATGTCCATATATATTTCAGTAGAAACTTTGGCTTTAGGAAAGAATCACAAACATTTAAAATAATGACTTTAATTGTCATTTTAAGTGTATCACAGGGAGAGTGTACTTTAATTAAATATACAGACAAGTGATGCTGGCAAGGTTGAAAGTTATTCTTGATTTTGATAACTCTAAAAACTAATTTGTATATGACAAGACAAGAGAAAGAGCAATTTCTCTGAAGCAACCAAACAAAAAGTTCACGGTGTTTTGTATCCAACAGTATGCATTTTATGACAAAAGCATGTACACGCTGAGCACCCTAGATCTCTCTTTATATCCTAAAGAAAATGGGATTTACATTATTCATGAGCTGTACCAAATTTAAAGAAAGATCAATTGTACACTCACCCCTTAGTCAGGATAAACTGTCCTGGGGTGTACACCTTTAGCACTATCATCAAAATTGTTTGCAAAAGGAACAAAGAACTAAACAAAATAAAACATCTTTCCTTGAGAGTGGGGAATCTTTTATTTGCTGTTAAAATCAACAAATAATATTGATGAAGTAAAAAATGGAACAGGGGCCCGCAAACATTATTTAGGTAAGCTGATCAATACACATTACAGCTTTAAAAATAAAAGCTATATATGTTACAAGTCCCAACTAGGCAGTGTCAGAATGGCATTTATTTCTCTGCTTGCTTTGTGATCATAGCCCCTGGAGGTATTTCAGGTCTCATGGCACTTGACCTCTTTTTCTCTGCAGGCTATAAAATCTGAAGAGAACCAACTAGTGTCTCATCCACACTCATCATGGCACCTTCTTTATCAAGCTCTCCACCATAACTGGATGCAGAAAACAGAGTGACCAAGTGTCTCTTTGCAAAAAGCTTCTATCCATCTTCAACCACCCGATGGGCTCTACATATAAAATCTAAATCATGCTTATGGAGAAATTTGAAACCACTTCTGTACCAAGTGCAAAGCACAACCCTCTGTCATTTTTAAACCCCAGCCAAAAACATCCTTATCAGGGTCAGACCACAAAAGGTCACAAAGACAATCTTGATCTGGGTCACCAACTGGCTGCATAATTCACCAAATCGGCTCCACAGACTGGAGATCTGGTGATAAACCTCCATGACAGCAGAAGGTTTTCTCAGGATGACTGCTATCTGTAAACAGTTAAGGTAGTCTGCGAAAGTTTTCCATACTTTAATGTTATATTTTCTTTTAATTCATCATAAAACCCCTAAATTCTATTGATACTGTCACATTTGTGGTTTCCTCCGAGAAGAAAACAATCTAGAGATATTTGATTTTGTAAGCCAGTAAGAGGCAGAGAGTGTCCAGTGACTGCTTTCCCATGTTCACATGGTCCCCAAGAAACAAGTAATTGCTTTTGGAGGGAAACCGCTGTACTCAGAAAGTCACAGCAAATCATTCAGGATTGCCCATGGATATCACCGTACATTCTGAATGGTGCTTCCAGTCCCAGGGGGATAGTAGGCTGACTGAGAAAGCTCTCTCAGGGCTTTAATAACCACAGTCCTCCGATTTCATGTCCCTGTAGCTGGATGTTCTTGCCAGGCTTGGACCCTCTCTTGCAGCAGCCACTGGATGATGCTGTCAATGTTGTTTATCTAGATGCACCATCGCCTTCCCGATGCCGACCCTCCCACAGCAGCACCGCCGCTGACCCCACCTGGGATCCTCACTTCCCTTCCCATCCCAGCAGCACAGATGGCACTGCAGCAGTTGCAGAAACCACAGCCGCCCCCCGTCACCCCCAGCGACTCTGCTGCTTGCCGCCTCCTCCTTCCCCTACTGGAATCGTGAGAGCTAAAGTAGGCACATTCTTAAACCGGATGATCTCAAAAAGTTTCTATAGCTACACAACTGTTCAAGCTCTAGAAAGTGAGGAGATTTGCCACAACTAAGCAATTCAAGAAAATAAAAACCTTTATGTTACCAAAGGAACTTTTAATAAAGAGGAAATCTCTTACAAGACAAAGCTAAACATTTGGCCTGTCATGTGTTGTTATGACAAAGCCCCCACACCTTAGATGGTCTCCCTGATCTCACCATATGATTGTGCCAGTATGTTTTAAGTTAGTATGCTTTTTAAAGATAGGCATTTATCAAGCAATGGAGTTGGGCCAGAAAAGAAATTCTCAGTAGAGTTGAAGTCCCTGAGTGGAAAGAGATCTTCCAAATTGTTTCACCTGAATAAGGCGTGGGAGAGAGGAGGGACAGATCACCGCTACACTTGACGTTAGCTAAAAACTCCACCTAACAGTTCATACTCAAGTCTTTCTCTTAGTGTTTTCCCTCTTAGTTCTGATACAAAACATTAAATAACCAGTGAGGTGCAATATTCTAATAAAATTAAGGTTTTCTGCAGCACAGTTATTATTCGGGTAGGTAACTAGACTGGAATAAATCAAGGGAAAGACATGGAGAAACTGTGGCACTTTCATCTTCCTGCAAATTCCCTTATTCATTTTCTCATACATTTAGCCTGAGGAGAAGGTATGAATTAGGTACAATTTATTAATGAGTGATCTTTAAAGTGAAAAACAGTTAAACTTGAATTCTGCTTCAAAGCTAAGAATGTCAAGGCTATGGTACAGCTGCATGTGTGGGGTGGATACACAGAGGCCTAAATCAGTCTGGGACTTTGCACCTGAAAATTTTAAAGGAAGAAAAGTAAGGGACAAGAAAGAGAGAAAGGTAACATTGGTGGAAAACTTGAGTCTGGGACGCCTTCAAAGTCTTTGAACTCTGATAACTTTCTGTGAAGCAAATCTTTCCGCACTTGTTAAAAACACAAGCCATTTCCCTGGGTATCAGAGAAGGACTCCTGCTGCTCACTTCTTACTTGCAGTCTACTCAGAAATACCCTGACACTGATCCTTCTGGTAGGAGGTTAGTTCTCTCTGTTCTAAGGACAATCGTGAGGTATTAAAACAAGTAAAAATGAAAAATAAAGATAAAAAAGGTTGGTCAAACATCACAAAGCAGTTTCAAAGTAAGGCCAATTTTTTTAATTGACAAGAATTTCAGTCAACATTTTCTTTCTTCACCTTAAACTTGTTTGTGCCATCCTTCAGAACAAGAAGCTAGAATTCAAACACAACTGGCCTGCCTAAACATGGATTGCGGGTGTGCCTGCTAAGTCGCTTCAGTCGTGTCTGACTCTGTGCAACCCTATGGACTGTAGCTGGCCAGGCTCCTCTGTCCATGGGATTCCACAGGGAAGAATGCTGCAGTGGGTTGCCATGCCCAGGGATCGAACCTGCGTCTCTTACATGTCCTGCCTGGGCAGGTGAGTTCTTTACCACTAGCGCCACCTGGTGGTGAGATAATTTATACAAGTTATTTCCTTAAAAAGGGGTCCATTGTGCAAGAAACCAAGCCTAGAGTCGTTAGTTATGCTCTGCTGATAATAAAGATTCATTCAATGTGTTAACAAATACCATGGTCCCACTTTTCTTTACTCCCTTCCCTATTCCCTATCTTCCTCCATCATTTAATTTGGAATAGACTATTAGTTTAGTTTGACTGCTATATGTCAAACTAAACTAATAGTTGAAACTTCCCTATAACTCAGATGGTAAAGAATCTGCCTGCAATGCAGGAGACCCCCGGGTCAGGAAAATCACCTGGAGAAGGAAACTGCAAACCACTCCAGTATTCTCAGAGAATTCCATGGACAGAGGAGTCTGGTGGGCTACAGTCCATGAGGTCGCAAAGAGTCAGACACGACTAAGTGACACACACACAAACTAACAGCCATGTCAAATGGAAAAGAGGTTTCCAAATACCTGAGCTAATCTGGACCATGATTCTACTGTGAACTGTACTTTTATGTGCCATGTTATTCTCTTATTTGAATGCTAATACAAGATTTCTGCTGTTGTTCTATTGATTTGTTCCATGTTGATTGCTATATACGTAGTGATCACTATACTTTTAAAAGTTCAAACTAATCAAAAATAGAAATATCATTTTAAAATCAGCAATTTATCTACTTCTTATATCTGGAAACTATCTGACCTACAAAAATTATTAATTACAAAAAGGAAAAGGAAAGTAAACTTACGTCATCCGTTTCTGTCTTCACTTTAAATTCCATTTCTTTCATATTTTTTGTACTCAGAGTCTTTGCTCTAGAATGAAAGCACATATAGAATACATAATTTCCAAGTTACTACACTAACCATGAAAAAGTAAAAAGGATGAGTCACTTTATTATAACAATTAGAAAGTATCTAGAGTGGTTTCCGTGCTGCATCCCAACTGCTCATAAGACACTGGTAAGTGTGTATCTCTCTGGGATCCTCAGAAATAAAGTAACAGCACAAACATCTAAACTGAGATTTTTAAAATGTAATTTATCTCACCTGGACTCCCAGCTATCATATCTTTAAGCGGTAGGAGGTGAATTGACAAAAAAGAGTGAGCAATGAGGGAAAAGGCCAGAAACTATATGGCTTTTCAGAAATCTTGTGTAAAATACAGGAAGTAAAGAGGGAATCAATAGCAAGATAGGATCAGATAACAATGAATATATATATACATATATGTGTGTGTATATATATATATGTAGAGAGAGAGAGACTCTATAAGGAGTTCATGATCTGAGCCACAGTCAGCTCCCATTCTTGTTTTTGCTGACTGTATAGAGCTTCTCCATCTTTGGCTGCAAAGAATATAATCAATCTGATTTTGGTATCGCCCATCTGGTGATATCCATATGTAGAGTCGTCTCTTGTGCTGTTAGAGGAGGGTGTTTGCTATGACCAATGCGTTCTCTTGGCAAAACTCTGTTAGCCTTTGCCCTGCTTCATTTTGTACTCCAAAGCCAAACTTGCCTGTTACTACAGGTATCTCTTGACTTCCTACTTTTGCATTCCAGTCCCCTATGATGAAAAGGACATCTTTTTTGGTGTTAGGTCTTGTACGTCTTCATAGAACTGTTCAGCTTCATCGGCATTGGTGGTTGGGGCATAGACCTGGATTACTATGGTATTGAATGGTTTGCCTTGAAAACAGAGATAATTCTGTAATTTTTGAGATTGCACCCAAGTACTGCATTTCAGACTCTTTTGTCGACCAACTCTTTTTGTTGACTCTTTTGTTGACTCCATTTCTTCTAAGGGGTTCTTGCCCAGAGTAGTAGATATAATGGTCACCTGAGTTAAATTCACCCATTCCAGTATATTATAGTTCACTGATTCCTAGAATGTTGATGTTCACTCTTGCCATCTCCTGTTTGGCCACTTCCAATTTACCATGATTCATTGACCTAACTTTCCAGGTTCCTATGCAATATTGCTCTTTACAACATCAAACTTTACTTCCATCACCAGTCACATCCACAATTGGGCACTGTTTTCACTTTGGCTTCATCTCTTCATTCTTTTTGGAGTTATTTCTCTACTCTTCTCCAGTAGCATATTAGGCATTTACTGACCTGGGGAGTTCATCTTTCAGTATCCTATCTTATTGCCTTTTCATACTGTTCATGGGGTTCTCAAGGCAAGAATATGGAAGTGGCTTGCCATTCTCTTCTCCAGTGGACCACATTTTGTCAGAACTCTCCACTATGACCCGTCTGTCTTGTATGCAGGTCAAGAAGCAACAGTCAGAACTGGACATGGAACAACGGACTGCCTCCAAATTGGGAAAAGAGTACACCAAGGCTGCATATTGTCACCTTGCTTATTTAACTTATATGCAGAGTAGGTCTTGCAAAATGCCGGGCTGGATGAAGCAAAAGCTGGAATGAAGATTGCTGGGAGAAATATCAATAAACTCAGATATGCAGATGACACCACCCTTATGGCGTAAAGCAAATAAAAACTAAAGAGCCTCTTGATGAAAGTGAAATAGGAGGGTGAAAAAGCTGGCTTAAAACTCAACATTCAAAAAACTAAGATCATGGCATCTGGTCCCATCATTTCATGGCAAATAGTTGGGGAAACAATGGAAACCATGACAGACTTTCTTTTCTTGGGCTCCAAAATCACTGCAGATGGTGATTGCAGCCATGAAATTAAAAGATGCTTACTCCTTGGAAGAAAAGCTATAACCAACCTAGACAGCATATTAAAAAGCAGAGACATTACTTTGCTGACAAAGGTCCATCTAGTCAAAGCTATGGTTTTTCCAGTAGTCATGTATGGATGTGAGAGTTGGACCATAAAGAAAGCTGAGTACTGAAGAATTGATGCTTTTGAACTGTGGTGTTGGAGAAGACTCTTGAGAGTTCCTTGGATTGCAAGGAGATCCAACTAGTCAATCCTAAAGGAAATCAATCCTGAATATTCATTGGAAGGACTCATGCTGAAGCTGAAACTCCAATACTCTGACCACCTGATGCGAAGAACTGACTCACTGAAAAGACCCTGATGCTCGGAAAGATTGAGGGAGGACGAGGAGGGGATGACAGAGGATGAGATGGTTGCATGGCATCACTGACTCAATGGACATGAGTTTGAGCAAGCTCCGGGAGATAGTGATGGACAGGAAAGCCTGGCATGCTGGATTCCATGGGTCCGCAAAGAGTCAGGCATCATTGAGCAACTGAACTGAACTGAACTGAACTGATAGATTCTATAAAGACTGAACCTATAGAGATAAAACTTTAATTTTTAAGAATATATTATTTCATGAAGAATTTCAAAAGAAGGATGAGATGTGAGTAGAAGCTTTATTAAATGTGAACATTGAGAAAACAAAAAATAATCAAAATATGGCATGCTTTACAGATGTTTAGTAAAAAACAAAAAGAATATACTTTTTAATAAGCTATGTAGAAGAAGTAGGTAAATTAATACAACTTCGGAAAAGTTAAATTTATTGAGGTTACTTAACTTTTCAAATGATTACACTGCTATATGGTTTGTGTCTCATTAGATACTATAAACATTCCCTTAATTAAAAAAAAAAAGTAACTCTGTAATGCAGTATATGGCTATGAGGCTAATTTATTCACTTTAATAGATTTTATATATTCTATTTTATAGCTATAACAAAATATTTCTCCTCCATTAAGGCCATCTCTTCTCCATTAAGACCAGCATTGTTATATATCACATGTAGATAAAAACCTCTCTTTCTAGTTCTAAATCTAATAACATGAGATTATAATACTATCTATTGCACTGAAATAAAAGTAACTGACAACGCCATATATTTTGCCGCTGTGTCAGAATAAACAGCATTTAAATAATACCTTACCTTGGGAAGCGACCGATCACGGTAGCTACAGTACACACAACACCAAACAGCAGCCCAACGTTGGCAGCAAAACATACTGTAAATATGTAGGTACTGACCCATATGCCCTGGAAGAGAACAGGAAACAGAATATATGGGTCCTTCGGTATCCTCATCTTTCTCCTGATTGCTAAGATCCTCACAGTCTTGCTATACAACATTCCTGCGATGAAATCTCTCAGCACGAATATATCATTTAAGGAGTAGTAGACAAAAGCCCAGGGAAGTTGACGAGACGGCAGAGGACTAGGTGGACGTGGAGTACATCTCTCTCCACAAATGCGTCAGGAATACAACTTCAGATGAAGATCTCACAGCGCACCAGCTGAGTACTGGCAGGAGTCCCTGACCACTGGGAAGGAATATACAGATCCACACAAAACGGGAGGACAGGGAATCCTGGTGCGCAGAAGTCCATGGGGTCACAGAGAGCTGGACACAACTTAGTGACTGAACAACAGCAGAAGAAGAAGAGAGAAAGGAAGGGGCCTGAGAAAGACTCTGCAGCAGTTAGAGTTGGAAACTTCTCTAGCGTGGGAAAGGAAATGGCCAAACCAGTTTAAGAAGCAGAGAGTTTCACACAGGATGAACTCAAGGAGAAACACATTGAGACACTTATTAATCAAACTAACATTTTTGTTACACATTACACTGTTAACATTACACACAAAGAAAAAAATACTAAAAGCATCAAGGAGAAAAGCAAAAGGTAAAGAGAAACTGTATAAGGTTAATAGCTGATCTCAGCAGAAACTCTGCAGGCCAGAAGGGAGTGGCAGGATTTACAGAAAGCTATGAAAGGAAAAAACTTACAATCAAGATTACTCTGCCCAGCAAGGATTGCATTCAGATTTGAGGCAGAAACCTAAAGCTTTACAGACAAGCAAAAGTCAAGAGAATTCAGCACCACCAAATCAGCTATACAACAAATGCTAAAGGGGCTTCTAAAGGCAGGAAACACAAGAGAAGGAAAATACAAAATAAACTACAAAAATAAACTCAAAACAATTAAGAAAATGCCCAGAGAAACATATACACCAATAATTACTTTAAATGTAAATGGATTAAATGCCTCAACCAAAAGACACAGACTGGCTGAATGGATACAGAAACAAGACCTCTATATATGCTCTCTACAAGAGACACACTTCAGACCTAGGGGCATATACAGATTGAAAGTGAGAGGATAGAAAATTGTATTCCAGGCAAATGGAAATCAAAAGAAAGCCAGAGTAGCAATTCACATATCAGACAAATAGACCTTAAAATAAAAAATATTACAAGAGGTAAGGAAGGACGATACATAATAATCAAGTTATCAATCCAAGAAGAAAATAGAACAATTGTAAACATTCACGCACCCAACATAGGAGCACCTCAATACATATGGCAAACATTAACAGACATAAAAGGGAAATCAATAGCAACACAATAACAGTAGGGGACTTTTCCACCAACTGACAGATCTTCCAGGCAGAAAATTAATAAGGAAACACAAGCTGCAAATCATACATTAGATCAGATGAACCTAATGGATATCTTCAGAGCATTCCATCCAATGCAGAAGAATACACTTTCTCCTCAAGTGCACCTGGAACATTCTCAGGATAGGTCACATCTTGGGTCACATATTAAGCTTTAGTAAATCTAAGAAGGTGAAATTGTAACAGGTATCTTCTCTGACCACAATGCTATAACACTAGATATTAATAATAAGAAAGAAACTGTAAAAAGACACAAACACATGGAGGTTTAAACAGTACACTTCTTAATAGCCAATAGGTTACTAAAAAGATTCTTAAATAGCTAGGGACAAATGACACTGAAAACACGATGACCGAAAATCTATTGGGAAGTTCTAAGAGGGAAGTATATAGCAATGCAATCCTATCTCAATAAATAAGAAAAATATCAAATAAACAACCTAATGCAGCTGGAAAAAGAACAAAAAACACAGAAAGTAAGTAGAAGTAAATAAATCGTAAAGATAAGAACAGAAATAAATGAAAAAGAAATGAAAGAAAAAATGCCAAAGATCAATAAAACTAAAAACTGGTTATTTGAGAAGAAAAACAAAACCCACAAACCATTAGACAGACTCATCAAGACAAAAAGAAGGAAGACTCAAATGAACAAAATTAGAAATGAAAAAGGAGAGATTGCAACAGACAATGCAGAAATACAAAGGATCATAAGAGACTACTATGAGCAACTATATGCCAGTAAAATGGACAACCTGGAAAAAATGACAAATTCTTAGAAAATTACAACCTCTAAGACTGAACAAGGAATAAAGAGAAATACGAACAGATCAATCTCAAGCATGGAAATCAAAATTGTAATAAAAAGAGAAATCTCCAAAAAACAAAAGCCCAGGGCTACATGGCTTTACAGGTGAATTCTATGAAACGTTTAGAGAAGAGTTAACACTGTTCCTTCTTAAATTCTTCCAAAAAGTTGCAGAGGAAGGAACACTAATGAACTCATTCTATAAGGCCACCATTACCCTGATGCCAAAACTGGAAAAAATATCACAAAAAAAGAAAATTACAGGTCAATATCAAAGGTGAACATAGATGAAAAAATTCTGAACAAAATTCCAGCAAACAGAATCCAACAACATATTAAAAACTTCATGCACCATAAATTAATTAGGGTTTAATCCTATGGATACTTCAATATATGCAAATAAATCAATGTTACACACCATATTAACAAATTGAAAGATAAATCATATGATATTCTCGATAGATGCAGAAAAAGCTTTTTACAATATTCAGCACCCATTTATGGTAACAGTTCTTCAGAAAATGGGCATAGATGGAACCTATGTCACATGATAAAGGCCACATATGAGAAACCCACAACCAATATCATTCTCAATGGTGAAAAGCTGAAAGCATTTTCTCTAAGATCAGGAACAAGCCAAGAGTACTCACTGGCATCATTATTTTTCAATATAGCTTTGGAAATCCTAGCCATGGCAATCAGAGAAGAAAAAGAAATAAAAGGAATCTAGATGAAAAAAAGTAAAACTCTCACTGTTCACAGATGACATGGTACTATACATAGTAAACCCTAAAGACACTACCAGAAAATTACTAGAGGGTTATCAATGAATTTAATAAAGTCACAGGATACAAAATCAATACGCAGAAATCCCTTGCATTCCTATATACTAACAATGACAAATCAGAAAGAAAAATTAAGGAATCAATTCCATTCGCTATTGCAACACATAAAATAAAAGACCTAGGAATATACCTATCTAAGGAGACAAAAGACCTGTATGCAGAAAATTAAACGCTGGTGAAAAAACTCAGAGATGCCACAAACACGTGGAGAGATATACCAGGTTCTTGTATTGGGAGAATCAATATTGTAAAAATGACTACACTAACCAAAGTAATTTAGATTCAATGCAAACTCTATCAAATTAACACTGACATTTTTCACAGAACTAGAATAATAAAATTCACAGTTTCTCTGGAAACATGAAAGACTCCAAATAGCCAAAGCAATCTTGAAGAAGAACAATGGAGCTGGAGGAATCAATTTTCCTGACGTTAGACTATACTATACAGCTATAGTCCATCAAGGCAATATGGCACTCACATATCCGGCTACCTCTCAGAATCCTTCTTTCTGGCATACATCTTGGCTGAGCCATGCGTGTGCCACCAGGAAACACCAGGAAGGAGTCAGAATGACTGGCCAAAGACAACCTGGAAAGTAATACTATCATCATAAAACCTAAGACACTGAGCCACGTGGCAGAGCAGTTCTCCTGGATGCCTTTACCCTGCTGCTCTGCACTCAGGCATCCCTTCCTAATAAAGTCCCTGCATTGTCAGAAAAATGAATAAATAAAAGAGCATGATACCAACAGAAGAACAGAAGTACAGATCAATGGAGAAAGACAGCCTCTTCCAGGAGTCAAGCTGGGACTACCGGACAAGGGCAAGTACATGTGAAAAAATGAAATGGGAACACTTCCCAATACTATACACAAAAATAGACTCAAAATGCATTAAAGACCTAAATGTGAGACCAGAAATCTATACAACTCTTAGAGGAAAACATAGGCAGAACACTCTCAACATAAATCACAGCAAGATCGTCTTTGAACCACTTCTTAAAGTAATGAAAACAAAAATAAACATAAACAAATGGGACTAATTTAACTTAAAAGCCTTTGCACAGCAAAGGAAATCATAAACAAGAGGAAAAGACAATCCTCAGAATGGGAAAAAATAGTTGGAAATAAAATAGCTGACAAAGGATTAATCTCCAAAACATTTAAGCAGCTCATGCAGCTCAATATCAGAAAAATAAACAATCCAATCTGAAAATGGGCAGAAGACCTAAACAGACATTTCTCTGAAAGAGACATACAGCTGGCCAGAAAATGCAGGAAAAAAAATTGCTCAACATCACTCATTATTAGAGAAATGCAAATCAAAAGTACAATGAGGTATTACCTTACACTAGTCAGAAATGACTTCGTAGAAAAATCTGCAAAAAATAAATGTTGGAGAGGATGTGGAGAAAAGGCAAACTTCTTTC
The DNA here is from genome assembly GCA_024291935.2 of Okapia johnstoni. Classification (NCBI taxonomy): domain Eukaryota; kingdom Metazoa; phylum Chordata; class Mammalia; order Artiodactyla; family Giraffidae; genus Okapia; species Okapia johnstoni. The sequence goes on along the minus strand of CM044309.1, from coordinate 7,483,150 downwards.
ATTGTTAGTGGGAAAGTAAATTGATACAGCTGCTATGGAGAACATTATGAAGATTTCTTTAAAAACTAGGAATAAAAATACTACAAGACCCAGATATTCCACTACTGGGCATATACCCTGTGAAAACCGTAATTCAAAATGGCTCATGTACCCCAGTAGTCATTGCAGCAGAATTTACAACAGCTAGGACATGGAAACAACCTGCCCATCAACAGATAAATAGATAAAGAAGTTTCAGTACAATGGAATATTACTTAACCATAAAAAGGAACAAATCTGGGTCAGCTCTAGTGAGGTAGATGAACCTACAGCCTGTTATGCAGAATGAAGTAAGTCAGAAAGAAAGAAACAAATATCATATATTAATGCATATACACGGGATCTGAAAAAACTATAAATTATTAACCTATTTGCAGTGCATGAATAGAGACGCAGACATGGAGGAGAGACTTGTGGACAAAGAGGGTGAAGGAGAGAGTGGGATGAATTGGGAAAGTAGCATTGAAACATATACATTAATATATGTAAGGTAGCTATCTAGTGGGAAGTTGCTGTATAACACAGGAAGCTCACACTTGTGCCCTGTGACAACCAGGGGAGGTGGGATGGGTTGGAGAGTGCGAGGAAGGTTCAAGAAAGAGGGGACTTATGTATCCTTATAGCTGATTCACATTGTTGTATGGCAGAAAGCAACACAGCATTCTAAAGCAATTATCCTCCAATTAAAAATAAATTATATAGAGATTTTTATAAATTAAATTGTGTGTGTGTGTGTGTGTTAGTCACTCAGTCATGTCCAACTCTTTGTGACCCCATGGACTGTAGCCCGCCAGCCTTCTATGTCCATGGGATTCTCCAGGCAAGAATACTGGAGTGGATTGCCATTCCTTTCTCCAGTGGATCTTCCAGATTCAGGGATCAAACCTTCGTCTCCTGCATCATAGGCAGATTCTTTACCATTTGAGCTACAGGGAGGCATATATATACACATACATACATACATATATACACACACCACATAATCAACCCATTTCACTACTGGGTAATAACCTGAGAGAAATAAAAATATATGTTCACACACACACAAAGTCCAGGACACAGAAACAAATACACACTCCACCAGACTCCCTGTGGCCGAGGTTAATGGAAAGGCTAAGTGAAAGTGCGTCTTTTATATAGAGATGCTGCCAACCACTAATTTAATCCTCACAAACATTCTATTTAAAATCTGTAAATTGTTGGTTGATGTTTTTGGTTCAAAAGCATGCCATAATTTTCCACTCTTTTCTCTTTTAATGTAGTAATATTACAAAAACTTGTGAATATTTTTGGTCATTTTCAATAGCATTCTCTTTTCTAGGATTGCTATAAAAAGAATTAAGGTAGCTTACTACTAATGATACATGACCTCTTTTTATTTATTAGGGTATAGTTGGTTTACAATGTTGTGTTAGTTTCTGCTGTACCACAAAGTGAATCAGGCTGTAAGTATACATTATTTTGCCAACAAAGGTCCGTCTAGTCAAAGCTATGGTTTTCCAGTAGTCATGTATGGATGTGAGTGTTGGACTATAAAAAAAGCTGAGCACTGAAGAACTGATGCTTTTGAAGTGTGGTGTTGGAGATGACTCTTGAGAGTCCCTTGGACTGCAAGGAGATCCAACCAGTCCATCCTAAAGGAAATCAGTCCTGAATATTCATTGGAAGGACTGATGCTGAAGCTAAAACTCCAGTACTTTGGCCACCTGATGCGAAGAGCTGACTCACTGGAAAAGCCCCTGACGCTGGGAAAGACTGAAGGCAGGAAGAGAAGGGGATGACAGAGGATGAGATGGTTGGATGGCATCACTGACTCAATGGACATGAGTTTGAGTAAACTCCAGGAATTGGTGATGGACAGGGAGGCCTGGTGTGTTGCAGTCCATGGGGTCGCAAAGAGTCGGACACGACTGAGCAGCTGAACTGAACTGATACATATATCCCCACCCTCTTGGATCTCCATCCCACCCATCTAGATCACCACAGTGCACTGAGCTGAGCACCCTGCACTACACAGCAGGTTCCCACCAGCCTTCTGCTTTACACACAGTAGGGTATATATGTCAGTCTCTTTCATGAAATAGCTTACCCATTTGTGGGAGGGAGAGAATACCGAATGTTCTCACATAGACATGTTTCTCTAGAACAAGCATACTAAAAACTGATGCTAGTAGAATCCATATTTTATAGTATAATTTAATCTGCTCCTTTATGTTATGTTGTTAGCTGCTCAGTCGTGTCCGACTCTTTGCAGCCCCATGGACTGTAGCCATGGAATTCTCCAGGCCAGAATACTGGAGTGGGTTGCCATTCCCTACTCCAGGGGATCTTCCTAACCCAAGGATCGAACTCTGGTCTCTCGCATTGCAGGCAGATTCTTTACCACCTGAGCTACCAGAGAAGTCTGTTCCTAGCAATATACTATTAACATAATATTCTTCTCAATGTAACTCACTTAAAAAAACAATTCATTTTTTTTAAACAATGTATTTAGAATGAATATGGTCACCATTTGGAGAAGAAAATGGCAACCCACTCTAGTATTCTTGCCTGGGAAATCCCATGAACAGAAGAGCCTAGGGAGCTACAGTCCATGGGACTGTAAAGACTCAGCTATGACTGAGCGACTGAGCACACGGTCACTATTAATATGTTTATCCTATGTCAGTGAAGCATATGTTTCTTAGAAATTAATGCTGGCTTTTCATATATGTTATATATAGTCATATTTCTACTAGCTGTTTCTTGATGATCTTAACTTCTATAATCAATTCATAATGGAAATAGGGAATTCACAAACCATTCAAGTGATAACATTTTTTAAAAAGTTCTTAAACAGCACATCAATCAAAACTTGATACAATTCCATTTCTGTTCTTATAAAGACATTTTACATTTTCATGTTTTAAGACTTTGAAAAAAAATTATAGTTTGTCAATAAGTAAAAACTGTTTGTAAAATGTAAGTCTCAAACAGCTAAAACTATCTTCTGCAAATGGAACTATTAAAGCTTATTTTGTAACATGTGTTAAGCCAAGAGAGCAATTTTAGGTCAAACTTCTACTTACCCAGTCCATTTTATCCACATTCCAATATTTTTTTAAATCTCGAAACTGTATTAGCATTCCCTTCAGTCCCACAACAATAATACTTGCAAGAACACACTACGAATAAAAAATAAGCTGATGAAGATGCAAGATAGAGATTTTAATCTAAATTTAAGAGAATCAAGGTATTTTATGTCTTTGTTTTTGAAATACTTACTAGAGAAAAGTTATCATCATTTAGAAAACTAAAGTAATAATTCATTTTGTTTAGAACTAACCTCTTATTGTACTTTAAGAACATAATATCAATTCTAGAAAAGTCACAGGGTAAATGCTATTCTATGCTTAAAAAAGGAGGAAATAAAAAGAAAAGTAGTGAATTATAAGGGTGAATGTGATAAGACTGAATGTCCTCTTAACTTTATAGTAATTATTCATTGCCATTTGTTTGCAATTTATTGCAAAAATTCAATGTATCATGTATTTCTTTAATCGTCTTGAGTATAAATTATCTGGTTTCACCGGAATATATTTATAAGTCTCTTGAGAAATAAACTTGATTGTTGGAAGATCTTCTCATAAAAATGATTTATTCTTATTACATGAATGAAGAATTAGAACAAGAAATGACTGGCACCGTCTCTGGATCCCTGAAGACCAGTATCTTGCTGTAGTGTCCCAAGCTTGTGAAAAGCAAGGCAGATACCTATACTAATGTTCTGAGTCACTTTGTATACAGATGTATCAAGGGTAGCAAAAATATTTTGTTCCCTACTCTCTTGCCCAGCACGCATTTTCTAAGAGTCTAAATTTTATAAAATTCTTCCAAAGTCTATTTCAGAGATTGCTTAGTTCTACCTTCCAACTGAATACAGAATAAATCTAATTAAATGGTGTACTTTTTATACAAAAGCCAAAGAATTAGAAAACAGCCATGGTACCCTCCCATACCTTACCCATCAATGTGGGCTCTTTCTACCTCTCCTCCAAACAACCATTACTTATGTCACATAACTTTTCAGATTTAGGATCATTGAGGTTGTTCTTCAAAGAAATGTTTAAAATGGAATGATTCTCATTAATGTTAAATTTTAAAATTAAATAATAAAAAGTATTACTTACCATGGGCAGCCAGTAAAGCAAAGGCCCTATTGTATAGATGACTATCACGACAAAAATGCAAGATATTAGACAAGCCACCTGTAAAATACAAGACAGGCAAAAAAGAAATCCTTGAATTTTTTTATTAGTCCAAAGTTATAGGGGGAAAAGATAATTCTTAGTTCTTCTTGATAAGAAGAAACAAAATGTTGGCACGTGATTGTTAAATTATATAGACTGTCGTTATCTATATTTTGTAATTGAAGGAACCCAGATGTGCGGAGAAGGCAATGGCACCCCACTCCAGCACTCTTGCCTGGAAAATCCCATGGACGCAGGAGCCTGGTAGGCTGCAGTCCATGGGGTGGCTAAGAGTCTGACACGACTGAGCGACTTCAATTTCACTTTTCCCTTTCATGCATTGGAGAAGGAAATGGCAACCCACTCCAGTGTTCCTGCCTGGAGAATCCCAGGGACGGGGGAGCCTGGTGGGCTGCCGTCTATGGGGTCGCACAGAGTCGGACACGACTGAGGTGATTTAGCAGCAGCAGCAGCAGCGGCAGCAGATGTGACAGCTGACAAGCTAGTACAATCAAATTAAGTCAGCAAGGAGAGAAAAGCAATCCTACACAAAGAAATAAGACACCATCAACTATTATCACACACCACAAGTTTTTGTTGTTTGTTTAATGGTGAAAATGACATTTCAGTTGTCCTTAAGCCTACCGTTGTTCAGCCTGACCTCCCTTCTCACTTCTTAGTTATGTGGGTAATAACTGAATACACACAGCTTTAGAGGTTTCTGGGCTGATGACAAATTCCCACAGAAGCCTTTGCTCTCTTCTTAGGAGTCCTTCGTTAGTATGAAACAGTTATATGGGATTATGGAGGCAGTCTCTGCAGTGAAACGAACTTAATTTTATTAATCCTAACAAATCATTAGTATTGTGTTTTAACCAGCTCAATATGTTAACAAAAGGCAATTCAAAACAGCTCACGTCTAACTAAGCTCCACTTGATGGAGAATTTGTTACACATAAACAAATGTTCACTTCTTAATAGAAACATTTAGCCAAACTGTCAGCCTAGCAAGACAAAAGAGGCTTTCACGGTACCAAAAAAATACCTAAAATATCATAATGGAGGAATCAAAGGAAATAAAAGCCTATTAGAGTGGTTAAAAATAAATATATAGACAAGTAATCAATAGTAAGGTCTCAGAGCAACTTGAGTTCTCAGACACTGCTCGTGGGACTTAAGATATAGTGCAGCCTCTTTCAAAAAGAGTTTGGCAGTTTCTCATGAGGTAATGTCTGACCTAAAACTACCTAAGAGAAGTGAAAACATAAGCCTATCAAAGTACATGCAAATATTTATAGCAGCTTTATTCATAAACACCAAACTGTGAATAATGAAATCGCTTACCAGTTGGTGAGTAGATATATTTTGGTACATCTTTCCAATAGAATACTACTCGATAATGAAAAGAATAGACTACTGATGCATGTAGCAACATGGATGAAACTCAAAATCACAAAACTAAGAGAAAGACGCGGATACAAGCTCCTTCTATATTTAGTGGAACTCACCTACAGCATTACATACAAAAGGGAAAAATCCTTCCGTGGGAAATAAGTCATTAGGGAACTAGGGATTGTTAGAGAAGTTCTAATACACTAAACTGCCAGTAAACTGATCATTTAGGAGTAATTGGTGATTTTACATAAGAGTTTTTAAGTAACAAAGCATTATGCCTGTCATTCCACTAGACTGAAAAGAGCTCGTTGTCAGAAGGCAGGTTGCAGAATGCATTCAGGTATCCCCATAAATGATTCAGTATATCCATGTTTGTGTGGAAAGAAAAAGACACCCACTGCTAAATTGCACTTCATGTCAAAAGACAATGGTATGCATTGTCGCTGTGAGACTCTTTATCAAACACTTACAAGGTACTTTAATCTTATTTGCAGCCATGAACTTGAGACAGCTAGAATCTAAACTCCTTTGAAGGATTTGAGGGACAAAAAGGCAAAGTGACTTTCCCAAGGTCATAGAGCTAAGAATTAGAAGGAATATGGATTATGAACTGAATTAGATCCATAAAGTCAAATATATTTCAAGTTTCTAGATACCTTACATACACTAAAGCTGTTAGAGAAGCTACAATCTAATTAAATAATTCTTTTTAAAAACAATAAACTTCAACTACCTTCAAGATTTTCTCTAAAGATTACTTATCTTTTATTTACACAGCTTTTTGTAAATACATTAACAACAGTGTGCTCACTGAATTATAATTTCAGTCTTACTGTTAAGAGTTAAATGGATTTTACTTTCAAAGGATGACAAACAACAGGTGAAAAAAAATATTTTTTTACCTTAGATAGTAAGTCATATAATGAAATAGACTATGTAATCAAATAGCTTATGTCAGCTCTTTAACGCATTTCATCTTTGTTGATGCCCTAGATCAAAAGACAAGGGCATCTAATTAGACAAGAAATCCTTATCAGTTATGCCCAGGGTGTCTACTCCTCAGGCATAGAAATCAATAATATAATACTTTTCACTCTCAAAACTCAAAATACTGACATTCTCTGTCTCCATAAATAAGAGACCCAGGTGCTAAAGTCTGAATTTGGAAAATGCCTTTAAAAGCATTCAGTCCAAGCCACTGTTCCGTAAATTACCAACTCACGTCACTATACACTGAGGTTAAACTAAGATGAGATATTTGCACTGCTACAACAGACTTCTCTGACTTTAGGCTTAATAACCCAGTTACACTACGTTTTCAAGTATTATCCACATTCTGAATATCCATAACTTTGTATGTGAAGTGCTACTTTCTTATATCTCTGACTTATCTAGAAAAAAATTTAAAGGTAAATTACAACCAGGAGGGAGATAAACTTGTTTCCTTTATTAAACTCAGAAAACAAACAATGCCTCCTTCTTAATAAATTCCAGCTTAGCTTAGACTGTACCTAGTAGGAAAAAACTGTTCACACATTTAATTAACCAGAAGACAAACATTTTTCTAGGCATTTTAGTTTTCTTTAACTCATTCCATTTCATACTAACTATATATCCACAGATAACTTTTTATTCTAAAGTTGTAACTATTCATGTTTATGTTAACTCTGGCACAGGATAATGAAATAATCTATATTTTCTTCTTGTTACATTCTCAAACAATATTATCTGTGTTATAGGTTACTTACAAAGATGACTATGCAAACATCAATGTTAACCTTTTCCTAAGGGAAAACCGTCCTGAATATTCATTGGAAGGACTGATGCCGAAGCTGAACCTCCAGCACTTTGGCCACCTGATGAGAAGAGCTGACTCATTTGAAAAGACCCTGATGCTAAGACTGAAGGCGGGAGAAGGGGACGACAGAGGATGAGATGGTTGGATGGCATCACCGACTCAATGGACACGAGTTTGAGTAAACTCTGGGAGTTGGTAATGGACAAGGAGGCCTGGTGTGCTGCAGTCCATGGGTTTGCAGAGTCAGACACGATTGAGTGACTGAACTGAACCGCACCTTGAGAAACAGAGTATTTCCTGCCGTCTCAGTAAACAAGGATGTTACCGTCATCAGGGATTGCAGCCCTCCAGTGTGAGCTCCTGGGCTCCTAAAGGCACCCAGGAAGAAGAATACCTGTGATCGGCAGCCACCAGTCTGCAGCCACTCCCTGCGGTGCACCTCAAAGAAGCACAGGGTGTGAAAAACACAGAATACTGGTCCTGGGTAGCAGAGATACACATGAAAGGAGTGATTTCAGGGAGCCCAGACTCTCATGTCTTCCCCTACGTAGAAAAGCACCCAATGCCTTAACTTGAATACATCTGGCTTCCTTTTATAATAATCTTTTGATTTTCACACTACTTGTTCTTTGTTGCAAAATTTCTCTATGACCTGGCTTCTCCCCTGGCTTCCTCAGAGCAGTTCTCCCAGGGACCCTTGAGATGCTGGCCCCCAAGGCTTGAAGTTCATGATCCGAGCCACAGTCTGCTCCCGGTCCTGTTTTTGCTGACTGTATAGAGCTTCTCCATCTTTGGCTGCAAAGCATATAATCAATCTGATTTTGTTGTTGACCATCTGGTGATGTCCACGTGTCAAGTCTTCTCTTGTGTTGTTGGAAGAGGGTGTTTGCTATGACCAGTGCATTCTCTTGGCAAAACTCTATTAGCCTTTGCCCTGCTTGATTCTGTACTCCAAGGCCAAATTTGCCTGTTACTCCAGGTATTTCTTGACTTTCTACTTTTACATTCCAGTCCCGTATAATGAAAAGGACATCTTTTTTGGTTGTTAGTTCTAGAAGGTCTTGTATGTCTTCATAGAACTGTTCAACTTCAGCTTCTTCAGCATTACTGGTCGGAGACTTGAGTTACTGTGATATTTAATGGTTTGCCTTGGAAACCAAAGAGATCATTCTATCATTTTTGAGACTGCATCCAAGTACTGCATTTCAGACTCTTTTGTTGACTAGGAGGGCTACTCCATTTCTTCAAAGGGATTCTTCCCCACAGTAGTAGATATAATGGTCATCTGAGTTAAATTCATCCGTTCCAGTCCATTTCAGTTCACTGATTTCCAAAGTGTCGACATTCACTCTTGCCATCTCCTGTTTGATCACTTCCAATTTTTCTTGATTCATGGACCTAATATTCCAGATTCCTATGCAATATTGCTCTTTACAGCATCGGACCTTGCTTCCATCACCAGTCACATCCATAACTGGGTGTTGTTTTTGCTTTGGCTTCGTCTCTTCATTCTTTCTGGAGTTAGTTCTCCACCAATCTCTGGTAGCATATTGGGCACTTACTGACCTGGGGAGTTCATCTTTCACTGTCCTATCTTTTTGTCTTTTCATACCATTTATGGGGTTCTCAAGGCAAGAATACTGAAGTGGTTTGCCATTCCCTTCTCCAGTGGACCACATTTTGTAGAACTCTCCACCATGACCCAACCATCTTGGGTGGCCCTACACATCATGGCTCATAGTTTCATTGAGTTAGACAAGGCTGTGGTCCATGTGATCAGTTTGGTTAGTTTTCTGCGATTGTGGTTTTCGTTCTGTCTGCCCGCTGATGGATAAGGATAAGAGGCTTATGGAAGCTTCCTGATGGGAGAGACTGACTGAGGGGGAAACTGGGTCTTATTCTGATAGGCGGGGCCATGCTCAGTAAATCTCTAATCCAGTTTTCTGATGATGACCTAACATTCCAGGTTCCTATGCAATATTGCTCTTTACAGCATCGGACATTTTATTAAGGAAAAAAAAAAATAATGAGTTGGTTGATTTTATTTGGATAGAAAATGAGAGACAGGCTGGATGCAGAAAATGATGACAGATTGTGGAAAGGAACCCTGAGAAGGAAAAGTTTTAGACATAGTCAGGATTAACTAAGTTTAGATTGAAGTTAACTAAGTGTGTTTGTTAAGTAAGCCAATGCAGACTGGAATTTGATTTCTCTTTCTGTTAAAAGTGATTCTTTGGGATAACAGATTCTATGAGTTTTTGTACCCTTAAGTTATCTATATTTATTTTCTTTTAATTATTTTTTCACTTTGGTTAAATAAATAGGTATTATTTCAGTAACCTATGATCCTGCTGTGTTTTTAAATATTTCTGGTATTTCTAACAAACTTCCCAAATATCAAAATCTAACTAAAGCTCTTTTAACCTCCAGCTAACTCTGGGACACGTTGAAGAAACATCTCTAATATATCTCGGAGAAGAATGTTAAACTAAGTTTATTTGGCATTTTTAATTCAGAAATATAGTCAAATAATTGAAAATAAACTTGAGGCTATAGTGTAAGGATAAATACCATTAATATAGATATTCTAGAATTTATAGAAAATGAAGTCACTCAATCGTGTCTGACTCTTTGCAATGCTATGGACCATAGTCCGCCAGGCTCCTCTGTCTATGGGATTTTCCAGGGAAGAATACTGGAGTGGGTTGCCATTTCCTTCTCCAGGGGATCTTCCCAACGCAAGTATCGAACTCAGGTCTCCCATGTTGCAGGCAAACTCTTTACTGTCTGAACCACCAGGGAATCAGAATTTATATAGAAACCCTAACATCTGGTATGTTCTGATATAATGTTATCAGTCATAATTCTAGTTATTATTTTAAAATGTTATATGTTACAGAAATTTCCAAGTTTCCTGCTAATTACACTGGACTCAAATCTTTAACCATGCTATTTTAAGTTATATTCTTTATAGACAATCATAATTTTACACTGTTTTTACAAAAAAAGATTTTTCAAGAAGATTCATGAAAAGAATCTTTTAAACAAATTTAAGTTTCTGATAGCCTTTAGACAATGCCACTGAACTGGGTAACAAATGATGAACTCTAATGGAAGACCTGATTACCTCATGCAGACCAACAGGAATCAATTACATGGAACTAAATAAATTGATAAATATGATCTATAACTTTGACTTTAAAACATACTTCCTTGAATCTGTTTTCTAGTAAACCTTTTTCTCTTAAGCCATGATCTAAAACAAGCTGATAAAGTAGTCTCTGTAAGCAAAGATAAAACATTTATCTTTTACTCTCTACCTTATCCTGCCAGAATTTGGCTTCTGTAGCTGGTTCTCCTAAGAAGTTGATGGTTTACTGGAAATAGACTTTAACTAGTTATACTAACCATTGTTTTAATTTGCTGCTTGTCATAGAAAATATGCCAGCTGTCATTTTCAGCTGTGGCTGAGCTCTGCCTGCAAAAGACACTGTCTCTCACCCTTCATGGCTTGACTGTGCCTCTCAAACTGCCCGAAGAACACTGTGTCTACTTTGTTGGAAGCAAAATAATAATAATAACGCAGGGCAATAGTGGTGGGGAGGGTTACAGTGCCTTCTCCCATAATTAACATTCTTTAAAGGCAAGGAAAGAAGAGAGACCCACCACACTTATTTGTGCTATATGTCTAGACAGCACCAAGACTTTCTTATTCTTAGATACCCACGTTCTGCATGTCACATCTAAAGGAAATCACAGTAAAAATGTTCTGACATGTGCAGGACAGAAGTGTCTTTGGGCCTTTGACCATGGCACTTGGTATTCAACGATTAGTATCTTTCGTTATTTCAATTCAAACGTTTTTATTTGATTTTCTAAAGTATTGAAAGGCTTGACAATAAACTTGTTTGTATATAAAATGGTCCCAGATGTGCTGTCTCACATAGCCATGTGTGATCCATGAGCATTTGAAATGTAGCTGGTGGGTGTAAGAGATGCTATAAATGTAAGATACACACCAGGTTTTGAAATCTTATTAAAAAAAAGAATATAACATACATCATTAATAGTTTTTACACAGATTATTTGTTGAAATAATACTTTTACTTTATTAAGCAAATTAAAATATAGTATTAAAACTAATATTACCAGTTTCCTTCTACTTTTTAAAATATAACTACCTGAAAATTTCAATTACCTATGTAGCTATTGTGTTTCTATGGTCCACTGCAAATTGGCACTTGCCATCTGCCTCTACAGGGATGAAATCATAAGTTATGGAAGCTGCTGATTTAGAACATTCCCTGAAGAAAGTTCAGGGTGGAGAGCAGAAATGAGGCTCTCTGTGCTAAAAACTGGCAGGACAGTCTTTGGATAGTTAGATATTTTCAGGAGCTGATTTTACGAGCTCAATTCTTGTATCTTCTCATAACTAGAAAAGCACTAAAACCCTTCACGGTGGTGACTGCTCCTTGTGAGTAGCAGAAAGCCTCACAAGACTAGCAGAAACCATCTGGAAAAAATAGGTGCTTGACGGCATGTATTCCCCCTTCACCAAAATCATGTCTACACTGACCTTCCCTCTGCCTCTTTGGAGCAGTTTCTCAAGAGCTGTCTGAGGCGCTGTCTCCTGGGCTGCAGTCCTCATTTTTCCCCAAATAAAACTTAACTCACAACTCTCTCGTGTTGTTCATTTTTTTAAGTTGACACTATTAAACGGTGCTTCTCCAAAGTCTATGATCCTAAGCCTGATTTCAAATGAAAGCATTTTCCTGATTTCAAATGTACTATATTAAGTGAGAATAAACGCTCTTGCCTGACTTGATCTGTTCCTTCTTAAATCAGCAAAATTGCCTAGTTTTATAACCATCCAATACTTTTATTTTTCATTCATTCTTTCCACACTTATTGAACACCTACTATGTGCTAAGTCTTAGGCTGGACACTGACGATATGGAGAACAAAAGCAGACAGGGGCTCTCTAGGAGCTGACGTCAAGGGCAGAAGGCAGACATCAAGCGTATAATCACACTGATAAACATGCAAAGTCCAACAGAGCTAAGGTCCCTGAAGAAAAGAACACAGCTGGCCCAGAAGTCTTGGTGGGAGGAGTTAACTTAGACGGGAAGAGGAGGCAGCCACAGAGATAAAAGGGATGGACGCCAGAGCTCACGAGGAAGGAGGCACTGTGAGGAGAGAGCTGAGAGTGAGGCGGGGAAGAGTCCAGGATGAGGCCACAGGGGCGGGCACACAGTTTGGGTAGCTGAAAGGTCAGAAACCTAAGACCTTTTATGGGCTCTGGGAGGAAGGCACAAGGCCATATCTGCATTTTACAAGCTATCTTTCTACAGAAATGCTCATAGTGTTTCTGAATAAGAAAGAGCCAATTGGTGAAATGATTGGCTATTATTAGCCTGAAAGTTGAAAGGTTTTCATTCTTCTAGATTAAGCTACTGGGTATAAGTCTAGTACCTACAAGAGAAAGAGATATTTTAAGGAAACACTTTGTGAAGTCTTGTCACATAGAAAGCTGGCTTCAGAAATAGCCTATTTAGAACAAAACTTTTAAGATTGGCTGTCCCAGTGCCTTCTTCAAATCATGTCTGTTTTCCCCGCATAAACTTAATAGTTGTAATGCCAAAATGATTGCCACGGGAAAACATCCTCAGCTGCGGTATGCACATTAAATCAGATTACTTCCCTGTGCGATTTAATGAGGCTAGTTGAGCAGATGAGGGACAATCTCAACAAGCAAAACAACCTAAAAATACTGTCTGCTGAGCTTCGTTTCTTTGAATTAGTATTTTGTTAGGTGCCTTTTATTTCTTCTGAAGTCTAATGAAGAGAATACCATGCAGAACTGGTGAAAGGAAATCTCACACACTCATCCTTATGAGAAACCAGGTGGAAATCACTATAGAATCCTAGGATTTTATAAGTCTTCAGAGTAAGGAATGATATTTGAGTACACTATGTATTAAACATTCAAATTTAGATTACAAATATTTGAGAGTTGGCAAAAATGCTTGTGCCAATGCACATTATGAACTTATGCTTTAAATCATGAACTGCCCAAAAATCAAATTGTCATGTAAAACAACGTTGAATGAGAATTACACATCTTTGCTGGTGAGTTGTGGCAATAATACGTCATACTATTATAGACTCAGAATTTGTTACTGCTTCCCCTCTGCACCATGGTACATTCTTCAATAATTTTATTACTTTTATGCTATATTTTAATGTTCATTTACCCATCTTTCTCTTGCCACTTTCCCCCAAGGTCAACAACTATACACTTTTAAAATTTATTCTTCTACAACACCCACAAAAGGACTTAATATAAGGTAGGCTACTAAAAAATGGGTTTCCCAGGTTGCTCAGTAGGTAAAGATTCCACTTGCAATGCAAGAGACACCATTTGGATCCCTGGTCCAGGAAGATCCTACATGCTGCAGAACAACAAAGCCGTGTGCCACAACTATTGAGCCCAGGGGCTTTGACTACTGAAGCCCATGTCTAGAGCCCATGCTCTGCAACAAGAGAAGCCGCTGCAATGAGAAGCCCACGCAGGGCAACAAAGAGCACCCCCCACAAACTGCAACTAGAGAAAGCCTGTGTGCAGCAGCAAACACCCATCACAGCCAACTAATAACATAAAAAATCCTAAAGTTAAAATATGCATGAATTGTTTTAACAATGGCTAGCTGTTCATGCTAATTTATTAAATTAACATACACATGAATTTCCTTGCATAGAACCGTGGTTAAGAATGCAAGATTTGGAGTAAATCTATCTGGGTTCAAATCTCAGCTCTGCCACTTCTAGCTCCGTGACCTGGGTAAGTTAGTTTAACCCTCTTTTCCTCAAAGTTCTCATGTGGAAACCTAGGATAATACTTACACCTCCTTCATAGAGTTTCCTAAAATATAAAATGAGCTCATTTATTAAAAAAAGTATGACAGGCAATGCCTGGCATATAACTTAATATATGCTTCCACCACCACCACCACCATCCTCATCATCACAGAATCATCTTAATTATCACCGTTGATATCCTACTAGTATTTAGCATAATTACTAGTATACAGCAGGCTCTAAAATGTCAAATTGATTTCAGTTCCTAAAACACACCAGTGTTTCATTAAGCCAAAATGTGCATAGACAGTGTATTATTCATTCACATACTTGGTTACATTTCTATAGACAGGAATGTCCATATCAAGGACTGATGTTGCATACAACTGTTTTCCTTTTATTTAAAGGAAATGAACAAAGAGTTTAAAATTTCAAACTGACGGGTTAGATTAGCAAAAAGTAAAATCAGAGACACCACTAGAGGGAGCCTTTGTTCAGCGACTGACAACGAGAAAACTGCCGCGAGCACAGGACTTTTTTCTTTCTGACCGCTGGTCGAATCCTTCAGCTTCTCAAGGATCATTTCTAAGAAAGAGCACAGATAAACTGCCCTGATGCTAGTTTTAAGAGACTAAAGAAATAAGGATATTCTCGGGAATTTGGAGAGACGCTCTTTCCTCTCTCTCTCAGTCCTTCTGTGCCTGTTGAAGAATAAAGTTACCTGTGTCTTTGCCCCTGTGCTGTACAGGCCGGCAGTTCTTCCCATGGCAGCCGCACTTGGTATACAGAAGAAAAACGAAGCAATCACGTTGCTGAGGCCATGGGCCAGGAATTCCTACAGGAATGATAACAGGGAAATGTATCATTTCCCAATCACAATGCACTTATAGCGTGTGTGTGTGTGTGTGTGTGTGTGTGATGTGCTCAGTCATGCCCAGCTCCTTGCGACACCATGGACTAGAGTCGGCCAGACTCCTCTGTCCATGGAGGAGTCTGTTTATTCAGGCAAGAATGCTGGAGTTGTTGCCATTTCCTACTCCATGGGCTCTTCCTGACCCAGGGATGGAACCTGCATCTCTAGCGTCTCTTGCACTGACAGGTGGATTCTTACCACTGCGCCACCTGGGAAGCCCAAATTTTAGAGGCCACAGATAAAGCCTGTCATAGGATGAAACGTCTTTTGTATTCTATTTCTGTTCTCTCCACCATTCTAAAAATAGCTGACATTTATTGAGTGCTTACAATGAGCCAGAAACTGTTCTGAGCCCTTCACTCATTTAATCCTTGTAACAATAACAGCTTTATAGGGAAGCACAAGGTATTTAATGTATCTGCTGCCAATTACTCGGGTCTCAAGTTACAACAATAAAGGGCTTTGTTCCCACCGCCCCACCAATGGCCTCCAGAGTGCTTAACCCAATGGTTAATTCCTACCTTCCCTGGCAGTAAAAGTGGCATTTGACACAATCTCTCACTTTCTCCTCCTTAAAGCCTCCTTCCTGGTCCTTCTTGGACCTCTCACCCTCCTGGTTTCCTCTGACCTCCCTGGCCACCACGCCTCAGCCTCCTCTGTGGCTCCTTCTCATATAAACAATCACAAATATCTCACAAATATTGGATCACTTCTTTCTCTATTCAGAGCTACCCAAACACATGTTGACAACCCCCACATCTCCAAGCCTAGACGACTCTTTTGAACTTCAGATTGATATAGGCAACCTGTTACTCAGCATTTTCATTTGAATGGTTAACAGGTATCCCAAATTTAATTAACCAGCTATTGCTCTGTATCCTCCCACTCTGGTCCTCCCACACCCTTCCCCACCTCAAGGTCTATTTGCTTGGGCCAAAAGCTTTAGAGAGAGTCTTGACTCCCCTTTGCCCAGGTAGTGCCCACATCCAATTCATAATCTGTCCGCTTCTCATCTCCCTCGTTGAGGCATCCTGGTCCAAGTCATAAGATGTCACCTGGATTCCTGCAGAAGCTTCCTAACGCTTTTCTGCTTCTGCTGTTGCCAGTAACGCAGACAAAACTCCCTGCCCTCACAGACTGGTGTTCTAGCGGAGGGATGCTAACAACAGGCAAGACGAACACAGAAAGTAAAACAGAGAGGGGAACGTTTTAGAGACGAGGATTTAGCTTACCAAGAAAGGCCTCTCTAAGAAGGAAGTATTTAAATAAAGGGGGAATGCAGCTACTTGAGGGTACAGAATTTCTGGAAAAGGGAACAGCAAGTACAGACATCCTGAGCTAGCAACATAGCTAGTAAACTCAAGAAAAAACAAGGCAGGAAGTGAGGCTAGGACAGGCTACCAAAAAAATATGAGATCATAGAGGAAAAGGGGTGGTAGCAAGGTCAGGTAGGGCCTTGTAAGCCTTGGCAATAGGCTTTTAATCTAAGTACCATGGGAAGCCACCGGGAGGTTTTGAGATGAAGAAAGACATGGTCTGTGTTATGCACCGTTGTATCCCTTCTTCCTAGACCGGTGTCCGCTATACAGTAGGGTTCAATACACATCTGTTGAATGAATAAATCTGCTGTTTTACAGATGACAAAACTGGGGCATATAAACAATTTCAGAGTGAGATTTAGATATAGGTGCTGTGGCATTCTAACTAATACTGCACAGCTATGTCTGCAGACCTGTGTAGGAATGTAGGGCCGTGGGGCTTGAGACAAAACACTAGCAAAAGTAGATTCAGAAACATTCACAATAAAATTTTCCTCCTTTGTATGCTAAGAAACCCTTCCATCCTTTAGTATTTTACTAAGAAGGGTAATAGCGTTCTTTGTATTTTGAAATCTGAATTTTTTAAAAAGTTGGCATGCAATCATAAATATACTTAGATTTTCTCCTAAAAACAAAAAGAACAGTACATTCTTCTATTTAAAAACAAAAGTATACTATAACCAACCCACGAAGCTCAGATTTTCACCTTTCTGTCAGTGATTTACAGATTTTTGTTTCGGTTTGTTCTGCCCATTCTTGTTATACATTTAGGAAAGCTGTATTTTTCATAAATTCAACATTTTCAGCATCTGGCAGTACACATCAAAATGATAGAATAGCTATGGAGAGGTGTGGAGAGGGACTGGGACATACTACACCTGATTGTCATCAACTGAATATCTGAATTTTTTGGCAGATCCTTGCGCAAGAGCCAACGAGGCCACATAGCCTACAAGTGCCACTCCAAAAGCTTCAGTGATGACTGCAGAGAGCATGTTCATCGGGGGAGCTCGGGGTGGAGGAATTCTGTGAAAGAAAGGCCGTATTGAACTCATCAACTCACATGTAATTTCTTTAACAACTTGCAGTGAATTCAACTATGGTAATGACTCTGAAGTTGACACAAAATACATGAAATACCCCTGAGAAAACCAAGCAGCCTTGCCCTTAGAAGCCTTTTATTTTCTACATTTTTTGGATAAAAGCAAAATCACAAAGAACACCATCAGGGAGAGCACCACACATTTAACTGGCATTTACTCCCAGGAAATTTAAGCTATAGCACAGAAACTTTGACTCAACAAAAATTTCCTGCATCAGAACAAAAGCAAATCTGGGACATTCTTTTATTGAATCTTTTGAAACATTTATGTGACTGGCACTAGAAACTGTATTTCCTGCCTTGAATACTACAGTACTGTATGCAAACGCTAGTTTACTGTGAGCTATGATTCTTGAGCTAATCCTTAAGTTTGCCATTGAGTTAATTACGTTTTTAACTTGACCCTTTCATGGTGCACTTAATGATTGTTAAAAAGAGACAACAGACCCACAGTGGACCCATTTGTGCTAAGCCCCATGTAAGCAAATCAAGAATTAATACCTAACTTAAGTGAAGTTTCACCGTATTCCAGGAATGTAACCTGAGTCAAACAACCTGAATTACCTGGTCAACACTAGTGAGGTAATGTGCCCTTCCACACCCCACAGGAAGGCGAACTTACCGGAAACAATCCACTCTTTGCTAAAAACTCCCTTTTCCCGTCCTCCTTCTGACTATAAATGCCTTTTATTTTGCTTAGCTCTTCGGAGCTCCTTTCGATTTGGTAGACGGGCTGCTGCTCAATTAAGGAATTATTGAATAAACCCAATAGACCTCTAAATGTACTTAGTTGAATTTTATTTTGTGACTCTGTGTACCACATGTTATGAAAAATATCTATATAGGCTCCATCTACACTCTGTTGTAAAACATGGGACCACATCAGAGCTAACACTGTTCCTCAGTTTTACTTTTTGTTATTTTTTATTTTTTATTGCAGTGTAGCAGACTAACAATATTGTGATGATTTCAGGTGGGAAGCAAAAGGACTCAGCCATACATATATACGTATCCATTCTTTCCCAAACTCCCCTCCCATCCCGGCTGCCACTAATATTGAGCAGAGTTCCATGTGCTATGGAAGGTCTTTGCTGGTTACCCATTTTAAATACAGCAATGTGTGCATGTCCATCCCAAACTCCTTAACTATCCCTTCTCCAATCCCTCCCCCAACAACCATAAGTTTGTTAAGTTCATGAGTCTCTTTCTGTTTTGTAAGTACATTTGTATCCTTTTTGTTTTCAGATTCCACATGTAAGGAATATCATACAATATTTCTCCTTCTCTATCTGACTTACTTTATTCACTATGACAATCTCTAGGTCCATCCATGTTACTGCACATGACATTATTTCATTCTTTTTAATGGCTGAGTAATATTTCATTGCATATGTGTACCACATCTTTATCCATTACTGTCGATAGACATTTAGGTTGCTTCCATTTCTTGGCTAGTGTATACAGTGCTGCAATGAACTCAGGGTGCATGTACCCTTTCAGATTATGTTTTGCTCCAGATATATCCCCAGGAGTAGGATTGCAGGGTCATATGGTAGCTCTGTTTTTAGATTTTTAAGGAACCTCCATACTGTGCTACATAGTGGCAGTAACAATTTACATTCACACCAACAATGTAGGAGGGTTCCCTTCTCTCCACACCCTTTCCAGCATTTATTGTTTGTGGATTTTTGATGATGACCTTTCTGGCTGGAAAATGGTCAGGGGAAGCCTGGCATGCTGCAGTCCGTGGGGTCATAGAGTCGGACATGACAGAGTGACTGAACAACAACAAATTCTGGCTGGTGTGAGATGATATCTCGCTGAAGTTTTGAATTGCTTCTGTCTAGTAATTAGTGATGTTGAACATCTTTTCATGTGCTTCTTGGTCATCGGTATGTCTTCTTTTGAGAAATGTCTGTTTAGGTCTTCTGCCCATTTTTAAACTGGATTATTTGTTTTAATGCTGCTTAAGTGTCATGAGCTGTTGGTAAATTTTGGAAACTAATCCCTTGTCAATCACATCCTTAGCAAATATTTTTTTCCAATATGTGTATTATTTTTTGGTTTTTTTTATTGTTTCCTTTGCTATGCAAAAGTTTTGAGTTTAAGTACATCCTATTTATATATTTTTGTTTTTATTCCCATTATTCTGGAAGACAGATTAAAAAAGATACTGCTGTGATTTACGTCAGAGTACTCTGCCTATGTTTTCCTCTGGGAGTGTTATAGTGTCCACTGTCACATTTAGATCTTTAATCCATTTTGAGCTTATTTTTCTGTATGATGTCAAAGAATGATCTAATTTCACTTTCTTACATGTGGGTTTTGCTGGTGGCTCAGACAGTAAAGAATTCACCTGCAATGTGGGAAGCCTGGGTTCAATCCCTGGGTTGAGAAGATCCCCTGGAGGAGAGCTGGCAACCCCTTCTAGGACTTCCCTGGTAGCTCAGCTAGTAAAGAATCCACCTGCAATACAGGAGACCCTGGGTTGAATTCCTGGGTCAGGAAGATCCCCTGGAGAAGGGATAGGCTATTCACTCCAGTATTCCTGGGCTTCCCTGGTGGCTCAGATGGTAAAGAATCTGCCTGCAATGCGGGAGACCTGAGTGAGATCTCTAGGTTGGGAAGATACTCTGGAAAAGGGCATGTGAACCCACTCCAGTATTCTTGCCTGGAGAAGCCCCATGGACAGAGGAGCCTGGCGGGCTACAGTCCATATGGTAGCAAAGAGTTGGGCATAACCGAGCAACTAAACACACAGCACACAACTTTCATTTTTTACATGTCGCTGTCCAATTTTCCCAGCACCATTTGTTGAAGAGACTATCTTTCCAATATTACGTTGTCTTGCCTCCTCTGTCATAGATTAATTGACCAGAAGTGTGTGAGTTTATTTCTGCACTCTCTATCATGTTCCATTAACCTATGTTTCTATTTTTGTTCTAGTACCATACTGTTTTGATTTGTAGTATAATCTGAAATCAGGGCACCTGGTTCTTCTACCTCTGTTTTTCTTTCTCAAGATTGCTTTGGCCATTCTGGGTCTATTGCATCTCCATACAAATTTTAAGATTTTTGGTTCTACTTCTGTGAAAATGCCACTGGTAATTTGATAGGGATTGCACTGAATCTGTAGATTGCTTTGGGCAGTATGGTAATTTTGCCAATATTGATTCTTCTAATCTACAAACATGGTATATCTTTCCATCTCTTTGTGCCTTTGATTTCTTTCATCAGCATCTTATAGTTTTCAGAGTATAGGTCTTTTGTCTCTTTAAATAAGCTTATTCCTAGGTATTTTATTCTTCTTGATTTGATAGTAAATGGAATTGTTTCTTGAATTTCTCTCCCTAATATTTCATTGTTAATGTATAGAAATGCAAGTGATTTCTGTGTATTAATTTTGTAACTTGCAAATCTTTGTTTTTGTTGTTCATCTTTTCCCAGGATCCTGGATCATCTTCATCATCATTCTGAATTCTTTTTCTGGAAGCTTGCCAATCTCCACTTCATTTAGTTGTTCTTTTAGTTTGATTTTATCATTTTCCTTCACCCGGAATATAATCCTCTGCCTTTTCATTTTGATTAACTTTCTGTGGTTGTGGTTTTTGTTCTTGAAGTTGTGGGACTGTTCTTCCTGCTCCTTCTGTCTGCCCTCTGGTGGATGAGGCTAAGAGGCTTGTGCAAGCTTCTGTTTCTCAGTTTTAAACAACTATTTAAAATATTTCTTCCAACTAATCCCCAGTCATTGTCTTTTTCTTTTTTTTGAAACCACTTGAGCCAAAGTATCATTATTTATTTACCCCTGATGATGCTTTGTGACACTTACCTCCCCTCTTTAAAAAAATCCCTCTGGGGCAACGGTAGAAGAAAAGGGGAAAATAATTAATGTTGATGTAATACTGAGCATGTAAAATGAATGCTCAGCACTTTCATAGTAGCAGTTTTATTAAATTCTCCCCACAATCCCCGGATCAAGTACCACTAGTGTAATGTACAGAGAAGAAAACATTCTAAAAAATGTATCTTAATCACAAAGTGATGCTAGAGCTGGGATTCAACCTCAGCTCCATCTCTTATCAACGCCATACTTTTCCAATGATTTTTTTAAGAGGATGAGTTTGTAAAAGTTACTCAAAATAAACGATAATTAGACTAGATGGAGAGGCATGGTCTTTTTTGCCCACTCCCTCAAGTTTAACCCTAAGTCAAACTGATTTGTACCATTACAAACCCTAAGACATACACATAAAAGTGTTTCAAACTATAAGAAACTTTGTTTCATGAATATCAAGCTTGCTTAATTATTAATAACGATAAATTAACCTATAGGAATAAAAAACAATAAACTGAATTTAAAGGTAAAGTAGAGAACGCTTCAGAAAACACAAGCCGATTCCTATAATCACTATTGTCCTATGTCTGGAAGTTAAAAATATAGGGAAGCCCACAACTCTAATTTTGCCCCAAATTTATAAATATTGGTGTATAGTACAGCCCGTTGAAAGAGAATGATTCACAAGACATCCTCTTTCTCCCCTAAGATGATGTTGCTTTCTTTCAGGCTATATTTGGAAAAATATTTTATACTTTCAGGGTGAAGATTCTTCTTTTTGTTAATCTTCTCTTAGTGTCCAAAGGAAGGCTTCAAGACAGGTGGGAAACATGCTCTCTTTTCTATTTCCACCCTCTCTTTCACCAATGCATACCACCCATGTCTATATACTTGCTATTTCAGATGATGCTTGTGTACTTTTACTATATTTTAAGTGAAATAAAAATAGTCATAGGAATGTGTGAGTAGAATAGGGAAGGCTAGAGCATGACTCTAATTTGGAAATTCAATGTTCTGCTTTCTTTTTCAAATAATGTGTATTAATAATTTT
The DNA here is from genome assembly GCA_024291935.2 of Okapia johnstoni. Taxonomy (NCBI): domain Eukaryota; kingdom Metazoa; phylum Chordata; class Mammalia; order Artiodactyla; family Giraffidae; genus Okapia; species Okapia johnstoni. The sequence continues at coordinate 7,460,611 of CM044309.1, read as the reverse complement.
CAAATCTTTTACTTGAAGCAATGTTGTATAAAATAGTTATCAAGTTCTCAAATAATAGATATACACTTTAAGAAGTTATTTTTCTTTGTTGTGAACTGCTTCTATCACTGTAAAATAGAAATTAACTAGAATTTTGTACCACATAAAGCTCAAAAGCTATGTGAAAGAAAGAAAATTCATACCCACCTACTCCCCAGTTGCTTCCTCCATCGACAAACAAACAAAAGGAAAGAGAAAAAGAAAAAAAACTACATTACCCTTTTGGAATGTGACCAACTACTTCTAATCCGTATGTGTTTTCCATATTGGTGCAATAACAAGTAAAAGATGCGGCAATAATCTGTGTGGTTCCATTTGAAAAAGAGAAAAAGAAAGTTATTCCTGTCTCTCAAACAGCCTAAAACTATTTTTAAAAGCAAACATTATTCATATGCTCCATGATTATCAAGAGTAATAGAGTAGTTGCACAGATTTTTAAAAACTAAGAAAACATTTAAATAAAAAAATCCCTCTGAGATTTGAGAGCACTTAATCTGCAGTCTCAAAAATTAAATGGCATTACAATAATACAACTTTTATCATATCTTTTCCAATTATAGCAGCCCAATTATGTCTGATTCTGAAGGGGAGCAGAATACAGAATATAGGAATGTGTGCTTGTGTGTGTGTGTGTGTGTATGCACAGATACCACTGTCCAACCTAAATACTTGTCTCTCATGATATGAAGGAATGCTTTAACACAGAACATTTTCCTTTCATTGGAGTAGTCACCAAAGAGTTTAAGATGCTATATCAATATTCCTAACGTAGGTTAGTAATTGATGATTTACAGTCTCCTTGAATAATCTTGAATTTTGAGACTTTGCTATTTCTTGAAGTAAAACATGCTAGTTAATAATGTGTTGAACCCAATGTTTTTTAAATTACCTCCCTGAGTTTCAGGGGCCTGACCCTCTATTGCACAACACACGGCAAGCACGGCCATGTGTTCTCTGCAATATCCACAAGCCCCTTTAAAATGTTTGTTCAGAATTCTGTTCAGAATTCATTTTCATCAGTCATATCACCTTAATGTTTTCCATCCATTTTCACATTCTCTTCATTCTTTTGATTATTTAATAGGTACTGGAAATTTCACATGGTTATCTATCAGTTTGGTACCTGTTTAACCATTTCTATACTATGCTTGTTTGTTAAAAAGAAAACACTAATTACCTAAAGTATAAATTTACCATATACATGGTCAGAAAAAAGGTGTAAAAAAATCACACTAGCAAAATAAGGAATATCTAATAATGTCCAATAATATTATTTTGCAGGGATTTTTGCTGTATATTTCTCTTCTCTGTGATGATATTTAACTGAATTTATAAGATTTCTTAAAACATTAAATAGATTTAAAAAACAAAGCAGCCTTGAGAATTTTTTAAAAGGCAATAAAACTCAACGGGTAACAGTTTCAAACTTTATAAATATTATGATATAATTCTATTTGCTAAATATAGGAGTAGTAAAAAAATCAGGCGATTGGGTTGGAATCAGAAGTATTAATGTATTCAAAAATTTCTAAGCCAGTTAATACATTTTAATTGCTACTAATTATCATGAAATATTTATATCATCAGAAAATACTGTGAGCTGTAAAAGAAAATATACTATAGCCACAAGATGCTGAACCCTTATTGAAAATGGAAGAATGCATGGTGTTCAATACACATAGCCAATATTAAAATTAAGTAACTTAAGTCACTAACTTTGTCTTTCAGATAGTGTTTTAGAAGGTTCTCATCTGCCATCTTCCAACTGTAACTCTTCTCATAAAATGGAGTTTTGTGGGGGGAAGGGGAGGTACCTAACTCAAACCTGGGCTCATATTTCTGGATCATACACTGAATTCCCAGGAATCTATAATTTCCTGCCAAAGTCTGCTTCCAGATACCTTTCCCAGGTCTACTCTTCCAGCATGGTCCAAGTAAAGGCCAAGGGACAGTTGTAGTGGGTGAAAAGTGGAGATGTGTTTGGAGTCTGGGTGCTGGGGAAAAAGTATCCATATATATACTCATGAATCCCATTGCAGGTGAGATGATGCTGTGAAAGTGCTGCACTCACAAGCTAGCAAAGTAATGCTCAAAATTTTTCAAGCCAGGCTTCAACAATATGTGAACTGTGAACTTCCAAATGTTCAAGCTGGATTTATAAAAGGCAGAGAAACCAGAAATCAAACTGCTAACATCCACTGGATCATCGAAAAAACAAGAGAATTCCAAAAACCATCTACTTCTGCTTTACTGACTATGTCAAAGCCTTTTACTGTGTGGATCACAGCAAACTGTGGAAAATTTTGAAAGAGATGGGAATACCAGACCACCTGACCTGCCTCTTGAGAAATCTGTATGCAGGTCAGGAAGCAACACATAAAACTGTACATGGAACAACAGACTGGTTCCAAATAGGAAAAGGAGTATGTCAAGGCTGTATATTGTCACCCTGCTTATTTAACTTATATGCAGAGCACATCATGAGAAACGCTGGGCTGGAAGAAACACAAGCTGGAATCAAGATTGCTAGGAGAAATATCAATAACCTCAAATATGCAGATGACACCACCCTTATGGCAGAAAGTGAAGAAGAACTAAAGAGCCTCTTGAAAGTGAAAGAAGAGAGTGAAAAAGTTGGCTTAAAGCTCAACATTCAGAAAACACAGATCATGGCATCTTCTCCCATCACTTCATGGCAAACAGATGGGGAAACAGTGGAAACAGTGGCAGACTTTATTTTGGGGGGCTCCAAAATCACTGCAGATGGTGATTGCAGCCATGAAATTAAAAGACGCTTACTCCTTGGAAGGAAAGTTATGACCAATCTAGACAGCATATTAAAAGGCAAAGACATTACTTCGTCAACAAAGGTCCGTCTAGTCAAGGCTATGGTTTTTCCAGTGGTCATGTATGGATGTGAGAGTTGGACTATAAAGAAAGCTCAGCACCGAGGAATTGATGCTTTAGAACTGTGGTGCTGGAAAAGACTCTTGAGAGTCCTGTGGACTGCAAGGATATCCAACCAGTCCATCCTAAAGGAGATCAGTCCTGGGTATTTATTGGAAGGACTGATGTTGAAGCTGAAACACCAATATTTTGGCCACTGGATGCGAAGAACTGACCCATTAGAAAAGACCCCGATGCTGGGAAAGATTGAGGGCAGGAGGAGAAGGGGACGACAGAGGATGAGATGGTTGGACGACATCATCAACTCGATGGACATGAGTTTGAGTAAACTCCAGGAGTTGGTGATGGACAGGGAGGCCTGGTGTACTGCAGTCCATGGGGTCACAAAGAGTTGGACACGACTGAGCGACTGAACTGAGCCTTACGTACATATACATAAAACCTACACTATTTCAATAGTATGAGGTGATATTTCAATAGGTGAAATTATTTAGACACTACTTATCACCAATAAAAAGAAACTAAAGCCAATTAATAATAAGTAAATTAGAAGACTGGTTTGCTTAACATTTCATTTTCAATGTAATGCTTTGTTTAGTTAAGGGTTCCCATTAGAAACTAAAACCAGGGCTCTGTAACAACCGAGAGGGGTGGGAAAGAGTGGGACGTGGGAGGGAGTTTTAACAGGGAGGAGGGGACATATGTATACCTATGGCTGATTCATGTTGATGTATGGCAGAAATCAAACCCATATTGTACAGCAATCATTAATTAAAAATAAATAAACATTTTTTTAAAGAATAGTTCCCATTAGAGGCTCTTAAAATTTCAAAATGTATTTTTGAGCTTCATAAGCCTTAGGAGCAAAGTACAATTTGTTGCTTTGCCAACTACAACAACAAAAATATCTTAGAGAATCAGCCTTGGCCACTGAAAATTATGAGAATATCCTTTCAATAAAGAAAAATTAGGTCAGTAAATATAATAAATCTATCAACCATTAATGGACATTTGCTAATTGATAATATTTCTATGCAGCATATAGATGCCATATCAAAAAGATTTAGTTTCACTTTTTATTGCTTAATGGAGAATCATGCCAGAGACCTTTTGAGTCTTGTCCTTAGAAATGTCTCCATATTTAAAATTTTAGGCTATATGTTCTCTTATTTATCCGAAAATATACAAGTATATGAGAAATTCTGAAGAAATTAGAAACGTGTGCCGCTTTTAAATTATTGACTCAAAATATTTCCTGTCTTTACATAAATGTATAGCCACACAAATTAGCCCTGCTTTAATGAGACAGGACTAATTGTGGGTTACTACAGACAATAAGGTGTGCCTTTGCACGTTACCCACAGCAGTTGCAAGCGTTGCAGGGAAGAAAGTTAAACGTTCATTTTGTACTTACCAAAACTAAGTCAACAGGAAGAACAATTTTAATTTTCCTCTTAAACTGTTCATTCAGCTCTTTAACCAGTACAAGCACCACGATGCTTAGCAAGGATAAGAGCAGTGCTTCCAGCCGCACAGACTTGATGTTTTTAAAGATATATGCATAGATCTACAGTAATGAGGAAAAATACAAACAAATTTCAGGATCATCCACAAAATACCAAAATTAAAATCTGTCCCCAGATGAACGCTGTGATGTCTTGCAAAAAAAAAAAAATAGCTGAAAGGGAGAGCAGTGAAACAATGGGGCGTAGAAGTGTATATCAGTCAATGCTGATACAGATAAGGTTATAATTCATCTGCATGTACAGAACTGCTTTCCCCTTGATTCTTCCACCAAACTCAGTGTGTATTCCTTCCTACATAAGGACACTACTACACCTCCAGCTCCTTCTCAGTTACTTCAATGGGCAGAGATCTAAACCTCATTAGCTACATGCAGATTCATTGTTAAGAGCAAATAAGGGCTCTCAAATAACTATAGGCTCTGTTAAGGGCTTCCCTAGTGGCTCAGCAGTAAAGAATCTGCTTTATTCTTGCCTAGAGATGCTTGCTCCTTGGAAGAAAAGCTATGACCAACCTAGACAGCATATTAAAAATCAGAGACGTTACTTTGCCGACAAACGCCCGTCTAGTCAAAGCTATGGTTTTTCCAGTGGTCGTGTATGGATGTGAAAGTTGGACTATAAAGAAAGCTGAGCACTGAAGAGTTGATGATTTTGAACTGTGGTGTTGGAGAAGACTCTTGAGAGTCCTATGGACTGCAAGGAGATCCAACCAGTCCATCCTAAAGGAGATCAGTCCTGGGTGTTCATTGGAAGGACTGATGTTGAAGCTGTAGCTCCAATACTTTGGTCACTTGATGTGAAGATCTGACTCATTGTAAAAGACCCTGATGCTGGGAAAGATGAAAGCAGGAGGAGAAGGGGACGACAGAGGATGAGATGGTTGGATGGCATCACTGACTCAATAGACATGAGTTTGAGTAAGCTCTGGGAGTTGGTGATGGACAGGGAAGCCCGGCGTGCTTCGGTTCATGGGGGTCACAAAGAGTAGGACATGACTGAGTGACTGAACTGAATTGAGAGAATCCCATGGACAGAGGAGCCTGACAGGCCACAGTCCATAGGGTCGCACAGAGTTGGACATGACTGAAGTGATTAAGCAGCAGCAGCAGGCTCTGTTGAACCCCACCACTTTTACAAAGCCCAGAATCAAACACACACATGTACTTTAAATATTAATGGATATAACTGGAAGTTAATAGCTCTGTGTAAGGAGATATTTGTGTTTCTCTGTATCTTTCAAATTTTCTCTGACAAAGATGTATGACTTGTATAATTGTAAAGATTTTACATAGGCCTTTAATATTTATCTTCGAAATGTCTCAATGCCTTCTCTTGGAACATGTAAATATGATTTTTATACTCATTTCTATTCATCCACAGTTAATTTATTAGGTCTAGCTTCAAGTGATAAAAATTAGGTTTTACTTTAGCATACAGGCTGTTCTTACAGTAGCCCAATTAGTTGGCATTCTTTGCCCTCTATTTTTAGTATCTCAACAATAATTAGAACACAACTAAAAATATTGGAATAAAACACTATATAGATAACAGACCAAAAGATTTTATATAGACTTTTCTCGGCATCTTCTAAAATTCTGCTCAGTAGGTTTCCCTATTGAACCCATCTGATACAGGGATCAGGAATATATCTGGTGTAAATTAGGTATGTCAGACTATCCAAATACTGATTCTATATATTGAAAATTATCTAATCTTACTGCATTGTGATCAGAAAAGATGCTTGAAATGATTTCAATTTTTTTTAATTTACCAAGCTAGATTTATGGCCCAGGATGTGATCTATCCTGGAGAATGTTTCATGTGTACTTGAGAAAAAGGTTAAATCCATTGTTTTGGGGTGAAATGCCCCTTAGCTGTCAATTAGGTCTAACTGGTCCATTGTATCATTTAAAGCTTGTGTTTCCTTGTTAATTTTCTGTTTGGTTGATCTATCCATAGGTGTGAGAAGGGTATTAAAGTCTCCCACTATTACTGTGTTACTATTAATTTCCCCTTTCATACTTGTTAGCCTTTGCCTTATGTATTGAGGTGCTCCTATGTTGGGTGCATATATATTTATATCATCTCATGCCAGTCAGAATGGCTATCATCAAAAAGTCTACAAACAGTAAATGATGGAGAGGGTGTAGAGAAAAGCGAACCCCCTTACACTGTTGCTGGGAATGCAAACTGGTACATCCACTATGGAGAACAGTGTGGAGATTCCTTAAGAAACTGGAAATAAAACTGCCATATGACCCACCAATCCCACTGCTGGGCATCCACACCAAGAAAACCAGAAGTGAAAGAGACTCATGTACCTCAGTGTTCATTGCAGCACTATTTACAACAGCTAGGATGTAGAAGCAGCCTAGACGTCCATCGGCATACAAATGGATAAGGAAGTTGTGGTACATATGCACAATGGAATATTACTAAGCTATAAGAAGGAATGCATTTGAGTCAGTTCGAATGAGTTCATAAAACTGGAGCCTATTATACAGAGTGAAGTTAAGTCAGAAAGAGAAACACAAATACTGTATATTAATGCATCTATATGGAATTTAGAAAGATGATAATGATGATCCTATATGCAGGGCAGCAAAGGAGATACAGGTGTAAAGAACAGACTTTTGGACTCTGTGTGAGAAGGCGAGGGTGGGATGATTTGAGAGAATAGCATTGAAACATATATTACCATATGTAAAACAGATGATCAGTGAAATTTTGATGCATGAAGAAGGACACTCAAAGCTGGTGCTCTGAGACCACCCAGAGGGATGGGGTGGGGAGAAAGGTGGGGGGGTTCAGAATGGGGGACCCATGTGTACATATGGCTGATTCACATCAATGAATGGCAAGAGCCATCACAATATTGTAAAGTAATTATCCTCCAATTAAAATAAATAAATCAATTAAAAAAATTTTTTTTACTTTACAATATTGTATTGGTTTTGCCAATTAATTTTTTTAATAATAAATTTTTAAAAAGAAAATTATCATTAACACTGTAAGTATTTCAAACAAAGAAAATGTATTCAGTAAAAATGGAGTCTTGTTGAGTGAAAGGGATAAGGGTAATGTAGAACCCAGAAACTCCTTTGTCCACATAGAAAAATGTATCTGACTGTGTAATTAGATACATTAAGGAATAATTGGGCATCATATAGCTTTACTTGTTATCTTTTTCACAGCTTTCTATATATTCCACACTACTTGGAAAGAAAATCAGGTATAATTTTGTCATGGTTATCTGAGATGCAGACAATATTTTTCCTCTCTTTCTCTCTAAGTTGTGAATAACATCTACTCACAAAACTCCTACAGCAAATGAAGAAACAGGTTGCATTTCTCATAGTTACCCCTTTCACCAAGCCCAGGACAAAAATCCAAAATAGTACTCAATGAAATATAGTCTAAGGGATGGAATCAGAAGGTCAAGAAAATTTTGTCCAAATATACATTTTGTGATGATTTATCATAATCCCAGTATAACACTGAGAATATCATTCAGATGATTTGTCAAGAATAAAACAAACATCTAGTTGTTTTAAAATATTTAGATGATTATTCCTTCTGTTTAATCCATGGAAGTAAGAGCATGCCATGACAGTGCTTGTATAAGAAATCAGAAAAATGTGGAAAACACCCAAGCCATACCAAATTTCCTGTAATGTGCATTTTGAGAACATGTGTTTGCAGGAATAAAAATGGCCATCCCAGAATGAAAAGAATGAGAAACTCTCCTCCAGGGTTTTTACTGTCTGTCTGAATTAAACTAAAATTTGCAGACCAAAATACATCTCACAAGATGTTCCAGAAGAACACGGGAATGGGCAGAGACTTGTTACAAGCAGAACAAAGAACCCAACAGAAAAATAGACTGATGAGGAATTATACTAATGACTATCGTGTGGACCCACATGGAGAAATCACAGCTAAAGCTGGCTTATCGGAGATGAGTGGCAGATAGACATGTATAAACACACACACATTTACACATGCTCATTTAGTATAGGTCTAGGCATCCTAAATACATATTGACATTTCTAATTTCCAGTATAAATCTAGTAATTGGGGTATGCTATCACAAATTACATTTCAATAGAAAAATTCCTATTGACGATCATTCATTTTCTAGACCTCAGAGAAGCAAAGATAGTTCATGTATGTATGGATAAATAAGTAAACTATTTCATCAGAACTGAGCCAATCTGTTTTGTAAAATATGAGTTTAGCTCACTTTGAGACTATAATACTAGTAATTTTTTAAATTGTCCATTTAATATAATTTGGCATGAAATAAAAAATACATTGGTACACATAAACAAATCAATTTTGAGATATTTCAAAGAGTGAAATAGCCTATCCATCATATACATATACTATTTTTCATCATTTTCTTTAGTGAGAAGATTTTGCTGAAGCACTTAACAGACATTTACACATAAAAATACATTTATACATACACACTACTTTATAATGTGTTTTTATCTGATTTTGCCATTCTTAATACATTTTTTTTCAATGATAGAGTCTCAACTCCTAAAATAGTGTCTGGCAGATATCGGGCACTCTATAAACATTACTGAATTAATAAAAGCTTTCATTTAATATGGTAATAGTAACAAATGTAAATAGGAATAGCTTTCACCCTGAATAAGCATAATAGTATGGAGAGAAAGAACTCATACTCCTCTTTTCTCACTTTTAACACTTGTTGTTGTTCACTCCCTAAGTCATGTCCAACTCTTGGTGACCCCAAGGACTGCAGTATACCAGGCTTCCCTGTTCTCTATCTCCTGGAGTTTGCTCAAGGACTGCAGTATGCCAGGCTTCCCTGTTCTCTATCTCCTGGAGTTTGCTCAAGGACTGCAGTATACCAGGCTTCCCTGTTCTCTGTCTCCTGGAGTTTGCTCAAGGACTGCACTATACCAGGCTTCCCTGTTCTCTATCTCCTGGAGTTTGCCCAAGGACTGCAGTATACCAGGTTTCCCTGTTCTTCTCTATCTCTTGGAGTTTGCTCAAAGTCACATCCATTGGGTGATGCCATCCAACCAGATGGGCCTTTATAAAGGTAATTAAGTTAAAATGATGCTTTTAGGGTGGGCCCCAATCCAATCTGACCAGTGTCTTTATAAAAAGAAGAGACTAAGACAGACAGAAAGACACCAGGAATGCAGAGGCACAGAGGTCCTACCATGTCAACAGGCAGGAGGATGGTTATATACAAGCGAAACAGAGAGGCCTCAGAGGAAACCAGTCTTTCAGACACCTTGATCTTTCACTTCCAGCCTTCAGAACTGTGAGAACACAAATTTGTATTTTTAAAGTCACCCAGTTTGTCCTGGCAGCCCTAGCAACACAGAAGACAAAGGGACTCACAGTATTTGTCTTTGGAATTCCCTATATGGCTTCCCTGATAGCTCAGTAGATAAAGAATCTGCCTGCAATGCGGGAGACCCCGGTTCAATTCCTGGGTTGGGAAGATCCCCTGGGGAAGGGAAAGGCTACCCACTCCAGTAATCTGGCCTAGAGAATTCCACTTTCACTTCCATATACTCTAATAAATTCCTTTCTCTTTGTTAACCAAGATAAAAGTATTTTAAAACAAAAAATGAAACTAAACAGAAAGCTTTTAGTAACAATGCCTAAATAAGGACTAGCATTAAGTGGGACTTCCCTGGTGGCCCCGTGGATAAGAATCCACCTGCCAATACAGGGACACAGGTTCCATCTCTAGTCTGGGAGGATCCCGCAGGCTGTGGAGCAGCTGGGGCCATGTGCCAGAACTCCTGAGGCCCCGTGCCTGGAGCCTGTGCTCTGCAACAAGAGAAGCCGCTGCAGTGAGAACTCAGAGCACGCAAGAGACAGCAGCCCGCTCGCAACGAGAGAGCCCATGCAGAGCAAGGGAGACCCAGCACAGCCGTAAATGAGTAAATCAGTAATTTCTTCAAAACAACAATTTTGTACCACTAAGAGAGACAGCCAACTGCCTAAATATCTATCACAGATAAATAAGAATGGAAAATAGCTGTGGTAAGGATTTCAGCTACAGTGCCTAACAAAGGCAGTATTTAGAAGACATCTGTCAGAGCTAGAAGGACCTTAGAAATCAACCAGTTGAGTGTAACTCATTCTTGTTGTTATTGTTGTTCTGTCGCTCAGTCGTGTCCGACTCTTTGCAACCCCACGGACTGCAGCATGCCAGGCCTCCGTGTCCTTCACTATCCCCCAGAGTTTGGGCAAGCTCATGTCCATTGAGTCGGTGATGCCATCCAACCATTTCATCCTCTGTCACCCCCTTCTCCTCCTGCCTTCAATCTTTCCCAGCATCAGGGTCTTTTCCAAAACATAGGCTCTTCACATCAGGTGGCCAAAATATTGGAGCTTCAACTTCAGCATCAGTTCTCCCAATGAGTATTCAGGGTTGATTTCCTTTAGGATTGACTGGTTGGATCTCCTTGCACTCCAAGGGAATCTCAAGTGTCTTCTCCAAAAACACAGTTCAAAAGCATCAATTCTTCAGTGCTCAGCCTTCTTTATGGTCCAACTCTCACATCCACACATAACTACTGGAAAAACCATTGCTTTCACTATATGGACCCTTGATGGCAAAGTGGTGTATCTGCTTTTGAATATACTGTCCAGGTTGGTCATAGCTTTTCTTCCAAGGAGTAAGGGGTCTTTTAATTTCATCACTGCAGTCACCATCACAGTGATTTTGTATCCCAAGAACATAAAGTCTGCCACTATTTTCATTGTTTCCCTATCTATTTGCCATGAAATGATGGGACCAGATGCCATGATCTTCATTTTTTGGAATGTTGAGTTTTAAGCCAGCTTTTTCACTGTCCTGTTTCACCTTCATCAAGGGGCTCTTTAGTTCCTCTTTGCTTTCTGCCATTAAGGTGGTGTCATCTAGATATCTAAGGTTATTGATATTTCTCCCAGCAATGTTGATTCCAGCTTGAGCTTCATACAACCCAGCATTTTGCCTGATGTACTGTGCATATAAGTTGAATAAGCAGGGTAAGAATATACAGCTTAGATGTGCTCCTTTCCTGATTTTGAACCAGCCCATTGTTCCTGTCCACTTCTAAATGTTACTTCTTGACCTGCCTACAGGTTTCTCAGGAGGCAGGTAAAGTGGTCTGGTATTCCCACATCTTTAAGAATTTCTACAGATGTAGAAACCAAGGTTCCAAAGATCTGTAACTTACCTATCCTAGGTGAGTTGACTTGTGAGCAAGAGTCAAGACCGTGACACAGGTTCTCTGAACACCTGACCAACACATTCACCATTTTACCAATGCCTCACACACTGTTCTCTTCTTTCAATTCAGCAAACAATTTTCCCATACTTCCCTGGTACTTCCTTTTCCCCATAGGATGTATAGAGAGGAGATGCCACACTTTGAAAGAGAGACTGTCACGGAACGTGGAATCTTTGATTCTGGTTAGTGGTGGTATTCAATGGCACCTGGCTGCTTCTCAGCAAACAAGCTCTTCAGCAGCAGGATCACATCAGTCAAAGAAAAGAAACAAAGCCTTCCAACCTGAATGCAAAACTGTGAGAACAGGGAACCACAACTCTTTTTTATTTTTAACATATACACATTTGGTGAAAGTATACTTGTGTCTATACAGTGCAATCACTCTGATTCCTTCTCTTCAGCTCAAATTGAAAGACATTTTTATATTATCCCTACTACAAACATATGGTTTGAAGGCAGACAGGGGTGGGAAAAATGAGAGAGATTGTTCAAATTTCAGTGCTTTCGAGAAGAGTCAGAGAACTAACATTTCCAGGCGCTAGACTAGCCGTCTTATATCCAGTGATTCGTTTAATTTCCCAATTAATACAAAGTGAGCACAATTACTTCTTTACTCTATCACATTATCTGCCTTCAATTACACTGCCTGGTTTCCTTCATTAACACTATCTGAGATTATCTTGTTCAACAGTTTGTCTCCTATCCTATCTCACATCCTTCCCCTCAGCATTTCAATAAAACTCCATGGCAAAGGGACGTCATTTCTCAACTGCATCCTCATCGCATATGAAGTAGTCAATCAACATCTGTTGAATAAATCTATTATAGCAATTCTTGAATCAAGGATGCATACTAATCTCTTCCCATCCATGTGTGGATTATTCTGTCGAATATTTCTGGGTTTGAACCCTCATATTTAGTCTGATTCTCCCACTTTGCAGGTGAGGAGACTGAAGTCTGCTGCCAGCCTTGGCTTTTGTTTTTTAAAGTAGCTTTCACATCCTTGGAGTCTTTAAACATGAGGCACAGTTTCCCAGGAATACCCTCTCTCTGCCCCAACTTGCTTTTAACTTGTTTATGCTTTAAATCTACATCTAAACAGATCTAGACTCCTACTCAGGGACCGTTGAAGCCATCTAAGATAATTCTCAAATTGATGTTGGTACAAGTTCTCTTTCTTCTTAAGAATGTAATGTCACCCATAAACTTCGCCTACATATCATTATATCATTAAATAACTTAGAATGCTTGTTAAAATGCCTCTACTTCCCAAAGTAGCATGCACTAGTAGGAAAAGAAGGCTGATATTAAGTTTAAAGCTCAACTCCAGTCTGAGTTTTCACGAATACAGACACACTCCAAAAGGAAGAAAAAATTGCAACATTCTATTATTCTTTACCTCATTTTATATATGCAAATTTCTGATCAATAACTGCATCTCACATTGGGAATTTATCCCAAGAAACTATTGCTGTAAAGGATACAGTAAGTCTCCAAACAAAATATGATGGAGAGGAAGTATGGTACGTTAAACAACCAGAGACAGCATGGGAGCACAAAACTCACTTGGCCCAAACTCACAGCCAAGCATGCCAAGGTCCAAGTAGCATCCAGCCATCCCTTGTTTAGAAAACTAAGTTTAATTTGAATCAGTTAAACAACTACATTTTATGGCGATGTATTTTTTCAGTGAATTGTGCAGGATGGAGAGCTTAGTCCAAGATAACTGAGTTGCTAAAATAGCTGCCTTGTAAGATTTAGAATTTTAAGGTAATCTTTGTTACTGATTTCCATATAATTGTCTCATATCCAAATAAACCCTGCAACATTTTCTATCCCCTGTGTCACTGACTGATTCAAGCTGCAGAGGAATATTCCTGTTCTCTCCTCTTCAATTTATTCAGTCTATTTTTCAGGGTGTACTAAACGTCCTCACAAGCCACAATAGAAATGTCACAATAACTGCGGAGAAAATGTGGGTTTCCATAAACCACCAAAAGTGTGTTCTTGATTCAGAAATCTCAGGGGGCCTGTGTCTTCAAAGTAGATTTGTTCTCCACATAAACCTCTTGTTTGTACATATTTGATTGTGATCTCATTTTCTGTAAAAGAAAATATTTCATTGGTTCTGATTTCCTTTTGATGTTTTTATCCCATTTTGTTAACATTCTTGGTTCCTGCTTCATAGCCTTCAGGGATATCCAAACCAGAAAAATGCTTTGCTTGCACTTCAGGGATGGGAATGGGAATGAAACTGCTTTCTGGTTCTGAAAACCTGAATTTTAAGAAAGGAAATACAAATTTCCCAAAAAGTTAGTTGAATATATTGCCAAGCTTGGCTTGTGCTTTGGGTTTAATGAGCAGAACTGTACATAATTATATTGAAGGATACTCATATAAAGTCATGCCAATGAAAACAGCTTTGCCAAATTTATCATAGGCTGCTACAAGCTGAGACACTTGGTACTACTTCAAAGAGATTCACAAGTGCTAATATGAGCTAAGAATTTTTGTAACTTTTATTGTGCCTTTTGGGGAAAACAACCTTCTAATAAAAAGGTATATTATTATATTATTTCTTAATATAAAAATCAATTTTAATTGAAAAGAATCATTAAACTTTGCCCTCTTGTGGGACCAACTATCAATCAGAAATTTTTAATTTGATAAAAAATTTTATTTGGTTTTGACATATTTTCTTTCTCTCTTATTTCCTTCTCCAGATGTGTTTAGGCTTCAAAAAGTCACATAGTGAGACTTTTTCTCTAGATTTTGGTTTTATCAATTAGAGAATTTTGCCATCTAATGAGTATAAAACTTCGAAGTTTCATTTTTTAATCTCTCAAAAGGGAACCCTAGTACACTGTTAGTGGCAATGTAAATTGGTGCAGTGCCTATGGAAAATAGTATGATGCCTTCTCAAAAAACTAAAAAAAAAGGACGGAGAGATCACTCTCTCCCCCACAAACTTATCGAAAGAACATCTGAAAGCTGAGCAAAGTTCACAAGACTACTTCTGAATGCTGGCAGAGGACGTCAGACATTAATCAAGTCAGCGCATTATCTTCAGAAGGAGGTAGGAGAAATTATAAAAGATAAAAAGAGAGACAAAAGAGTTAGGGACGGAGACCCGTCCTGGGGAGGGAGTCGTAAAAGAGGAGAAATTTCTAAGCACCAGGAAACCTTCTCACCGGCGGGTTTGGGGGAAGATTTCGAATCTCGGAGGGCAACATAACCGGGAGAATCAATAAATAAAAAACCACTGATTACGTGCCTAAAGGCAACTTCCAGTAAAGAACCCCAGACGCCCGCATCCGCCACCAGCAAGTGGGGGCTGGGCGGAGAGGAGCGGGTGGCACTGCTTAGGGTAAGGACCGGGCCGCTAACGTGAGATAGTAACCTAAACTGTGGGACAGCCAGAGAGAGAGAACTACCCTGCGAAAAACCCAAAGCTAAGGCACTGCCGGCCCGCTCACAGAACAAAGGACTGAGCGATACAGGGGAAGAGCTAGCCGGCTGCGGACCGCCCCATCCCCCGTCGGACACAGCGGGCAGGCGGGACCAGCCAGAGCCGGAAAGGGGCGAACTCGGCTCCAGAGAGGGCACCCCCTACCAAACTGCAAACAGGCTCCCAGTTTCTAAGCAAAGACAGCCTGAGATCCCGGAGGGTCTACAGCCGCCGGGAGGGTCGCAGCCAGAGACCAGCTCCCCAGAACTGACACAAAGCACACAGGAGCCGGAGCCGGGCGCGCCCGTAAACCGTAAACCGAGGCGGGGACCAGGGAGGTGATAAGCCGCACCTGGGCGGTGCGCTCGCCAAACTCCTGGCTGCCTGAGCTGCTCCGACCGGGAACGGCGCAAACCGCCGGCCCAACCGAGTCTGCGCCTTTGTGGAGTACCCGGGAAGCGCGCCCGCGAACCGAGGCGGGGACCAGGGAGGTGATAAGCCGCACCGCCCAAACAGGGGAGTGAGCGCTCGCCAAACTCCCGGCTGCCTGAGCTGCTCCGACCGGGAACGGCGCAAACCGAACCCAACCGAGTCTGCGCCTCGGTGGAGTACCAGGGAAGCGCGCCCGTAAACTGAGGCGGGGACCAGGGAGGTGATAAGCCGCATCGCCCCAACAGGGGAGTGTGCGCTCACCAAACTCCCGGCTGCCTGAGCTGCTCCGACCGGAAACGGCGCAAACCGCCGGCCCAACCGAGTCTGCGCCTTTGTGGAGTACCCGGGAACCTGAACCTGAGCAGTTTAAACCTGGGAAGTGCGCGCATATCTGGGCCCACCCCCCGGCAGAGTAACCTGAAGCCTGAGCGGGGTAGACGGGGAAAGCACACACGCCGTGAGCGGGGGTGAACCCAGTGTGGCCGAGACACTGTAAGCTCTCCACACACACGCCAGTGATACTGGTTGCAGTGGTCCTCTCTCCCCACAGCAGGACTGAGCAAGTGAACCTAAAGAGACCACCTCCGCCCCTTTGTGGCAGGGCGGAAATTAGACACTGAAGAGACCTCCAAACAAAAGCCAAATAAACAGAGGGAAGCGCGTTGGAAGGGACAGGCCAACAGATTAAAATCCCTGTAGTTAACACGGACTGCATTGAAAGGGGCCTATAGATCTTGAAAAGTATAAGCAGGAACAAGGATTTATCTGAAACTGAAGAGACCCCACACGGCTCACAACTGCTCCAGAGAAAGTCCGGGATATATATTTTTACTATTATCATTTTTTTTTATTTTTTTTTTATTATTATTTTTTATTTTTTTTTTTTCTTTTTTCTTTAAGACCTCTATTACACCTTTAATTTTCATTTTCATAACCCACCACTACCTTGAAAAAAAAAAAAAAAAAAACCTATTTTTTTAAAACAAACTGCGTACATATATCTTATACTTTTTGCGTTTTCTTTTTTTTTTTTTTTTTTATTATTATTTTTTTTTTTTACTGTTTTTTCCTGTTTTTCTTTTTTTTTTTTTTACTGTTATACTGTTTTACTGTCTTTTTTCTTTTTATACTGTTTTCTTTTTTCTTTTTTTTATATTGTATGATTTATAAGAGTCTAACCTCTACTCCAGATTTTTAATTTTTGTTTTACATATTTGATATCAATTTTGTGCATTTAAGAATACAATCTTTAGTACCCATTTTTACTCAAGAGTGTGATTACTGGCCTGATTACTCTCTCCCTCTATTGACGCTCTTTCTTCTCCCCCAGGGAACCTCTATCTCCCACCCTCCTCCTTCTCTTCTCAACCCAATTCTGTGAATCTCTGAGGGTGTTCTGGGTACCGGAGAACACTTCGGGAACAGAATACTGCCCAGATCTCTCTCTCCCCTCTTGATTCCTCCCTTTCTACTCATCCTCACCTCTACTGCCTTCCTCCCCCCTCTCTATGTATCTCTGTGAACCTCTCTGAGGGCTCCAGACTGTGGAAAGCACAGAGGGAAGTGCTTACTGGATAGACTGCTCTCCCCACGTTTGAGTCCCCCTCCTCTCCTCCTGGTCACCTCAACCTCCCTCCCCTTCACCTCTCCATGTAACTCAGTGAACCTCTCTGGGTATCCCTCACTGTGGAGAATCTTTTCACCATTAACCTAAAAGTTTTATTATTGATGCTGTATGGATGGAGTAGTCTTGAGGCTACTGCAAGAATAAGACTGAAAGCCAGAGGAAACATTAATTAATAAGAGATCTTCCAAAAGCCTCCACATATACACTGAAACCAAGCTCCACCCAAGAGCCAATAAGTTCCAGAGCAAGACATACCACGCAAACTCTCCAGCAACGCAGGAACATAGCCCTGAGCATCAATATACAGGCTGCCCAGAGGCACACCAAATCCATAGACATCTCAAAACTCAATACTGGACACTCCATTGCACTCTAAAGAGAAGAAATCCAGCTCCACCCACCAGAACACCGACACAAGCTCCTCCAACCAGGAAACCTTGACAAGCCACCCATCCAACCCCACCCACAGTGAGGAACCTCCACAATAAAGAGGAACTTCAAACTACCAGAATACAGAAAGAAAGGCCACGCCTAACACAGCAATCTAAACAAGATGAAAAGGCAGAGAAATACTCAACAAGTAAAGGAAAATGAGAAATGCCCACCAAACCAAACAAAAGAGGAGGAGATAGGGAATCTATCTGAAAAAGAATTTAGAATAATGATAGTAAAAATGATCCAAAATATTGAAAATAAAATGGAGTTACAGATAAATAGCCTGGAGACAAGGATTGAGAAGATGCAAGAAATGTTTACCAAGGACCTAGAAGAAATAAAAAGGAGTCAATATATTTTGAATAATGAAATAAAGGAGATAAAAGACACGCTGGAGGGAACCAACAGTAGAATAACAGAGGCAGAAGATAGGATAAGTGAGGTAGAAGATAGAATGGTGGAAATAAACGAAGCAGAGAGGAAAAAAGAAAAAAAGAATCAAAAGAAATGAGGAAAACCTCAGGGACCTCTGGGACAATATGAAACGCCCCAACATTCGAATCATAGGAGTCCCAGAAGAAGAAGAATAAAAGGAAAGGCCATGAAAAGATACTCGAGGAGATAATAGTTGAAAATTTCCCTAAAATGAGGAAGGAAATAGTCACAGAAGTCCAAGAAACCCAGAGAGTCCCAAACAGGATAAACCCAAGGCGAAACACCCCAAGACACATATTAATCAAATTAACAAAGATCAAACACAAAGAACAAATATTAAAAGCAGCAAGGGAAAAACAACAAATAACACACAAGGGGATCCCCATAAGGATAACAGCTGATCTTTCAATAGAAACTCTTCAGGCTAGAAGGGAATGGCAGGACATACTTAAAGTAATGAAAGAGAAAAAAAATACAACCCAGATTACTGTACCCGGCAAGGATCTCATTCAGATATGAAGGAGAATTCAAAAGCTTTACAGACAAGCAAGAACTGAGGGAATTCAGCACCACCAAACCAGCTCTCCAACAAATGCTAAAGGATCTTCTCTAAACAGGAAACACAGAAAGGATGTTTAAACACGAACTTAAAACTACAAAGTAAATGGCAACGGGACCATACTTATCAATAATTACCTTAAATGTAAATGGGTTGAATGCCCCAACCAAAAGACAAAGAGTGGCTGAGTGGATACAAAAACAAGACCCCTACATATGCTGTCTACAAGAGACCCACCTCAAAACTAGGGACACATACAGACTGAAAGTGAAGGGATGGAAAAATATATTTCATGCAAATGGAGACCAAAAGAAAGCAGGAGTCGCAATACTCATTTCAGATAAAATAGACTTTAAAATAAAGGCTGTGAAAAGGGACAAAGAAGGACACTACATAATGATCAAAGGGTCAATCCAAGAAGAAGATGTAACAATTATAAATATATATGCACCCAACATAGGAGCACCACAATATATAAGGCAAATACTAACAAGTATGAAAGGGGAAGTTAACAATAACACAATAATAGTGGGAGACTTTAACACTCCACTCACACCTATGGATAGATCAACAAAACAGAAAATTAACAAGGAAAAAACAAACTTTAAATGATACTATAGACAAATTAGATTTAATCGATATTTTCAGGACTTTCCACCCCAAAACAAGCAATTTCACCTTTTTCTCAAGTGCACATGGAACTTTCTCCAGGATAGATCACATCCTGGGCCATAAATCTAGCCTTGGTAAATTCCAAAAAATTGAAATCATCCCAGCCATCTTCTCTGACCACAATGCAGTAAGATTAGACCTCAATTACAGGAAAAAAAACTATTAAAAATTCCAACATATGGAGGCTAAACAACACGCTTCTGAATAACCAACAAATCACAGAAGAAATCAAAAAAGAAATCAAAATATGCATAGAAACGAATGAAAATGAAAACACAACAACCCAAAACCTATGGGACACTGTAAAAGCAATGCTAAGGGGAAGGTTCATAGCAATACAGGCGTACCTCAAGAAACAAGAAAAAACTCAAATAAATAAACTAACTCTACACCTAAAGCAACTAGAGAAGGAAGAAATGAAGAACCCCCAGGGTTAGTAGAAGGAAAGAAATCTTAAAAATTAGGGCAGAAATAAATGCAAAAGAAACAAAAGAGACCATAGCAAAAATCAACAAAACTAAAAGTTGGTTTTTCGAGAAGATAAACAAAATTGACAAGCCATTAGCCAGACTCATCAAGAAACAAAGGGAGAAGAATCAGATCAACAAAATTAGAAATGAAAATGGAGAGATCACAACAGACTACACAGAAATACAAAGGATCATAAGAGACTACTACCAACAGCTATATGCCAATAAAATGGACAACTTGGAAGAAATGGACAAATTCTTAGAAAAGTATAACTTTCCAAAATTGAACCAGGAAGAAATAGAAGATCTTAACAGACCCATCACAAGCACGGAAATCGAAACTGTAATCAGAAATCTTCCAGCAAACAAAAGCCCAGGACCAGACGGCTTCACAGCGGAATTCTACCAAAAATTTAGAGAAGAGCTAACACCTATCCTACTCAAACTCTTCCAGAGAATTGCAGAAGATGGTAAACTTCCAAACTCATTCTATGAGGCCACCATCACCCTAATTCCAAAACCAGACAAAGATGTCACAAAAAAAGAAAACTACAGGCCAATATCACTGATGAACATAGATGCAAAAATCCTTAATAAAATTCTAGCAAACAGAATCCAACATCATATTAAAAAGATCATACATCATGACCAAGTGGGCTTTATCCCAGGAATGCAAGGTTTCTTTAACATCCGCAAATCAATCAATGTAATTCACCACATTAACAAATTGAAAGATAAGAACAATATGATTATCTCAATAGATGCAGAAAAAGCCTTTGACAAAATTCAACATCCATTTATGATAAAAACTCTCCAGAAAGCAGGAATAGAAGGAACATACCTCAACATAATAAAAGCTATATATGACAAACCCACAGCAAACATTATCCTCAATGGTGAAAAACTGAAAGCATTTCCCCTAAAGTCAGGAACAAGGCAAGGATGCCCACTTCACCACTACTATTCAACATAGTTCTGGAAGTTTTGGCCACAGCAATCAGAGCGGAAAAAGAAATAAAAGGAATACAGATAGGAAAAGAAGAAGTAAAACTCTCACTGTTTGCAGATGACATGATCCTCTACATAGAAAACCCTAAAGATTCTACCAGAAAACTACTAGAGCTAATCAATGAATATAGTAATGTTGCAGGATACAAAATTAACACACAGAAATCCCTTGCATTCCTATACACCAATAATGAGAAAACAGAAAGAGAAATTAAGGAAACAATACCATTCACCATTGCAACAAAAAGAATAAAATACTTAGGAATATTTCTACCTAAAGAAACAAAAGACTTATATATAGAAAACTATAAAACACTGATGAAAGAAATCAAAGAGGACACAAACAGATGGAGAAATATACCGTGTTCATGGATTGGAAGAATTAATATAGTGAAAATGAGTATACTACCCAAAGCAATCTACAGATTCAATGCAATCCCTATCAAACTACCAATGATATTTTTCACAGAACTAGAACAAATCATTTCACAATTTGTATGGAAGTATAAGAAACCTCGAATAGCCAAAGCAATCTTGAGAAAGAAGAATGGAACTGGAGGAATCAACCTGCCTGACTTCAAGCTCTACTACAAAGCCACAGTCATCAAGACAGTGTGGTACTGGCACAAGGATAGAAATATAGATCAATGGAACAAAATAGAAAGCCCAGAGATAAACCCACGCACCTATGGGCACCTTATCTTCGACAAAGGAGGCAAGAGTATACAATGGAGAAAAGACAATCTCTTTAACAAGTGGTGCTGGGAAAACTGGTCAACCACTTGTAAAAGAATGAAACTAGAACACTTCCTAACACCATACACAAAAATAAACTCAAAATGGATTAAAGATCTAAATGTAAGACCAGAAACTATAAAACTCCTAGAGGAAAACATAGGCAAAACACTCTCCGACATAAATCACAGCAGGATCCTCTATGACCCACCCCCCAGAATATTGGAAATAAAAGCAAAAATAAACAAATGGGACCTAATCAAAATTAAAAGCTTTTGCACAACAAAGGAAACTATAAGCAAGGTGAAAAGACAGCCTTCAGAATGGGAGAAAATAATAGCAAACGAAGCAACAGACAAACAATTAATCTCAAAAATATACAAGCAACTCCTGCAGCTGAATTCCAGAAAAATAAACGACCCAATCAAAAAATGGGCCAAAGAACTAAACAGACATTTCTCCAAAGAAGACATACAGATGGCTAACAAACACATGAAAAGATGCTCAACATCACTCATTATTAGAGAAATGCAAATCAAAACCACAATGAGGTACCATTACACACCAGTCAGAATGGCCGCTATCCAAAAGTCTACAAGCAATAAATGCTGGAGAGGGTGTGGAGAAAAGGGAACCCTCTTACACTGTTGGTGGGAATGCAAACTAGTACAGCCACTATGGAGAACAGTGTGGAGATTCCTTAAAAAACTGGGAATAGAACTGCCATATGACCCAGCAATCCCACTGCTAGGCATATACACCGAGGAAACCAGAATTGAAAGAGACGCGTGTACCCCAATGTTCATCGCAGCACTGTTTACAATAGCCAGGACATGGAAGCAACCTAGATGTCCATCGGCAGACGAATGGATAAGGAAGCTGTGGTACATATACACAATGGAATATTACTCAGCCATTAAAAAGAATACATTTGAATCCGTTCTATTGAGATGGATGAAACTGGAGCCCATTATACAGAGTGAAGTGAGCCAGAAAGAAAAGCACCAATACAGTATACTAATGCATGTATATGGAATATGAAAAGATGGTAATGGTAACCCTATATGTGAGACAGAATAAGAGACACAGATGCATAGAACAGTCCTGTGGACTCTGAGGGAGAAGGTGAGGGTTGGACGTTCTGGGACAATAACATTGAAACATGTATATTGTCATATGTGATGCAGAACACCATTCCATGCTATGCATGGGACGGATGCTCAGGGATGGAGCGTTGGGATGACACTGAGGGATGGGAGTATGGACTTAGAGAAAAAACAAGGTTTTACCCAACATATAACTAAGAGGAATGTTTCAAATTCATTATGAAACAGCTATAACATTAAAAGAAAGTTTTATTAGAAGTATATGAATTTAAAGGTAAAATTTGAAGAACAAAGGGAAAATAAAATTTTATATGTGAAGGGAATTCGAATAAATAAAAAGATGATTTAGACCTAATTCTATTCACTTTTTTAAGGAAATAAGGTCATGACAGTATTCCAGAACCTCCCTTTGAATATGCAGACCCCAGAAATGCTGGGAGAGGTACTCAAAGGACCAGTGGAAAACCTTCATAGGATTTAACGCTTCTGGGAGAATCCCTCACATGAGGAAGCTGGTCAACAGTTTTCAGCCAGAAGAGAAAGGGTTGCCTAAACACCTGAGCCTAACGGGAGTTGGTGGCATGTGCTCTGCACTTGCGATGTAGCAAAGCGTGAAATATCGGGCTACGTCTACCACTCAAGATGTAAAGAAAATGACAAATATCATATGATATCACTTACATGTGGAATCTACAAATATCACAATAATACAAATGAGCTTATTTCAAAACAGAAACAGACTCACTGACATAGAACACAGACTTGCGGCTTCCAAAACTGGAAGAGGGTAAGGGTAAGGGTGAGGGATAAATTAGGAAGTGGAATTAACAGACACAAACTGCTATAACTAAAATATACAAACACAAGGACCTATTGTATAGTATGCTCAGTCGCTCAGTTGTGTCCATCCCTTTGCAACCCCATTGACTGGCCTGCCAGGCTCCTCTGTCCAGGGGACTTCCCGGGCAAGAATACTGGAGAGGGTTGCCATTTCCTTCTCCAGGGGACCTTCCCAACCCAGGGATCAAAATCCCATCTCAGGTGTCTCCTGCACTAGCAGGCAGGTTCTTTACTGCTGAGCCACCTGTATACAGTTGGGAAGCCCAACTGTATAGCACAGGGAATTATATTCAATACTTTGTATAACCTCGATGGAGAAGAGTCTGAAAAGGATCCCACCTGAAACACTGTAACTCAACTACAATTCAAAACAAAGAATGATTGGAAGCTTGTCCGATAACCTGAGAGGGCAGAACTGAGCACATAACACTAACATACATGATTCAGATCACTCCCTAGGGATGTTCCGTGGGAACAAGAACAACTACCAAAGAGACAGAGATTGTCGCTTTTCAGACTAGAGAATTAGATTCTCTTATTAGAACACAGGGGCTTCCCAGCTGGTGCTAGTGGTAAAGAATCTGCCTGCCAATGCAGGAGACCTAAGAGACACAGATCCGACCCCTGGGTCAGGAAGATCCCCTGGAGGAGGGCACGGCAACCCACTCCAGTACCCTTGCCTGGAGAATCCCGTGGACAGAGGAGCCTGGTGGGCTGCAGTCTATGGGGTCGCAAAGAGTCAGACATGACTGACTGACTGAGCTCGCACACACAGTAGAACACAATCAGGCAGCCACCGGGAAGAAAACACTATAGATGCCATTGTAGTGGCAGGTGGAAGACACCCAATACACAGTGACCTAAGAACAGAATAACCACAGAGGGCTCAAAACTGACCAAAAGCGCTGCTCTTCCTAGAAGTAATCAATGCGCATTTTGATTGGCCAAGTCTGAATTCTTTCAGGAAATCTGAGTGTTCCAGCTAAGACTAAGGAATGGTGACTGGCTCATTGTATAAGAGTCTCAAATATTCTAGATATTAATCTATGTTCCAAGGAATATCACTAGTGGATTCTTTATCCTTCATCAGCCTGAGTAATTTTAGTAAATGATGTAACAGTTGTGAGAACTTAGAAGAGGAAAACCCCAAACCCGTGTGAACTGACTCTCCTCTAGGCTCCCTTATGTGATGGTCGAGGTCTCTATTTTGTCCTCTGCTCTGCACCTCCATGCTGAGTTCAGTCACCTCTCCTCTTTCACATCCCACCGGAATGATCTAGGGAAAGTTAATGCTTACAGTATCACCAGCAGATTCTTTTTCAGCCTAATTACACCAAAGCTCAACATTCAGAAAACAGATCATGGCATCCAGTCTCATCACTTCATAGCAAATAGATAGGGAAACAGTGGAAACAGTGACAGACTTTATTTTTCTGGACTCCAAAATCACTGCACATGGCGACTGCAGCCATGAAATTAAAAGATGCTGACCTTGGAAGAAAAGCTATGACCAACCTAGACAGCATATTAAAAAGCAGAGATGTTACTTTGACAACAAAGGTCCATCTAGTCAAAGCTATGGTTTTTCCAGTGGTCATGTATGGATGTGAGAGTTGGACGGTGAAGAAAGCTGAGCACTTTCTGAAGCGCTGAAAGACTGAAAGTAGGAGAAGAAAGGGACCCCAGGGTATGAGATGGCTAGATGGCATCACTGACTTGATGGACATGAGTTTGATCAAGCTCTGGGAGTTGGTGATGGACGGGAAGCCTGGCATGCTGCAGTCCATGGGGTCGCAAAGAGTTGGACAGGACTGAGCGACTGAACTGAACAGATATGATCTATACCTGGGTTCACTATACTGAAAGAGTGTGATAGAGTGTACTGTTGTTACACTGGGTCACAAGCCTGATACATGGCTTCCATTAACAGGTAGCAACAAAAAAATTCAAGCTATATTTTTTCGACCATGTTCCCAAATTGTACTATGTTTATTTATGTGTTACAAAGAATTGCTCCCTAATTGGGTTTCACTCAAACTAGCTTCATACCCTCAGTCATATTTAAATATCCTAAAAGATTTTATTTAAACCCAAGTTGCTTTAAAATTGAAAAAATCTCAGCATTGTAATTAACCAAATTTTACGTGAAACACACATGCCCCAAATATATATATAAACAAGGATACAGGGGAAAACTCACATAAAAGAATCCAAGTGGTCCAGATATATATGGCATTTTTATTCCCAGGAGATATTTGGCTTGTGAAGTCACGACATGGGTGGCAGCCCCAGTTGTCATTGCACTGACCACAGGCTCTGTAATCAGGAATGTGGCACTGCCCAGCTGGAGCACAAACATGGCCACCTAAGAGGACAAAGAAAGGTGAAACTTCCCAGGTTTCCTAGAGGGTTTCATATCTGACACATGTTCATTTTCAACACACAGACACAGAGAAATGATGTGAAATGTGCTCCTTAAATTTCATTCATTCAACAGATTGAGTTTTCTTTAGAACATTAGGAGGTTCCAAGACTTTCCAAATGTTTTGGGGTACAATTACAAGTCTTTCAATTAACATTAACACAGTTATTTTTTGAACATTGATTTTTTTTCTCTTTTTCCTAATAATTCGTGTTACAAGAAAGGAAATATGTTCAAATCAGTTAATATATGGGAGTCTGGGGGGGGGGGATAAAACGCGTTATCGTATCTATAATTTTTTTTTAAAGTCCAAAGGACGTAATTCATGACTTTATACCCAATAGGCTTAAAATTTCAAAAGCATTGAGGAGAAAAGTCCATTTCTTGAGTTTCTGCCAGGTTCTAAGAAATGGAAACATACTGTTTTGACGAGATACTCTGTCAAGTAGCTGTAAAGGGCCACTATTAATAAGAAGACATCAGTGTTTATGGAGAAGAGGAAAAGATAGAGATAGGTTTAAGGAATATGCCTTAGGAAACCCAGGAATCAATAGGAAAGTCATTCTCAATAAACTTTTCCTTTCTGCTCGTAACATTATGCTCCATTGAAAAACTGATTCATGACCAGACAAAATCATTTCATTTGAGCAGAAGCTGTGCATTGAGTTCTACTGGGCAAAAGATGACAGCAAAAATCAAATCTCTTTTCTCACTGTTAACACTGCAATGATAAGTGAAGAGAAAGAACTCTGAGGAGATGGCCCACTCTCTGACTATATCCACCATATCCATGTAAACTGTCATAGAAATTTGCCATTTTGAAAGTAACATTAAATCATATTCACGAGTATTCACACTGAAAAAGGGAACACAAAGTGGGTTATGCTGATATATCTTCTTAATGTGTTAATTATAATATTTAGGTCAGGTCTTAAAATTCTTGTTGGGAAAAAAGATTAAGTATTAAAGAAATCAAGGGAAAGAATAGCAATGAAATTTCCTTCTATCAAGATGACATAGTAATAAAACTGAGAAGTATAAAGTGCTAAATACTCCCAGAGCATACACTGCAAAATATATCATTTCCTTCACATCACAATGCCCCTTGACCAAAAATAATAATACTCTAAACTTGTATTTAGGATGGAGCTCTTTCTGGGCTCAAATCTGAAAACTTCAGCTCTGACTCTGACTTTACCACATCCTAGTTTTCTGCCTATAGAATATCTGTTAAAATTTTCCAAGCCTCACCTCATCATCTATAAAAAATGAGAATGATGTCTGCTGTATTGATTTTTCAGAATTGTTGAGATTGTGAAATAACACATGAAAGAGTTTTGAAACCCATAAAATATGCAACATGTGTGTTGTACCTGGAATGTCATAAGGTGCCATATATATTTACATAGCATGGAAAGCTAGCCACTAGATTTGAAAATGTAAAAAAGCCACACCGTATTTTCCAACTCTAGAGAGCATGAAAGAGTTTATCAGTTCAGAAAGAAATGTATTTGAATCGCTTGCATTTTCGCAACCCCCTTTTATTCAATATGTAATCAAGAAAACAATACAGGTTGCCAACATAGAAATCAGGCAATTCTTCCACCAAAAAATGAAACCAGAGCAGCAGCTTCTATTACCAACATTTTTTTTTCAGAAATTGTGTCGGTTTGTCAAATAGAAATGTCCCAAGGGAAACATCCAATCAATCAATGGTGCAGGTACAAGTGGGACACACTGATTTGTAGTCTTTTGATTTTGATTTTCATCCTAAAAACACAAGTAGTTAAGAAAAATATGGAACCAGTTTTTTCCAAGTATCTTTCTATTAGTTAGCTCCAAATTATGACACTAATTCTTACAGGCCATGAGGATGAAACTAGCATATTATTGAGGTAAAATGAACACCAGAGAGTTGAGGTTTCATCTCACTGAAATGCAGCATACAAGCAATCCAAATCTTTGAAATTGGAAACCTGCTTGCCTGCATGGAACTTTACACATATGTGGAATGTCAGAAAGTTCTTACCTGTATGCGAAGAAACCTTATTTTTATTTGTTTTGAGAAGCAAACTCCTTTGAGAGGATGTGTATATATCATCACCATTTTACATTCTGGTTTTTATTTGTTTCCTACCCAGCACCTACTAAGAGGGGTTAGTATTTTCTCATGACTGAGAAACAAAGGTCACCTAACCTGAAGTGACACCCCAACCACTTCCAGCTAACCACTATCTTCTAGTAAAAACTTCTTTGTCATTTCCACAAACAAGATTGCTACAAACAGAAAGATATAGGAAAAGTTAAAAACATAAAGAGCTCAGCCATTTCAAATCTTGAAAATATATGTACCTACCTTACAGTATAAACCAAAAAGGTTGGAGTAACCTCCTGTAAAACTTATCCAAAGACCCCACGTATTTTTGTAATACTCTTCTTGCACACATTTTTATGCTTTAGAAAAAACCTTCCCAGTAACAGATAAATTCCTAAAATGGAGACTTTTTGACTCTTAAAAGTTCACCAAGCCCTTTAAGACCTCCTTTCTGATACAAAACATTGTGTTTGTGGAGGATGATTGCAAACATGTGAGATTTAACTAAAGAGAAATTACTTTCTTCTGGATGACAACATTCTCCATAACCCAAGACAAGGGCAGACATTTTAAGAAGAAAAAAGAGGCACAGGAAGACAAAAAGAAGAAGGAGAAATTTAAGAACATCTCTTTCCTCACCACCCACATTGCAACAGTTTATTCACATCAAAATTAGGGCTCTAGCATACAGAGGCTGAGGGACACAAGTTAAAGGCAGCAAGTACCTATAACACACAGGCTTTATAAGAGGTATCCACAGATGGAATTGTAGTTTCCAAGATTATCCTGGAACTTAAGCACAGAAAATGAGGATCCTTCTAGAATATTTTGCTTGGAAGCCTAATACTTAAATTTTATGCAAATATCAAAAAACGTTAGGTTAATGACAATCAACAGCCACATCAACTCCTCTTACTAACAATGGGGATGATAATAATTATAATCTGGCTAGCCAACTCCCAAAATTTGTCCATGCAACTGTTTATGAGAAAATTAATTTCATACAATATATTTCAGCTGTTTGTAGTAATGTTGATATTCTGGGCTAATGTTGAAAACCTCTGACATACATTATCAAGGTTCACTAGCATGATACTATTTGGTAATGCTCTTATAAACACCATGTGTTCTATATAAATTGAATGTATCTCAGATCTCAAGCCATTTTTTGCAAGAGGCCTTCAAGTAGTGAAAAGAGAAAAGAGTGCATAGCAAACGACTACACTGACCAAGTGGATGGAATACTGCATGCATTTCAGGTTTTATCAGTTTGCAGTCTGTATAATTATATGATACCAAATCATTTATTTGTTTGTTCAATGCATGTTTATCGAATACCTGTTAGGGGCAAAGCACAGTATTGTTGCAGAACACAGAGATAAAGATACAGTTCATACTTTGAAAGACTTTATAAAGTGAGGCCAAGTGTTGATGTTAGGAGTAGTGTAAGGAACTGCAATGTAGCTGTCACTGGGAAGGTAAAGACCAAGAAGTCGAGTGGGAGCTAAAGCTCGAAAAGCCCTTTGTTCTCTACTGAGCATTGCATGCAGATTGGGGAAGAGAGCTAAACTGCCCCTGATAATAGATCAGTTGGCTTTCCCTGTGGTTCCGTGGTAAAGAACCTTCCTGAATCCATTGCAGGAGACCTGGGTTTAATCCCTGGGTTGGGAAGATCCCCTGGAGAGGGAAATGGCAACCCACTCCAGTATTCTCGCCTGGGAAATCCCACAGACAGAAGGAAACTAGAGGGCGACAGTTCATGAGCCTGCAAAAGAGTTCGACATGACTTAGCAACTAAACAACCATAGCAGAACAACTGAGTGCTCCATAGGGATATGGCAGGAATAAAAACTCTGTGTGACCAGAGAACCAGAGAAAAAATGTCAAAAGGATACCTATGAAGTTGTGTTCTGTGAAGTTCTGTGCTGTGGAATTCGAATAAAAACTCTGTGTGACCAGAGAACCAGAGAAAAAATGTCAAAAGGATACCTATGAAGTTGTGTTCTGTGAAGTTCTGTGCTGTGGAATTCAGAAGATAAAGACCTCCTCCATACTATTCAGTAATAAAAAGAAATGGCCTATTAAGTCATGTAATGACTTGAATGAATAATGAATCTTAAATGAATACTATAAGTGAATGAAGATGGTCTAGAAAAGCTACATATTGCATGATTCCATTATACGACATTCTAGAAAAGGCAAAACTAAAGAGACAGTAAGCAGATCAGTAGTTTCCAGGGGCTTGGAGAATGTCATAGGTGAAACACAGGGAATTTTTTAGAATGGTGAAACTACTCTGTACAATACTGAAATGGTAGATATATGATAGTAAGCATTTATCAAAACCCATGAACTTTGATGCGTATGAATTTTTTAGAAAATTATTTGGAGGTTGGCAGGTCCCAGGGTGGATTGCAGAATGTGACAAAGAATCTGACAACCAAAGCTGCATTTACTATCTTTTTATGTTTGCCTTTTCTAAGTAGCATTTAGATGGACTCATACAATATATAGACTTTTCAGATTAGTTAAAGGTATGAAAAAACCTCACTGAAAGGGATGCAAAAAATGTGCTCACATGAATAACTCTGAAAATGAGTGAAGTACGTAAAGTGAAAGTGAAATTCGCTCAGTCGTGTTCGACTCTTAGTGACCCCATGGACTACACAGTCCATGGAATTCTCCAGGCCAGAATACTGGAGGGGGTAGCTGTTCCCTTCTCCAGGGGATATTCTCAACCCAGGGATCAAACCCAGGTCTCCCACACTGCAGGTGGATTCTTCACCAGCTAAGCCACCAGGGAAGCCCAAAGTATGTAAAACCAAAGGTAAATAAAGATACTGTCCTTGAGTAGACAAAGTTAATTCCCATGGGTGTAGAGGTTAATAATTCTGAAACCACTATAAGTATACACTGGGACTGAAAAATGAAGTAAATGGATAGTAGATGGTGGGAGCCAGATTTCCCACTATTGAAGAAATCTATAGCAAGCAAGGGGAGAAGGTTGGAATGATCAGTATGGAAGAGATAAGAGTCGCAGACATCAGTAGGAAATCATGTTTAGTGTAACACAGACATAGATGGATATATTTAGAAATTAGAGAGATATGTTTACATACATAGGTTGATATGAAGTGAAAGTGTTAGTCACTCAGTCGTGTCTGATTCTTTGTGACCCTATGGACTGTAGCCCCCCAGGCTCCTCTGTCCATCGAATTCTCCAGGCAAGAATACAGAAGTGGGAAGGCATTCCCTTCTCCAGGGGATCTTCCTGACCCAGGGATTGAATCCAAGTCTCCCGCATTACAGGTAGATTCTTTGCCATCTGAGCCACCGGGGAAGCCTATTGGTTGACACACAAATATATATTTCCTTGCTTGTGTCAGCGGAAATAGCTTAGAAGTAACAGCGCCTCTGTGGCAAAGAGCGCACCTAGCACATCAATCTTGATTTCTAACGGCAATTCTCCAGTGAGAGAAATCAGGTCTCCTTAGAAAAGTGAGTGACTCCATGACTAGGGCAGGAAATAGATACTATGAGCCTGGATCATCTTGTCGTGCCAGAAAGTTAAAAAGAGCTCCAAAAATAACTAACAAACAAAAAATACATGAGAGTATATCAAGGAGGGACATAAACGCAACTGAAAACAGCTCCCGACGCTCAGAGCTAGCACAGTCTGAAGAACAACATAAATAAAGCAGGACTGAACTATAACCCAAAGGATAAAATGAATAACCCTGAGCTCATACTGACATAAAGCATTGATTACATTTTAAAATGAGAGAGCTGGAAAACTCCTGTTCAGAAGAATCCCAGTAATTTATGTGGATACTCCCCACTCTTTATCTTTCCTTTAACGTAACTCCCATATCTTAAGAGTGGGCTGTGCATATTGACTTCTTTCCAAAACCTGCAGTTTGGAGAAGTGGAAAGCAGAGTATTTTGGAGAAACCTGACTAACGAACACCAGTTCAGCCTGGTGATCCAGGTTAGCATTGAGAGTGGTGAGTTAGTTGAGAGTCTGTACTCTTAATAAGATGTGATGAGAATATCACTCTCTCTCTCACCTTCCTCTCCAAAACCCACAACCCCAGTTTAATCATGAGAAAAACAGACAAATTGTCCCGCTTAAGGGACATTCTGGAGACTATTGACCAATAGTCCTCAAAACTCTCAAGATCATCACAAACAAGAAAAGTCTCAGACATTTTAACAGTTAAGAGGACCCTACCAGGAGACAAGATAACTAAATGTAAAGTGGTATACCA
The DNA here is from genome assembly GCA_024291935.2 of Okapia johnstoni. Lineage (NCBI taxonomy): Eukaryota > Metazoa > Chordata > Mammalia > Artiodactyla > Giraffidae > Okapia > Okapia johnstoni. Next base: position 7,428,310 of record CM044309.1, on the reverse strand, counting down.
GATGGGTAAAATCTAAGGAAATCCGATTACACCGTATGAACTTTATTTAAAAGCAGTGTGTATAATCTGATACATTAGTTGTGACTAATGTAGATATCAATAATAGGGGAAACTGTGGGTGGGTAGGATACGTGGCAACTGTGTACTATCTTTGCAACTTTACTTAAAAAAAATCCTAAATCAAGAGCTTTGTTAAAAAAAAAAAAAAACAACTAAAACTAAAAAGAGAAGACAACCTCCTCTGCCTCTCTCACAGAAACCTCAGGTAAGTCTGTACTTGTCCAACATGCAAACACGCATGCGCTGTTCAAGTTCCCGAGTTCTGCATACATAGAGACAGGGGAAAGAGGGACTCTAGGAGAAGCTCTAGGCAGCTGGGTGTCAGAGACATGATGTGTGCAGATAACCACACCAAGACAAACCTGCACACAGATGAAAGAGAGGAATAGAAAATGTGCCACTAGTGTTTCAGAAGGAGAATGCAATACTGCTGGGCTGGAATATAATTGTATCTTGACCCTTAAGGAATCCAAGAAGAAAGAGACTATCAGAAAGCATTCTAGAAAGAGGGAAGAATATGTGTATAAAGCAGGATAGCGTAGACTATGTACGGAAGACACAGCATTGTTAGTTTAGAAGAAGCACAACTAGCCAAAAGGTAATAATAACATTAAAGCAGCCATTTTGAAGTCACAGTATAAAGCACTTTAGAAGCAGTGATGCTTTGCCTGATGCTGGGAATGACTGAAGGCAGGAGGAGAAGGGGGCAACAGAGGATGAGATGGTTGGATGGCATCACTGACTCAATGGACATGTGTTTGAGCAAACTCTGGTAGGTAATGAAGGACAGGGAAGCCTGGCATGCTGCAGTCCACAGGGTTGCAAAGAGTTGGACATGACTGAGTGACTGAACAATAACAACAAAATGTAGTGAAAATGAGAGTTTTCCAAGTGTGAGTGACATCACTCTTCCATACATTTATTAAACACCTAATTTTGCAAACAAGTATGCTGCACACTTTCCTAAGGGAAATCATCCCTGAATACTCATTGGAAGGACTGAACAATGACAGCAATGTCACATGCTGGCTCAAAAATCAAGTTTTGCTTTGGTAGCATCAGTCTGATGATACTATGTGAAACAACGCGCTGTTTAAAAGGTTAGTATAAGAGCAGTTGTTCTTGCTGTTCAGTCACTCAGTCATCTCTAATTCTTTGTGACCCCATGGACTGCAGCATGCCAGGCTTCTCTGTCCTTCACTACCTCCTGGAGTTTAATCAAATTCATGTCCACTGAGTTGATGATGCCATCCAACCATCTCATCCTCCATCACCCCCTTCTCCTCCTGAGAGGAGCAGCAAGAGTAAAAGAGACAAAAACATCTACATTGGACATAGCAGGAATGGATAACAGATCTGAGACAAATAGTGGATCATTCAGTAGGGAAATTATCGTATGCTTAGGAAACCAACACAATTCATATTTTGTTTTTTATTGCAGAATATATTAGAAACTCACTGCTTGAGAATTATTTTTATTTGGAATTGCATGGTTGAAGGAAGCACCATAATCTTTTCAGTTCTCAGACTTTTGTTGAAAAGAAAATAGCCTCTAACACAAGAGGCAGCGAGCATCAGTACTGCGAGGGGCAGACACAATGTGACTCCTCTGTCTTCCATTCTGCCCTTCCACTGGGCTTCCCCGATGGCTCAGCGGTTAAAAAATCTGCCTGCAATGCAGGAGATGTGGGCTCGATCCCTGGATCGGGAATAGTAGCTGGAGCAGGAAGCGGCAACCCATTCCAGTATTCTTGCCTGAAAAATCCCATGGACAGAGGAGCCTGGCAGGCCACAGTCCACAAAGAGTTGGACACAACTTAGTGACTATGCATGCACGCTACAGGAAAGGAACTCTGCCCGAGCTAAAGAAAACAGCTAAGTTTTAAAATGGGATGACCGGAGCATGATATTATTAAAAGACATGGAGGAGTGGGGGAGTTGTAGGAGTGGCTGTATTTTTATTTTTCTTCAGGCGTTGGCTGGGGGATAATTGTGAGAAGAGGTGGGAGATTTCATTGACTAAGTCTTCACCTTTTAGCTAGATGGATCTGACAAAATCGACCAAACTAAAAAATTATAATACATTTTTTTTTACTACTTTTTCATTAAAAATTGTGTTAGAATTTAAACAGATATATACCCATTCCTTATCTTCTGGTGGGGGGCGGAGAGAGAAAATGATAAATTAGAAGACATTAAAAATAAAATCTCGATTTAATTTTGCTTATTTGACATGGTAATGCTACTAAGATTTAATTGACTTTATTCTTATTCAAGTGATTCAACTCACATTTAGTCTGTACCAGCTCTTAGAACTATAGAGTTAACAGATCTATAGAGATTAAGTCCAGATAGAGAGGCAAATATCCGGAAAATATTTTCTTGTAGATTGAGAAGTCCTAACATGTAAGTCAGGACCAAAGTCTTTTAGAGGAAGTCCAGAGATATCAATGAATATTTCTCTGAGATGATTATATTTAAGCTGAGCCTTGAAAGAAATACAAGTGGTGTCATATAAGTGGTATGAGAACGACCCTGAAGGTCTCAAGAACGGCAGACACACAGTTACATAACCAAGTACATTGCTCCACCAGACAAATCATGCCTAAAACATGGCTGCTGCTATTGTTAAGGAGATAAAGTGTGGGAGACACCAGCATGGTGTCTGGCTTGAAAAGGTGAGCTGAGTTTCCTTGCTTCCTTTCACTGTATTAGTTTAAAAAGCTGTGAAGCAGAGCACTTAAGAGACTGTACTTTTTAATTCAACTCCTACTCTGCCAATTCCTAATTATGAGATTCTAAATAAGTTGCTTTACTTTTCAGTATCTTCACCAGTCTAAAGGGAAGAAGAATATTTATTTCATAAGATACTGACAGAGGTCGAATATATGAATACATGCAGTAAGCTTAAAACAGAGCTTAGCACATAGTAGGGTAATAAATATAATTACTATTTTTAATGTGAGGAATTTTCAATTTATAATTTTAAGGATTTTAATTCTAATTTTATTAAGTGAATTGCTTCTTTGCTTTACTAGGTGCAAGCACAGCCAGAAAAATTTAAATAGTAATGGCTTCCTGTCTGTAATGGTTGTGAAACAGTGAAACATCGTTAAAAGGAACTTTAGATTGTCCTTCCCCAGCATTACAATAGAATAAAACTGATTTTTCTGGAAAGAGTTAAGAATGATCTGTTGAATAGGCAGGTTAAACTAGTTAACATCTTAAATCCTTTCTATATTCATGTTCCCTTTATTTAAAAGATGCAAAAAAATGTCTAGGACAAAATCAAAGTAAGTGGAAAATCTCTTATTTGGGTCTGCAGTTGTTCTTATCATCCTTTAAGACATAAGACTATGTGTTTCCAGAATGTACCAGTACATTAATAAAAGCCTTTGTCACTAAATACCCCCAGCTATGTCACCCCATGCTTGTGTAACTGTCAAAGGAGCTGTATATCCCCATGTCCTCTGGGGCAGAAATCTTGTCCAGTGGTTGCTTCAGAAAAGTAAAGCTTGGGAAATTTTCCAAAGGTAATCCCAGACCCCTTTAAGTTCTTGGAAAAAGGAAAAAAGGCAAAGTGCCCATTATAGAGGATAATAAAAGCTACAGAGAAAAGAGAAAAATTGTTTTGGTTTTTAAAGTGCCATAATTTTTATTGAGTGTTTGTTTCCCCAGCAAAAATACTAACCGATACGGGCATTTTAAATGGTTCCATTTTGCCTTGAAATTAACACCTCATTGCTGCAAGTGAAAGTGAAAGTCATTCAGTTGTGTCCAACTTTTTGCTACCCCATGGACTATAAAATCCATGGAATTCTCCAGGCCACAATTCTGGAGTGGGTAGCCTTTCCCTTCTCCAGGGGATCTTCCCAATCCAGGGATTGAACTCAAGTCTCCCGCATTGCAGGCAGATTCTTTACCAACTGAGCCACCAGGGGGATGGATGTTCATTAAACTTAAATTTCATGATGTATGTATATCAGATAATTATGCTGTACACCTTAAGTTTATACAGTGTTGTGGCCAATTATCTCAATCAAACTGGAAGAAAAATTCAATTGAGAAGAAAAGCTTAATAAAGCACCAATTTCCTTTTCTTGGCCACTCTCTCCCTTTCTTTACTCACAAGTTCAGTATACCTACCTGAATCACACCACCCAGAAAGGAAACAGCTGCAGCAACACTGATCCTTTGCATCTCAAAGTCAGATAATCCCAGTACACTTGTGTTACTGTGTGTGGTGAGGTTCTGACTGCTCAGAGGGACAAGTCGTTCCACTGCATTAGCTGATATTAAGGATGTCAAGGCAAAAGTGCCTAAAAAGGGAAAGGGAATCTTCTGTTAGTATCAGACTGAATAAACATTATTGTATTCCACCATTCAAGATGAATCTATCTTGTAAAACCAAAACAGATCTATTAGAAGCACTCTCCTCTGCATCCCCACTACTCCATCCTTCACTCTATGGAATAAACAGAAACTCACCTTTATATACACATATTTCTTGCACACAGAGCCACACCATCTACTTGCTATTCCCTCCTAGGCCATATGTTTTCCCACCTCCCTGCAGACCTATATAGAGAATGCAGGACAGGGATAAAGATCCTAGTCTGGACTTGAATCCAGCTCCTCCATTTATCACTATCGAAACACAAAGTACATTACTCTGAGTCTAAATTGCCTCATCCATAAAATGAGGGTGTTGCTGTTGCTCTTGTTCAGTCACTCAGTCATGTCCGACTCTGCGACCTCATGGACCACAGCACTCCAGGCTTCGCTGTCCTTCACCATCTCCCAGAGCTTGTTCAAACTCATTTCCATTGAGTAGGTGATGCTATCCAGTCATCTTATCCTCTGTCATCCCCTTCTCCTCCTGCCTTCAATATTTCTCAGCATCAGAGTTTTTTCTAATGAGTCGGCTATTTGCATCAGGTGGCCAAAGTAGTGGAGCTTCAGCTTCAGCATCAGTCCTTCAGGGTTAATTTCCTTTAGGATGGACTGGTTGGATCTCCTTGCAGTCAAAGGGAATCTCAAGAGTCTTCTCCATCACCACAGTTCAAAAGCATCTATTCTTTGGCGCTCAGCTTTCTTTATAGTCCAACTCTCACATCCATACATGACTACTGGAAAAGCCATAGCTTTGACTATACGGACCCTTGTTGGCAAAGTAATGTCTCTGCTTTTTAAAAAAAAAAATGAGGGTAATAATGTCTATATTCTAGAGTTTGAGGAGAATATGAAAGAGATGATAAATATAAACGCCTCAATAAGCTCATATGGGAAATGGGACCCTTTGCTGAATCTGAGACTCATTGCTGAAATGCTTGCTCCTCCAATCTACTTAGACAATCTACCCTTGTCTTTCTTTGTTTGACTCAAATCCCATATTCAACATAGATCCATCCCAGACCTTCTGGGCCAGGTTTAATCTTTCTATTCAGGGCGCAGAAACAACAACATGTGTGGCCCATAAAATGGTTAAATATACCATTCCTGTCTACCATACCCAGATATGGTTCAAAGGTATTTCCCAAGAACTGTCTCGGCCTCACAGAAATGCAGGATCATTTTCAGCATGTTCCTCTCTCTCTGCCAAGAGTTCTGATGATCTTATCTTGGCACAGTATGTCTGAGAATGCAGCCACACTGTCAGGCGAATGCCAGTTCCCACAGAGAGGGTGCAGCAATTTGGGATTGCAGCATTGTGCAAACATTCCAACACATCACCTAAGGACCTTAGTTTGCCCCACATCATAAGTGACACTTTGTGAAAAAGAGTCTACATCATAAGGTGTAGACATCTCAACAAATGGCATGCAGCCTCATAGAGCAAGAGAGCCAATTCAAACAGAGACAAGGTCTAAGTAAAAACCCAACACAAGCAATCACTTTGTTTCACTGGATAAGGTAGAATAGTATGATGATGGTAGCCTCAAATAAACCTCACCTTAAATCTCAGCACTGCATCTCAATCTCTTTACCTAAACATAGAAAGATTTCCTCACCCAATCGAGTTGTGATGAGACTTAAAAGAAATCATGTAATCACCTGGAGAAGGAAATGGCAGCCCATTCCAGTATTCTTGCCTGAAAAATCCCATGGACAGAGGAGCCTGGTAGGCTACAGTTCATAGCATCAGAAGAGTTGGACATGACTTAGGAACTAAAAAATTATACAAACACACACACACATGCATATATATATATATATATATGCCACATATCACAACATATGGCACCCAAAAAAGATACTTCATAATGAGATTAAAACCAAAATGCTCTGTTATTCAATATTAACTGCTCCATTGAGTTGATGGTACATAAAAATGGAAGAAAGCTGAATATAATTCTCTCAGGAAGCTAAGTCATTCTCAATAAATCATCAATAACTATCAACTGTCATAATCACTGTCCTCATCATAAATTATTAAATTAAGAACCCATCAAAGAACAAATATATCTAATGATTAGAGACAAGATTCTGGCATCAAGGATAGGCAATACCAAATAAAGAATATCTGCCATAGAATCTGTTCTTGATAAGACATTTTTTTCAAATGTGTTACAATAAAATTTCTCAAAGTTTGATATTCCTAAGAGTAAAGAAGTGTGTCTTTTGGCCTTTAAGTCTAGGATATAGAGCAAAATGATTTGTACAAAAGCCACTGAACAAACAAGTAGAGAACAGAACGAAGATGATCTAGGGTTAATTTTTAAGTTTAAGCCTAACCTTTCCTAGGATTTGGAAGAAGATAAGAAGGAATTGAATGGTAAGAGAAAAAAGCCATCTCAAATGTTTTATTGAGGGGAGAAAAGTGAGTCTTATCTCCACGTGAGTCACATCCCAAGATGTGACTCTAGAGAGAGATATTGCCAGAAAGGGTACAGGGGTTACCCACTGTGCCAACATGGTTATGGAAGCACTGCCTCTTTTCAAAGGCTGTTACTTTGCTGTTTCTGAGACAGCTGATGATGGTCAAGGATGCTGAGGATGTGGTGACCGTATGAGGATGCTGTGAATGACATTTGACCTTCTCTCTCTTATTGGTCTGGCTTCGTCTTGATCTCCTCCCTACTTCTCCTCTGCTCTTTCCCTCACTTTGTCAACTTTTCACTCTGTCTAGACTTTAAGCCTACCAGTGGTAACTTTGACTTTGAAAGTGAGTGAAAGTGAAAGTCTTAATCGCTCAGTCAGGTCCAGCTCTCTGTGACCCCATGGACTGTAGCCCGCCAGGCTCCTCTGTCCATGGGATTCTCCAGGCAAGAATACTAGCATCGATAGCCATCCCCTTTTCCAGGGCATCTTCCAAACCCAGGAATCAAACCCAGGTCCCCCACAATGCAGGCAGAATTTTTACCATCCGAGCCACCATCACTAAACCCATCTAGTAGCTTTAGAGTATCATGGATACCAGGGCCTCAGGACTGGACAGACCTAAGTTCAAATTCCTGGTCAAATTATCTAACCCCGCTCAGCTTCCTTATTGGTAAGATGATGATAAATATCTAGTTATAAAATTTGGGTAGAGATTAAATGAGATTTTATATGTAAAAATCATCTATCACAATTCCTACCCCATTTGGTAAATACATATTTGCTTTCTTTCTTTTCCTCTAAAGACTATCTCCGATGATCTCCCTAATCTTTTCTCTAAATTGCTGAACAGATTATTCTTTTTAAAAATATTTTTCTCTAATTTTAAAAGATAATTAGATCTTACAAATTATCACTTATGGGTTATCTTCAACATTTTTGTTTCCACTGGATTGATGCCCAAGTTTCTGTTCTTTTACTTTTTATTCTAAGACATTTTCTTTGGAAGTCATAAGGAGCAGTCAGTGATTTAATCCTTTTAAAAATATATACATATTTTAGCTCAATTTCAGAAAAATAAACGACCCAATCAAAAAGTGGGCCAAAGAACTAAATAGACACTTCTCCAAAGAAGACATACAGATGGCTAACAAACACATGAAAAGATGCTCAACATCACTCATCATTAGATAAATGCAAATCAAAACCACAATGAGGTACCATCTCACGTCGGTCAGAATGGCTGCTATCCAAAAGTCTACAAGCAATAAATGCTGGCGAGGGTGTGGAGAAAAGGGAACCCTCTTACACTGTTGGTGGGAATGCAAACTAGTACAGCCACTATGGAGAACAGTGTGGAGATTCCTTAAAAAACTGGGAATAGAACTGCCATATGACCCAGCAATCCCACTGCTAGGCATCCACACCGAGGAAACCAGAATTGAAAGAGACACGTGTACCCCAGTGTTCATCCCAGCACTGTTTATAATAGCCAGGACATGGAGGCAGCCTAGATGTCCATCAGCAGATGAAGGGTTAAGGAAGCTGTGGTACATACACACAATGGAATATTACTCAGCCATTAAAAAGAATACATTCAAATCAGTTCTAATGAGGTGGATGAAACTGGAGCCTATTATACAGAGTGAAGTAAGCCAGAAAGAAAAACACCAATACAGTATACTAACGCATATATATGGAATTTAGTAAATCGGTAAAGATAACCCTGTATGTGAGACAGCAAAAGAGACACAGATGTATAGAACAGTATTTTGGACTCTATGGGAGAGGGCGAGGGCAGGATGATATGGGAGAATGCCACTGAAGCATGTAAATTATCATATGTGAAATGAATCGCCAGTCCAGGTTCGATGCATGATACAGAGTGCTTGGGGCTGGTGCAATGGGATGACCCGGAGGGATGGGATGGGGAGGGAGGTGGGAGGGGGGTTCTGGAAGGCGAACACATGTACACCCATGGTGGATTCGTGTCAATGTATGGCAAAGCCAACACAATATTGTAAAGTAAAAAAAATAGACAAATAAACTAAAAAAAAAAATCACATTATTAAAAAACAGTACATTTGGTGTCTTTATAGTCTGGCTTTTAAGTTATTTGCTTTTAAACATACCTCAAGCATGATTTCTTATTGAATTTACTAACTCATTATTGCATTCGGACTACCTGAATTGGAGTTAAAATCCCAGATAAAGTGATTGTTCTTTATGAAAGCAACATCAGTCTTTTAATAGTAAAATGGAAGTAGGAAGCTTCACACACTTCTATATACCAAACTAAAGTACAACAAAATTATTTAAAAGAAAAATATGTTCTCTATACTATTTTCAGGAAATTTACGTGAGATACACTTGGTTCCTAAATTTAAGATCATAGGAAAGCAAAAAATAATCAATATATATCTTGAGTATAAATATATACACAATGCTAATGTTTTACTATTATTCTAAAGAATTCTAAATCTGTTAGGATAAACAGAGAAATGAGAAGGTCCAGCTGACTCTGTCCTTTGGAGAAGGATTGATACATATGCAGAAATAAAATGCCTTAAGCATTTATTGTGTTACACAGCGTCTACAGTAAAGTCTGTAAATTATATGTATTTTGAAATATATGTTATTAACCAAGTAGACTACAAGATTCCTGTTAATAATATTTGTTAACTGTTAGCTGTTAACAATGTCTGTTAAATACAAAATGTTACATAAATGGCAGTTTCACAGCAATGTCACTGGTAAAATTTCTATAATGATTCCTTAGGAAATAAAGTGGTTTATATAAACTCATACTTAGGTATATCAAGTTAAGTACTTTAGACTTTGTAAAGTAATTATGGTCTATTGGGAAATGTTTTTACCTTTTTCATTTATCCTTTGTTTAACAGAGGAAATGCTTCGAGGTCAGCTCTATAAGAATTGACTTTTTCGTGCTAGTGACATAGTTAACTGTTTTGAAAAATGAAAATGAATTGTTAGGAAATTAGAGAGCGGGAAAATTTGAATATAGTAGGCTTCAAGAACTTCTAAATCATTATTGTGCTTTTTTCCCTTTACATCAGCACAAAAGGAAACTGCATCCTTGAGCAGCTGGTTGAAAAGAGGAAAAGCTTGGGATCTTGTTTGTAACCTGGGCTTCCCTCATAGCTCAGTTGGTAAATAATCTGCTTGCAGTGCAGGCAACCCCAGTTCGATTCCTGGGTTGGGAAGATCTCCTGGAGAAGGGAAAGGCTACCCACTCCAGTATTCTGGCCTGGGAAATTCCATGGATACAGTCCATGGGGTCACAAAGAGTCAGACACGACTGAGGCACTTTCACTTTCGTTTGTAATCTATGCACCTACAACTTAATCTGTGCTCTCACAGAAACCTTTCTGAAATGTAGGGTTTTTTTTTTTAACCTAAATATGAAAAAACAATGTCTATTTAAAATGGTTATATTAAGACAAAATAAAATGTGTAAAGCTCTTAATTAAAGCATCTAATAGTATATCTGAGGTTCTCAAATCTAAGTACATATATATATACACAAACATGTATAGATAGAAAGTGTCAACTACAAATTGGTGCTTGCCAAGGGCATTCATCCTCTGCCCCTGCAGAGACTGAACCCTGTGCTGCAGCTGCCCTCAAAGCAGTTCAGGATGGACAGTGTGGCACTCTGCTCCAGGGAAACTGGTGGAACAGGTCTTTAGACAGTTAGATATTTTCAGGAACAGATTTCATGACCCCAATCCTTCAGTTCAGTTCAGTTCAGTCACTCAGTCGTATCCGACTCTTAGCGACCCCATGGACTGCATCAGACCAGGCCTCCCTGTCCATCACCAACTCCCAGAGCTTGCTCACACTCATGTCCATTGAGTCAGTGATGCCATCCAACCATCTCATCCTCTGTTGTCCCATTCTCCTCCTGCCCTCAATCTTTCCCAGCATCAGGGTCTTTTCAAATGAGTCAGTTCTTCACATCAGGTAGCCAAAGTACTGGAGTTTCAGCTTCAGGATCAGTCCTTCCAATGAATATTCAGGACTGATTTCCTTTAGGATGACTGGTTGGATCTTCTTGCAGTCCAAGGGACTCGCAAGAGTCTTATCCAACACCACAGTTCAAAAGCATCAATTCTTCTGGGCTCAGCTTTCTTTATAGTCCAACTCTCACACCATACATGACCACTGGAAAAACCACAACTTTGACTAGATGGACCTTTGTTGGCAAAGTAATGTCTCTGCTTTTAATATGCTGTCTAGGTTGGTCATAACTTTACTTCCAAGGCACAAACGTCTTTTAATTTCATGGCTGCAGTTGCCATCTGCAGTGATTTTGGAGCCCCCAAAAATAAAGTCATCCACTGTTTCCACTGTTTCCCCATCTATTTGCCATGAAGTGATGGGACCAGATGCCATGATCTTGGTTTTCTGAATGTTGAGTTTTAAGCCAACCTTTTCCCTTATTAAGAGGCTCTTTAGTTCTTCTTCACTTTCTGCCATAAGGGTGGTGTCATCTGCATATCTGAGGTTATTGATATTTCTCCTGGCAATCTTGATTCCAGCTTATGCTTCGCCCAGCCCAGCGTTTCTCATGATGTACTCTGCATATAAGTTAAATAAGCAGGGGTGACAACATACAACCTTGAGGTACTTCTTTCCCAATTTGGAACAGTCTGTTGTTCCATGTCCAGTTCTAACTGTTGCTTCTGGTCTGCAAGCAGATTTCTCAGGAGACAGGTCAGGTGGTCTGGTATTCCCATCTCTTTAAGAATTTTTCACAGATTGCTGTGATCCATACAGGCAAAGTTTTTGGCATAGTCAATAAAGCAGAAGTAGATGTTTTTCTGGAACTCTCTTGCTTTTTCGATGATTCAGTGGATGTTGGCAATGTGATCAATCCTTGCATCTCTTCTCATCTATAAGAGCACTAAATCCCTTCATAATGACCTCAGCTTCTCATTACAAGAGAAAATCTCTTGTAAAAAAAGTGTTTGATTGCATTGAACTCTCTCTTCACCAAAATCTTATATATTGACCTTCCCCCATCCCCCATTGGGTTCCGTTGTGGCTCAGCTGGTAAAGAATCTGCCTGCAATGTGGGAGACCTGGATTTGATCCCTGGGTTAAGAAGATCCCCAGGAGAAAGGAAAGGCTACCCACTCCAATATTCTGGTCTGGAGAATTCCATGGACTGTATAATCCATGGGGTCGCAGAGTCAGACATGACTGAGCGACATTCACTTCACTTCACTTCATCCCCCATTACTTCTCTGGAGCAGTCCCTCAGAGCTATCTGAGGTGCTGTCTTCTGGACTGCAGTCCTCATTTTGCCCCAAATGAAACAGTTAAATTGAAACTCTCATGTTGTGCCTCTTTTTAGTCAGCACTAGATAGATCTAAAAGAAACTGAAGACTGTGTGAAAATGGTGATTCTGGTTTTATAGATCTGGTGTGGCAACCAAGATTTTGAATTTCTAGCAAGATCCAACATAACACTGATCTTACTAGTTTGTGGACCATACTTTAGATAGAAATGTTGTAAATGTCTGATAATTGTTGACCCTATATCCTAGGACAGAGTCCATTAATATAAGAAGCTGAATTTACATAAATAAAACAATATTTTATGGGTTAATTTCTACAAGAGAAAATGCATGTATCAATGTGATAGACAGAATTCAGTTCATTCAGTTCAGTTCAATCGCTCAGTCATGTCTGACTCTTTGCGACCCCATGAATTGCAGCACGCCAGGCCTCTCTGTCCATCACCAACTCCCGGAGTCTACCCAAACCCATGTCCATCGAGTCAGTGACGCCATCCAACCATCTCATCCCCTGTCATCCCCTTCTCCTCCTGCCCCCAATCCTACCCAGCATTAGGGTCTTTTACAATGAGTCAACTCTTCGCATGAGGTGGCCAAAGTATTGGAGTTTCAGCTTCAACATCAGTCCTTCCAATGAACACCCAGGACTGATCTCCTTTAGGATGGATTGATTGGATCTCCTTGCAGTCCAAGGGACTCTCAAGAGTCTTCTCCAACACCACAGTTCAAAACCATCAATTCTGCGGCACTCAGCTTTCTTCACCGTCCAACTCTCACATCCATACATGATCACTGGAAAAACCATAGCCTTGACTAGACGGACATTTGTTGGCAGAGTAATGTCTCTGCTTTTAAATATGCTATCTAGATTGGCCATAACCTTCCTTCCAAGGAGTAAGCGTCTTTTAATTTCATGGCTGCAATCACCATCTGCAGTGATTTTTGAGCCCCCAAAAATAAAGTCTGACACTGTTTCCACTGTTTCCCCATCTATTTCCCATGAAGTGATGGGACCAGATGCCATGATCTTAGTTTTCTGAACGTTGAGCTTTAAGCCAACTTTTTCACTTTCCTCTTTCACTTTCATCAAGAGGCTGTTTAGTTCTTCTTCACTTTCTGCCATAAGGGTGGTGTCATCTGCATATCTGAGGTTATTGATATTTCTCCTGGCAATCTTGATTCCAGCTTGTGTTTCTTCCAGCCCAGCGTTTCTCATGATGTACTCTGCATATAAGTTAAATAAGCAGGGTGACAATGTACAGTCTTGACGTACTCCTTTTCCTATTTGGAACCAGTCTGTTGTTCCATGTCCAGTTCTAACCGTTGCTTCCTGAGCTGCATACAGGTTTCTCAAGAGACAGGTCAAATGGTCTGGTATTCTCATCTCTTTCAGAATTTTCCACAGTTTATTGTGATCCACACAGTCAAAGGCTTTGGCAGACATAATTATGGCCTTCCAAATGTGTTCACATCCTGTAAATACCTCATGGTACATGTCAAAGGGTAATTAACATTGCAGATGGGATTAAGGTTGCTAATAAACTGACCTTCAGATAAGATTATCCTGGATTGTCCAGGTGTGCCCAGTGTAATCACAAGGGTTGTTTTAAAATGGAGGATGGAAGCAAAAGATCAGAATCAGAAAGAGATTTGAAGTTGCTATTCTGCTGGCTTTGAAGATGAAGGAAATATCTTGAACCTCTAGAAGCTGAAAAAGTTAAGAAAGCTGAATTGTTCCCTAGACTCTCCAGAAATGCAACTCTACTGGCATCTTAATTTTAGCCCTGTAAGCTTAATTTCAAACTTTTGATCTGCGAAACTGTAGAATAATACATTTTTCTTATAGGAGGTAAGGTTTTCTTCTATAATACAAGCTGACCACTGAAGAAATAGACACAAAATGGTATTACTTATTTGCAGACTGAGATCTTGCATACACAAAATGGATTCAAATGGCTCTATGGATATTTCCTCTTAAGTACTTTGATTATTATTACCTTAACATTTAAGATTAAGGTATCAGTTCTGCAATGATTGAGGTCTGGTATAAGGACTTCCCTGGTGGCTCAGACAGTAAGGTGTCTGCCTACAATGCAAGAGACCTGGGTTCAACCCCTGGGTGGGGAAGATCTCCTGGAGAAGGAAATGGCAACCTGCTCCAGTACTCTTGCCTGGAAAATCCCACGGACGAAGGAGCCTGGTAGGCTACTGTCCATGGGGTCACAAAGAGTCAGACATGACTGAGCAACTTCACTTTCTTTTCTGTAATGATTACAGCTTTTATTAATTTCTATGTAGCAAGTAACAAATTAGACACTTGCCCATCAATTATCTCATCCAATGCTCACTACAATCATGATTTTTTTTTTGACATTTCACTATCAAGAAAGCAGCAAATAGATCTTTAAAACTTTGCCCAAGGTCATGCAGATAGCAAAGAACAAATGTGACACACACCCAGATCTATCTAACTTCCAAAGTCTTTGTTTTTAACCAGCCTACTCTATTATCAGATTACTTGTGATTAACATTTTATTTGATAATGCAATGTTAGACAAGATAAGAAGAATACTAATTAGAGGGCGGACAAGGCAATGGCACCCCACTCCAGTACTCTTGCCTGGAAAATCCCATGGAAGGAGGAGCCTGGTAGGCTGCAGTCCATGGAGTCACGAAGAGTCGGACACGACTGAGCGACTTCACTTTCACTTTTCACTCTCGCGCATTGGAGAAGGAAATGGCAATCCACTCCAGTGTTCTTGCCTGGAGAATCCCAGGGATGGGGGAGCCTGGTGGGCTGCCATCTGTGGGGTCGCACAGAGTCGGACACGACTAAAGGGACTTAGCAGCAGCAATTAGAGGGCATGTAGAATCCAGCTTGGAAGAAACATGAAAGATTGTGTTGTAATCCAATTTTTTTTTTTTTTTTTTTGGCTACACTGGATCTCCGTTGCTTTGTGCAGGCGCTCTCTAGATGTGGCAAGTGGGGGCTACTCTGCATTGCGGAGCGCGGGCTTCTCACTGCAGCGGCTTCTCTCTTGTGGAGCACGGCTGTAGGCTCGCGGACTTCAGGAGTGGTGGCTCACGGCTCTAGAGCGCAGGCGCAGGGGTTGCGGTGCCCGTGGACTCTTCCCAGAACAGGGACTGAACCCGTGTCCTCTACATTGGCAGGTGGGTTCTTATCCACCGTGCCACCAGGGAAGTCCTCATCCAAATAGCAATTGTGTGGAAAGTAATTTTTAACATTTGAGTGACTAAATTTTATACAGTCTTCTCTTTTCCTCAGTGTGCTTATTTTCATTTCATTTCATTGTAAATTGAGAACATTGCCCTTCTCTTACAACTTAAAAATAAACAGAATCTTTAACAACAACCTTGGAGACATAGGAATATAGCAATAAGTCACAGTATGTATTGGACACAAAAAGTTAAACATCTTGTCCTAATATTTACTGATATTATTTGCTGATAATATTTCCCCTAATATTTTCAACAGTAAAGTGAGAATTGCATTGGAAATGTTATCATTAACAAATGATCACTTCTGAGTCCCTTTCATTAGTAGCATGAGAAGCATAAGAATAGACAGAAATTATTACCTGTGGCAACATGACGCCCCATTCCAAATATGGCATAAATGATGGCAGGAAACAGAGACCCATACAAGCCAAACACCGGGTGCACAGATGACAGAACAGCAAAGGCCAAGCCTGTGAATACAGGGGCAAACAGGACCATCTTTTAGCCTCAACATACAGTCCTTTACAAAGTAGAAGGGATATTGGTCTATTAATGATGAAAGGAACCACAGTTTATTTATTCTACTTGTTCAGTGAGAGACTAGCAACATTGTCCCCAAAATCAGAAAATTCGCTCATTAGCTCATGTTTACATTTCAATTCTAAAACCATTCTTTTCGGGCTAGTACATTTTACCTTGACTACAAGAAGTCTACAAGAAGACATTAGCTCAGAATGTCTTCCTGGTAAAAGTGATGGCGTCACAGCAAAACATCTCCACACACACTCAGAGAATCATTTTCACATGTTCATTCTATTCACACGATAGCATCTGTGACATAGACGGAAGTAGTAGCAACACCACGGACAGATAAGAAGCCTGACGTGAAAGGTGACTGATGCTGGGTCAAAAGGGACGCACACATTCAAAGTTGCCTGGTTGACTGACTGACTGACTAGCCTAAGATTGTGTATGGGTCAGCGTGTGACTCCATGCATGTCTCATAACTGGACCTCAGCCTATATATCCAAGTACAATTTCTTAGAATGAAAAAAAATCAACTTTATGTATTCAAAGAATAAGGAAAGAGTAATTCAAAACTGCTCCTTTTTATTCTCCTTAGATACTACTGCCTGCCTAGTTTGATTGTTATAGGCACACAAAAGCTTCCTAGACACGCTAAATTAACACTAGCCATTTAAATGTGACCAAAGTATGCATGAGTATAAATTGATTAAAGTAATCTTGTTTGTGACTGTTCCTTGGCATTAAACAGCTAGTTCAGCTGGGTTCTGATAACCCATTCAAATTTGTACAATATAATGATAGCCATTTGATTGGACATAGTGGACTTGACAAGCTACAAAAAGATTTGAGGAAGGAGGTAGCATTATAATCTAGATTACCTGAATGTTAAACCAGTTAATTATTCACACTATGGAGCCTGGTACTCTGGTTCCCAGATCAGTACTTTTTTTACTGTTTAACTTATACTGGTTTAAAGTTAATTTCCTTAAAATAAACTCTAGTTCTACATCAAATATTTTTTTCAAGCAGTACAGGATAGTTCAGTTATGATTAAAATGTATGAAAAATCTACCAATAACTAGTCCTTTCTTTATTTTTAAAAACCTACATGCATTACTTGTTTACTAACCATGTATTCCTAAAAGTCTCATGAAAACAAATAAAAAGCAGTTATAGAAGAGTCAGCGGCAGACACTGCTCTACAATTTCATACAGTCATGATGAGGGGCAGCAATCTTGTTGAGAAATGCCAGCAAATTTGGAAAACTCAGCTTGGCCACAGGACTGGAAAAGGTCAGTTTCCAATCCAATCCCAAAGAAAGGCAATGCCAAAGAATGCTCAAACTACCACACAATTGCAAGCGACTGAACTGAACTGAACTATTTTGCTACTGATATGATAATAAAAGACAAGGACCTGCCTCAAGACTAACTGTGATATGTCTCTTTCTTTCCACAAGCACACTCAAATCTCAGCTTTACAAGAAAAAAAGAAATATTAATAGCTCTTCAGTCTCAGGCCTAAACTGTTGTGCTCCACCCCAGCTTTACTTGATCTAAACACCAATTCAGCTAATAAAGTGGGATATATTCCCTAAATGTAACCTGTGCATAGAGTTCCCTTGAGATCCTCTCCAGAGAAACAGTGATTAGTAGGACTTCATTTCTTAAAATTCTATTTCATATAATACCATGTTGTTGCTCAGTCACTCACACGTCTGACTGCTTGTGACACCACAGAGGAAAGTGAGGCTTCCCTGTCCTTCATTGTCTCCCAGAGTTTGCTCAAACTCATGTCCATTGAGTCAGTGATGCCATCCAACCATGTCATCCTTAGTTGCTTCTTTCTCCTCCTGACCTCAATCTTTCCTCAAATCAGGGTCTTTTCCAATGAGTCGGCTCTCCACATCAGGTGGCCAAAGTATTACAGCTTCAGCTTCAGCATCAGTCCTTCCAGTGAATATTCAGGATTGACTTCCTTTAGGATGGACTGGTTGGATCTCCTTGCAGTCCAAGGGACTCTAAAGAGTCTTCTCCAACACCACAGTTCAAAACAATCGATTCTTCAGTGCTCAGACTTCTTTATGGTCCAACTCTCACATCTGTACATACTACTGGAAAACCATAGCTTTGATTGTACCAATCTTTGTCGGCAAAGTGATGTCTCTGCTTTTTAATATGCTAAGTTTATCATAGTTTTACTTCCAAGGAGCAAGCATCTTTTTAATTTCATGACTGCAGTCACCATCTGCAGTGATTTTGAAGACCAAGAAAATAAAGTCTATCACTGTTTCCATTTTTTCCGCCATCTATTTGCCGTGAAGTGATGGGACTCTAAACGTTGGGTTTTAAGCCAGCCTTTTCACTCTCCTCTTTCACCTTCGTCAAGAGGCTCTTTAGTTTCTCTTCACTTTCTTCCATAGGGGTGGTGTCATCTGCATATCTGAGGTTGTTTATATTTCTCCCGGCGATCTTGATTCCACTCTGCTTGGCTCAGCCTCTTCATTACTTCTGGAACTACTTCTCCGCTCCCCTCCAGTAGTATATTGGACACCTACCGAGCTGGGAGTGGCGGGGGTTCATCTTTCAGTGTCATTTATTTTTGTCTTTTCATACTGTTCATAGACTTCTCAAGGCAAAAATGCTGAAGTGGTATCTTATAACCTTATAATACCATGTATCTTTAGCTATTCAAGTCCTGCCAGTTTTTTTAAGATTGTCACTGTTCTCTATGTTCACCCAATTTTTATCACCAAATATTAATTTTATGTCATTCTTATTAGAAAGGATGATATATTCTTCATTTTTCCAAATAAAAACACAATATTATTTGGCAGCTCCCTGGATTTATACAAGCAGAAGGTGGCTGAAACCAATATTTTGCAAATTTTCATGAAGAAAATGTTCCCACCCTTGCATTCCCACACCAGAGTATCTTCAAGGTTGAGATAACAAGATCATATTCTCATATATTTTTGTACAAATTTGAGACAGGGAGAAACAAGGCCCTTGTGGGCTAGATTGTTGCCTTTTTGTTCTCTCTTGCCAAAAACATAGCAAAAGACTGTATTTTTTCAAGTACTTTTAAAAAATAGAAATGAATAAAGAACCCTAGAAGACACATTAGTATTCTTAAAAACAAAATAATTAGGTAGTAGTAGGCTCTCCCAAGAATTACATATAAAAAAATCAAACACAAATTGTGTGGGTAATGATAAAAGTTATTTCCCTCTGGCAACTGGTTTATGGGGTTCTTAGCACTGTTATTAATAAACCACAATGTGACCAGCTGTCTGGCTCACTGCATCAATGGGCTCAGGGTTAATGATATTACAAGTGGATCTCCCAGGGTAAATTTGCATCTATCCAAGAAATATAGCTGTATGAAAACAAAAGTCCTATAGACATGCATTCTCTTGGTTCACAAACAAGTACTATTAAAGATCATTGGTTCTAATCACTAGACAGGTTAAGGCAATAGGTTCATACTGTAACATATTGTACAGATGAGATTTCACAAGAGTGAAAATAAAGAATTATCATGGTCAAAACGCTTCATGATCAACAGACCTATGAGCTTAAATATTAGAAGCAGTAAGAGATTAAAAGTGTCCATGGAGAAGAGTATCCACCAAGAGAGTGGGCACAGGTAAGCCCTATCCCATGATTTGAATTATGATTTTTTTACCATCAAGAAACATTTGAGCACCTGCTGCTGCTGCTGCTGCTGCTGCTAAGTCGCTTCAGTCGTGTCCGACTCTGTGTGACCCCATAGATGGCAGCCCACCAGGCTCCTTTGTCCATGGAATTCTCCAGGCAAGAACACTGGAGTGGGTTGCCATTTCCTTCTCCAGTGCATGAAAGTGAAAAGTGAAAGTGAAGTCGCTCAGTCGTGTCAGACTCTTAGCGACCCCACGGACTGTAGCCCACCAGGCTCCTCCATCCATGGAATTTTCCAGGCAAGAGTACTGGAGTGGGGTGCCATTGCCTTCTCCATTTGAGCACCTACTATGTGCCAAATACATTGATAGGAGCTGAAAGGATTTCTCAGGACTCAGGACATTTATTGCTAAAACCAGAACGGTTGGTCAGCCTAGACTATAAACAGTCTACACCTTCAAAGAACTAAAAGCTTAGAAGAAAAGTGAAATATAAATCAAAAACAAACGTGATAGTGTTAGTGAGGTGGATAAGTGATGGCATCATAGGAAAACAAAACAGAGGTATCTATCAAGTACTTTCCGAAAATCCATAGTTCTCAACGCTAGCTGCTCATTTTACTTTATTTTTATCATCAGCTGAGGCAGCTGAGGTGCAAAACATTTAATGATTTGCCCTAACTTCTCAGAGATTTTGATTTAATTGGCATAGGGTTGGGGCACGGGTATTTTTTCAAGTGCCAAACGAGATTAAAATATGAAGCCAAGGTTGAGAACTACTGAGCTAAACCCAGCTCAAGTATGCTAAAATATACTCAGATAAAGAGGGTCGGGGAGAAAGATTATCCATTTGGGAGGAAGCAGTATGTGCAAATGCCCTGAGGCAAAACAAGCAGGATCCTTTAGAACACTAAGATCCATTCAGTGCAGCCAGACCATAGGATGAAAATAATATGAGTGAGATCCAGGTACTGAAGGGCCTTGGAAACCCTTTTCAGAAGTTCATGCCTGTGTAACAAGAGAAAAGTTGGCTATTTATAGTTTGCTTTTTATATAAAATATCTTGTTTTTCTGAATGCCCTGATGGGTTTGGACAATCAAGGTGCCTCCGAGCTGAGTTTGAGAACTTCCCACTCTAGCCCTAAAGAGGATGGATAACAGCGGTGAAGCAGAATTCCTGTAAAAGGACAGGGAATATGGGGAACACGACAAGCTGTGAAGTCCATGACCACAGAAAGGGTGCAGGCGCCACTCAACTCTGGCCTGCTGTTTCCATTCAGGAATATTTGCTTTTAGATAATTAGATTTAAATAAAGGGAAAAAACCTCAGTTTTTAAATGAGACAGCCCATTCTTACTAGAGCTCTCAGTAATTGCCCTCTGTTCTTCTGCAGTAGCATACTGGACACCTTCCAACGTGGGGGATCATCTTCTCGCATCATACCGTTTTGCCTTCTCATACCGTCCCTGGGATTCTCCGGGCAAGAATATGGAGTGGGTGCCATTGCCTTCTCCACCCCAGTGAACCATCTTTTGTCAGAATTCTTCACTGTGTCCCGTCCATTTGGCGTGGCCCTGCCTGGCACGGCTCATGGTCTCGCTGAGTTGTGCCAGCCCCTTCGCTACGACAAGGCTGTGCTCTGTGGAGGGCTGTGTCAGCTCTGCTACGTGGTAAAAGCTATTTACTGGTTGTTGAATTCGCAGGCCAGTATTAAAGCCCGTCTCTCCTCTGTCCCTCACCATAAGCTAGTCTAGCAGGGAGCATGAGAGGCTCTCAAGGGAAAGAACGGGAGCTCTGGTGTAGACAATTCTTCCCCCTGGCACAGTCCTCCCCCCTCAGCCAGAATCTCTGGGTTTTATTTTATCAAGGAAGCTGACCTGTCATCACGGGATGGGGCAGGCTGAGGTGCAGTGCGCTTCCCAGGGTCATTCCTAGTCCCGCTCAGGTTATGTCTGCTGGACTCAAGGCAAACTGCAGAACAGAAGACGGCGAGGGATGCGGGAGGGAGTCCGGGAGATTTAGATTTCAGTCTCTCTTAGCAGGACTGAGGGCAAGATACCCAAGGTTCTGAACCTCAATTTCCTCTTCTCATGAAAATGAATATGAATATAAAGTATATATATCTATGTTGATGGGTTTAGAAAATCGGAGACAATTTGTGTAACATTTAAATTGGAATGACAGTTTAACTCAATTGTATAGTTAAGGTGATTGGAAGTAACCCAGCTTTAACCTAATTAACAACAACAAAAAAGTGTTTGCACGTGCAAGTGAAAAGTCAGACGTGTACTAGCCATCATCAGGACTCAGTTTCTCTCTATGGTTCCCTTTGCTGTGCTGGCTTCATTTCCAGGCTTTCGAAGCCGAGGGGAGATGTAGAGGAATGTCATCCTTACTGTCAGTAGTCCCAGCACAAAGGAAGATGCCTTTTCCTTTCTTTCCTCAAAGGTTCTGCACGTGTCCCAAGACCCAGACTGACTGGACCACTCTCAGTGACGTGTACTGCCATCACCATTTTAACATAAGCAATGGCCAGTTTGCGGTACGGTAAACCCTCCTTGTGCCCAGAGGAGGAAACGTCACCACAGAACCAGTAACTGACCTGCTGTGGAACAGTGCTCATCACCAACAGGAGCCACAGGTCTTTCCCCGGACTAATAACTATCTGGAGGCAGCTGTCCGCACCGTCTCACACTACAATCTGGGATAACTGAAAAAAGAAGAAACACAATGTCCTCCATGTCTGGGAACACCATTAATTTACGTTTAAGAAAGAAAGGAAATCAGAAATGCTGGAGGAAGCCCAAAGGTTTGGGCGAGAGCATGTATCATGGGATGAGAGAAAATGGAGAAGTGAAAAGAAAGCAGAGTGTTCCTTGCTCCTGGGTACATTTTTATGGCAGTCAGGGCAAGTATACTTTAGATTTATTTAGGAATATTTAGCTGCCATTGTTCTTGGAGAAGAGAATAGTTACCATTCAATAAATATAATCAATCATTATAATTTCTCTACCTTATAATCTACATGTTTATAATGATTATGAAGGTTAGGTTATAGATATGCTGCTAATGCTATGTCTCTTAATCCTCAAGGCTGAAACCGTGCAGGGAAAATTCTCAGACAAGCCTTTAATTTTCACAGTGAATGCTTCCAGGAATTCCACTTACTGTTCCACATGTCGCTAAGCTGCCCTCAGGAGTACAAAGAAGATCAGCTTCCACATATTTTGGTACCAGTAATGCCACAAGTTCCACATTATTATAAGGAACATCCATACTTTGTCTGTGGCCCGGAACACTGTGGTTTGAACATCAGGCAACCCTATGGCAGCATGAAATTGTCATGATTTGGCAACACAAATTCTAGGTGATCCCGTGGAATGCAAGTCAAAACATTCTCATATTCCTCCTCAGTGTATTAAGTACTTATATGGTAAGTCATGCATTTAGGTCTCCACCCTGTCTCAATGCTTGAGTTTTCAGATTGAAAAAAAAAAAAAAATTTCCCTCAAGTGGTCATCCAGGGTAGAATGTGAACTAAAGTATTTATACTCTAGGAGTTTTGTACTGCTTAAATTGCCAACCATGTCGGGGACATGTTTAAGTTAATGACATTCTATAGAATGTTTGTTCATCCTCAAACTACCTTCTGCAGTGAGATGTCCATTAAAGAACATTTTGGTACATGCCAGCTACAATGGTTTTCACCTAATGTTAGTCATGAGTGCTCCCAAGTGTTTTTAGTATTAAAAAAACACAAATCATTTCTAAGACACATTTGAACATGGTGAAAGAATGACCTAAAGTTCCTTTTCTTTTTCCATTAAAAGGAGCACATCTACATTTATGTTTTCACCTTGGGGAGGAAATATTTTGGGGACCCCTTTAGCAGCCTTGTATAGTCTATAAACTCCTTCTCAGAATACTTTCTTAAAATAAGTAAAAAATAGAATTAAAGAGAATTATAGAATTATAAAGAAATGAAGTATATTAGAATATATTGATGCAGGTTCGCAGACCTGAAGTTCCTGCGGATTTCAGTTAATCTTGTGTCTGTGTGTGTGTGTGTGTGTACTAAGTCGCTTCAGTCATGTCCGACTCTGTGCGACCCTATGGACTGTAGCCTGCCAGACTCCTCTGTACATGGGATTTTCCAGGCATGAATACTAGAGGGGTTGGTCCCTTGAGGGGATCTTCCTGACCCAGGGATTGAACCTGCGTCTCTTACATCTCCTGCGTTGGCAGGTAGGTTCTTTAGAGCTGTCGCCACCTTGGAGTCAGTTCAGTTCAGTCGCTCGGTCGTGTCCAACTCTTTGCGATCCCATGGACTGCAGCACGCCGGGCCTCCCTGTCCATCACCAACATCGCCACCTTGGAAGCCCCCTCTTAACGATTTTATTCAAGAGGGAGTTCAAGGCATTTCAACAAAACATGTTAGAAAGTGCCTTGTCAGGGGAGACAAATTCACACTTAGAGGGAAACTAGGAGAAAGGATGACAGCGATGTGTGAATGATGGGCGCTGTGGCAAAACATAAAGCATATGCCCTGTCTACAGAGGGAGTCAAAAGATTTTTCCCACATGGAAACATAAGACCCTTATGGCCATCTATTTCCCTTTTGCAAGAGAAGCCAGACATCTAGATTTTCATATGAACTATACGGATGGGTTAATTTTGGCTTGAGAAAAAATTAAATACAGGGACAAAGGAAATGCAGACAGATCTTTTATCATATTTGTCTGTAGGGCTACAAGTTTATAAATTCAGGAAAGTAAGGAGAATTGGAAGAAATTAATTATTCATATTTTAATGTATCTTTTACTATCAGTATCTTTATTACATTTATTTTTTTAAATATAAAAATAAATTTAAATTTCCTTTCCAAGAGTGGCAGCAAGATACCATAAAATAATAAAAGTCTCTAGGAGGCAAACTGCTTAATGATTCCAAGAAGCATTTACTGAAAACCTGAGTCTATGCACCAGGTAATATATAAGTCGGTGAGAGTATAAAGATTAAAACATTCTTTCCAAAGCTTACCCACCAGTGCATAAAGAATTGTACCAAAAGAATATAATACAATCTGTTCAGGCCGATCATAGCGATATGTAAAAAGTACAAAGGGAGTATGAGATACATGTTTCCAGAAGATTGGCAGGGATTCTCAGAGGAAAGATCTCTTTGAGTAGACCTTTGTATTAAGGGGCCCAGGTTATTAATGATCTAATAGATTATTCTAAAGAATTGTGCTTTAGCCTATGGAAACAGAGGGTCACGGAAGAATTCTGAACATAGAACTGATGTGGGTAGATATAGCATGGAATGGCCTACATGAGGAGACAGACAATGAGGACCCACAGGAAGATGATTTCCATAGTTTGGGGGTCTAGGGCGGTAGCAGGGGACATGAAGTGAGATTGCTTGGTTGGAAAGACATTTAGGAGACAGAAACAGGACCTGGTGCGTGATCGTACACTGGCGGGTGTAGCAGTGAAAGAGAGCGAGGAGCTGAGGCTGACTTGAGACTATATAAGAGGCAGCCTAGTACAAAGCTTGGCACAAAGGGAAGCACGTGGTCCCTGGAGCCAGACTACTTGGGTTAAAATCCTATCACTTCCAACTCATTTACATGTAACTTTAATCAAGTTATTTATCCTCTGTGAGCCTCAGTTTTGTATACGTGTCAAGTGTTCTTTTGTGTCTAAAAATTAGTTATTACTATTAATTACTATAATTCTGGTTAAGATGGTGGTTTCATTCAGTTTGTTTCTTCCAGAAGACTAGTGTTGCATTTGTAATGCTTTTTTCAGGCAATTCTAGGTTTGTATAGTTGAGCATATGGATCTCTGGTTGAGAAGAAAGTTCAGTGATGATGGCTAGAGCCTCTTACCCAGATGAAATAGCCTGAGGCATTTTCAGAGAGAGCCCAGGGTTTGAATCTCCAGGACACTAGTGTTTAATGGGTAGATAGAGTAGGAGCCATGCTGGGAAAGACTGAGGGCAAGAGGAGACGAGGCGACAGATGAGATGGTTGGGTGGCATCACTGTCAATGACAGGGGTTTGGGCAAACTCCTGGAGATGGTGAAGGACAGGGAAGCCTGGCATGCTGCAGGTCCTGGGGTTGCAAAGACTCAGACATGACTGAGTGACTGAACAACAGAGGAGGCAAAATCTGCAAAAGCTAATGATAAGAGAAGGCCAGAGAGGTAGCAGAAGGTAAACAAAAAAGCAATGTCTAAAGCTCAAGAGAAGAAATGATTTTAGAGAGAGTATAGTTAACACAGAAAATACTACATAGGAATCAGTTATTATGATGACTAACGAGCATCTATATTTAACAACTGGGGAATCTTTAATAAAGTAATTTAAAATGGCTCCTTGATAGCTGACATATAGAAAAGACTCAAATTTTAGTTTCCACTAGCCTTAATTTTAATTGCATATCTTGAGAAAGAAGAATTAAAAAGAATTAAAAAACAAGTAGGCTCCTCTATCCATGGAATTCTCTTGGCCAGAATAATGGAATGGGTTGCTGTGCCCTCCTCCAGGGGATCTTCCCAACCCAGGGATCAAAACCACGTCTCTTAGGTCTTTACCACTAGCACCACCTAGAAAGCCAAAACACAAAGGTAATTTGCAGGGAAGGATATTTGCACCTTTCCCAAGAAATGCCTTCTGTTACTAAGATTGGTACTATGAAAAAGTCTACTTATTTTGGCAGCGTGGAGTATAAAGCATACAATGTTGAGTGTTATGATTGGAATCAAGTCCTGACCCTACCACTTATCAAGTATAATGTCCAGAGAAAATTATTTACTTGTCTAAGTTTCCACTTTCTCAAGTGGGAAATGGAGGACCACTGTCACTTAGGATTTTGTTGGAACATGGGAAGATATTGCACATAATGGATTTAGCACAATGTCCCTTACAACAAATGGTAGCTTATGATATTTACCCATCATGGGTAATCATGAGAAAGTTTGAGAATTGTTTTTAAAGAATAAGTACTTTTGGAAGAATTCAGTTCAGTTCAGTTCAGTTCAGTCACTCAGTCGTGTCCGACCCTTAGTTACCCCATGGACTGCAGCATGCCAGGCCTCCCTGTCCATCACCAACTCTCTGTCCAAGAATTAGTCTTTCCATACACCAACAAAAACTTTCAAGTTCTTTCTAGCAGTGCAGCCTTCCTTGCCCAATCACTGGGAGTCTTCTAGGAGAATCAAGAGCCAGATCCATAATTTCCAAGGCACAAGAGTTGAGTAAGCTTTGTGCTTCTCATCAATTGCAGGCTGGCCAACATATTTCTTCATAACCAATAAAATGCATGACTCATTAAACAAAACACCTCAGTTTCCATACCCAAACAAAAGTCATACAATCAACTACCAAAGACACATAAATGACAATACTAATGATACATCACAGGTACCTTTATCAGATCCCCAAATTTTCTAACTGACCTGATATATCAGAAAGATGAAAATATATTTTTTAAAATATATTTCTCTTTTACTTTATAATAAATGAAAGAGAATAAATTAATAAAATATACTGAAACTATCTGGTGAAAAAGCTCTTGTAAATTCATCATCTTAGTTTCAAAGTCCATGGTAGTGTCTCATTTTGAATTTAAAATTGAATAAAAATAATCCTATAAAATGGCCTAATCTGTTATTTACTTTGCATTTTTATGAAAGACTACTATGCTTTGCTTTTAGCAAAACGGTCATTAAAAATATGAGACTATTCAGGGAAATAGAATCCCAGGAAGTATGATAGTACTATAGATCTTAAAGCCATCAGAGCAGATGTTCCTAATCATACTAAAAACACAAACACACAAACCAGTTTGTTCCAGCTACAGAATTAGAAAAGTGCATATAATTTAACGGTATGAAAAATAATTCAAGCCAGGAGGTAGTAAAACTGCAAAAAAATATAAATCTACAGAGTCTGTGCCAAGGAGTGTTTTACAAATTCTCAAGGCTGAAAAATCAGTTTCTTTTCTTGCTACAGGTAGGAAGTTATTACCTGAACTAGTTTTTAAAAATACAATGAATATATCTTTAAGGAAAATACACACACACACACACACACACACACAACCCACACATGCTCATACACCATATGCACACCAGTTACCTAATAGTTTTTACCCGAAAAACATCTATCTAAATCTAGAATATCATTTATAAACAGCTTTGGGAAAGTTAAAATCTGACTTCCCATCAGTTTAAATTTCTTATTGAGAAATAAACAGTACATAATGTGATACAGAATTAAATTGGCATGCACAGTAAAATGTAAGCTCTAAAGACAGGATTCTCTTTGCAAATAATGATCTTGGCCAACAGCCTCCTTTATGTACAGAAAGCTCTATTCTTTGCTTATAGCAACCCTCAAGGTTACAATAGGTCATTGTATGCTGCTAATTAGGTTTACAAATGATACGTTCAAGCCAGGTGATATTTTGTAGCTTGGTTCAGCCTAAGTGGAAAACTGTATCAGTAAGGTCAAACGATAAAAACTCATTATCCCCAAATTACTGATCTTTTACTCATATAGTATGAATTTTAAGATTACAAATATATAATGCCATTAAAAATTGGTTTGATGCTTACTACCTCTCAAAAATAGCAAAAAGAGAGAAAGACAAGTAGGAAAACTTTTGTATACAGATATTCAATGTGTTTATTCTCCCAAAGTTAATTAAAGTCAGTGTTGTTAGTAGACCTTAGGTCACAATACTCTTCCAAGAAAGCAGTGATATCTATTCTGTATAAAACAGGAAAATCAAATGCAGTACATTACCTTGTGCTACCTGTTGAACTGCCAGCATCATCCCAGAAACAGTATCCGGAAACAAGTTTTCTTTCAGATTGTAATGTGCTGCCCACTCCAAAATAGGCAGCCGCTGTCTGCACCACTGTTTAATGTCTTCACGACGGGGGACACGCATCTTGCTCCAGAGCAGGCTTTTCTTTTTTCTCTTTGCCCCTGTCATTGTCAGATTACCTCTTGTAGATTAAACTTCTTTAAATGAGAAACAAATTGTTGTAGAACACCTCCCTTCAATGCCAGGCTCCAAATCGTCTGTGGTTTACAATGTCAAAGCTATCCAGGAAATAATAGAGAGAGATTAACAAAAGCACACACACACATATATATGCAGCCAGGCTGCATGTTTTATTATGGTACAGCTAATTATTCTGGATAAAAGATGCAGATTAAAACCATGAATTTTTATCTGAATGAGATGGAGAAATGGTACCTGTTAGTATAATATTTTCTGATCTTGGAAAAGTCATGGATTCAGTATTACGTTGGTGTAGAGCTCTCTTGCCAGTAATTCCCCTTAAACTCACTGTAGTCTTATGTTTTGGCTTATATCCCGGCGGCTAATGAGGTAGTTCTGGGCATGTGTTGCAAGTGGGCTGGGTTATGCTAAAGAAATCAGGAAGCATTCAGCTATTCCTGCCTTCTCCCGACAAACTGTGCAAAATCATAAAACCAGAGAGGTTTGTTATGCAAGATGTAGTCAGAGAATCTAGATTTACTTCTTTGGGAAGTGGGTATTTTCAGTATATCAAATGACTGCCAGTTCTGAAATATTCAGAAACCTAAGAGGCTTTGCTAAATGCTCTTATCTTTTTTTCCCCTGGGAGACGAGATTTTCATTCATACAGAAACATTTAGCCAGCCACTGCCCAGTCTGGCAACAGAATAGCCAGTTCTCATAAACAAACAGAAATTTCATTTCATGGGCTAAGAAAATAAGCTTACAATGAACAATTATTTGTGGCAACATCTCTTCCTTGTCTCTGAATTGTTCATTCAGTTTTCTCTATTTTTCCAAGTCATATAATTCTCACACTGGCACTATTGTAACTGAAATTTCTAAGGAATTACATATGGTTCATAATATTGTTTGAAGAGTTCCCAACATTCTTTATGATTCTGCCCTCTTTTCACATGACTTTTGGGGGGTTTCTCTATTTCAGAAAGGATGTTACATTTTATAATGGAATAGTCAGGTTGTCAAAGACCTTTATTTTATGATTGCAAGGCCCAGCCCTGAGAAGAAAGAGCCTGCACTTATGAAGACTGTGCCATTCGAATTAAACCAAAAAGCTAATACATTAACAAAAAATGTGAACCCAAGAAGAAGAATAGCATGTACATCATTTGCTGCAGCCCTCTTAATGCCTATTTGTCCAGAGTAGAGATCTGTGTTCTGGAAGTCTTTAAAATAACAAAATATTGCTACTTGGATACCTTGGCTACTTCCAGTGTCTCTGGCTGTCACTTTTCCCATTGTTCTTAAGTTAAGGTAAAGAACTCTTCTCTCAGTCTTCACAAATGGCATCACTGGCTTTCTGTCTGTGCAAAAATACTTTTCTTTTTAAATGCAATGAATCCTAAATATATAGCAATATATGTACAGTTTATTCATATGTACAGAATAGAATTTACTTTGTATTTTTCTGATTGTTTACATAAGTTACACTTATGAACGTTTCATCAGATTTAGAATCTCACCAGAGACTCATAGTATTTTAGCCCTATTCTTTTAGTGTGAGAGGTAGATTCATCAGATAAGTAAATTCACCTTTAATAGAGATGTTATGTTGCTTTTAATTCATAAAAAGCAATCTAACTTTTATATACTTCACCCATTACATAAATGAAGAAATTCAGAAGCTATATATAAACTGAGTATTACTACTTTTATAATCAAAACTAACACTAATGATTCTTTTTTCAAAATATATTTAAGTCAAAAATTCAAAACCAAGAAAATAAAAAAAGTAATTGAAAGCTTGGATACTGAAATAGTCAGTCAGCACCTATGATTTGTGCAATTTCAATCATGTTAAAAAAAAAATCTTTGTGTTAAATGCTAGTAACAGAAAATTCATATGAACAGATTTTTTGGAATTGATGGTGAATCTATATAGAAACATCTAAGCATATTAGTGCCAGCAATTGCTCTAAAACATCCAAAGACCAGGAAGGCTTCCTTGGTCAAGAATCTGCCTGTAATGCAGGAGACCTGGGTTCAGTCCCTGGGTCGGGAAGATCCTCTGGAGAAGGAAATGGCAACCCACTCCAGTATTCACACCTGAAGAACTCCATCAATAGAGGAGACAATCCATGGGACTGCATAAAGTCGGACATGACTAAATGATTAACACTTTCACTCTCATTCTAAGACCAGGAGGGAAAATAGTTAGTTTGATAAAATAGTTCTGAAGTCTCTCAATTAAAAAAAAAAACTCCTAAAGTTAGAGTAGATCTTTCCTAAAAATATTTTTTAAATTCCAGGTTTTCTTCCAACTCCCATGTGCTGAGACATTATTTAAAACATGCCAAAATCTCACTCTAAAGCATGCTAGCAAGTGTAGGATTGACTATAATCACCAACTCAAAAAACACTTTTGTGAAGACATTTATTCACACCCATGAGACTCTCAGAGCATTTTACCTAACCCATAAAAGTCAAAGCTAAACATTTTTATTCAAAAATTTCAATGGCTAAAATTAGCTTAAAATTCAGTACTACATATCATCTATATGAGACATCTCTTCCCAAATGTTCAGGCAAGAGCTATACAAATAAAAAGATGAACTTTTTATCTTCATGTAAAACAACAAAAAAATTCTCCTTACTAGAATATTTTTATCGTATCTCTGACATGTTTAAACTTCCAGTGATTTCTAATATTACACTCAAACTCATTAGCATAAACATGTGATCCTTTCTCCACTCTCTACCCCTCCTCTACCAGCTACTTATCGACTCTATTTAAATTCAGTTCGGTTCAGTCGCTTAGTCTTGTCCGACTCTTTGCGACCCCATGGACTGCAGCACGCCAGGCCTCCCTGTCCATCACCAACTCCTGGAGTTTACCAAAACTCATGTCCATTGAGTCGGTGATGCCATCTAACCATCTTATCTTCTGTCGTCCCCTTCTCCTCCTGCCCTCAATCTTTCCCAGCATCATGGTTATTTCAAATGAGTCAGCTCTTCACATCAGGTGGCCAAAATGTTGGGAGTTTCAGCTTCAACATCAGTCCTTCCAATGAACACCCAGGACTGATCTCCTTTAGGATGGATTGATTGGATCTCCTTGCAGTCCAAGGGACTCTCAAGAGTCTTCTCCAACACCACAGTTCAAAAGCTTCAATTCTTCTGCACTCAGCTTTCTTTATAGTCCAACTCTCACATCCATACATGACCACTGGAAAAACCATAGCCTTGACTAGACGGACTTTTGTTGACAAAGTAATGTCTCTGCTTTTTAATATGCTGTCTAGGTTGGTCATAACTTTCCTTCCCAGGAGTAAGCGTCTTTTAATTTCATGGCTGCAAGCACCACCTGCAGTGATCTTGGAGCCCAAGAAAATAAAGCCAGCCACTGTTTCTACTGTTTCCCCATCTATTTGCCATGAAGTGATGGGACCAGAGTCCATGATCTTTGTTTTCTGAATGTTGAGCTTTAAGCCAACTTTTTCACTCTCCTCTTTCATCAAGAGGCTCTTTAGTTCTTCTTCACTTTCTGGAACTCTCTTGCTTTTTCGATGATCCAGCGAATGTTGGCAATTTGATCTCTGGTTCCTCTGCCTTTTCGAAAACCAGCTTGAACATCTGGAAGTTCACGGTTCACGTATTGCTGAAGCCTGGCTTGGAGAATTTTGAGCATTACTTTACTAGCGTGTGAGATGAGTGCAATTGTGAGGTAGTTTGAGCATTGTTTGGCATTGCCTTTCTTTGGGATTGGAATGAAAACTGACCTTTTCCAGTCCTGTGGCCACTGCTGAGTTTTCCAAATTTGCTGACATATTGACAGCATCATCTTTTAGGATTTGAAATAGCTCAACTGGAACTCCATCACCTCCACTAGCTTTGTTTGTAGTGATACTTCATAAGGCCTACTTGACTTCACATTCCAGGAATGTAAGTTAGCAAGTATTTATTGATCAATCACATTTTGCTAGATCATGTGAAATGCAATAGAAGGATGGGGAGGGGAAGATATTGTCTATTTTCTAAGGATTATTTACTGGAGGTTACAGAAAAAAGGCAGAACAGAATCAATTAACAATCAAGTCAGACAATAAGCGTTACAGGAACTCAGGATGGAGAGTTGCACTCCCACTGAGAAAAAACACTTCCCCTCCTGCCTGTATTCTGGCAGATTAGTATACTCACTATCTGCTGCACAATGACTCTTCGGTTTTATACAGGTTTCCCTAGTTCTATGTTCCCCGTTTCTTTCCTGTCTGAACACTTAGTCAGTATGTAACTTTTCCATGAAAATTGCCCTGGGTTCTCTACAGTTCCATTCTTCCTATACACCAAAGATCTAGGTAACCTTTAGGTTATTCATAGGTGTACAGCTGTAGTCATTTTCACTGTCTATTGATTTTTTTGCTTGAAAGTTATTGCGTGTGATTTTATCCAGTTTGGATCATGAGACTGTAAATTACCTGAGCATAGATATTATTCACATAACTTGTCTTGCCTGTTTCCTCAGGATCTAATGGAAGGTTCTGCAGACATAGGATCCACTCAGCAATTATTAACACATGCATATCCCTACTCCTGAAATTACCAAAGAATCATTTAATCTATCTCAATCTAGTTTCCAGGTTGTGCTATTAAAGAATCAGGAAAATAGGTAGAGACAGAAAGAGATAGAAGTGGGAAAAATAAGGAGAGATTTTCTCTTTACTTGCCGAAATTTTCCCTATTTTTTCACAATTATAAGGAAAATTCTATCTTTGCAGAGTAATTATGAAAAATGAGGGAACTGAACCAGGTACAAATGAAGAAAAATGTTGAAGAAAAACATTTCAAGAAACATTGTACACTATAAACTGGATCATATTTAATAGTTTTTGAGAGACACTTATTAAACTGAAATTCTTCTCATACTACTTTTGACTGTAACATTAAGCTTCTCTGAATGTGGTCTATGTGGAGAACAGGACACCTAAAGCAGTGATTTATATTCAGGTTACACTCAGAAATGTAGACTCATAAATCTCAGAGGGCATTAACTCCAAATTCAAGTCTACTTTAGAAAGTTGATCTACAGCATTTCTAATAAGAGGACATTGCAAAAGGTTCCCACCTGAGTCGGTAAGTAGCAGCTGAAACTAATCCATTTCTGCTGTCATGTAACTGGCATGGGGATACATCAATACAGAGGGAGCCAACTTTATTAAGTCATGCACTAGATACAGTACCTCTCTCCCAATTTACCTAAAATGTCTTACAGGTTGACACAGCCCTGAATCCAAGCTATGGTTTAATTCTGTTTAATTCTTCCGATGACTGTAATTGACAAGTTTAGAAAAATAACTCATTCTGATTTTCAGACAATCTAATTGTTAGAACACTATTCCTAATTACTGAGCCAATATCTGCCATTTAAAATGCCCACTCTTTAGTCTTTATCCTAATTCCTGTGATATGCACAACTGTTCAGGACTAATTCATTTAGTGCTATTCATAAAAAGCTCTGATTTTTTATGGTGCTGTTTATTTTAGAAATACTGAGACATTTAAACGTGCTGCACGTATATGTCAATGACAGTCCTAAACAGTGGATTTCATGTTTTACTCATGACAGGCAAACCAGTAGAGTGAGCAAAATTCTATTCTTTCAGTGCTGACTGCTCATGTAACTTACTTTGTTTTCTTTGAATTAAATAATACTTTCCACACTGTTTCTTTAACATGTTTTTCCTTCTGCCATTATTCCGTGACTTATTTTGACTCATAATAGGGGTCAAAGGGAGATAGTTCTTGTGAAGTGAAAAAATCACTTGTACTTTCAAGTGTATATTTACAAGGATCCAAGGCATTTTCAAAGAAAAAGGAGGGAATGGGCAGGGAGCAAAGTGAGAGGCAGGACAGAAGGTGTTTGGACTGGTGTTTGGACTGCATGTTTGTGTCCCACTAATATTCTTATGATGAAACCCTAACAGCCAATGAGATGGTATTAGAAGGTGGGGCTTTTGTGAAATAATTAGTTTTATACAAGATCATGAGGGTGGAGACCACAGCTGGATTAGTATCTTTATAAGAAGAGAAAGAGATTACAGCTTACTATCTCAGCCATGTGAGGATACAGCAAGAAAGTGGAAATCTACAAGTCCAGGAAGAAGGCCCTCACTATACACAAAATCTCCTGGTGCCTTGATCGTGGGCTTCTGCATCTCCAGAAATGTGAGAAATAAATGTTTGTTGTTTAAGCCACCCAGTCTGTGATGTTTTTGTTTACAGGAGACTGAACCGGAAAAAAAGGGAGAAAGGGAAGAAAGAATGGAGTAAAAAGGAAGGAAAGAAACAAAAACAGTAACAGTTCACTGAGTGTTAGTGAAAACCCCCTTCTCATTTCTGACCAACAATTGATAAATGGTAAGTAAATTAAACTATAGCTGGGGAAACAGCAGGACTTGAGAAGATCTGATGATACCCAAAGGGGATTATCCAATAGAAATTCACCTCCTAAGAAGTGCATGATTGTGAAGCTATAACTGCTGCTTCAGATGTCCTATTTCTAGGAATAATAACATTTTTTTGTACTAAGGAAAATAACTGTAAATATTTTATGTCCTTTTATTTAATGTGGTTTTCTTGTAAGCAGCATAGAGTTGGGTTTTGCTTTTTAATCCAGTGTGACAATCTCTGCCTTATTTGGAGTATATAGATCATTTATATGTAACATGGTTATTGATATGGTTGGGTTTAAAACATCATTGTAATTTATTTTATAATTATCTCATCAGTTTTTTATTTTTTTCCTTTTATTACCACCTTTTGGATCATTATTATTATTATTATTTATTCTCCTTTGTTGTTTTATTAACTATACTCATATTGATGATTGCTTTAGAGTGAAAGTGTGTTAGTCACTCATTCATGTCCGACTCTTTGCAACCCTATGGACTGTAGCCTGCCAGGCTCTTCTGTCCATGGGATTCTCCAGGCAAGGACTGGAGGTGGGTTATCATTCTCTTCTCCAGGGTATCTTCCCGACCCAGGGATCGAGCCCAGGTCTCCTACAGTGCGGGCAGATTCTTTACTGCTGAGCCATCAGGGAAGCCCTTAAGAGTATAGAGTGTACATCTTTAACCATTAAAGTCTATCTTCAAATGATAGCATACCACTTCACATTTAGTATAAGGATCTTACAACTGCATTCTCCCATTTTCCTGTGTATTAAAGTTGAGTTAATTTCTTTCTTCCTGTAGCCATCCACAGGTGACAGGGTGCTGAACAAAGGCACTTTGGTTTAATATTCAGGCAGAGGGGCAAGGTTCCTACAGGCAGGCCATTCTGTATAAACGGTAACCTTTCAGTGAACAAAAGCAACGGTTAAAGAAACAGATCGAACATGGAGTCAGTTCTTTCCTGAGACACATCAAACACTGTCACCTGTATTGTTAGTCAGTTTATGCTACTGTAATAAAATACCATAGACTGGTTAGGTTAAACCACAGGAATTTATTTCTCACAGTTCTGGAGGACTGGAAAGTCTAAGATCAAGGAGTCAGCCAACGTGGTTCCTGATAAGGGCTCTCTTCCTGGCTCGCAAAGAGCCACCATCTCACTTTCTTCTTCATGTAACAGAAAGAAAGAATCAGCACTTCAGGATGTGACCTAAACCTAATTATCTCCTGAAGGCTCCATCTCCAAATGCCATCATACTGGGGGTTAGTACTTCAACATATGAATTTGGGGGGGCATAACATGGTCCACAGTATTACTCAAAATCTGATTATGCATGTCATGTAAGTCTTTATTCAAATCAGCAAATAAGAAAACCCAGATACATCAGCTAGACTCTGTCCTTCAGATTGAAGTTTATTCTTTAGTAGAAATTGAGAACAGTCAAACAGGACTTTTTTTTAAATTTTGTCCACACAAGTCTCTTAAGAATTCGTATCAAACTTATTACTGAAATCAAATATACTGTCTTCAGTAGGCATGTAAGTTTTCAATCCAGTACCTCTATTAAAGAAGATAATACAGCTTATCTAATAACTTTATTACTCTGGGTAAAGAGTACTCATCTAGAAGGTATCATTCATAATAACAGAGAGAAAAATAGACCCTGGAATTGTTGTGTTACTCAGAAGAAAAATGTCTAAAATACTCCATATAGTCTATATTGCTGCAAAGGGATCATCCAAAAAAGCAAGTTTCCCCAACACTGTCAAACAGTGTTTGATTTATGCAATCACTGTTAGTGGAAATTCAATACTAGCATGGGTATTTTAGTGTTACCTCATTAAGTCTTAAGTATTAAAGTTGAAATAGTACCTAGGAGCGACTCCTAATGAAGAGGATTCAAACTGTGTGGAAATCATTTTTATAGCATTCCTGAGAAACAGTCACAGCTTTTTATGCATGAAATAGGGGGCTAGTCTAAGATTTAGGGCTGATAATTAATTACCATTAGGGTCTCACTTACTTGCAACAAAAAGTGTTTTTTATCCAAGATAATTACTGTGTACATGAACTATGAGTAAACCTACACAACTGAAAAATTTTTTTAAAATGCTCTCATAAAAAAATAAATAGATAAAAATGCTCTCATATATACATGTGCATTAAAATACCAAAAATTGCAACTCAGGTCTCTACTTATTGCATTGCTTTTATTTTCCATGGTCAAATTCCATTGTTTTGTATACTTTTGTGTCAAGGATCAATAGGGTAAAAGCAGAACAGTTGTACTTTGGTAAGAATTCAGAAGCCATTAATTTTTTTCCATAGATTTCAGTTTTTGTTCCATTTTTTTCCTATGAAACATTTTTCTTTACATAGTTGCGACAATGCTGTACACATAACACTTTTTTTAATTTCACTGAACATTACAACCCTTTGCTATATCACGAAAAACTCTTAAAGGACACAATTTTTTAATGACTGCACAATATTCCCTCATAAAGGTGTACCAAGGTTTACATAATCATTTTCCTAAGAGTAGATACTTTGGTTCTTCCAGTTTTGTGGATTTTTTTTTAGGATAACACTGAGATACACATCTTACTAGTAATGCTTCAATGAGACTTTTTTGGGCTAACATCTCATGCTAGCCCAGATGTACAATAAACTGATCTTTTGAGTGGTTTTACTGGGACGTTCTTCAACACGTTACATGTTGACTTCCATAGTACTTAAATGATGCCCATTTTTCTGGACCAATTGACTTCCCAATGGAAATTTAGAGCACTTACACTTAGAATATCCTGGGACATTGAAGTCATGAAACATATTTTTCTTTTGAGTCAGTTTTTTTTTTCTTACTTGTTTACATTCAATATTTGACAACATAATTCAAATATGGGCTGCTACAACTAATGTCTTATTACCATAATGCACATAATAATATTCAGCAGTTCTCAATGCTCAAGCTTATTTGTCCTTAGGAAGTCAAAATGGGTAGTTAAGTATAACTCAGATATCAGAGTCAAACAAATAAAAAAATTTATCATTTAAGGGAAGATGTAGACAAATGAAGCTGAAACTACAATACTTTGGTCACCTGATGCAAAGAGTTGACTCATTGGAAAAGACCCTAATGCTGGGAAAGATTGAAGGGGGGAGGAGAAGGGGACAACAGAGGATGAGATGGTTGGATGGCATCACCAACTCAATGGACATGAGTTTGAGTAAACTCCAGGAGTTGGTGATGGACAGGGAGGCCTGGTGTGCTGCAGTCCATGGGGTCACAAAGAGTCGGACACGACTGAGTGACTGAACTGAACTGTAGACAAATACTCAAATAATTTTAGTTTATTGAAAATTCAAAACTTTGAGGTACATTTTAGGCCTTCCATAAAGCATTTCTTTCACCTCAAGAAGTAGCACATAGGGAATAGTACCGGAATCCTCATTCTCCCAATTAACTAGAGGTATAACTGAAATTTATGTGAAAAGTTGCAAGATCTATATTGCACATAGATTAAAAAGATATTTTGTAACATAATCACCATATATTTGGCAGTTTTATATATATATATATATACACACACATATATATATATATATACACACACACATATATATACAAATATATACAAATATATATATACATACTAGAGCAGACAAATTAAGCCCCAATGGAACATTACTTTTTATTCATGTAAAAAGGAGAACATGAAAAAAAGAAATATTTGAAACACTGTATTGTGAAGCCAGATAATCAACCAGCATGTTGGCAAGAAAAGCTAAAATTTCATGCCAACTTTTCAAGGTCTTTCAAGGGAGGATTTTGATTACAGTACCAAGGATAATATCTGGCATATAGGAGAGGCACTGATAAATGTTAGTTTTTAGTTCCTATACATTTCTTTCATTAGTTGCTAGGACGACTTGAATAATATATTTCAATAGTGTCTTACTTCCAATCACTACTCAATTAGAATGGAATGCTTTCTTCTCCTAGGATGGACAATCTTACCCAGTTTATATTTTTTGCAAATCAGCCTACTTAGATTCCAAATTGAATAACAAGCCAAATGTCTATTGGGTTGGCCAAAAAGGTCCTTCATTTTTTTTAAGTAAAAATAAATGACACATTTTTTATTTTCACCAAAAACTTAATTGACACCATATTCGCTGATTTGCTCCACTAGCTTCTGCCATTTTTTCAGGCAACTTCATAATTCCATCATTCCAAAGCTTTTCTTTTTGAGCAAAGAACTGTTTCAGGTACTCTTTTTGAGCAAAGAACTGTTTCAGGTACTTTCTCCAGTCTTTCAGGGAACTGAAATTTTTTCCATTGAGAATTTTGTAAAGACCAAAATAAATGGATATTTGAAGGTGCAATGGTTGGTGAATACAGCAGATGAATCAGAACTTTCCAGACAAGCTGTAACAGTTTTTGCCTGGTCATCAAAGAAACATGCAGTCTTGCATTATCCTGATGGAGGATTATGCATTTTCTGTTGACTAATTCCAGACTTTTCATCAAGCACTGCTTTCAGCTGGTCTAATTGCGAGCAGTACTTGTTGGAATTAATCATTCAGCTTTCCAGAAGGAGTTTATAATAGGGGACTCCTTTCCAATCCCACCATATACACAATACCATCTTTGGATGAAGACTGGCCTTTGGCGAGGCTGGTGTGGGCTTATTTCACTTGCATCACGATCTCACATTATTGTACAGTATCTACTTTTTATCACCTGTCACAATTTGTCTTAAAGAACAGAATGTTTTCATTATGTTTAAGTAGAGAATCTCATGCGGAAATATGGTCAAGAATGGTTTTTTTTTTTTTTTTGCTTAATTTATGTTGAACCCAAACATCAAAGTGATTAACAAGACCAAGCTGGTGCAAATGATTTTCAATACTTGATTTGAATATTTGAGTTGACCATATCTTGCAAGGCATAGCATTGGTTGTTCTCAATTAATGTCTCCATTTGATCACTGTCAACCTAACCTACCTAACTGGTCTACCTGACCGTGGTGCATCGTCCAGCAAGGCATCTTCAGCACGAAATTTCACAAACCTCTTTTGACATGTTTGATCAGTCACACCTTCTCCATACACTGCACACTTTTACCTTTCTTGAAATACTAAGCATAATATGCCAAAAATGTTGCTTTTTTTCTTCCATCTTCAATATTAAAATGGCTATAGAAAAATTCACCAATTTTGGAAAGTTTATTAAAAAATACATGCTGATATGACAGCTGTCACAATACAAGCTAACAAAATTGTTTCAAATGAAGTTAAAGACAACTAAGTGCTACTAGAGGCATCTTACGGGAAAAAAATGAAAGAATCTTTTGGCCAACCCAATACTTCTATCTGCCTTGCTTGAACTCAGAATTCTAAATTGGACTACAACATTATTTATCCTCAAAAAAAAAAAAATGGTCACATATCTCTGCTTAGTTTGAAGATCTGCATGCCAACTCTCTCGCAAGTAGAAGAGGGAAAACTGGAAGCAGTGACAGATTTCACTTCCTTGGGCTCCAAAATCACTGTAGATGGTGACTGCAACCATGAAATTTAGAGATGCTTGCTCCTTGGAAGAAAGCTATGACAAACCTAAACAGAGTATTAAAAAGCAGAGACATCACTTTGTCAACAAGGGTCCATATAGTCAAAGTTATGGTTTCTCCAGTAGTTATGTACAGATGTGAGAAAGAAAGAAAAGAAAGCTGAGCACAGAATAATTGATGCTTTCAAATTGTGGTGCTGGAGAAGATTCTTGAGAGTCCTTGGACTGCAAGGAGATCAAACCAGTTAACCCTAAAAGAAATCAACCCTGAATATTCATTAGAAGGACTGATGCTGAAGCTGAAGCACCAATACTTTGGCCACCTGATACAAAGAGCTGACTCATTGGAAAAGACCCTGATGCTCTGAAAGATTGAAGGAAAAGGAGAAGAGAGCAGCAGAGGATGAGATGGTTGGATGGTATCACTGGCTCAATGGACATGAATTTGAGCAAACTCCAGGAGACAGTGGGGGACAGAGGAGCCTGGTATGCTACAGTCCATGGGGTCTCAAAGAGTTGGAGACAACTTAGCGACTGAACAACAGCAACCAAAATGCCAACTTCATTTTTCCTTTTCAAACTCTAAACATTGTCATGTCCTCAAGTTGGTTCTAAATGCTTAAACTCTTGCCTTTTTTTTATCTTCTGATATTTATATCCTCTACATTCTGAAGATGATTAACCAAAAGGTCATCCATACCCTGGGTCAATAAAGATGAATTAATTCAATTGAATTATTGAAATGAGGAGTTATGAAGAATTCTGAAGCAGTGCATCCATGCTCAGAAAGAAAGTTTGCATAGACCTCTTAGTAATATCACCATGGCTTGGTGGGAATGCAAATTTACCATTATTGCTCTGGTTGTCTTTAATCTAAGGCAATTCTTTATGTCAGTCAGGAGAAATATTTTCATCTATAAATTGCTTTTAATAAATTGACTGGGGGTCTCATTCTAATCTATAAAACCACTCTAATCTATAAAAA
Organism: Okapia johnstoni; assembly: GCA_024291935.2. NCBI lineage: Eukaryota > Metazoa > Chordata > Mammalia > Artiodactyla > Giraffidae > Okapia > Okapia johnstoni. Next base: position 7,386,656 of record CM044309.1, on the reverse strand, counting down.
CTGGGCATCTCATTCTAATCTATAAAAAATACATAGAATCTTAAAACTGGTGTGAAGTAAGAAGTAATGAATATGTTTATTAGTAGCACACAGTGTTTATTTTAAACCTCTCAACTCTTTTACTGTCTGTACTGAAAGGATTACTTTTGGGGGGCAGCCTATTAACCTGCACTTAAAAGAAAAACTCCATGGAATTAAATTAAATTTATACTCCCAAAGTCTCCAGTCCAGTGAACAGTCTTTATTATTTGATGCCACTGCTTTAATTGGCTGCTTTAAAAACTACAATGGATGATCAGAATGTGTTCCGATACATCTCACGGATTACTCATTCACAGGGAAGTCCCAAAAATAAGGGAGCATGACACTTTAGGAGACTTGACATCATCAGGATTGTAAAACTAAGAGCAATAGATTTAAAAATTCAAGGTCTAAACCTCCTTCTGGAATTGATTTCTAAGATTAGGAATAAGGCAGATTGTATGTATGATCTTTCCCACACTCTAATCAGGAACTTAAGCAGATAATGCAAAAAATAGTGAGTGTAGTAAAAGCAACAAAGCAATTTCTGAATCTGATGAAACACTGTAAGTATAGGCACTTTCACATCTAACCTCCATTCTCTTGGAGCACGTCTGACAAGAAGCAGAAGCATTTAAGATTCAGATCACAGGATATTCCTTTAAAAGGACAAATATATTCCTCAGGAACAGAGGGGTAGATAGAGGAGAGAGAGTCCAAACTAGAGAGGGAGAAAATTGATTGAGCTTTGTTAAACTGTCCCAAATTAATTGAAAGAAAATTAAGATAATGTTGACAGATTTAGCTAATTAAAATGCAGGAGATCTAGTTAAATTAGCATTTCATATAAATAAGAAATAACTTTTATTTAATATAGATGTTCCCCATTCAATATTTGGAACATACTTATACAAAAAAATAAATATATTTATTGTTTACCAGAGATACAGATTTTTGCATGGGTCATACTTATGCTAAGAAGTTACTAATATTTATCTGAAACAAATTTATGTAGGAATCAAGTTTTGTCTAGCAATCCTAAGTTAAGGTTATCTGCTGTGAATGAAAACATTAGTAGGTATACCAAATAGAATTTTTCCACAAATATGAGTTTCCAAAAGCATCTTTTAAAAAGTAATGGAAAGGAAACTATGTTTATGTTAGCCCACTTCACTATTTTTCCATAGGTCCTCTTATTTGGATACAGGCAACTTGATTGGAAACACATACCATCGGAGATGTCACATCCTACCACTAGTTTATTACGTGACTAGTGGCCACATCTGTCAATAAAGGGGTTAGAGTACCCGGTTCTGCCACTTGTTAGATTTGTAATCTCCGGCAAATGTGACTGACAGAAGGATGAAGTTAAACCACAAAGCACAAACGTCATCACAGAACTGACATCTATTAGGCGTTGGTCTGGGGTGAATGGCATCAGCAGTAGCAGCAGTAGTACTTAGTAGTTTGCCTTATTATAAGCATGCGTACATTACATATAGTAGACAGTACTGTCGGAGCTACTTGTAATTATGTTGATGGTCAGTATTAGCTCAATTTTAGGCTAAAATAAGCAATAGCACTTCCTTTTGAGTAGTTAATGGAGCCTCCTGCACTATCTTGGTGAAGCGACAGTGTCACCTAGTGGTTGTCAAGTCAGCTGTTCAGTCGCTAAATCGTGTCTGAATCTTTGAGACCCCATGAATTTTAGCGCGCCAGGCTTTCCTGTCCTTCACGATCTCCCTGAGTTTACTCTAAGTCATGTCCATTGAGTCAGTTATGCCATCCAACCATCTCATCCTGTCCTCTGTCAGGTCAGTAATAACAATTAAGAACAACTGGATAAAGGTTGCTAGGGCTTGTATCTACATAGACTTTATTATGTCAGTGATGACTTTTGATGGTATTTAATATTTTCCACAATATAGCATATCAAACTGGTCTCACTTTGCATTAAAATGATGCACACACTACTCCCAAAAGGGTATCAGCTATCTGCTGCTTCTACCTACCTTCACCTGACGGTCGAATATATGCTGTCAAAGAAACAAATTCCTACTGTTTTAATTATAAAATTACTCATAGTTTTCAAACTTATAGCTTCTCCTAACTCTACTATTCCCTGAAAATCTCAGCAGAAGGGGAGGAGGGAGTGGGGAGAACTGGAAATATGAGTCTTGAGGTTTACTCAATTACCAGCTTCAAATGATTTTCCTTCTATTCAGGTTAGACCTTTCTGTTTTTATTCTCATGCAATCAAGAGGATCTATTTTCTTTTGGAAAAGAAAAGATGCTATTTTCCTGAAAGTCAAATTGAGATATAAATGTTCAATTACAAATTTTGTTTCTGAATTAGCTGGACCAGTGTCTACTCCAGTTATATTTTATAGCTTCTGTCCTGAGAGCCTCTTGAGATAAGAGATTTATAGTTCTTAAGGTTATTTATGTGAGTAAAATTTTTAAGAAGTAGTGAATAATGCAGCTTTTGCTCACTTCCAAAGATGTCAAGAGAAATTAAGAATCCCAAATAGCCTTTGGGGGAGATTTTACTCTGATTCTACTTAATCTGTTTCTTATATGAGAATATTATAGACGTCCCAAGCCAGAATTCCATAGCCTAGTGGCCAGCAGATAGTTAAATTAAGTAAAAATGGCATTAAAACTGGTAACATATAGACGCAGATATGACTCAAGAGTTATTAATCAATGACTGCTAGAAATACGTCCTGAGTCTCTGAGCAATACATACACACACATTTCAAACATCCATTAGGAATTATTCCTTTTAAAGAACCAAACATTTTTAGATATGCATTTTAAATCCCCAATTATTCTGTTATCAAAATATTTCTGTGGCTCCCAGACCTTTCACAGTGCTTTCTTCCCCAGACTCTCCTCCATTCTGAAGTTTTCATAAACATCTCATGACTGACATTATTTCACAATGTTCCTAGACTGGTGAGAATTATGATGCTCTCTTTTTCTCCTGATAAGAATGAATGAAAATATCCACATGGATAATTTATTAGAAAGCATATGGCAGAGCCCCATCAGTCCCTAATCAGTCCCAAACAAGAGCAAAAATATATCCTGTAAGATTTCTTTCTTTCTCCTCCAGTTGTTCCTTCTCCACCTGATATAAGAGGGAGAAAGCTTTGGTACAATTCTACCATGCAAAACTCGCAGACAGGCTTCCCTGTCCTTCACTGTCTCCCAGAGTTTGCTCAAACTCAAGGCCACTGAGTCGATGATGCAGATGGAAGGAACTGCATGTAAAGACCAAAGGTGGAAGCAGCATGGAAGCTTCAGGACACTGAAAGGAGTGTGACCGGAGAGTGGTGAGCTTAAGAAAAGAGTGGAGAGAGGTGAGATCAGGGGAGAGGTAAGAAAATCACAGAATGAGCCATGTTAAAGAGATGGGACTTTGTCAAGACCTTAATTGGCAGCCATTGTTGGCTCATAGCAGCTTATTAATGATAGATGGAAACTGGAAAAAATCCAAGGTGAAGAATGAATGAATAAATAGTAGTATATTTATATTATGGAACAATATTCAATAATAAAAAGGAACAAATTCATGATACACATAAACACTGTGGATGAATCTCAAAACCATTATGCTGAGTGAAAAAAGCTTTACAGAAAAGAATATATATAGTGCAATTCCTTTTATCTGAAGTTCTGAAATGGGCAAAATCTATGGTGGAAAAATATCAGAATAGTAACTTCCTCTGGGAGATGAAGCAAGAATTTATTACAAAGTAGAGCTGCCAGATAGAATACAGGATTTCTATTTAAATTTGAATTTCAGATAAGCTGCAAAGAATTTTTTTGCATAAGTATATCCTGTGGAACATTTGAGACATTATTATATTAAATATTTATCCACTGCTTCAATGAAATTCAAATTTAACTGAGTGTTCTGTAAAATCTAACAAAACTACAGGGAAGGGACATGAGAAGATTTTCTGGAATGATGGTAATGCTCCATATCTTGATGAGGGTTTATAAATGCATTTTTGCTGAAGTCATATAAATTTGTGCATGCAAACCCAGCAATCTCATTACTGGGAATACACCCCAAGGAAACCAGAACTGAAAGAGACACATGTACACCAGTGTTCACTGCAGCACTATTTACAGAGGCTAGGACATGGAAGCAACTTAGATGTCCATCGGCAGATGAATGAATAAGGAAGTTTTGCTCCATATACACAATGGAATATTATTAAGCTATAAGAAGGAACACATTTGAGTCAGTTCTAATGAGGTGGATGAAACTGGATCCTATTATACAGAGTGAGGAAGTCAGAAAGAGAAAGACAAAATACTGTGTATTAATGCATATATATGGAATTAAGAAAGACAGTACCAACGATCCTACAAGCACAGCAGCAAAGGAGACACAGATGTAAAGAACAGACTTTTGGACTCAGTGGGAGGAGGTGATGCTGGGATAATTTGAGAGAATAGCATTGAAACATATATATTACCATATGTAAAACAAGTGACCAGTGCAAGTTTGATGCATGAAGCAGGGCACCCAAAGCCAGTGCTTTGGACAACCCAGAGGGATAGGCTGGGAAGGGAGGTGGGAGAGGGGTTCAAGATGGAGGGGACACATGTATACCTTTAGCCAATTTGTGTTGATTTATGGCAAAAACCATCACAATATTGTAAAGTAAAGTGAAAGTCGCTCAGTTGTGTCTGACTCTTTGTGACCCCATGAACTATACAGTCCATAGAATTCTCCAGGCCAGAATACTGGAGTGGGTAGCCTTTCCCTTCTCCAGGGATCTTCCCAATTCAGGGATCAAACCTAGGTCTCCTGCATTGCAGGCGGATTCTTTACCAGCTAAGCCACCAGGGAAGCCCATTGTGAAGTAATTATCCTCCAATTAAAATAAATTAATTAAATTTTTAAAAACATGTAAATGTCAAAGTTACCTTGGAAGAGAGAAACAAATATTGAACTCTAATTAGTGAAATGCACACTGAAATATTAGAATGGAAACCACTGATGTTTGCAACTTCAAAAATAAATTTTAAAAAAAGTTGGATCAATGGCTGACTGGAGGGATGTAATAAAGCAAATAGAGCAAAATGTTAACTGTAGAATCTAGATGATGGACTTATGGGTATTCACTGTAAAATTCTTCCAAATTTTCTATATGCTTAAGAATTTTTATAATAAAATGTTAGGGGGGAAAAAAGCCTTGTTTCCTCTCATGGAGTTTACATTATAGTAGAGGGAGATGGGCAATAAATAAAATTAGTAAAATAGTAGGTAAATTACAGAGTGAAATAGAAGTGGACTATAGAGTGAAATAGAAGGAACAAGAGAAGCACTCACAAGGGAAGGGGTGAAGTAGGTGCTGGCGGTGAAACTCATAGTCTGAAATCTGGTGGCCAGGGAGGCACTTCCCACAGGCCGTGGGGACTGAGCATGCACATCTGAGAGAAGAGCCATCAGACGGGGGCGAAAGCGGAGACTGAGGTGGGGAGACTGATCCGGTTTATTGTACAGGAATTCCTCTCTGCTCATTGTATCATGGAATTAGTAATTGGCGACAAACAGAATTTATTAATAATTCTAAAATATACATCTTTCTGTTTGAATCTACCTTCCCACAACACAGACAATAACAAATTTATAACAGTAAAAGAGACTTGAGTTTGCCTTTTTTACTCAGCTATGTCTTCCTGAGGCAAGTGTGAGTGAACCAAAAAATTCCAGAGAGGACCCACAAAAGAGAGAGAGAAATACTAAATCCAAATAACTCACAAAAACTTAATGCTTCAGTTGCTTCAACTTCATTTGAGTAAATAAAAGTTTGTTGTAATTGTTAGAAAATGAAAATATTTTGCAGTGTTTCAGATTCTAACATAATGTTAGAATTTCAGAAGGATTACACATTGGCAAGAAGAGACCACAATTTCACACGCCAATGAAAGTGAAAGTCAGTCGTGTCCGACTCTGTGACCCCCAGGGACTAAACACTCCATGGAATTTGCCAGGCCAGAATACTGGAGTGGGTAGCCTTTCCCTTCTCCAGGGATCTTCCCAACCCAGGGATCGAACCCAGGTCTCCTGCATTGCATGCATATGCCAATGGACACCCATATATATGTGGCATAAGATTAAATTTCTCATTTAATTAAACAACGGTTCTGAACACAGGGCAGAAGCAGATGAATCCTTCCCTAGATGCATCCTTTCTGTGATCATGCATGATCATGCATCCAGCAAAACTAAGTTTCCTGAGCTCAGAGTCATGCTGACTCTTTAGCACACAATCGACTATTTGGTGCTTTCTAGAGTTATTCCTGCACTTTTTGCCTTTCAAAAACTCAACTGATTCTTATTCATTATACCCACAGAATTCATTCCGTCACTTGTGTCAGATTTTTGATCAAATATTGCCTTATCAGACCCAGATTACTCTCTATAAAATGTATCCTTGGGGACTTTCCTGGTGGTCCAGTGGTTAAGAATCCATCCACCCTCCAACGCAGGGGAGGCAGGTTTGATCCCTGGTTGGAGAACTAAGATCCGACATGTTGCAGGGCAACTAAGCCCATATGCAGCCCCCAGAGAAAGGCCGTGTGATGCGAGGAAGAGTCCACGCACCACATTGAACACCCAGCAAGAAAGGCCATGTGATGCGAGCAAGAGTCCACGCACCACGCTGAACACCCAGCGAGAAAGGCTGTGTGACGCAAGCAAGAGTCCACGCACCACGTTGAACACCCAGCGAGAAAGGCCATGTGATGCGAGCAAGAGTCCACGCACCACGCTGAACACCCAGCAAGAAAGGCCGTGTGACGCGAGGAGGAGTCCACGCACCACACTGACCACCCAGCGAGAAAGGCCATGTGACACCAGAAGTGCACGCACCACGCTGAACATCCAGAGCAGCCAAAATTTTTTTAAACAAGTATTCTCATCATTTCTCTATCTCTTGAATCCTATTTTATTTCTCCTCAAAATACATATCACCATATTATTTGTCTGGCTTTTGTTCTCTGCCTCCCTAACCCCATCAGAATGTAAGCTTTCTAAAATCAGAGACCTGCCGGTTTTGTTCACTGCTAGAACAGAAAACAGCGCCTGGCAGACAGGAGCCCCTCAGTAAATATTTGCTTAATATATGAATAAATAATCTGTGAAGAATAGAATCAAATATATTTTAGATAGTGAAGCTTGGAAACATGGGTTAAAAATGAAGAAAGAGATTTAGCAGCTACTCCCCTAGCTCTGATAAGTGAAGCTAAATGAAACTGGTGGGAATAGGTGAGTTCTTTCAGGTAAAGAAAAAGTGCTAAGAGACAATAAAATGGGACTAAGAGAAATCTCCTCATAGAACCGCTGTTCTTGGGTGAAGATATAGAAGAAAACTCAGTTAAAGCTATGGGCAAGAGGCCATAAGAAAAATAATGATTCTAAGGCATAACGTTCCAAGAGGCAGAAGATGGTCAATCAAGACCAAACATACAGAACAGCCAGATGAGGAGCAGCTGGATTGGCAGGAAGGCACTGATGGCCTCTGAAGGTCCATTTGGGGAATAATATGGCAGAAACCAAGTCTCAGTAACGTGAGATATGAAGACAGTGGATAAAAATGTGGAGGTATGCAGTCAACAGTCTCCATTTCCCCTGAGCTTCAAGAATACCTAAAATGCTTGTTGAATAAGTGAACACACAGATAAGCGAGTGAATACAATTTTCTCCCCAAAACCAAGGCTGGCACATAAACTGTAGCTGAAGTCATGAGATTAAAATGGTAAACAAACACGCTTTTCAACAACATAGGTTGCATAAGTTATTTCCCTAATCAAAATCAATTTTCTCAGTAGTTCTCCCTCAGCAAACATACACAGTTTACTCCTGCAACTCATTTTTAAGTGAGCTCCTATGACTTTCATTTGTACCTTGTTTGTTTTTGTTTTGTTTTGTTTAAAATGCATTCTTGGTTAATGGAGCCTTTAGAAATTTTCCTCGACGCAACTCTGTCTCAGTGGGGCTTGACTCTTGCATTCTTCAGAACTGAGAGCCTCTCAGTTAAGCTCCATTTATTTAGTTTCTCAGGTATGCCAGAGGCAACCCTGCTGCATGAAGGACCATGTCCTGAAGTGAACTAAAAAAAGGCCTGGTTAGGAAGGTAACATGATAATAAAACATACATAAGATGAAAAATCACTCAGCTTTCCATAAGAACCACCACCAATTAGTCACATGAATAGTGGGGTTTAAAAATAGATTATAATTAAATTTCTTGCTTTTCTGAACCCACAGCAAATTTATCTTAGTCTGTCCTTGGGGTCTCATATAAATGTGTGCATCAAAATCATCCGGAGGAGCTTTCAATCACAGACTGTTGTACTGTACTCTCTCGGTTTCTGGTTCAGTGGTTCAGGGTGGGAGCAGGTAATCTGCACTTCCAACAAGTTTTCAAGTGCTGTGGATGCTGCTGGACAGAACCACACTTCCAAAAGCTACTCATCTACGCAAACTGTACTACACATTTTCATAACTTTCCCTGCTACTTTTCTGTTGTCCCACAGTAAAAAGGAGTCAGATTCTCATCCCAGCGCTACTTCCCATGGTTTTCTTGTAGAAAAGAAAGATTGAAAAGCTTTAAAAGTAAGAACAAAGTGATGTTAGCAGTAACTAAGCCTGGGTTTTCAGCTTCTACTCATTTTTAAGTGGAATGAAGGTGTGATCTTAGTCAAGAGGACATTAGTATCCTTAAGAAATAGAAGACGGTGGTATCACAGTCCTGATTTCATATTGTACTTCAAAGCTAAAGGAATCAAAATATCATGGTAGTGACAGAAAAATATACACAGATCAGTGAAACAGAATTGAGAGCTCAGAAATAAATCCACACATATATGGACAGTTAATTTACAACAAAGGAGCAAAGAACATACAACGGAGAAAGGATAGTCTCTTCAATAAACGGTACTGGGAAAACCGAACAGCCACATACAAAGGAACGAAAATAGACCATTATCTTACATCATACACAAAAATCAGCTTTAAAGACTTGAATGTAAAACCTGAAATCATAAAACTCCTCAAAAAAATAGACATTACACTCTTTGACACTGGTCTTAGCAATATCTTTCTAGATACACCTCTTCAGGGAAAGGAAACAAATACAAAAATAAATTTCCAGTATTCTTGCCTGGAGAATCCCATGGATAGAGGAGCCTGTCAGGCTACAGTCCATGAAGTCGCAAGAGTTGGACACGACTTAGCAACTAAACCACCACCACCACATCAAACTAAAGTGCTTTTGCATAGCAAAGGAAACCGTCAACACCAAGAAAAGACAACTTCCAACAGGAGAAGATATTTGCAAATCAAGTATCAAATAAGGCATTAATATCCAAAATATGTAAAGAACTCATAAAACTCAACAACAAAAAGCCTGATTCAAAAATGGGCAGAGGATCTGAATAGACATTTTTCCAAGGAAGAGACATAAGACCAACAGGTATATAAAAAGATGTTCAACATCACTAATTATTAGGGAAATCAAAACCATGAGATATCACCTCCTACCCATTAGAATGGATACTACCAAAAAGGCGAAAAACAACAATCACTGGCAAGGATGTGGAGAAAAGAGAACCCTCACACACCGTTGTTGGGAAAGTAAATTGGTGCAGCCACTGTGGAAAAGAGTATGAAGTGAAGTCACTCAGTCACGTCCGACTCTTTGCGACCCCATGGACTGTAGCCCACCAGGCTCCTCCATCCATGGGATTTTCCAGGCAAGGACACTGGAGTGGGTTGCCATTTCCTTCTCTGGAAAACAGTATAGAGGTTCCTCAAAAAATTAAAAATATGTATGTGTCGCTCCAATCTTCCAATTTACATGCTCCCCCCACCCTTTACACCCCATAACCGTAAGTTTATTTTCTACATCTGTAACTCTATTTGAGTTTTTAAGAATATGTATGTGTTTAAAAGTTCATATGTAGCCTTTTTTTAGTTTCCACATATAAGTGACATCATGTGATATTTGTCTTTCTCTGCCTGACTTACTTCACTCAGTATGAGACTCTCTAGGTCCATTCATGTTGCTGCGAATGGCATATGTATAAAACAGGTAACTAATAAGGGCCTACTGTATAGCACAAGGAACTCTACTCAGGACTCCGTAATGGCTTATAGGGGAAAAGAATCTAAAAAAGAGTGGATATATGTATTTGTATAATAGATTCACTTTACTGTACACCTGAAACAAACAATGAAGGGGACACCTTTTTTAGGTGTTAGTTCTAGAAGGTCTTTGTAGGTCTTCATAGAACCGTTCAACTTCAGCTTCTTCAGCATTACTGGTCGGGGCATAGACTTTGATATTGAATGGCTTGCCTTGAAAATGAACAGAGATCATTCTGTCGTTTTTGAGATTGCATCCAAATACTGCATTTCAGTCTCTGTTGACTATTATGGCTACTCTATTTCTTCTAAGGGATTCTTGCCTACTGTAGTAGGTATAATGGTCATCTGAGTTAAATTCACCCATTCCAGCCTATTTTAGTTCACTGATTCCTAAAATGTTGACATTCACTCTTGCCATCTCTTGTTTGACCACTTCCAATTTGCATTGATTCGTGGACCTAACATTCCAGGTTCCTATGCAATATTGCTCTTTATAGTACCAAACTTTGCTTCTATCACCAGTCACATCCACAGCTGGGTGTTGTTTTTGCTTTGGCTCCATCTCTTCATTCTTTCTGGAGTTATTCCTCCACTGATCTCCAGTAGCATATTGGGCACCTACTGACCTGGGGAGTTCATCTTTCAATGCCCTATCTTTTTGCCTTTTCATACTGTTCATGGGGTTCTCAAGGCAAGAATACTGAAGTAGTTTGCCGTTCACTTCTCCAGTGGACCGCACTTTGTCAGAACTCTCCACCATGACCTGTCTGTCTTGGGTGGCCCTACACGGCATGGCTTAGTTTCATTGAGTTAGACAAGGCTGTGATCCATGTGATCAGATTGGTTAGTTTTCCATGACTGTGTTTTTCAGTCTGTCTTCCCTCTGATGGATAAGGATAAGAGGCTTATGGAAGCTTCCTGATGGGAGAGACTGACTGTGGTGGAAACTGGGTCTTGTTCTGATGGGTGAGGCCATGCTCAGTAAATCTTTAACCCAATTTTCTGTTTTTATGGGTGGAGCTGTGTTCCCTCCCTGTTATTTACCTGGGGCCAAACTATGGTGGAGGTAATGAAGACAATGGCGACCTCCTTCAAAGGATCCCATGCATGCACTGCTACACTCAGTGCCCCCAATCTTGCAGCAGGCCACTGCCAACCTATACCTCCGCTGGAGACTTCTGGACACTCACAGCAAGTCTGGGTCAGTCTCTTGTGGGGTCACTGCTCCTTTCTCCTGGGTCCTGGTGCACAAGGTTCTGTTTGTGCCCTCCAAGAGACTATTTCCCAGTCCTATGTAAGTTCTGGTGGCTCTATGGTGGGGTTAATGGCAACCTCCTTCAAGAGGCCTTATGCCATACCCAAGTCTGCTGCACCCAGAGCCCCTGTCTCTGTGGCATTTCACTGCCAACCCATACCTCCACAGGAGATGCTCAAACACTCTTGAGAGTCCCTTGGACTGCAAGGAGATCCAACCAGTCTATCTTAAAGGAAATCAGTCCTGAATATTCACTGGAAGGACTGATGCTGAAGCTGAAACTCCAATACTTTGGCCACCTGATGCAAAGAGCTGATTCGTTGGAAAAGACCCTGATGCTGGGAAAGATTGAAGGTGGGAGGAGAAGGGGACGAAAGAGGATGAGATGGTTGGATGGCATCACCGACTCAATGGACATGAGTTTGAGTAAACTCCGGGAGTTGGTGATGGACAGGGAGGCCTGGCGTGCTGCAGTCCATGGGGTCACAAAGAGTCAGACACGACTGAGTGACTGAACTGAAACTAACAATATTATAAATCAATTATACCTCAATAAAAATGTTTTTAAATTAAAAATAGAAGTATTACATGATCCAGCTATTCTACTTCTGTATATTTATCTGAAGAATATAAAAACACTGATTTGAAAAGACATATGCCCCCTATGTTCACTGCAGCATTATTTACAAATAGCAAAGATACGGGAACAACCTAAGCGTTCATGAATGATGAATGGATGAAGATATGGGATATTATATAATACTACTCAGTCATAAAAAATAAGATGCAACATTGCCATTTGCTACAACAGGGATGGACCTTGAGGGGATTATGCTAAATGAAATAAGAGAAAGACAAATATCATATGATTTCACTCACATGAGGAATATAAAACAAAATAAACACGCAAAACAAAAACAAACCGATGCCGAGAACCAGAAGGGAAGTGGGGTGGGGGAGGGCAAAATGGGTAAAGGGGATTAACCACATGGCAGTGAATGGAAACTAAACTTCTGGTAGTGTATACAGAAGCTGAGATATAATGTGGAATATATGAAACTTACATAATGTTACAAACCAGTGTTATCTTAATAGAAGAAAGAAAAAGAAAGATGTTAGTGCCTCTTAGAAAATAAGAACTCAACTGAAATCATAATTGAACTATCTAGCACTAAAAAGTGATTCTCTTTCACTTGCAAAATACCCAGAAAATAAATACTTGACCCCATCAAAATAAAATGACAGAAAAAAACGACACTCAATCGCCACCCACACTGATTTTTCTATTTTTTATTTTATTTTTCAGCACACTTGAGTCTAAACAATCTAAAGGTAGATTGTAGTGCTTAAATTGGTCTTTTACTTTTCTTTTCTTCCTTTGCTTAAGGTATTGACAAAGAGCAGGGTATCATAAGCCGGGCATAATCTGACTATGTGTGCAGAGCTCATGGGTAAGTCATGTGAGGCTCTAAATGAGCTGCTTACCTGCTCTACACCTGAGCAATTCCAAAGATAGTAGGGTCACGTTGATAAAAACATTTATAAGAACAAATTAATATTCGAAGAGGTACCAGCTGTAGATTTCTGCTTATTTTCCAGTTCTAAAAAGTAAAGATTAAAAATTAAAAAAAAGTAAAGTTTAAAAATAAAATTAAGGCACTACTCAGTAAATAGTTCAAACATTTACAATATTTTAAATGTTTTAAGTAAATAAAATAAATATTAGCTTTCTCAGAGATTTCAGAACATTGATTTCTAAAGTATATACTAAACTATTCATGCTTGCTTTGCTCTTTTCCCACACACACACACAAACTGAACTAGTTAACAAGGGCACGCTGCTGTGTGCTGTGCTTAGTTGCTCAGTCGTGCCTGACTCTTTGCGACCCCATGGACGGTAGCCCGCCAGGCTCCTCTGTCCATGGGATTCTCCAGGCAAGAATCCTGGAGTGGGTTGTCGTTGCCTTCTCCAGGGGATCTTCCCAACCCAGGGATGGAACCCGGGTCTTCTTCATTGCAGGCGGACTTTTTACTGCCTGCCCAGTGAAGACCTAAGAAGGGCATACTCAACACTAAATAAAATTCAAATGATAAAAGATTATCTAGGCTTTTATCCAAAGATATTATTATATTGCCTAGTTGTAAAGTATCTGGGATGAAGGCAAAAAAATGATACAGAATCCACACAAACCTGATTCTGATCTACAGGGATGTTAAAATGATCAATAAACAGAGACTAACTGAACACTTCAATACACATCTCAGTTTTACCTAACATCCATTTCTCAGGGAAATTAATCTTCCTAATACTCTGTTTATTGTCTGCAATGTTCATTAAGATTTTCAAAGGCTGGGTTCCAGGCAAGTTGACCAATATATGACTTAAGTTTTTGTACTTACAAAATCTCTCATGTTACTTCTAAATGTACAAATAAGGAATTTTAGAACATATACACTAACTTGGTATACATGTTCTGACGACTTCAATTCAGTTCAGTTCAGTCATTCAGTCATATCCAACTCTTTGCAGCCCCATGGACTGCAGCACACCAGGCTTCCCTGTCCATCACCAACTCCCAGAGTTTACTCAAACTCATGTCCATTGAGTCGGTGATGCCATCTAACCATCTCATCCTCTGTCAAGCCCTTCTCCTCCTACCTTCAATCTTTCACAGCACCAGGGTCTTTTCAAATGAGTCAGTTCTTCACATCAGGTGGCCAAAGTATTGACCACTTAGTGTACATGTTCTGACCACTATATTTGAAATAATGGCAACCTCAAAGCTTACCATTTATATGCTTTATAAACAACTTCTGAAGTCAACACAGCTCTCAGTGAGAGAGCCCAAAACAGAGTCAAAGTTTAATTGGCTGATAACGCTGCTTAGTTTTATCATTAACCAACCCACCGGGTTATCATTATCACAATCCACAGTAAGAGATTTCATTACTGTTCTGTTCACTCTTCCATAAAAGAACACCCTGGGCCTATTTAAAGGTCAAAGCGCCTAAATACAGCTATTAATCCACCCTCAAGAGAGTAATAACCTTTCAACCTTGATGATAAATCAATGAAGAGCCAAAGGCTCAGAGAATGCATGGCACTATTCTAATGATAAAATATTTTGGATGAGGGTGAAATTGGAATCTCTACAAATCTGACTTATTTCCTAGAAGTTTATGTGGTCAACCAGAAACATGACCAAAATTCCCTAATGGGAATCTTATTTTTTATCTGTCAGCATCCATTTCCCACCTGTTGGCACAAAATCCCACCTGTTCCTTTAAGGAACTACCCATTCTCCAATTTCAGTGCAAATGTTACAAAAGAGAGAGGGCAACTGATCCCACTACCATAACCGTGTAAGCATATGACCCAAGAGCTTCCAAGAAAACCAATAATCATCAGCCCCAAAGCTTTCCCTGAATCTGTTGAGAGAAGGAAGCTCTCCCTCCACAGCCAGAAGGCACAATTGAGAGAACTGTTGCTTCTTGACCCACATACAGGTCTCTCAGGAGGCAGGTAAGGTGGTCTGGTACTCCCATCTCTTGAAGAATTTTTCAGTTTGTTGTGATCCACACAGTCAAAGGCTTTAGCATAGTCAATGAAGCAGAAGTAGATGTTTTTCTGGAATTCCCTTGCTTTCTCCATGATGCAACAAAAATTGGCAATTTGATCTCTGGTTTCTCCACCTCTTCAAAACCCAGCTTTTACATCTGGAAGTTCCTGTTTCATGTACTGCTGAAGCCAACCTTGAAAGATTTTGAGCATAACCTTGCCAGCATGTGAGATGAGCGCAATTGTAGTTTGAACCTTCTTTAGCATTGTCCTTCTTTGGAATTGAAATGAAAACTGACCTTTCCCAGTCCTGTGGCCACTGCTGGGTTTTCCATATATTCTGACATATTGAGTGCTTTGATTTAGGTCATACCTGGATGGCTTAGTGGTTTTCCCTACGTTCTTCTATTTAACCCTGAATTTTAGTCATGATCACAGTCAGCCAGGTCTTGTTTTTATGATGTTATAGAGCTTCTCCATCTTTGGTTGCAAAGAACATAATCAATTTGATTTTGGTATTGACCATTTATATCCATGTAGAGTTATCTATTGTGTTTTTGGAAGACGGTGCTTGCTGTTGCTAGTGTATTCTCTTGATAAAACTGTTAGCCTTTGCCCAGGTTCATTTTGTACTCTAAGGCCAAATTTGCTTGCTATTCTGGGTATCTCACGACTTCCTACTTTTGCATTCCAATCCCCTATAGTGAAAAGGACATCTTTTTTTGGTGTGAGCTCTAGAAGACCTTGTAGGTCTTCTTAGAACTGGTCGGCTTCTTCAGCATCAGTAGTTGGGGCACAGACTTGGATTACTGTGATGCTAAACGGTTTGCCTTGGAAAAAAAACAAGATGATTCTGTCATTTTTAAGACTGCACCCAAGTACTGCATTTTGGACTCTGGTTGACTGTGAGGACTACTCCATTTCTTCTAAGGGATTCTTGCCAACAGTAGTGGATAAAATGGTCATCTGAATTAAATTCACCCATTCCCATCTATTTTAGTTCACTGATTCCTAAGATGTCGATGTTCAATCTTGCCATCTCCTGCTTGACTCCATCCAATTTACCTTGATTCATGGACCTAACATTCCAAGTTCCTACACAATATTGTTCTTTACTGCATTGGACTTTACTTTCACCACCAAACACAGTCACAGCTGAGTGCCATTTCCACTTTGGCCCAGCCACTTCACTCTTTCTAAAGCTATTAGTAATTGCCCTCCACTCTTCCCCAGTAGCATACTGCACACCTTCTAACCTGGGGAGTGGAGGGGAGGGCTCATCCTCCAGTGTCATATCTTTTTGCATTTTCATACTGTCCACGGGGTTCTCCAGGCAAGAATACTGGAGTGGGCTGCCATTTCCTTCTGCAGTGAACGACATTTTATCAGAACTCTTCACCATGACCCATCCATCTTTGGTGGCCCTGCACGGCATGATTCATAGTTTCATTGAGTTATGCAAGCCCCTTTGCCACAATAAGGCTGTGGGCCATGAATGGTGAGATCATCTATACTCTAATTGTTTTACTGCTTTCCAAATAAAGTGATAAGAAACATTCATGCCATTTCAATTTTCTGAATAAATATATATTACTGTCATGATTATTTAGAATTAGAAATGTGATATCTCTGATCTCCTAAGTGTGTAATTTACTTTAAATTAACTAACCACTGTATAAATGTTTTAAAACTAACATTCATTTTCACAGCTGACTGGTTGAAATGATCAGTTTCATAAATGAATGTCAGTGGTATATAAACAATAATAACTTTTTATTGCAAAGTAGGATTTTGCTCTATATGTAATGAGTAAAATTATTCAATGTAATCTTGTGTTTCATTACTGACAGCTTGTTATAAAAAAGGAATTAAGACTGAAATTTTCATTATTTTCATAAAGTAGATCAGCTTTCTTCACTCATGTGTAGTGAAACCTACTCAATTGAGACCCTTTTGAAGGAAGCCCTAATTACATTACATCACTCAATACAAGACTGAGAGTTCATATTCCAAACTATTCCCTCCCTAAATTCTTTTTTTTTTTTCTAAACTCTTGAACTTTAAAGGAATCTCGGAAAATATTAAGTTCAATTAACGTAAATATACAAAATGAAAACACTGAATGCATATCTTGGGCACTATTTGGAATGCAGTATTTGGAAAGAATTTTATGAGACTATCTCATTGGTAGTACTAAGTACTATCAACATAGATGTTATGACCCAAGTTGGTGGTAACTAAAAAGGATTAATTTTTGTTGTTGCTTTGATGCATTATATCCTTAGTAGTTAATACTTTGGTATCAATTACTTGAAGTTAATGATAATTCTGTAAATGCTGAGGACTAGCAAAATTCAAATAGCAAGAGCTATAACACATGAAAAAGTCAAAGGAATCTGAACGAATTATGGTAAAAGTTAATATTTGAGATTCAGAAAAATTTTTCATCAACTATTTTCCAATCCTCATCTCACTAATTCATAAAATAATAATGGCATAATTTCACATTCACATGAATAAAAGCATTACAATTTGATATTTGGTTATTTCTATATTTTATATCAAGAACAAGGCCCATTTGTGACTGTGTCTCCTTTTTCAATATAATAGGAAAGACTAGAGATCTCTTCAAGAAAATTTGAAGCTATCTGGAAAAAAATTGAAGCTATTTGAAGCTATTTTCTCTTCAAGAAAATTTAGAGCTATCAAGGGAATATTTCATGCAAAGGTGGGCACAATAAAGGACAGAAACAATATGAACCAACAGAAGAAGAGATACTAAGAAGACATGGCAAGAATACACAGTGAGGTGAAAGTTTCTCAATCATGTCTGACTCTTTGCTACCCCATGGACTATACAGTCCACGGAATTCTCCAAGCCAGAATACTGGAGTGGGTAGCCATTCCCTTCTCCAGGGGATCTTCCCAACCAGGGATCAAACCCAGGTCTCCCGCATTGCAGGCAGATTCTTTACCAGCTGAGCCACCAGTGAAGAACTATACAAAAAAGATCTTAATGACCCAGAAACCACTATTTGATCAAATCCCCTAAAGACATCTTGAGTACGAAGTCAAGTGGGCCTTAGGAGATGCTAATGGAGGTGCACTCAATATACTAGCAAATTTACTAGCAAATTTGGAAAACACAGCAGTGGCCACAGGACTGGAAAAGGTGAATTTTCATTTCAATTCCAAAGAAGGGCAATGACAAAGAATGTTCAAACTACCGCACAATTGCATTCATTACACATGCTAACAAAGTAATGCTCAAAATCAACAGCATGTGAACCAAGAACTTGCAGATGTTCAAGCTGCATTTAGAAAAGGCAGAGGAACCAGAGATCAAATTGCCAACATCCACTGGATCATAGAAAAAGCAAGAGAATTTCAGAAAAATATCTACTTCTGGTTCATTGACTACACTAAAGCTTTTGACTGTGGGGATCACAGCAAACTGTGGAAAATTATTAAAGAGATGGGAATACCAGACCATTTGATCTGCCTCCCTAGAAAGGAGTATGTCAAGGTTGTATATTGCCACCCTGCTTATTTAACTTATATGCAGAGTACATCATGAGAAATGATGGGCTAGATGAAGCACAAGCTGGAATCAAGATTGCCAAGAGAAACATCAATAACCTCAGCTATGCAGATGACACCACCCTTATGGCAGAAAGTGAAGAAGAACTAAAGAGCCTCTTGATGAAAGTGAAAGAGGAGAGTGAAAAAGTTGGCTTAAAACTCAACATTCAGAAAACTAAGATCATGGCATCTGGTCCCATCACTTCATGGGAAATAGATGGGTAAACAGAGGAAACAGTGGCTGACTTTATTTTGGGGGGCTCCAAAATCACTGCAGATGGTGATTGTAGCTTGCTCCTTGGAAGAAAAGTTATGACTAACCTAGACAGCTTATTAAAAAGCAGAGACATTACTTTGCTGACAAAGTCCATCTAGCCAAGGCTATGGTTTTTCCAGTAGTCATGTATGGATGTGAGAGTTGGACTATAAAGAAAGCTGAGCGCCAAAGAATTGATGCTTTTGAACTGTGGTGTTGGAGAAGACTCTTGAGAGTCCCTTGGACTGCCAGGAGATCCAACCAGTCCATCCTAAAGGAAATCAGTCATGGTGTTCATTGGAAGGACTGAGGTTGAAGCTGAAACTCCAATACTTTGGCCACCTGATGCGAAGAGCTGACTCATTGGAAAAGACCCTGATGTTGGGAAAGATTGAGGGCAGGAGGAGAAGGCAACGACAGAGGATGAGATGGTTGGATGGCATCACCAACTCAATGGATATGAGTCTGAGTAAACTCTGGGAGTTGGTGATGGACAGGGAGGCCTGGCGTGCTGCAGTCCATGGGGTTGCAAGAGTCGGACACAACTGAGCGGCTGAACTGAACTGCATGCACTGTTGGTGGAAATGCAAATTTGTATAGCCACTATGGAAAAGAGTATGTAGGTCACTCAAAAAATTAAAAATAGAACTACCATAAGATCCAGCAATTCCATTTTATTACATATCCAGAGAAACTGAAATCAGGATCTCATAGAGATATCTGCACTCTCATGTTCACTGCAGCATTACTCACAATAGCCAGGATATAGAAACAACCTATGCAAGTCTGTTAACAGATGAATGGATAAAGAAGATGCGGTATATCTATACACAACTGAATGTTGTTCAGCCACGGAAAATAAGGAAATCCTGCCATTCATGACAACTTGGATGGACACTGAGGGAATTACACTAAGTGAAATAAATCAGACATAGAAAAAATAAATACTGCACAATAATTTATATGTGGAATATAAACAAGACAAACTTAGAGAAACAGTAAAGTGATAGTTACCTGAGGTTATGTGTTGGGAGAAATGGGGAGATAGTGGTCAAAGTGTACAAATTTTCAGTTATAAGATTAAGTTAGAGGGTCTAATGTACAGCATGGTGATTATAGCTAATACAATATACATGTATCATGCTTATTATATATATGTATACATAAGCATCATACATATATATGATATATATTAGTCATATACATATATATTATATTAGAATACATATTACATATGTATCATATATTTGAATGTTGCTAAGAAAGTAGATCTTAAGTGTTCTCACCACAAAAATAAAAAATGATGACTATGTGACAGGATGGAGATGTAGGTGATAACTGTGGTGGTAGTCATTTTGCGTTTATAAATGTATCAAATTAACATGTTGTACACCTTAAATATATACTATGTTATCTATCAATTATAAATCAATAAAACTGGTGAAAAACCCATTATATCATCATAGATGTCAATTCTTAGATACAAATGTAGTTCATATTGGTCAACTTAGACAAGGACAGAGAATAAGAGGTGGTCTTATGTTCATATTCATACAAAACACACCATTTACCTTTGATGGAGGAAAAAACTCAACACATTCCAGCCATATGGTTAAAAAGAACTTCCCACATATTGCACACTTTCTTCCCTGAGAGATTATGCTCCTGGCCTGTGGGTACCATTTTATGGCTTTCATTAGGAAAGGATTCTTTTCTGCTAGCTGATTCATTATAAATCTTGATGTTATTTCCTAGATTAAAAAAGAATATGGTTCCTCAGATTATTCTCAAAATAACTGTTTTATATTACATTGATTCCCATTTCACTAATTTATATTTTTGGCTTATTCCTCACAGTTTCTGTTAAATTAGTTTTCCATGGTATATATAATAAATTATATTGTCAATAACTGGCATTGTAAGTTTAGTTTTCAGCATATACAAAAAGCAAGTTACTTCCATTGTTATATTTCTGTCTCTGACATATAGAAATTCAGATTATAATAAATTTACATTATTAAAGTGTAGGTTCAAATTTTGTACCTCTCATCATGATAGGCAAGGCCTGTACAAATATTCAGACTAGACTCAAAAATTGAGTCTGTCATATTTACTACGGGCTAAATCCTTACTACTTAAGCTGCAGATAATCAGTAGAATCTGTGTCACCTAGAAGCTTATTAGAAATTCAGACTTAGGTGCATTTCAGATCTATTGAGCCAGAATCCGCAGTTTAACAAGGCTCCCCAGGAGTTGTCTGTCTGTCTGTTACAGTTTGAGAGGTGCTAGACCAAGTTATCTACTAAACTGAGTACCTGAATTGAGCCAAATCAGTAAAGAGTACTGATTTCTATTAATCACACCTTTGAATTCAGTATGTATTAAACCTATCCACATAAATAAATACAGAAACTACACTTTAGATAGTAACATTATTAAACAATAAAATAGGTGGTGAGGATGGTCACTATGACAATATCACCATCTTAAAATAAAAAATTATAAAATACATAATTATATCTTCACTGACCAAGCAAACAAAATAAACGTTTGACTCACTCCACTAATCGCCCCTCTTGTGCCAAGAGCATGAAGTTCTATGTAAATTTTACAAAAACACTGCATGAATTTTTAATAGTGTGTAAGACCTTTTTTTGGCCAAAGTGAAAGATTTCTCAGTGTTATTAAGACAGTCCGTGTGGAAATACAAACATACATACATAAATATACACATACAAACATAACCTTTCACTCATCTATCCCAATTAAAATCTTTAAAAATAATAACAAATCCTAGAAATCTCTGTCTCCCTGTTCCTAATTACTCTATCCGTTATATTCAGCAAACATCTGGGAACGCTGCCTCTGTACAGAAACAGGCCTGAGTGTGGGTTCCGTAACTGCCTGATCCTTCAGAGCATAACCTCCTACATAACTTCAGCTTATTCTCTGGGATGGCTACATGATGAAGTCATCCTTTCTGAAAGAATTGCCCTTTCACACTAACTTTACGGACTCCTAAATTCAATGTCTATTATCACTCCCCTCTAACTACTTACACAGAACATAGCTTGTGATTCTAAATGAAATGGTGACTTTAGAGGTAAGTTTTAGCTACCAGAATTCAACGGCTAGTTTCACTATAAAGCCACAGAAAATAGAGAAGAATTCAGCTTTCTAGATCGTTTATGGAAAACTAAATAGTTTTTTGAACAGCTTAGTTTTCCTTATACATGTTGATTTGATTTGAATCATAAAGTTATCCTTACATATATTTATATATAAATATTAAAAATTATAAAACATAAAAACAAATGTGAGTCAGAAGGAATGATGAACTTTGGAACTGTCGTATGATCAGTTGTTACTGTATGACAGGCACTGAAACACAGCATCAAGAGCAAAGGTCCTGAGTCAGAGTCAGACGCATAAATCAGTGCAGATCACGCAGCTCTATGACTTACTAGTGTGACTCCATTTGACAAGTCCTGAAATTTGCTGATCTGGAATACCTCACCTATAAAATCGGAATTTTGATTCCAACCCTACCACACAGAGTTCAGAGAATTAAATTATATAATACAGGTAAAACTCTGGCTAGCATCTGCTGACAGAGTATACTATGGTTAATATTTTGTTATAATATAGTTATCAATATTAAATTTTAGGTCACAAATCTCTGAGGTAAGGAAAAGTTTTTAAAAATCTTAACCAAGGAATATCCTGAAACAAATCCCTATAGTTTTTGAAAGTCCAAGTAGTTTAATCAATAATGTTATAATGGTAACCAAATATCCAGTAGGAATGACTTTTACTTTAAGTATAAATATAAAATTATAGTAAATTTGTCACCTTTCTAAGAAAAATTCTTAGAGATACTCTCAAAAACAACCAATCATTTCTATAAGTAAAAATAATTGCTTCAACTAAATAAACCAAACAAAACCCCCAAATTGTTGTGCTCCTGGGTCCTTAAAGTTTTGAAAATGAGAGTGAAGAACTGTTCTCTCACCCTGCACTGGGGTCCCAGTCTCAAGGTAACATTCTTGCTCTCAAGGGCTCCCCGTAAAACCCCTGCCACCTTGGGTTAACTGCTTATCCAGTCCCCTCCACAAACCAGAATTTCTTCCAGCAAAAGACTACCTTTGTTTCCCTTTTCCCTCACTTCTGACAGCCCCTTTCTGAGGCAATACTGCAGCATGGAGTCTGGAGGCCAATTGCTTAGAATGGCATCAGCATTCAAAAACTCACTAGCCCTGTGAACTTGGACAAGTTAATTAACTTCTCCAAAGGCTCAATTTATCTATAAAAGAGGAATAATAATGGTGTCTTCTTTTTGAGGGTTAATGGAGGACTAAATTAGTTCATTTCCCTTAAGTGCTTAGAACAATGCCTTGCTCATGGTAAGTATAATAAGTATTAGTTGTCTGTTAATATTTTTATTATTACTATCAGTGTTATTTTATTACCATTGTTATTTTATTACCATTGAAATGTTTGATTCAAGGAGAACCATTAGGTTATGAGGAATGAAACAAATTCAACACTTCAATTTTAAAATCACTTATAATTAAACTTCAAATAAGTTTTTATTCACATAAGAGAGGGAAATAATACTGTTTATGGAAATATAGATTGAGTCTCTGGAAGAGAATTGGAAAAGAGTTCATCAGCCTTGAAAAGATGAAAGTCCTTTGGCTTAGTGATTTCATTCACAGGGATAATACGGACATGAGACGAGGACAGCCTTGTTTATAAAAGCCAAAAAGTTATAAGATTATTAATATCTAAACAGCCAACAGTAGGAAAGTAGCTTAAAATATTCTGGTATAATCGTATACCAGAATATTATTATGTAATCATCAAAAAAGATGTCATGGACTTATTTTTTACTGACTGGAAAAATATTCACAGTATTTTGAGTAAAAAACGAAGTATCTAAATAGTATACAGTTTGAACAAAGCTCTGATATCAAAAACTTCTGGAATTATGAAAAGTTCTAGCAAAATAAATGTCAGAACATTGATTGTATCTGTGCACACTAGATTTTTGAGTATGTTTATCAATTTTTATTGCCTTTTTCCTGATTTCTGTAAATAAGCTTGTATTACTTTTATAATAATTTTTTCAACTGGCAGATCAAACGGTAAAGAATCTGCCTGCAATGCAAGAGACCTGGTTCAATTCCTGGGTTGGAAAGATCCCCTAGACAATGAAATGTCAGTCCACTCTAGTACTCTTGCCTGGAGAATTTCATGGACTGAGGAGCTTGGTGGGCTACAGTCCATGGTATCACAAAGAGTTGGATACAACTGAGTGACTAACACACATGGCATTATAACTAATATTTTCTTCCTCGCTCATCTGTATTAACAATGTTGGTTGTTTCCTACAGTCAGGAAACTTGAACTCTTCCCAATACTTGAAAGCTTTAAGGCAATTCTGCATGTTCAGCTAAAAGGACCTGAGAAATCCACATTCACAATAGAGACTCATACTCAATGTGGTAAAATCTGCAATCTTCAATGTGTCTATCACCAAAGACAAACACAGCCAGTCCTCTAATATACTTCCCTATTCCTTCTTTTAATATCATCACTTGTTTGACTAAAGGAAACACAATTTCTGGATCATATTCTTTCATCCCCTAGGAATGGGGATAAACGACAAGGGGATGGAAGAGGCAAAAGACCCCAGTAAGAACAAACCGAATATATCTTTAGATAACACTGAAAAAATACCTGGACACTAAAGCGAACACAAATTCCTCTCTTTTGATCCAACAAAATATTCAAAATGTCTCTGAATGTGGTCACTCTGGAAATCAGGTAGGATTACACTAGATTCTGCAAGCAAGTCGAAAAGATTATGACTAGGGTCCACAATGCCAATGGCTTATGGTTGTATGAATCATTTGCTGGCTGGGTAAGAATGCTTTAGAAGAAAACTCTTTAAAACTTAAATCATGGCTTTAGCTCGAAGACCTGTGTGAATGACATAGGGCTTCACCTGTAAACTCCAGACGTCCTCCTGTTTTATGGCACTAACTGGCTGCTTCAGGAACAGTGGGTTTCCCTCACAGTAGAACTCCCTCAGCTTCAAATCTTGAAACTTTCAAAAACAAAATGAAAATTTCATTACACAACAAAATAAACTTCACTTCAGAGCCTTCATTGTCAATAAATCTGGACTTTTTAAAAAGTCTACTTTAAAATTTAAAATAATTAAATATTTATCAATATTTTAAAAAAATATCACTTTATTTAAGATCTATATTCCACATTAGTATTTTAATAGCAAGGCATACTCAAGTTATTAGAGGCATAAAAATCTTCATGTTACCAAGTGTGGCAATGCCTTTAGAGGTCATTGGTGGCATCCCCCAAACTAGACAGCTGAGAAACCTTGTTCAGGATCATAGAACTGGTTACTAATAGAATAAGGGTTAATTAATCAAATGCTGCAAATAGTTTGCAACTAATATGTTTGTTAGGAACCAAGTATGATGAAAAATCCCTGGAGGAGGGCATAGCAACCCACTCCAGTATTCTTGCCTGGAGAATCCTCATGGACAGGGAAGCCTGGAGGGCTACAGTCCATAGGACTGCACAGTCTGACACGACAGAAGCAACTTAGCATGCACTCGTGCACAATGAAAAATAACACTCTAATGCTGGGAAGGATTGGGGGCAGAAGGAGATGGGGACGACAGAGGATGAGATGGTTGGATGGCATCACCGACTCGATGGACATGGGTTTGGGTAAACTCCGGGAGTTGGTGATGGACAGAGAGGCCTGGCGTGCTGCGATTTCATGGGGTCACAAAGAGTCGGACATAACTGAGCAACTGAACTAAACTGAACTGAACACACCAACATCTAGGGGTCACATACTGTCTTATCATTCACTCATTTATGATCAGGGAGGAAGGTAAGGGAAATAGAGAAGTATCAAAAAATTCTCATTTTATTGAAGTACAGTTGATTTACCTGTTGTACACAATGAAATTAAAAAAAAAAAAAGAAAATGTACAATTCACAAGGGTATTGAATCTTCTCTGACGAAAATCTAAATTCAGCTGGATTTTACCCTTTGCAGACAAAAATAGGGAATTCTCTTATATTAATATTATGCTTTGACTCCCAAGAACTCTTGTGGTTTTCAAAGTTAAACTAATTTAGTGATTTACTTTTCTGAGCCTTAGATTCAACTGTGAAATAGGGAAAATAAGACCTGTCTTCAGTGGTGTGCAGATAAAATGGTTCTTTGGAAAGGAAAAAAAGCCCTGATTTGTGGCATGTTTTGATTCAAAGGTGTCAATACTCCTACAATGGCTGATTCCAGTCACTGAACACAGAGTTGGGAAGAGATGTGGAAAACTGACTCTTGTGAGCCAGGATGAGTAGTGCCATTACACCACTGCACTTCACACTTATGAAAGAATTAGAGATATTTCCTTGATTTCAGCCCAGGGTTTAAAAAAATAATTGATTTTAATACCTCTATCCAGGGCAGCATGTCATTAGGTCTCAAAAGTCTCATGAAATTTCTACAACATAGACAAGATTTTAAAATAAAATACAGGGTTCAAGACCTCGTTGGAATCACCTTTAGACATTCTGACTTTCTTAATTCAGTTTCCTCTGGTATCCATCAACAAGGGGCAACCCAGAGAGTTGAATCCAATGGTAGCCCCAGGTAAGTGCTGGGTGTGCCGAAATGGAAAGAGCACTTCCTGTGCTTAATGGAATCACCCTTTCTTCCTTCCGGTCCTGCAGAATAACATTCTATTATTTACACTTAAACTCAGTCTTTTTATAAAAAACTGATACAAACTTGAGTATCTTGGTATATGAAAAAGCATTAACAGATGTGAACCTCATTTCAAAGCTGACCATGGTCCAAACAGCATACATTTTTCTTTAGGGGTCATTTTTCTCTTCCTTCAAATCCTGTCATTATTCTTCCATTAAACATGGTAATGAGTTATCCAGCTTGCTAACTTACTACACATAATATATCAGAAAGAAATTAATGAAAGGAAATTAATTAATAATGAAGGTCATTAGCATGAGTTTTGCAGCAGGTAAATTTCAGCAACCTGAAGTCACACAGTGTCTCAGGGTCCATTCTGAACATTCCCCAGAGCAGCATTTTTTAGTACCCTATTTCTACAGGCACTGCTGGCTTTCCTGTCAGTGCACGCGTGCTAAGTCACTTCAGCAGTGTCTGACTCTGTTCGACCCTATGGACTGCAGTCTGCCAGCTCCTCTGTCCATGGGATTCTCCAGGCAAGAATAAGTTGCCGTGCCCTCCTCCAGGGTATCTTCCTGACTCAGGGATCAAACCTGTGTTTCTTACGTCTACCTGCATTGGAAGGTGGGTTTTCTTTACCACTAGCGCCAGCTGAGAAGCCCTTCCTGTCAGTCTAACTTTTTAATGCAACAATATTCTTTGCTAGTGTCATCAGTCCAATAGCATAATCTCGCCTGCTAATAAAATATTGTTATAGCTGTTCAGAGGCTCTTTGCATAGGCCTGCTTGAACAAACACCGTCATGACTTTAATCTCAACTGGAACAATTTTGTCCCTCCCCTCTCCCTCAGGGGTCTACAGATATTTTTCATTGTTACAAGTGGGGGAGGGGCAGTATTACTGGCATCTGTTTAGTAAATATTAGGGATGCTGAGAAACATCCTAGAATACACAGGGCAGCCCCCGCAACAAAGAATTATCAGGCCCAAGATGGTGTTGAAGTTGAGAAAACCCTAGTTTACAGGTATGAAGTTATAAACATTCACTGACCTTCTTATCTAGCAAGGGGATTTGCAGCTGGAGGAAAGTTCAGTTCAGTTCAGTCACTCAGTCATGTCCGACTCTTTGCGACCCCATGAATCGCAGCACACCAGGCCTCCCTGTCTATCACCAACTCCCAGAGTTTACCCAAACCCATGTCCATTGAGTCGGTGATGCCATTCAACCATCTCATCCTCTGTCATCCCCTTCTCCTCCTGCCCCCAATCCTACCCAGCATTAGGGTCTTTTCCAATGAGTCAGCTCTTTGCATGAGGTGGCCAAAGCATTGGAGTTTCAGCTTCAACATCAGTCCTTCCAATGAACACCCAGGACTGATTTCCTTTAGGATAGACTGGTTGGATCTCCTTGCAGTCCAAGGGACTCTCAAGAGTCTTCTCCAATACCACAGTTCAAAAGCTTCAATTCTTCGGCTCTCAGCTTTCTTCACCGTCCAACTCTAACATCCATATATGACTACTGGAAAAACCATAGCCTTGACTAGACAGACCTTTGTTGGCAAAGTAATGTCTCTGCTTTTAAATATGCTATCTAGGTTGGTCATAACTTTCCTTCCAAGGAGTAAGCGTCTTTTAATTTCATGGCTGCAGTCACCATCAGCAGTGATTTTGGAGCCCCCAAAAATAAAGTCTGACACTGTTTCCTCATCTATTTCCCATGAAGTGATGGGACCAGGTGCCATGATCTTAGTTTTCTGAACGTTGAGCTTTAAGCCGACTTTTTCACTCTCCTCTTTCACTTTCATCAAGAGGCTCTTTAGTTCTTCTTCCCTTTCTGCCATAAGGGTGGTGTCATCTGCATATCTGAGGTTATTGATATTTCTCCTGGCAATCTTGATTCCAGTTTGTGTTTCTTCCAGCCCAGCGTTTCCAAGGAACAAGTGTCTTTTAATTTCATGGCTGCAGTCACCGTCCACATTGATATTGGAGCCCAAGAAAATAAAATGTGTCTGTGTTTCTATTTTTCCCCATCTATTTGCCATGAAGTGATGGGAATGGATACCATGATCTTCGTTTTTGAATGTTGAGTTTTAAGCCAGCTTTTTCACTCTCCTCTTTCACCCTCATCAAGAGGCTCTTTAGTTCCTCTTCATTTTCTGCCATAAGGGTCGTGTCATCTGCATATCTGAGGTTAATGATGTTTCTCCCGGCAATCTTGATTCCAGCCTGAGCTTCATCCAGCTCAGAATTTCACATGATGTACTCTGCATATAGTTAAAGTAAACAGAGTGACAATACACAGTCTGGACATACTCCTTTCTCAGTTTTGAACCAGTCCTTTGTTCCATGTCCTGTTCCAACTGTTGCTTCTTGACCTGCACACAGGTTTCACAGGAGGCCTGTAAAGTGCTCTGGTATTCCCATCTCTTTAAAAATTTTCCACTGTTTGTTGTGATCCACACAAAGGCTTTACTATAATCAATGAAGCAGAAATAGATGTTTTTCTGGAACTCTCTTGCTTTTCCTATGATCCAACAATGTTGGCAATTTGATCTCTGGTTTCTCTGCCTTTTCTAAATCCAGCTAGTACATCTGGAAGTTTTTGGTTCATGTACTGTTGAAGCCTAGCTTGAAGGCTTTTGAGTACTACTTTGCTATCATGTGAAATGAGCTCAACTGTATGGTAGTTTGAACATTCTTTGGCATTATCCTTCTTTAGGATTGGAAAGAAAACTCACCTTTTCCAGTCCTATGGCCACTGGTGAGTTTTTAAACTAGCTGGCATATTGAGTGCAGCAGTTTAATAGCATCTTTTAAGAACTGAAATAGCTGCACTGTAATTCCACCACCTCCACTAGCTTTGTTCATAGTAATGCTTCCTAAGGTCCGCTAGACTTCACACTGCAGGACGTCTGGCTCTAGGTGAGTGACCACACCATCATGGTTATCTGGGTCATTAAGACCTTTTTGTACAGTTGTTCTGTGTATTCTTGCCACCTCTTTTTAATCTCTTCTGCTTCTGTTAGGCCCATGCTGTTTCTGTCTTTTATTGTGCCCATTTTTGTATGAAATCTTCCCTTGATATCTCTAATTTTCTGCAGAGACTTCTAGTCTTTCCCATTCTATTGTTTTCCTCTATTTCTTTGCATTAGTCACTTAAGGCTTTCTTATCTCACCTTGCTATTCTTTGGAACTCTGCATTCAGTTGAGTATATCTTTCCCTTTCTCCATTGCCTTTCACTTCTTTTCTCAGCTCTTTGTAATGCCTCCTAAGACAAACATTTTGCCTTCTTGCATTTCTTTTTCTTGGGGATGGTTTCAATCATCATATCCTGTACAATGTTATAAACCACCATCCATAGTTCTTCAAACACTCTATCAGGCTGAATCTATGTCACTTTCTCTGAATAACCATAAGGGACTTGATTTGGGTCATACCTGAATGGCCTAGGGTTGGTTCATCCTCTGTGTTCATCATTTACCACAATAGTGGCCTTATCTATCAAACATGGAAAATTCTATTCATTTGAACTAGTTGAACCAAACCTCAGATGAATTCACAGAATATCTTACTTCAATGCTTCCATAAAATTCTGAAATAGGTGCTCCAAATGCAACACTAAGTCATATTCTTTCAAAATTACCCTAAATTAATGGGCTGGTGTTTTATTAAAACGGCAAAATTGTAATGACAGTATTACTATAGAAGGAACTTTGAATTCATGGTACTACTAACTCAAATACCGAATATAGTTAGAGAAAATTATTTTTATTTATATGTTAAACAAATATTTATTCAATTGAAAGGCTTCTCAAGTGGTCTAGTGGTCCACCTGTCAATGCAGGAGATAATAAGAGGCATGGGTTCAATCCCTTGGTCAGAAAGATCCTGTGGAGGAGGGCATGGCAACCCACTCCAGTATTCTTGCCTGGAGACTCCCCACGGACAGAGGAGCCTGGCAGGCTACTGTCCATGGGGTCACAAAGAGTCAGACATGACAGAAGTGACTTAGCACACATGCATTCGACTGAAATTCAGGACTCTGCTGGTATAAAGGTAAAAAAGAGTACTCTTTTCCTTTGGAAGATTACAGTCTATTGAGAAGACCGACTTGAAAAGTATTATTCTATTTTATGGTACATACAAACCACAGAGGTGCCAGAGAAGACATGGGCGGCTTTGGCAATCAAGGCAGGTATCATAGGGCATAAGAAGAGTCATACTGAGACACGGATAATATCGTGTAGCAGGACGAATAAAATCCTGTAGGATTTGCAGGGTCAGTGTTAACATCTAATGCTTATTAAACATTCAAAACTGCATGTTTTTGGAAAGTAGTTTGGTAATTCCTTAAAAAAAATTAAAATATGGAATATGACTCTGCAATTCCACTGCAGGGTATATGCCCAAAAGAAGTGAAAGCAGGGACTTGAGCAGACATTTGTAAGTCCATATTCACAGCAGCATTACTCTCAATAGCCAAAAAGAGCAAGCAATCCAACTGTCCATGGGCAGATGAATGAAAATACAAAATGTATATACATTTAATGCATATGCATTACACATAATGGAGTATTATTCAGCCATAAAAAAGAAAATCTGACACAAGCTATAACGTAGATGGACTGTGGAGACATTATACTAAGTGAAATGTGCCAGTCATAAAAGGACAAACATAGTATGATCCTATTTATATGAGATTCCCAGAGTACTCAAATTCTTAGAGACAAGAAGTAGAATGCTGGTTGCCAGGGGCTAGAGGGAGCGAGGAATGGATAGAAAACTGGAGATAGGTGGTGATAATGGTGCTGCAACAACATGAATATATATATAGTGACTTAGAACTATATACTTAAAAATGGTTAAAATGATAAGCTTTATTAAATATTGCTGAGGGTAAAAAGGACTATAATCTCAATTTTGTATTGATTCATCAGAAAAAGTAATTAATGGATCAACAACTATTTATTGAATACCTCCTGGACTGTTGGGCTTCTAATTACTGCCTTGAAGTGGAAACACATTCACTCCAACATGAAAAACTGTAGCTTCTTTCCAAAAAGTTACAAGTTGCTAAGACCAGTTACTTAAAGCAAAGTCAAAATTCATCTCTATGTGAAAAAAAGTACATTCCTCATTGTCCATGGCTTAAAAGCAACTAATAAATATCTCCTTTGGACGAACTCAGTTCAGTCTCTCAGTCATGTCTGACTCTTTGAGACCCCATGGACTGCAGCACACCAGGCTTCCCCATCACCAACTCTCAGCATCAGGGTCTTTTCCAACAACTCAGCTCTTCACATCAGGTGGCCAAAGTATTGAAGCTGCAGCTTCAGCATCAGTCCTTCCAATGAGTATTCAGGACTGATTTCCTTTAGGATTGACTGGTTTGATCTCCTTGCAGTCCAAGGGACTCTCAACTGCAAGGGATAAAAATCTATGCTCTGGAAAGTAATACTTTGAAAAAGTCTGAAGTGACCAAAAACAGTATGTGATTTTTAAAAAAACACTTAATCATAGATAATATATTAAAATATTTATGATAACAATCAGAGTTCACTCAGTTCAAACAAGTTCAGCAAGCACAGAACACAAAGGAAGGAATAAAAGAGAACAAGTTCTGAAGTTCTAGAACAAAGCAAATCTTTCAGTCATTTGTATTAGCTCAAGGTTCCAATTACCGTAGGTTTTACTGGATGCCTATTTTTTCACAGGGGATTCCTGGCTCAGACCGTAAAGAATCTGCCCGCAATGTGGGAGACCCAGGTTCAGTTCCTGGGTTGGGAAATGCCCTGGAGAAGGGAGACAGAGGAGCCTGGCAGGCTACAGTCCATGGGGTTGCAAAGGGTTGGACACAACTGGGCAACTGATGCTATTTTTTCTATTCCCAATAAACAAAATTATTTTTCAGTTATAATACAAGTTGACTCTACTTACTCCTGGTGGAAACATCTGAATAAGATTTCCAGCTACGTCTAGAATTCTCAGGTTGAAAAGATCACAAAGTCCCTGTGTCAGGAAACAAAAGAGAGAAAGAGAGCTTTTACAAATCTAATATGTAGCATCATAAACATCTCTTATAGGTTTAAACTTGATGAGGCTGATAACCTTTCCTAATTACCTGATCAGTACTCTCCCCAAGGAAATCACAATGAATGAAGCACCAGATTCTCTGACTTCTCCATTTCCTCTGACCACTCCAGGGCAACATAACATGGTGGCCAAGAACTAGACTATTTGTAGTAAATATCTGTAGGTTCAAATTCACCTCTGACACTTACTATATATCCATGGGCAAATTTCTTAATCTTTGTACTTTGGCTTCTCCGTTTGTAAAATGGAAACGTTAATGGAAACCCCTACCTTCAATACATCAGCAACAAGATCCAACCAGTCAATCCTAAAGGAAATCAATCCTGAGTGTTCATTGGAAGGACTGATGCTGAAGCTAAAACTCCAATACTTTGGCCACGTGATGCGAAGAACTGACTCATTTGAAAACTCCCTGATGCTGGGAAAGATTGAAGGCAGGAGGAGAAGGGGACGACAGAAGATGAGATGGTTGGATGGCATCACCAACTCAATGGACCTGAGTTTGAGTAAACTCCGGGAATTGGTGATGGACAGGGAGGCCTGGCACGCTGCAGTCCATGGGGTTGCAAGGTGTCGGATGTGACTGAGAGACTGAACTGAACTGAACTGACCTTCAATGTGGACACTGAATGCATTAAACAAATTACTAATCAGAAAGTGCTCACTAAAGGGTTTAATAGATACTGAGCATTTAGTCGACATTTCTACCATTAAAATAGAAAGAATCTTTGGGAGACAGAAAACAGACATAATTCCACTGGCACTTGTTTCACAACTACCTCTTGTGTGGCACTTAGCTGACACAAGCCTTTCCTTATAAAGGAAATCCGTCAGTCTAGCCACATGCCCAACGTGACTGGATGGGCATATACATTCAGACACATGTGTGCAGACATACACATGATTTACAACATACCAGAAAATGATTCACCATACGTTCATTATCGAAACAAACGACTATTTTCTGCAATGCCTTATCATTTATAACACAGACCAAAACGAACAATGATAGACTGAATATTAAACATACAAGGATATAAATGATAACAGGCATTCTTCACATGATAATTCAGGACAGGACTTACTAGCATTAAAGTTTTTTTAAAGTTTAAAAGCCTCAGGGTTTATAAATTTGTAGTAAGACTATTGATTTGACATATGGACTTTTACGTTAGACAGGCATGGATCTAAGATCCTTCCTTGACCTTTGCAAACTATGCTTGAGTCACATAACCACTCTGATCTTCATTCTAAAATGAGTATAATAAGAGATATGATAAATTTGTTAGAAACACAAAATAACACAATGCTTCATGATGATCCTATTGCTGCTGCAGTTGCTTTCCTTCAAGTAAGACAGACATGCTTTTAACAGGTTTATTCTATAATTTCAAGATATTTTACTTGCTTATACTAAGTAGGAATTTAAGGAATATATGAATAAAATTTTTGAAATATACTTATTTACAGCCTATACCTTGGTATATTTTTACATATCATATTACAGTGTGCACAGAATTTTTAAAGGAAACACCTTCTTTAGAGAAAAGCAGAATAGCAGGAATTAATCTGCTATTTTTATTCCTCAGTTTACTGCATGCCATGCATTTCCTCCTACCAAATTAATTCTAACGTGCATAAATAAGGAAGGTAAACCTGTTGACAGGTTCTTAACAAGAAACAGTACTCTCAAACTGGAAAAATTGAGGAGAGTTTAATAAAGTCACTGTTTATAAAAGTTTGACAGGGTTTTGGGACACCAACAAGGTTCCCTAAGCCAAGAAAGGTAGTTCCCTAAACCTACAAAGTTCCCAACAGCTAGCAACAGCAGGGAGTTCTTTAACACCACAGGTCTAAAGAGCCAAGGGAAAGTAAGAATGTTCATGTGATGATGTTCTGATGATCACATGACATTAGCTATGACCCTCCAGAAAGGCATGCAGGCAACTCACAGCAACCTTTCAGACACAGTACCACAGGAAAACCATCTGGGACTGTCTCCAGGGCTTCCCAGGGGGCCCAGTGGCAAAGAAGCCGCCTGCCTATGCAGGAGATGCGGGTTTGGTCCCTGGATTAGGAAGAGCCCCTTGTGGAGGCAGTGGCAACCCACTCCAGTTCCCTTGCCTGGAAAATCCCATGCACAGAGGAGTCTAGCAGGCTACAGTCCACGGGGTCACAAGGAGTCAGACACGACTGAGCAAGTGCGCATGCACATCCTCAGTGTTCTCCTGCTCTTTTACCTCCTGATGCTGCCTCCCATTGGACATATCCTAGAAGAAATCAGAGGACAAAGGAGGTAGCTGACGCTCATACAATTCAGTCTCCCAGACACAGGAGAGAAAAGCAGGTTGGAAAAGGATGGACAGTGGATATAAAGGAAAAATGGAAGCTATCTAGCATATATTCCAAAATCAGAAAGTACTTATACTTTGTGCTGTATACAAAGTTGCCAGATAAAAATACAGGAGACTCACTTAAATTTAAATTTCAGACAAAAAAGATAAGATTTTTTAAATGTATAAGTATATCCCATGCAATATTTGGAGCATATTTATACTAAAAAGATTCTTCTTTGGTAATCTGAAATTCAAATTTAAAGCATTCTGTATTTTTATCTACCAAGTCTAGCATACCTAGCTTTGTAAAAAAAAATCCAAGTGATAACCTTTTGTCACAGTGATTTGGGAATTTATCACACGTAATCAGAGGGAAAGCAAATGATGGCTGGTACGCAGATGCTCTGATCTAGTCTATAACTGCTCTCCCCTCGGTGGAATGAGTTCTTCACCAACAAAACAAAATTTGGTTCCATGTTTTCCTTACCTCTGG
Organism: Okapia johnstoni; assembly: GCA_024291935.2. Lineage (NCBI taxonomy): Eukaryota > Metazoa > Chordata > Mammalia > Artiodactyla > Giraffidae > Okapia > Okapia johnstoni. Next base: position 7,351,128 of record CM044309.1, on the reverse strand, counting down.
CAAAGATTTAATGTTGTTCCTGGCCAGAAGAAGCTTCCGGAGCTTCTTCAAGAACTTAATTTCTTTGGGCATACACACGAGCTGATTGTAGTTAAGTTGAAGTTCAGAAAGATTCTCAAGGAAACAAAGTTCTCTAGGAATGCTGGCTAGCTGGTTATGATTTATACTCAAACATCTAAGATTTTTTAATCTAAAAAATAAACAAAATATACGAATGAAATTCACAAGAATAAGGAAGACCACTGTACATTTATGTACATATACCATTTATCAGAGCCACGTATCAATTCCTATTTTTTGTAGCTCATCTGAGCTTTTTTCCAGTCAAGTATTCACAACTACAATGAATTTGAGGATAAAAAAAAAATCTTTGTTGTAATTTAACTTTTAAAGATATTTTGTGATCAGATGGTTCATGTTTAAAGTATTTCATGTAATCAAAACCCAGATTTAAGAGAAAGAAAATTCTGTCTTCAGTCTTTGTACATATACTGTATTAATTGCAGATGCAGTACCTGAGGTTCACAAGCACTTTGGAAGAACCAACATTTTGAACTTGGCCTGAAACAATTAGGGCAACAGGGAGGCATAGTAAATATGCCTTGAGTAATATTTTCCTTGAGAAAATATTAAGTGTATTTTGAATAAAGAAGCCAGAAGAAATAAGCATTGAAAGTGAATAGTGAAGTCACTCAGTTGTGTCCAACTCTTTAAAACCCCATGGACTGTAGCCGGCACCAGGCTCCTCCGTCCATGGGATTTTCCAGGCAAGGGTTCTGGAGTGGGTTGCCATTTCCTCCTCCAGGGGATCTTCCCGATCCAGGGATCAAATCTGGGTCTTCCACATTGAAGGCAGATGCTTTACTCTCTGAGCCACCAGAGAAGCTAAAATAAGCATTACTGAGCACTAACTATGTACTCGTACATTAAATTTAATCAACAGCACAACCCTAAGGTTGGAATTATTACATTTAATCCAGAAATGAGGAAAATAAAGGATCAGAGGCAGTGAATAACTTGTCTAACTTAACCATTAGAAAACTGTGTCAACATTCAAATGTAGACATGTCTTCTTGCAAAGCTAAGAATGAGGATTTATAAAGCTCTAAAGGTGTTAAAGTAACAACAGAATGAGGTGACATTTCTAGGCAGTTATAAATGGGGGACTGGAGCTTAGGACAATAGTCAGTGCGAGCGAAAGAGATTTGTGGAAGGACTCTATGATCTCAGTTGTGGAAGCCATATGAATAGATGAGACTGACAGAAAGAACAACAACAAAAGGGGAGAAAGAGGCAGAGAGGAAGCCAACAAAAAGATTCTTGAGAAATATGAACATCTGATCCCCTCCCAACAGGCACTCAGAGAAGGCAAGAGCAGAAAAATAGATAAACCAGGTTAAGAAGTAATTTGTAAAGGTATGGGAGAAGAGTATTTCAAAATTAAAAAGATGGGCAAAGCTTTAGATACTAAAATATTAAAGAGAAGTAGTGCAAAAAAAAATCTAAACCTACTAGAACTAAAAGCAGGGCCACAGACTACAAAGTCTCTATTTTAAATTTATTTTAAGTGTATATTGTAGCCACAAACAAGTGAAAAATAAAATTTTCAAAATTCCATTTACAATAACATCAAAAAACACATAAAATAGTTAAGAATACATTTAATGAAAGACAATACTGTACTCTGTTCTCCAAACAGAGCTAAGCTTATTGAACTGTGAACTCAATATGTTATAGCTGCAAGAATTTTGAAGTTCGTCTTCTCAAAATTCTTCCTTTAGAGATGAGAAAACCAATATCCAAGACACTTAAACTACTTGGCCAAGGTCATAAGGCTAGTTTGCACAAAGTTATGACCTGAACCTAATTCACCAGATCTTCCAAAGTGTCATTTTTTTCATTACATCACCAACATATAAATCAACTGATAAACTGAATGAGTGAAAAAGCAAGAAGACAACTATTGGCATTTGTTACTATAAATATTCCTTTTCTTCAGAAATGAGATAGCTTCAAATATTTTTCTAGGTGCTTTTATTTAAAACATTACTTTTTCTGTAAAAATCTATCTTGGAAAAATAGATTGGGTAGAGGTATAGACAAGTAAATTGAAATAAACTTTAGGTAAGGCAGAAAGCCTTTTGTTGAGAACCATTCATAGTTTTGTATCCTTCCTTCAAAAATCTGGATGTTTTTATGTTGTAATACATCTGTTTCTTGACCCAATCAAAAAATGGGCCAAAGAACTAAACAGACATTTCTCTAAAGAAGACATATAGATGGCTAACAAACACATGAAAAGATGCTCAACATCACTCATTATTAGAGAAATGCAAATCAAAGCCACAGTGGGGTACTTTTTCACTCCAGTCAGAATGGCTGCTATCCAAAAGTCTACAAGCAATAAATGCTGGAGAGGGTGTGGAGAAAAGGGAACCCTCTTACACTGTTGGTGGGAATACAAACTAGTACAGCCACTATGGAGAACAGTGTGGAGATTCCTTAAAAAACTGGGACTAGAACTGCCATATGACCCAGCAATCCCACTGCTGGGCATACACACCGAGGAAACCAGAATTGAAAGAGACGCATGTACCCCAATGTTCATCGCAGCACTGTTTACAATAGCCAGGACATGGAAGCAACCTAGATGTCCATCAGCAGACGAATGGATAAGGAAGCTGTGGTACATATACACAATGGAATATTACTCAGCCATTAAAAAAAACACATTTGAATTGGTTCTATTGAGATGGATGAAACTGGAGCCCATTATACAGAATGAAGTAAGCCAGAAAGAAAAACACCAATACAGTATACTAACGCATATATATGGAATTTAGAAGGATGACAACGATAACCGTATATGCAAGACAGAAAAAGAGACACAGATGTATAAAACAGTCTTTTGGACTCTGTGGGAGAAGGCGAGGGTGGGATGAACTGAGAGAATAGCATTGGAACACGTATATTATCATATGTGAAACAGATCGCCAGTCCAGGTTCGATGCATGAGACAAATGCTCAGGGCTGGGGCAATGGGATGACCCAGAGGGGTGGGATGTGGAGGGAGGTGGGAGGGGGGTTCAGGATGGGGAACACATGTAAACCCAGGGCTGATTTATGTCAATGTATGGCAAAAACCACCACAATATTGTAAAGTAATTAGCCTCCAACTAAAATAAATAAATTAAAAAAAAAAAATCTGTTTCTGTTCAACAGGCAATAAGGAGTCTCCAAGGTAACCCTGCTTAGGTTTCTCTCTCCAACAGTCAGAAGAAAAGCCCAAGAGGGTGTTCTGCCAACAGAAGGACAGGCCCTCAGCTGGCCCCAGAAAGCCAGTGTAACAGCGGCTCGTCCATGCCCGTGTCAGTGATAGTAAAATGTGGGGTTTTTTTCATGAAAATGGCATACTGACTTTAAAGTCTTTATTTTCACATTACCTATTCCATCAAGCTGAAAATGTTTTACTGTAAGTTTAAAGTCCCCAGTTCTAGAGCAGAGCAAGCTCCAACAACCCCAGTGAAAAACCAGTAACAATCAACTTTAGAACTTTGTTTCAAACCCGCACTTTTATACTTAGACTACCAAATCATGCTGTTTCTCATTTCTCTGAAGTGTTTAAAGAATTAGTGGCTTGCCTCAGTCTTTCGATTGCTCTTTGCTATGTATTAACCTCACAAGGCCTTGAGTCTAGGCATACAGCGCTCTAACGACCAGGGTGGGAGGACACCGCAGTTGAGGGGGGAGAGGGGAAAAGTTACCAACTCTCATTATAACAACATTACCTGCTAATTTCTTGAGGAATCCATGTAAGCTGATTGTTGTTCAGATTAAGCAGGATCAAACTTTGTAAACCATCTGTTAGAAAATAATTTCAGTCACTTTAGCTATCTGTTAGAAAATAATTTTTAGTCACTTTTCCATACACCTTTGTTCTCCTTGTTTTCTTGCCTTGGCCAAGGTTCTTTGGGTGCTGGTAACTGATAACCCTCTTAAATTAGTTTAAGCAAAAAGGTACAATTTACCGCAAAGTCACAAAGCTAAATCGTGGCCCCTGAGGACACAGGGGTACTGCCAAACTCACCACAAACTTGAATCAGAAACTCAAAGGCATCGGTACCCAGGACTGTTTTAGTTCTGTTTTTGAGACCTGCAAGAGGAGCCCCATAAATGTTTGCAAAGCGCCGTGAATCTAGTCTAAAGGGTCTTCTTGACAAGCGGAACTCATTCACCCAACAGAAAAACCGCAGGTGATACCGGCAAAGGCCCCGCGGCCCGCAGGCAGGCATCTCCCGCCAGGGCAGGGGTCTGCAGACCTCCCGCCCGGGGTCTGCAGTCTCTTCGGGACCAGGCAGGCAGAACCCTGTATCGAAGAAGGTGAAGTAGACGGAGAGCGCGCTCCACTCCGCGCAAGACCAGAGCCAGGGTCTCCCCGGAGCGGAAGGAGCAGACGTGCACTAGCCCGAGAAACAGTTTCTGTCTTTCCCGGAGACTGGAAGGATCCGGGAAATTCTGTGAGGTCTTTCGGGGAGAACAGGTCCTCTTCAGTCGCCAGTTTCTGCGCGGGGTGCAAGAAGAAGTCGAGAACTAGGGGGCTCTCCCGGCCCTCCGTGCCGGGTACGTGATGGCTCCCCTCTGGCACCCCTCCTGCACGCAGGGCGCCGGGCCTGCCCGCGCTGCTCGTGGATGCCGTGGACACCGTCGCGCCGATACTTCCCAGCCCCGGGCGGAGGTCGATCTCCGGGGCACCACCATCAGCGCCTGGAACTTGAAGTCACTGATTCCAGACTGGGTGTACCCCGCTTCTAGGTACATTTTCTCCCCAGCAGTCTGTGGCCTTAGGCCTCCCCAGGAGCCAGTCCATTGCTGCCTGGGCCTGCCCTGCTCTATCCTGTTTCCAACATGCTGGGCCCTGCAGTGCGGCTATAGTCACCTTAATAGAAATACATGTGTATAAACATACATAGTATGTGATTTTACACGGGTGTGTGTGTTTATATATATAAATACAGCATTCCCATGAACAACTTGCGGGCATTAGAGGCACCCATCCTCCACCAGTGGAAAAATCCATGTATAACTTACAGTGGGCCCTCCCATCTGTTCTTCTGCACCCCAGGATTTAACCAACCCGGGAACCTGCAGTACGGCAGCATTTACCATTGAAAAATTACCCTGGTATAAGTGGACCCACAACTCAAACCTGTGTTGTTCAAGGGTCAACTGTATGTATTGGGGGTATATATATATATATATAGTCCTCTGACTTCTATTGGTGGTCACAGAGGGTCCCCTGGGCTTCTGATGCTCCCTCAGAATCACTGAACCGAGTTGTGATGGTCAAGGAGACCCCCACACCAGCTCCAGGCCAATGGTCTGTCTCTCTCCAGGAGATTCTCCACGTCTGGGAGATTATACTCTCTGGGAATCTCTGCAGAACACAGAGTTTCATTTTTCGTTATAGCTTCTCTAAGCTTCATATTCATATTCTCCCTCTCCCGCATTCCTTCACTCCTTATTCTTTCACTTTTAAACATATTATCTCTACTTTTCCATGTATCCATATAGCCATCCCACAGCTGCTGCGTTTGAATGGTTATGGAGTAGACAGAGTTCTCAGACTGAAATGCCTACATGAACCGAGAAGGTAACTCAAAACACAACAGTGGGCCAGGCAGGGGTGCACTGAACTGGCGAACGCATGCTTTTTGCCACAGGGGACCTGCACTTCAGCCAGCTCCCCGCAACTGGTGTCATGTGGGAATGTGAGTCCATTGTTGCCTAATCTTTCTTTTTCACAGAAACAAAAAAGAGCCAGAGATCCAGACTTTTATATGAACTCTCTTAATTTGCAAATTTGGGTTTTTGTTCAGTTGCCAAGTTGTGTCCGACTCTTCACGATCTCATGGAGTACAGCACACCAGGCTTCCCGGTCCCTCACCATCTCTCTGAGTTTGCCCAAGGTCATGTCCACTGAATCGGTGATACCCTCCAGCCATCTCATCCTCTGTTGCCCTCTTCCCCTTCTGCCTTCAGTCTTTCCTAGCATCAGGGTCTTTTTCAATTAGTTGGCTCTTCGCATTAGGTGGCTAAAGTATTGGAGCTTCAACTTCAGCATCAGTCCTTCCAATGAGTATTCAGTTTTGATTGACGGATTTGATCTCCTTGCTGTACAAGGAAGGGACCCTCAAGAGTCTTCTCCAACACCACAGTTCAAATTCAGTGTTCTGCCTTCTTTATGGTCCAGCTCTCACATCTGTACATAACTACTGGAAAGACCATAGTCTTGACTATATGGACCTTTCTTGGCAAAATGATGTCTTTGCTTTTTAACACACTGTCTAGGTTTGTCATAGCTTTCCTGGCAAGAAGCAACTGTCTTCTAATTTCCAGGCTGCAGTCAACATCCGCAGTGATTTTAGAGCCCAAGAAGAGGAAATCTGTCACTGCTTCCCCCTTTTTCCCATCTATTTGCCATGAAGTGATGGGACCAGATGCCATGATCTTCGTTTTTTAATATTAAGTTTTAAGCTGGCTTTGACCCTAATTCAAAATTTTAGAGAGGCAGACAAAACAGAACCAACCTATTCGTAAACCAGATTCATCCCACAGGTCACCAGTTTGCAACTTTTCTCTTAGTTCATGTGGTTAGCTCAGACCAGAAAAACTGTTTAAGATTCTGTCATGAACCCGAAGAAAGAGAATGTGACTGACTCTGCTTGGAACACGTCTCACCCTGGTCCAGTCTACTCTGATGGGATAGGGAAAGGGGAAAGAACAGCACCATGCAACACATGTTGGACACCAAACTGCTTCTGCCTTTGGATAATCAAGACCTGGCATAGAACATAATTTATGTCACTCACATGAGATTTTCAAAGTTCGACAGCTCCAGATCAAGAAATAGAGAAACTACAGACCTTCAGGGGTAAGGTACTGTACACAGATTACATGTATTTTTTAAACCTCAAATTTAAGAGCAACATGAGAAAAAATTTCTTTACAGAAGTCTAAAGTAGCATGAACTAAGTTGCTTAATATCATTTATATACACCAGATTTTACCTGTTTGCCCCTCAATGTAGTTCATAAATATTATTATGCACTTTTTTGCATGCTCTTAATTTTTTATTATTTATAAACTGTTTTCTTTGTAAATAAATTATAATTGAACCCTGTACCTAAGTTTATAGGTATATAATGGTATATAATGTACATACCATTAATAAGTTTACTACAGTTATTATTTTGTGGAAAAATATTTCTCCAAGACACATGATCTAATATTTTAAAATACTTTAAAGAGGTAGTACTCGAATCTACTTGTGTTTTTGTTATATATCCACAACTGAGACCCCATGAAATTATACCTTTAATAAATGCTTCTCAGTGATAATGATGACAATATATAGTACCCATGCCTCAGAAGTTCACAGGATGTCATAAATTCTATTATATAGTTCTGATTTTACTACTGGGGACACATAAAGTAGTGAAGTCCCTTACATGAGTTAATGAAGCTATAAAGATTATCTGGATCTCTTTGTCATGTGTTTTATCCTTAAGCATATTCTACCTACATTAAATAGGAAAAATGTCATATTAAACGGAGAAATTATTAGCTTAAGGGAAACACGAAGAAGAAATGTGATTTATTTAACCTCATATCTTTTCTTTAAAATTCTCCCCAAGTTAAGCTTCACATCTTTTTTTTTTAATTATTTATTTTAATTGGAGGCTAATTACTTTACAGTACTGTAGTGGTTTTTGCCATACATTGACATGAGTCAGCCATGGGTGTACATGTGTTCCCCATCCTGAACCCCCCTCCCACCTTCCTCCCCATCCCATCCCTCTGGGTCATCCCAGTGCACCGGCCCTGAGCACCCTGTCTCATGCATCAAACCTAGACTGGCAATCTATTTCACAAATGGTAATATATATGTTTCAATGCTATTCTCTCAAATCATCCCACCCTCGCCTTCTCCCACAGAGTCCAAAAGTCTATTCTTTATATCTGTGTCTCTTCTGATGTCTCGTATATAGGGTCATCATTACCATCTTTCTAAATTCCATATATATATATGCGTTAATGTACTGTATTGGTGTTTTTCTTTCTGACTTACTTCACTCTGTATAACAGGCTCCAGTTTCATCCATCTCATTAGAACTGATTCAAATGCAGCTTCACATCTTAAACAAAGATAGTGACTTAGTAGTTAAGAGGGTGTAAAAAGTATAAAGAACAATGAGAACTGTGGAGATGTTTCTTGATTTGATTTTCAACTAGTTTTCTCTCTAGTCCAGAAAAAGGGTGCTCAGATTTGAGAGTCTATGTGTACCCTGATTCTGAAAAGGGGAAAATTTGCTAACATTAATTTAACACTTACTTATTTTCTTAGATTTACATGTAAATAAATATATAATACAGTAGTTTAAAAAAGTTGTTCCCCAAATTCTCTAATTTCAAGTGTAAATATCTCAAACCAAAAAAGACTAAAATTCCTTTTTCACTTTAGTTCCAAATTGCTCAATATAAGAAAATTAACTTTGACACTCTAAATATGCTCTTGTTTGACTAACTTACCACATACTCCAGACGCAAATCTATTTATCTTATTTCTAAATAAATGGAGCTTCTTCAGGGATGTAAGGTATTTCATCTCTTCTGGAACTTCTTCTAAAAGGTTGTTTCCCAGATTTAGTGCTGTCAACTGTAAACATAGATATTAATAAACTCATACATTAGCCACCTTCAAATGAGAAAAAAAGAAATAATTAAGCCACTTTTCTAAGATCCATATAACCTAAAAAAAAATCATCATAACCTTAATTATTTCACATATAAAATTATCTTTATAAATAAAGTTCATTTGAGTTTCATGTTCACTTTATTTAAGCACAAGTTAATTCTCAATTAAAGTACATAATTTCATTAAAATTTTATTACAAACCATTTCAAGGGTATTTAAAAACACAATTAATGATCCATTCATAACTCACTTGAGCAACTCAAGAGTATCCTAACACTGTGACTCACAGATTCAGAATCATTTAAAACTCAGCAAAGGGGCTAATTTCCTGAAATCAGAAATTAGCCAAAGATCTGAGGTCCTCTGTCATACCAACCCCAAATGAACTTTTTCACTTAGGCCAGAAAGACATGGGTGGGGGTGGAGTAGGAAGGTAGCCATTAACCGCACTGTGATCACAAAGTTCATACCAGAAACTATTAACATGATAGGTAGGGTAGGGAAGATCTGCGCTACACTACATGTACCTACTAACCTCAGATTGGTCAGACACAGGAAGGACCATACCTAAGAGGAGTCAGAAAGATCCTCTAATCCAATAAATCCTTGACACAGGATTATTCCCTAAAGATGGTATTCTTCATTGATTTGAAATCTAATTGTATCTTTTAAGATTTGGAATCTTTTATTTCACTCCTAAACATAGCTTACCGTTCAGATTGCATTACAACTTCCATACTTCAGAATTTTAATATTAAAGGGTAAAAGAAAAGGAATCATGGGAGTTTGTCAAATTATTGAGTTTACATAAGACAAGAAAAATAACTAAAAAGAAAATTAAAGCAGTTTGTGGTTTATATTTAAATACCACCTGGTATCTGGTATGGATGTATGTTAATTATTTAAATTAATCTAAAGTAGACATAGATATATTTACAATGAAATTCCCTGTCCTTAGAATTCATGGAAAATATTTTACTTCAGAAATTCATGCTTTTCTCTGAGAATTGCCATTATCCTATAAACAAAAAATAATGCATCCATCCTGGAGGCCTTATTCTTTTGTGAAGCTTAAGTTAAAATATATTCATGTAGCCATGCTACTGAAAGACTTAATCCAGAGTCAGTGACTGTATTAGTTTCCAATTGCAGCTATGGCAAATTACCACAAACTTAGTGGCTTAAAACCATACAAATTTATTATCTTACATCTCTGCAGATCAGCTATCAGAATGGGTCTCACCGACCTAAAATCAATGTGTTGTAGGGGTGTGTGTATTTTGGAGACTCTAGGAGGGAATGTGTTTTCTTGCCTTTTCCAGCTTCCAGAGGCTGCCCACATTCCTTGACATCTGATCCCTCTTGTCTTCAGAGCCGGCAATAGCTGGTCAGGCCCTTCTCAGCTCACATCCCTCTGAAGCTGTCTTCTACATTTACACACCCGCATGATCACACTGGGTGCACCCAGGTAGTCCAGGGTGATCTCCTTATATCAAGATCAGCTAACAACGCTGATCTCATTGTCACCCTTCTTTCCCCTTTGACATATAATCTAACATATTTGTAGATTGTGGGGATTAGGATGTGTGTATCTTTGGGGCACCAAAGCAACTAAACCCACACACTACAACTACTGAGCCAATGCCCCACAGCTAGAGAGCTCGTGCGCCACAACAGAGGATCCTGCATGCTGCAACAGAGACTCAACGCAGCCACGTAAATAAACATTAAAAAAAGAAAAACTTTGACAAGTCACCTAGTGCAGCAGATAAAGTACAAGTGAGCAACTATTAGTATATCTTCTTCATGAACACGGTAATGAGTGGCTTTTTATCTCGTTAGGTAGTTTTACTTCACTCAATGGCCTATACTCTTAATTTCTACATTATATACACTATTTATAGCAATTTTAAACTATTTTTAAAAAGACTTTATTGCTGTTCAGAATGATCATATATATGCATATAATACATACATACATTCATTACACACACACACACACAATGGAATTGTATGTAATATATGGATCTCTCATTTTATTCTTTTTCTACAGGTTACACCATCTAGTCAGTATTTTGCAGTAGGCAAAGCACAGGCTTTGGAGACCATCTGCTACTCAATATACTAGCTCTGGGATCTCAAGAAAGTCACTCAAATTCCTAAGTCGCCCTTTCTATTTTTTTAAACGGAGATACTAGCATCTACTTCTCAGGGCTGTCTTAAGGATTAGAGACAATATAATGAAGTACCTGGCAAATAATGTATATTATAAAATGCTAACTATAATCTTTTAGACTTAGGAGAAGACCATGGAACAAGATGTTAAACACACATGGTGCTAGGAATGATTCTATGTTGACACTTCGACTTGGTTTTCAAATTTTGAGCCTGTTTGTTTTCTTAATGATTTCTAACTCATTTTCCCAAAGATTTCTAAATTCACAGCCACTTTTGAATGACATTTTCAGAAAAGAGAAAAATATCTGTTATCCTGTTGGCCACAGAATAATGACTTTCTATTAAACAATTTTGCCGGAAACATTTTTTTTGTTTCTACAATGATAATGTGTTCAGAATTTCCATTAAACTATTACTATACCTTGGTTCTCCAAGTATTATAATGGATATCTGTGTTTAATACTCCCTCTTGCTTCTCCTCCATGCATCACCTTCACCAGGAAGCTATCTTCCTTTTGAGGTTGCATAGCACTGTGTAATTCCTATGACCAAGTATTATCTTCTGCTTTGTATTATAGTGACTCATGTATATATACCTTACCTTCACTATAAAGTTGGGAATATTGCAAAAACAGGGCCTCTTTGCAATATTGCCATTCATCTAGCATTCGAAAACAGTGTCTGGCATATAATAGCTGTTCAATAAATATTAGTTGAATGCTGCCTCCTTAGATCATTTCTTTAGAAAGCCAGTGGTTAAAACTGTGATTATGGCTCCACATCATTTGTTTTTTTCAAAATCAAGACTCTATTGAGCTCAGTCAACACGAACCTACCCAGCTGGATTTACTCCTTTCTAACGGGCAGCATGCTTGCTTTATTCTAGCCATCTGTTCATTCTCACTAAATCCTATCTTCAATTGAGGGCAGTGCCTAAAATACGTATCCTAGAACTTGGGCCAGGCAGCTTCTCCTAATATTTAATTATGCTATGCGTGTGTTGTTGTTTAGTTGGTAAGTCATGTCCGACTCTGTGCTTGTAGCTATTAATTACCACTAGGAAATTCTATGCTATTTATTATATCTTTCAATTACTTTTTTTATTTTTAAAATGATATCCAAGACTAACTGGGAAAAACAAACCAACTCAAATGTCCACATTGAGTTACAACGTTATGTTAATTTCAGGTATACAGCAAAGGGAATCAGTTATACATATACATATATCCACTTTGTTTTAAAATTCTTTTCCCATACATCCCAGATGGCTCAGACAATAAAGAATCTGCCTGCAATGCAGGAGACCCGGGTTCGGTCCTGGTGTCAAGAAGATCTCCCGGAGAAGGGAATGGCAACCCACTGCAGTATTCTTGTCTGGAAAATTCCATGGAGAGAGGAGTCTGGCAGGCTGCAGTCCATGGGGTTGCAAAGAGTCAGACACAACTTAGGGACTAATACTTTTCACTTTCAACACTTTCCCATATAGGCCATTACAGAGTATTGCATAGAGCTCTCTGTGCAATACAGTAGGTTCTTATTAATTATCTATTTTATATATAGTAATGTGTACATGTTGATCCCAATCTCCCAATTTATCTCTCCCTCCCCTTACCTCCTAGGAACCATGTTTGTTTACTACATGTTAATTCTTATAAATGCACCCCCCCCCTTTTTTAGGAATCTGGCACCTCAGTTCAGTACAATTGCCAAATGCATCTTCTGAGTCCAGCTGCTCCTGAAAGAATGTTTATTTGAATAACTTTGCTTATTTCAAAACTATTATTTAATTTTTCAGTAAGTTAATATATCAAGTCAGATTTCTCAAAACAATTATAGTTTCACTGGAAATTGTTTCAAGGTCAAGCATGACATCTAATCTCTAGAGGATCCCCGTGACGTCTAAAAACTATTCCTTTAGAGCCCAAAGTTAATCCTATGGGAACTGGCATTTCTTATTCAACAATGTTGGAAAGAATCTCTGGCAGTCTTAGCACAAGCGTCACAAGGCATTTTATCATACTGTCCAAAGTTTCTAAAGAAAAGATTAAAGAAGCAAGGATAAGAGTTCCAAATCCCAAAAAAGAGGAATTACAACACTAAACTCATTCCATTAAAATGTAAAACTTTAAATGTTTGAAAGAGCTAAGCAACTGGATGTTTGAGTGGGGATAGGGGCTAAAATTTTATGAACAGCCAACATTGCTAAGGCACTCTGCACAAGATGAATCAAGGGAGGCACAGAGACATTATGTGCTCAGTCAGCAAAGTGAGAAAAGAGGGTTGGTGCTCTTCTGGAGATCTGACAGCTAGAGGAAGAAGCAGAAGTTCCAGTAGGGGTTCAAGAGGTTTAATGTAGCCTTGGGCATACAAGCAGAGGCAAAAGGAGGAATCCAAGTAGGGTAGAGAAAAGGAATTCACCAGACGCCTATGTGCCAGGACAGGGTACACAGTATAAGGAGGCCCTGTTTTGATAGCAAAGCTAGGCTCGGAAAACAGAAGGCATTGCCTATGCTTGATGGAGGAAGAGTGCATTGCCGGTGAATGAGACAGGACAAAGGACAGGCTTGATGTGGACAAACAGTGCAGACAACATCAGGTCCTCACTGTTCTGCCAGGCTTAGTGAGACCCAGAATGCCCAAAGAAGGTGAGATAAGGGAAGTTGTTGCACAGGCTTTCCCCCTGTGTCCTTCTGCATAACTCCCATCCTTCAGATCTCACCTCAGCTGCACTTCGCAGGTCTACCGCCCCTGATTTCTCTGACTACAGTTCCTCATGACACGATACAATTCTTCTTCATGACACTTTTCACAATTATAATTTTACATCTATTTGTATATTTGATTACCTTTCCCCAGTAAACCTAAGAAGAGGGACCCACGGATGTTTTCATTCCTTTTCGTATTGTCAGTATCTAGCAGAATGCTAGTCTACTAGCAGGCACAAGAACTATTTGTTAAACACAGGAAAGGAGGAAGGCAGGAAGGGAGGGCGGGATTCAGGGAGGGAGGTAATTGGGCTAGGGGTCATCCAAAAGGACCGTAAAAAGTATGAAAAATAGAAACTATGGCTATAATGACAATTTACAAACTACCCAATGCTGCTGAGAGTTGCCCTTATTTACTGTCAATTATTTATGGTCAAATAAAAAGCTATCACAGACCGTATCTTTGTCCTGGGCAGCCACACATGTGAGCCCCTCAAGGAGATCATTGCTGTACTACCATTGGACTTTATGATGCATGTCAAAATACGCTGTACGGAATTTTAAAACTCTGAGTGACTTACCTATAAAGGATCTTAGTTTCTAGATGGTGCCATAATCATGACAGCCTTGTGCTTGATTAAGTTGGACTTTGAGAATGGCTTAGATCCCACCCCATTCAAGTCGACATTCAGTGGTTTACTTAGTGCCAGTCAATAGGGGCAAGACATGGTTTCCACCCTCAAGAGTTAAAATAAAGTACTTCTTTGAACACTGTTGACACCCCAGCACTTCAACAGTCCCAGGCCAAATACGTTCATCCTATGTTACAGGACAGAGGCAGCGTCAAGATGGAAGGGTATGAGGATGCTGAGTTCGCATCTCCTCACAACTAGGCTAACTGCCAGACATGGGGAGGGGACCTCAGACCTCTAAGGGACGGGAGGAATCCCCACGTGACCAGGAAGAACGTGGTAGAGGAGGGTGGGAAGTGGAGGCGGGACGTGACCAGCACATAGAATGGGCCAGCGTCACAAGCCTGCTGGGTTCCCAGCCTGAACTTTTGGGCCCCTCTGACTTCAAAGGCCCTGAGCCTATGCCCACCCCCGCCCCCAGGACCTTTTCCTTCCCTTTGCTGTTCTGATTCTCTTTTGCTTTGCTGTTTTCATTTGTGTTTCTATTTTTTCTAATACATTTTTTAATTCTTCTAATTTCATTTTTTATTCTTTGTTATTGTTCTGCTCCCTTTTTCTTTGTTGCCTTTTATTTTTTTTCCCATCATGCAGCCTGTGGGGTCTTGGTTCCCAGGCCAGCTGTGGGGTCTGAGTTCCTGTGGCAGAAGTGCTGAGTTCAAACCACTGGACTAACAGAGAACCTCAGACCCAAGGGAATATTAATCAGTGTGAGCTATTTTGGAGATTCTCATCTCCTCACCAAGACTCAACTTCACCCAACTGCCTGCAAACTCCAATGCCACATGCCTCAAGCAAAACCACCAACCAGACAGGAATACAGCCCCACATCAAAAAACTACATTACAAAAAATGTGGTACAGACAAAGGAATAAGGAAAAAATCTACAAGACCAAATAAATGAAGAGGAAATAGGAAACCTACTGAAAAAGAATTCAGAGTAATGATAGTAAAGATGATCCTAAACCTCAGGAATAAAATGGAGGCACATATCAAGAAAATACAAGAAATGTTTAACATCTGACTGCTTGACTAAAGCCTTTGACTGTGTGGATCACAACAAACTGGAATATTCCTAAAGAGATGGGAATACCAGACCAACTTACCTGCCTCCTGAGAAACCTGTACGCAAGACAAGAAGTAACATTTAGAACTAGACATGGAACAACAGACTAGTTCAAAATTGGGAAAGGAGCATGTCAGGGATGCATATTGTCACCCTGCTTATTTAACTTATATCCAGAGTATATCATATGAAATGCCAGGCTGGATGAATCATAAGCTGGAATCAAGATTGGTGGGAGAAATATCAATAACCTCAGATAAACGAATGATACCACCCTAATGGCAGAAAGTGAAGAGGAGCTAAAGAGCCTCTTGATGAAAGTGAAAGAGGAGAGTGAAAAAGCTGGCTTGAAACTCAACATTCAAAAAACTAAGATCATGGCATCTGGTCCCATCACTTCATGGCAATAGATGGGGAAAAAAAATGGAAACAGTGACAGACTTTATTTTCTTGGGCTCCAAAATGACTGCAGACTTGAAATTAACTTCAGCCATGAAACTAAAAGACGCTTGCTCCTTGGAAGAAAAGCTATGACCAACCTAGACAGCTTATTAAAAAGCAGAGACATTACTTTGCCAACAAAGGTCCCTCTAGTCAAAGCTATGGTTTTTCCAGTAGTTATGCACGGATGTGAGAGTTGGACCATAAAAAAGGCTGAGTGCCAAAGAATTAATGCTTTTGAACTGTGGTGTTGGAGAACTCTTCAGAGTCCTTTGGACAGCAAGGAGATCAAAGCAGTCAATCCTAAAGGAAATCAACACTGAATATTCATTGGAAGGACTGATGCTGATGCTGAAGCTCCAATATTTTGGCCAACTGATATGAAGAGCCAATTCACTGGTAATAACCCTGATGCTGGGAAAGACTGAAGGCAGGAGAAGGGGGTGACAGAGGATGAGATGGTTGGATGGCATTACTGACTCAATGGACATCAGTTTGAGCTAACTCAGGAAGATAGTGAAGGTCAGGGAAGCCTGGTGTGCTGCAGTCCATGGAATCACAAAGAGTTGGACACGCCTTAGTGACTGAACAAAAAAGTAAAAACTAAAGAACAAATAGTAATGAACAACACAATAACAAATGAAAAATACACTAGAAGGAATCTATTGCAGATTAACTGAAGCAGAAAAATAAGTGAGCTGGAAGATATTAATAGAATGGTGGAAGCAAGTGTCAAGGAGCAGAATAAAGGAAATAAAATCAGTCTGACAGTATCAGACAGCTCTGGACAACATTAAACACACGAACATTTGAATTATAGGAGTCCTAGAAGAAGAAGAGAAAGGGTCTGAGAAAATATCTGAAGAGATTATAGTGAAAACATCCTTAACATGGGAAAAAAAATAGTCAACCAAATCCAGGAAGTGCAGAGTCCCATACAGGATAAGCTCAAGGAGAAACATACAGAATCACATATTAATCAAACCAACAAAAACTAAATTAAAATTTAAAAATATTGAAAGGAACAAAGGAAAATACTACAAGGGAATCCTCATAAGTTTATCAGCTGATTTTTCAGCAGAAACTGCAGGCTAGAAGATAATGGCAGCATCTATTTAAAGTGATGAAAGGGGAAAACCTACAACCAACATCACTCTGCCCAGCAAGGATTGCATTCAGATTCAAAAGGTTTATAGACATGCAAAAGCCAAGAAAACTAAGCACCATGAAACCAGCCTTCTGACACACGCTAAGGAATTTATCTAGACAGTAGACAAAAGATAAAGAAAACATCCACAAAAACAAATCCAAAACTATTAGGAAAATGGCAACAGGGACATACATACTGATAAATTACTTTAAATGTAAATGGATTAAATGCTCCAACCAAAAGACACAGACTGGCTGACTCAATACCGAAATAAGACCTGTATCTATGCTATCTACAAGAAACCAACTTCAGACCTAGGGATACATACAGACTGAAAGTAAGGGGATGGAAAAAAAATATTACATGCAAATGGAAATCAAAAGAAAGCTGGAGTAGCAATACTCACATCAGACAAAATAGACAATATTTTAATGAATTCTTTACTTGAAGGATAATTACTTTATAGTATTATGTCAGTTTCTGCCATGCATAAACATGAATCAGCCACAGGTATACATACGTTCCCTCCCTCTTGAATCTCTCTCTCACCTCGGGCCCAATCTCACCCATCTAGATGGACATAGAACACCAAGTTTGAGATCCCTGAATCAAACAGCAAATTTCCACTGGCTAAATATTCTACATACTGTAATCTATATATTTCAACGTTAGTCCTTCAATTTGTCCCTCCCTCTCCCTCCCTGTGTCCACAAGTCTGCTCTCTATGTCTGCATGTCCACTGCTGTCCTAAAGATAGGTTCATCAGTACCATCTTTCTAGATCCCACATATATGCATTAATATATCATATTTTTCTCTTTCTGACTTACTTCACTCTGCATAATAGGCTGTAGGTTCATCCACCTCATTAGAACTGACTCAAATGTGTCCCTTTTTATGGCTGAGTAATATTCCACTGTATATAGGTGCCACAACTTCTTTATCTATTCATCGTCTGATGGGCATCCACATTGCTTCCATGTCCTAGCAACTGTAAACAATGTTGCAATGAGCACTGAGGTACATGTCTTTTTAATTATGGTTCCCTGAGAGTATATACCCAGTACTGGGATTGCTGGGTCATATGGTAGCTTTATTCCTAGTTTTTATTTTAAGGAATCCCCATACCATTCTCCATAGTGACTATCAATTTACATTCCTAGCAATAATGCAACAGGGTTACCTTTTCTCCATACCCTCTTCAGCATTTCTTCTTTGTAAATTTTTTCATGTTGACCATTCTGAACAGTATGAGGTGATACTCTTTGTAGTTTTGATTTGTATTTCTCTAATAACTAGTGATGTTGAGCATCTTTTCATGTATTTATTAGCCATCAGTATGTCTTCTTTGGAGAAATGTCTGTTTAGGTCTTCTGCCCAATTTTTGATTGGGTTGTTTGTTTTTCTGATAGTGAGTTGAATGAGCTGCTTGTATATTTTGGAGACTACCTCTCTGTTACTTGTTTCATTTGCTGTTATTCTCTTCCATTCTAAGGGTTTTATTTTCAACTGCTCACACCTCTGATTGTTGTTTAGTCATTCAGTCATTTCCAACTCTTTGTGACCCCATGGACTGCAGCACTCCAAGCTTCCCCGTCCTTCACCATCTCCTGGAGCTTGCTCAAATTCATGTCCATTGAGTCAGTGATGCCATCCAACTATCTCATCCTCTCTTGTCCCTTTCTCCTCCTGCCTTCAGTCTTTCCCAACATCAGGGTCTTTACTAATGAGTCAGCTCTTCACATCAGGCAGCCAAAGTACTAGAGCTTCAGCTTCAGCCTCAGTCCTTTCAGCAAATATTCGGGATTTATTTCCTTTTGGATTGACTGTTTTGATCTCCTCCAGCACCACATTTCAAAAGCATCAATTCTTTGGCGCTCAGCCTTTTTATGGTACAACTCTCACATCCATACATGACTACTGGAAAAACCATAGCTTGACAATATGGACCTTTGTCGGCAAACAATGGGAATTTTATTAATACTTCTTTTTCCAATCAGGATTCATTTCTTTTTCTTCTCTGATTGCTGAGGCTAGGAATTCCAAAACTATGTTGAATAATAGTGGTGAGAGTGGGTACCCTTTTATTGTTCCTGAAGAAATGCTTTCAGTTTTTCACTGTTGAGAATAATATTTGCTGTGAGTTTATCATATATGGCCTTTATTATGTTGAGGTATGATCCTACTATACATATTTTCTGGAGACTTTTTTTTTTTTAAATCATAAATGGGTGCTGAATTTGGTCAAAAGCTTCCTCTGCATCTATTGAGATGATCATACAGCTTCTAGCTTGCAATTTGTTTATATGGTGCATCATTGTTTGATATGCATATACTGAAGAATCCTTACATCCCTGGGATAAAGTCCACTTGATCACAATGCATGATCCTTTTGATGTGCTGTTGGATTCTGTTTGCTAGAATTTTGTTGAGGAATTTTGCATCTATGTTCATAAGTGATATTGGCCTACAGTTTTCTTTTTTTCTACCATCTTTGACTGGTTATGGATTCAGGATGATGGTGGCCTCATATGTTCAGTTTAGTTTTCCTTCCTCTACAATTTTCTGGAGAAGTTTGAGCAGTATAGGTGTTAGCTCTTCTCAAAGATTTTGGTAGAAATTGCCTGTGAAGCCTTCTGGCCCTGGGCTTCTGTTCATTGGAAGATATTCTACTACTCTATTTCCATGCTTGTGATTGGTCTGTTCTTAATTTGTTTCTTCCTGGTTCAATTATAGAAGGTTGTACTTTTCTAAGAATTTGTCTATTTCTTCTAGGTTGTGAAATTTATTAGCATATACTTACTTGTAGTAGCCTCTTATGATCCTTTATATTTCTGCATTGTCTGTTGTAACTTCTCCCTTTTCATTTCTAAGTTTATTGATTTGAGTCTTCTCCCTTTCTTTCTTGATGAGTCTGGCTAATGGTTTGTCAATTTATCTTCCCTAAGAACCAGCTGTTAGTTTTACTAATCTTTGCTATTGCCACCTTCACTTCATTTCTGCTCTGATCTTTGTGATTTCACTCCTTCTACTAACTTTGGAGCTTTTGTTCTTCTTTTTCTCATTACTGTAAGTATAAGGTTAGGTTGTTTATTCGATGTCTTTCTTGTTTCTTGAGGTAGGTTTGTATTGCGATAAATTTCCCTCTTAACACTGCTTTTATTGCATTTGGTAAGTCTTGAGATGAGTTTTTTATTTCCTCTTTTATCTATTCACTGACCTCTTGTTCATTCATAAGTATGATGTTTAGTCTTCTTGTGTTTGTGTTTTTATAGTTTTGTTTTGTTGTTTTCTTTTCCCTGTATTTGGTATCTAATCTTAAGAGGATTGTGAACATGCTTGAAACAATTTCAATTTTTTAATAATTTACCTTGGCTTGATTCGTGACACAAGAGGTGATCTATCCTGGAGAAAGCTCCACGTGCACTTGAGAAAAAGTGAAATCTGCGTTTGTGGATGAAATGCCCTGTGGATACCAATTAGGTCCAACTGGTCCAATGTATCCATTAGAGCTTGTGTTTCCTTATTAATTTTCTGTCTGGGTGATCCATCCATTGTTGTGAGTGAAGTGTTCAAGTCCCCCAATATTACTGTGTTACTGTCAATTTCCCCATTAATTGTTGTTAGCATTTGCCTTATGTATTGAGGTCCTCTTATGTTGAGTGCATATATATTTTTAATTGTCACATATTCTTGGATTGATCCTGTAATCATTAAGTAGTATCCTTCCTTATTTCTTGTAACTATTTTAAAGTCCATTTTATCTGAGTATTGCTACTCTTTCTTTTGATTTCAATTTGCATGAGTATCTTTTTCACTTTCATTCTATAGGTGTCATTACCTCTGAAGTGCGTCTCTGGTAGACAGCCATATATAGGGGTCTTGTTTTTGTATCCATCCAGTAATTCTCTGTGATTTGGTGGTAGCATTTATTCAACTTACATTGAAAGCAATAATTCATATGTATGATCCTATTACCACTTACTTTATTGTTCGGGGGTTTTTCGTAGGTCTTTTCTTTCTCTTGTATTTCTTTTCTAGAGACATCCCTTTAGTATATTTTGTAAAGCTGGTTTGGTGTTGCTGAATTTTCTTAACTTTTGTTTGTCTGTAAGCTTTTGATTTCTCCTTCAAATAGGAATGAGATCCTTGCTCAATAGCATAATGTTGGTTGTAGGGTTTCTCCTTTCATCACTTGAGTATATCAAGCTACTCCCTTCTGGCCTGCAGTTTCTATTGAAAGATGAGCCGTTAGCCTTAAAGGGATCCCCTTGTATGTTATTTGTTGCTTTTCCCTTGGTGCATTTAATATGTGTTCTTTGTGTTTAAATTTCATTAGCTTGATTAATATGTCTTGGCATGTTTATCCTTGGGTTTATCCTGTATGGAACTCTCGGGGCTTCCTGGACTAGAATGGCTATTTCCTTTCAAATGTTAGGAACATTTCAAATAGAATCTCCTCAAATATTTTCTCAATACTGTTTCTTTTTGTCTTCTTCAATTTGTATATGGGTGTGCTTAATACTGTCCCAGAGGTCTCTGAGATGGTCCTTGTTTATCCTTAGTCTTTCTTTATTCTGCTCTGCTTCCTTTATCCACCATTCCATCTTCCAGCTCACTTATCCATTCTTCTCCCTCAATTTTTCTGCTATTGGTTTCACCTAGGGTGTTTTTAATCTCAGTAATTCTGTTGCACATTGCAGATTGTCTCTTCTTTATTTCTTCTAGGTCTTATTAATCATTTATCGTATCTTCTTGATACGTGCATCCAGTTTATTTATCTGTGCCTCCATTTTATTTTCAAGATTTTGGATCAATATTACTATCATTACTCTGAATTCTTTTTCAGGTAGAATGTTTATTTCCTCTTCATTTCTTTGTCTTGTGGGTGTTTCCATGCTCCTTCATCTGCTACACGATTCTCTGCTTCTTCATTTTGCTTAATTTACTGTGTTTTGTGTCTTCTTTACGTCAGCTGGAAGATCGTAGTTCTTCTTAATTGTGGAGTCTGTCCCCCATGGGTGGAGTTGGACTAGTGCCTTGTGAAGATTTCCTGGTTGGAAGGACTTTTGCCTGTGTTCTGGTGGATAGAGCTAGATAGATCCTATAGCTCAGAAGGGCAGTGCCATGTCCAGTACTGTGTTTTGGGGTGTCTATGTATTTGGTATGGCTTTGGGCAGCCTGTCTCTAATGTGCAGATTTGTGTTCTTGTATTCCTGAAGGACTGGTGTGGGGTGTCTGGCACTGGAGCTTACTGGCCTTGGGTGGACTTGGTCATAGTGTTGAGATGAAGGCCTTTGGGAGAGCTCATGCCAGTTAACATTCCATGGGGTAGTGAGTTCTCTGATGGTCCAAAGTCCTGGACTCAGGTCTCCCACCATGGGGGTTTAGGTCTGACCCCTTACTGTAGCACCAAGACTTCACAGGCCATACAGCATAGAAGACAAGACCCCAAGATTAATGGTGAAAGCACACTGAACAGCCCAGAAAACCCAAAGAAACTCACACCCTTACAAAGAAAAAAGAAGAGAGAAAGAGGAAAAAGAAAAAAGGCGGGGGGGAACAAAAACAGGAGTCAAAAAAGAAGAGAGCAATCAAGCCAATAAACCCATACATGAAAATGAATAACAAAACCTAGACTAGCAAGAATACGAAATCAAAAGCATAGCAAAAAATGCAACATAACTAAAGGGTACTTTGTCGACTTTGCCAAGAAAGGTCCATTTAGTCAAAGCTATGGTTTTTCCAGCAGTCATGTGTGGATGTGAGAGTTGGACCATAAAGAAGGCTGAGCGCCAAAGAATTGATGCTCTCGAACTGTGGTGCTGGAGAAGACTCTTTGAGAGTCCCTTGGACAGCAAGATCAAACCAGTCAATCCTAAAGTAAATCAACTCTGAATATTCATTGGAAAGACTGATGCTGAAGCTAAAGCTCCAATACCTTGGCCACCTGATGCAAAGAGCCAACTCATTGGAAAAGACCCTGATGCTGGGAAAGATTGAGGGCAGGAACAGAAGTGGGCATCAGAGAATGAGGTGGTTGGATGGCATCACTGACTCAATGAACATAAGTTTGCCCTAACTCTGGGAGATGGTGAAGGAAAGGAAAGTCTGGTGTGCTGCAGTCCATGAGGTCCACGAAGAGTAGAACATGACTTAGCAACTGAACAATAACAACAACTGTAAAAACAGGGAAATAAAATTAATTTATTTAAAAATAAGATAGTTTTAAAAAAGTAAAAAATTATACAAAATAAAAATGGAACAAATAAGTGAGTAAACCAAAAAAAAGAAGAAAATATAGTTACAGAAACACTGGTTCCAATTCAGGAGAATTGCAGAGGGATATTCCAGCTGACAGTATCCACCTAACCTAGATTAGCTTACACTGGGGCAGGAGGATGGAGGCTCCTGGAAGGAAGTCACTCAAGGAAAAAGCACACTTGATAGGATATGTAATATGATCAAGTTTAAAATAAAATGAGGCCATGACAAAGGAAAAAGGCACAAGAATAAGTGAAAGACAATTAGGAACTCCAAGGTAACAAAAACTGTATATAAGGAAGAAAATATAATCATAGTACTTTGATTGGCTCCATGTAAATTTCCTAAAGGAAATCAACCCTGAATATTCATTGGAAGGACTGACGCTGAAGTTGAGGTTCCAATACTCTGCCCACCTGATGCGAAGAGCTGACTCATTAGAAAAGACCCTGATGCTGGGAAAGATTGAAGGTGGGAGAAGAAGGGGACAACAGAGGATGAGATGGTTGGAGGCATCACTGACTCAATGGACATGAGTTTGAGCAAACTCCAGGAGATAATGAAGGACAGGGAACCCTGGCGTGCTGCAGTCCATGGGGTTGCAGGGAGTCAGACACAACTGAGTGACTGAACAAAATGACATTTACTCATTAACAATATACATTTTAGAATGCTCTGAGACAAAGATTTAATCATGGTTACAACTGGGTACATTGTAAATACTATACACCTCATAAAAGTAAGAAGTTTATAATTTGTGAAGAGGAAGAGAAAATGTGAGCTGGAAGTAGATTACCCATGCTAACACTGCCATCTTACCAAGTGGAGAGTAAAAAGATTGTAGTTGATGAAAAATAAACAAAGGTTGGGAGATTAGGATTGACACATACACACTACTATATATAAAACAGACTAACTAGTAAGCATCTACTGTATAGTACAGGGAACTCTACTCAATACTCTGTAAGGACCTATATGGGAAAAGAATCTAAAAAAGAGTAGATATATGTATATGTATTACACTTTGCTGTCCATCAGAAAATAACACAGCATTAAAAATCAACTATACTCCAGTAAAAATTAATTTAAAAAAAACCAAAGGTACAACAATATTAAATTTCAAAGATAACTCTGGGAAAACCAAACGTATTAATAAAATTATATTTGGAAGATGACGAAGATTGATATTTAAAATGGACATATCAAGAAAAGAACTAAAAGCAGTTACATACGGAGATCAAAATTGTGATTTCTTAAGAACAAATGCACTCTTACTCTAATGAAAAAAAAAAAAATCACATAGAACTGGAGAAGTGGCTCACTCAAATTCCAAATTCTTTTGCATAAAACTCCTCTGTCACATTAGAAAAGTCAAAATCCTTACTGTCATTCTGTAACTCAAAGGTACTTTTGGAAGCTATTAAAGGGGGAGTTTTGGAGTATTCCTCTATTTCTTGGAAAGACATGGGCACAGATTACAAACTCAAATAATTTTATAAACCTAAGGTAAGAAGGTGAAGGTAAGAAAATAAAAATTGTGTTTAGTAACTCTCAACTCAAAACTAATGAACTATAATGAATTACTATTACTTAGCTGGTTGTAGATTCTTTTAGTGCTGATGAGTTTAGAAAAGTGCAAAAAGAAAACTACAAAGTTAATATCCCTTGCCTTCTCCCAGCTTTAAGATTTTTAGCAGCTGGAGTTTCACAGAAATGTCGTTCATCAGAAATACTTAACACAAGCATCTGGGATTCATTCTGTTGCTTTTTACAAAGGATATTCTTTATTTAAAATGCTAAGTTTCTTTTAAAGACTGCTTCATAAGAAATGCATGTTCTCTCCTTCCCATTTCCTGCCAACACTCCATTTCAAAGTGTAGCATGCTCTAGGAAATTGAAAAGAACTCCCTTCTTACATCAGAAATACCTTTTCCCTCCATACGCAACAGCTTCAGGATAGTCCCCAGGGTGTACAGCCTCTCTGGGATCTTCAAGCCCACTTTGAGATGGAGCCCCAGGGTAGACAAGTAGATCCAGGCTCCCAAGCCCTCTCCAAATGATAGCCTCCAGAAAAATGAGTGTTGCAGAGACCTAACCCTCTGATTCCAAGTGTGGGCCACGGAGCATATGAATAAATTGAAACATCTCCCCCTACCATACGTAATTCACTAAAGGAGAAAGCCTTCTGATCCCTTTCCAGCAACCATCCACATTAATTCTCCGGGGAGCTAGGTCTCCAGTGATTGAAGCCTTCTTCTCTTAACTCTTTTTTCTCTTCCTATCTTTCATCCTTAGTTGAAAAAGATAATGCTGTTTCTCACCTGGGTCAAGATGCGTATCTCTGGGCACACTTTGGAAATCTGGTTATTCTGAAGGTACAGTGTCTTCAGGCCAGGCAGTCTTTCTAACGCTGAGGGCATCTTTGTTATGTTCTTTCCATTTAAGATAACGATTTTAGTGTTTTTACCACCTTTCAGTGCTCTTATTAACAACCTTTCAGCCATGGGTTTGGAAGAGAAACAGTTCCTTATTACCCATCTTTGGAATCTCTAATTGCAGAATTGGTGTGTCATGGAAACAAAAACATTCTGAGATCTATCATGCTGAAGGCGGGAGCATTGGATAATTTCCTGTGTAAAAGGTAGGGAAGGAAAATAAATGATTTCAGGTTTGGGGCAGGAAATGTACAAGATGAGCCTAGAATATCTGATACCAGAAACATGGAAGTTACCAAGGACTAATGAGATCACAACAAAAGAACATACAAGCCACATCTAAGGGCTTCCATTAGTCTAAAATGGGAAAATCTGAGAATCAGAAAGAATGATGAATGGATCAAAATAAATTAAAATGTAGAGCTCATGGTATCATAAAAATAAAAGAAAGCCACTGATTACATTGGAACTTGCTGGGGAACCAACTCTTAAGACTGAAAAATAATAAATGGGGAAAAGTGAAGCACTTATTCTGCTTTTCCAGTACAAATCATATTTTTGTGTAACCTAATCGAGTTCTTACTCATAGAAAAATTGAAGCCAATAAATGAGGAAGAAAAAAATAAATTTAGAAAAATCACATTTTTGCAAACCTAATGAAATAATGGATATATATATAAAGATCATAATTGGATGCTAAATGCATTAGGTGAGAGGTTGATGGGGAGCTTTTCAAGTATGAAATCAGGTTAATAACCTACTAATCAATTTTACCATCGCTAAAATTGAGACAATCATATATTGTTTTTAGGTCTACCATGGTGTCATACAATAAAAATTACACAGCACCAATGTTAAATATTCTTGAATCTGAGTTTAATCATGCTTCTATATCTAAATACCATTTACAGAAAATATGAGGAATAGAAAAAAAGCTAAATTAATCTCAGGGAAACAAACAGTCAGCCACATCTTGAAACTGGGAAATTCTATAAGGCAAATGACATACAATATTTAACCAACAAGTTAATGTCATTAATAAAAAGGGGAAAATGTTATGAAAAAAATGAGACTTAAGAAAAACAACAATCAAATGCAATCTGTGAATCTTGTTTGGGTCCTGATTTGAATAAAACTATTTCAGAGTCAACTGAGGAAATTTGATCATGGACTATGTAGCAGATGACAGGAATTACTAATTTTGTTATGTATAATAATGACATGGTGGTACTATTTTCTTAAAATGTACCTAACATTTAGAAATGCATCTGAATTTTCAGGTGAATTTTTTTTAATAAGCAGGGCAGAAAAGTGAGCAGAAAAAACAGATCAAATAAGATGGACCAAACATTGGTAATTATTGATGCTCAGTATTGGGTAATAGGGGTTCATTATATTATTCTTACTATTTTTTGTATAATCTTTGAAAATTTCCAAATGAATGATTAAGACAAAGGCTAAAGAGTAAGGGGAAAGAGATGAAGCCAAAGATATTTGATTAGAACCCCACCTGGGCCAGTTAAGAGGCTTGGAGGCATTTGGGCTACATGTATGTATCACATCTGGAGTGCTCATTTCCAAAAACTTGAACACTATAAAATGCATTCTGCATTCAAAGTACTCAGAACACAATTCCATCTTCCTCTGTAACTCCCTTCATTCATTCAACAAACACTTACGAGTACCTACTATGTGGGACACTGTTCCAGGCACTGGGGATAGAACAGTGAATTAAAACGACAAAAATCTCTCAATGAAATTAGATTCTAGGAGAAAAAACAAGCAAATAAGTAAACCTAGTGTGTTAGATGGCATTAGATGCTAAGGAAAAAAATAATAAAACAGGTAAAGAGTTTGCAATTTTAGGGTAACCTGAGAAGGCTTCACTGCAAGGGCGCTATCAGAGACAGGAGCTTTTCCAAATAAGACCACGAAGCAAGTGCCAAAGTCCCAAAAAAGAATCAATTTATACAGGCTATTATAATGAACATCGGTATCATCGTAACAGTAAAATAAAAGGTGCTGATTAATAGAGTTCCAGTTGCTAGAATGATCATTTTTTTTTTTTTTGGAATGATCATTTTTTAGGTACTTAATCACTGCTTTTTATTGAAATATCTCTTCCAAACCTTCCAAACCTATTTTCCAGTGTCTTTATTTGATACTATTTTAGTTTCCTAAGAACAATCATGCTGTTACTATCTGAACAAACTAATCATAAAGCTTTGTTTAAAAAAAAGAAGTCTCATAGATACTCATCTCCTCTAAAGTAATGCTGTATGGCTAGGACCCCCGCTGACAGTCTAAATGGGTAATTTTTTTCCTGCTTTAAATGGGTAAAAAGCCAATGCAATCTAGTACCGATTTTTTATTAATTTTCCTAACCTAGAAAATCTAGTAAACATTTTTAATTTCTCCTTCTCTCTTATTTCCAATATGTAATCAGTTCTATTAATACTGCTTGTTCCAGTTATGTATTGCTGAGTAACTTAATGGCTTAAAACATTTTATTCCCAAATTTACAATCTAGGCAGGACTCATTTACCCTCCCATTCTTCCCATCTACCCCAGCCCTGGGCAGGCACGCTCAGTTGCTTCAGTCATGTCCAACTAACTCTTTGAGACACTATAGACTGTAGCCTGCCAGGCTCCTCTGTCCATGGGGATTCTCCAGGCAAGAACACTGGAGTGCATGCCATGCCCTCCTCCAGGGGATCTTCCTGACCCAGGGATTGAACCAGGGTCTCCTGCACTGCAGGCAGATTCTTTACTGCTAAGCCACCAGGAAGACCCACCCCAGCCCTAGGTAACCACTAATCTCCTTTCTATATGTTTGCTTAGTACAAACATTTTACACAGATGAGAACATATGTGTCTTTCACTCAACATAATGCTTTCAAGGTTCATCCAGAGTTATAGCATGTACTTCAGTCCTTTTTACTGAATAAAAATACTCCATCCTATAGCTGTACTATATTTTACTTGTCCACTTATCAGTTGATGGGCATTTAGATTGTTTCTGCTTTTGGCTACTACAATAGTGCTATGTTCAATTTTCTTGGGTGTATACCTAAGAGAGGTCATACGGTGCCCTTTCAGGAACTGCCCGATTGTTTCCCAAAGTGGCTTCATCAGTTTATGTTCCTACCAGCAATGTATAAAAGCTCTTCATTTTGTACTGTCGCTTTTGACCCAAATTGATACAATCAATCCCTTTAAAAAATGTTGTAAGTTTGCCTTGAAACAGTTCGTAACTCACTCCATCAGACAAAAGCCACATCCCAAATCTCTTTGCAATACCCTTTCTCTATTAGAGGTTCCCAAGTGAAACTACTGTGGGATAGTAGCTTTAAGAATTTTAGAAGCTCTCTAGTCTGCTGATTAAGAAATGTCTTTAATCTTCCTGAGGTCATAACAAAGGGTTTTACAGTCATACCCTTGGCTTCATCTTTGGAGCTCATTTTCCTGACAGTTCCCTGATTTGCTCTCTATCTGAAAGTGAAACTCTTAGCTGCTCAGTCATATCTGACTCTTGGCGACCCCATGGACTGTAGTCCACGAGGCTCCTCTATCCATGGAATTCTCTAGGCAAGAATACTGGAGAGGGTAGCCATTCCCTTCTCCAGGGGATATTCCCAACCCAGGGATCGAACCCAGGTCTGTTGCATTGCAGGCGGATTCTATCTGAAACTCACTCCTTAATTTTACCATCATTTACTGTCTGGCTGGCTGAAGCACAAGCTGGAATCAAGGTTGCCAGGAGAAATATCAATAACCTCAGATATGCAGATGACACCATCCTTATGGCAGAAAGGGAAGAAGAACTAAAGAATCTCTTGATGAAAGTGAAAGAGGAGAGTGAAAAAGTTGGCTTAAAACTCAACATTCAAAATACTAAGATCATGGCATCCAGTCCTATCACTTCATGGCAAATAGATGGGGAAACAATGGAAACAGTGACAGACTTAATTTTTTTAGGCTCCAAATCACTGCAGATGGTGACTGGAGTTGTGAAATTAAAAGACACTTGCTCCCTGGAAGAAAAGCTATGACCAACCTAAACAGCATATTAAAAAGCAGAGACGTTACTTTGCCAACAAAGGTCCGTCTAGTCAAACTCATGATTTTTCCAGTAGTCATGTATGGATGTGATAGTTGGACTATAAAGCTGAGCGCAGAAGAATTGATGCTTCTGAACTATGGTGTTGGAGAAGACTCTTGACAGTCCCTTGGACTGCAAGGAGATGAAACCAGTCAATTCTAAAGGAAATCGGTCCTGAATATTCACTGGAAGGACTGATGCTAAAGCTGAAAACTCCAATCCTTTCGCCATCTAATGCAGAGAATTGACTCATTTGAAAAGACTCTGATGCTAGGAAAGATTGAAGGTGGGAGAAGGGGACGACCAAGGATGAGATGGTTGGATGGCATCACCAACTAAATAGACATGAGTTTGAGCAAGCTCCGGGAGTTGGTGATGGACAGGGAAGCCTGGTGTGCTGCATGCAGTCCATGGGTTTGCAAAGAGTCAGACATGACTGAGTGACTGAATTGAACTGAACTGTCTGGAGTGGCTAATGAGCAAGTTTTGCTTTGTTTGTCAAACCCCAAAGTTTGCAGCTCATTTATATTTAATAATTTTTCCTCTTGCTTGCCTTTCTCCTTCATCATTTACTATAGACAGCTAGAAAAACCCAGATAGCACCTTCAATACTCTCTAGAAATCTCCTCAGGGAGATCACCCAGCTGATAATATATACTTAAATTCCATGTTAATGCTTACTTAGATCACTGTTAAACTTTCTTCTACTATTAACGGGAGTTACTTTTCTTCCAAATTCTAATAATAGTTTCCTCATATTCCTTACCAACATCAGGCTCCTGCTAACATCTCTTCAAGGCCTTTTTAACTTACACCTGAGGCCCAATTCCAAAGCTCATTACATGGTTTAAGTATTTTGTTGTAGTACCAAATTCTTTTCAGGGCTCAATCAGAGAAAAAGACCAACCAGGAACCATATAGTTTGACTTCAGGTCATTATAGAAGCTGGGGAAGCCATCTATGCAGGTCTGTTGCTTTTGTGTCTGGTGCTGTGCCGACCCCAGAATTCAGAGATGCTCAAACAACAGATCCACCAGAAGCGGGAGAAGCTACAGGCTTCATGAAAAAAATGACCTGTCTTGTTCATTACTATGTCCCTAGTGCCTCAGTGCTACATGGTGTTAGCACCTCTCTAAGTCCCAAGAGTAGTGCTTGCACACTTGAGAGTTAACAAAAGCTGAAGACTTCTATTTAAACGTCTATATGAAACTGCACAAAACAAAAAATAACTACTTTTACTGAGCATTTATTACATTATCAGGCAGTGTGCTAAATTCTTTATGTAACTGGACTTACTTAGTCCTTATAGAAGGCAGGGCTTGGTATTTTTTTAAAAAATCAGGAGCAAGACTGTAAGTCATTCCTATTTAAAAAATTAATAAATTCAGCGGCCTTGTGCAAAAGCAGTAATTTGTTTCAGTAAGCCATATTAGTCACCCAAGTATACTGAAAGAAGAGAATCATAAACTTCTTCCTAGTCAGTATATTAACAAAGTATTTTTTTGTTTGTTTTGGGTCTGTATATTTATTTTCAGCAACCCCTGGGTCAGGAAGATCCCCTGAAGGAGGAAATGGCAACCCACCCCAGTGTTCTTGCCTAGAAAATTCCATGAACAGAGGAGCTTGGAGGGCTACAGTCCATGGGGTCGTAAAAAGTTGGACACAACTGAGCACACACACTTACGCACACTTATTTCAGAAGTCATTATTTTCTAGGTTTATTAAAATCAGATCGTCCTAATCAACACAAGTAGGTAAATAAATTGTAACACACTATCAGAAGTTTTAAAAAAAGGAAACTCTCCTTTGTTCCATTCTTCAACTAACCAGACGACTTAAGAATTCACCAAGGGTAATATAAATTAAAAGACAGCCCTTCTGTGAGCAAGAAGAATTCCAAACCACTATCTCATTTATTCTTAACAGTCTATTAGCCTAATGAAACTCCTAAGAGTCATATCCTATCCACTTAATTGATCTGATAACTATTAACAAACCTTAAGCACTTTATAATATATAGGCCTAGCAATCTGATAGACATTTTAATAGTGAGGTCCTTGTTTCTAAGCACTTAAAGACTAAGGGGAAATAATAACAACAATAATAAACAACTAAATGTAAATAACTATTTTAAGTGTATAGTTACTAGAAAGTAACATGTATGAACCGGGGTGCCTAACCTAGCCCAGCTGGGAGAAGTCTGGGGAGCTTACCTTGCTCAGAGCTCAGACCAGGAGGACAATAAACTAGGTGAAGCAGGTTGGACCCAACTTCAAGTGTTAGTTCAAAGGCCTTCTAGGAGGGAACAAGGTGGGATAATATAAAGAACTGCTGCTTCTGAAACTTACTTTAAAAAAAGAATTAGAAACCCAGGGACTTCTACTTTTCCACAAGATGGAGAAAGACATATTTCAAATAAGACTTAGAAAAATCAATGTATGTAAATACACAAGACAGGAAGAAAAAGCTCATTTGTTCAGTAAAAGTAAAAACAGTATGAAATTACAAATTAAATCAAAAAAAAAAAACCTTACCTATTACTTCAGCTAGTTCCTAACAACTTCTACCAAGACAATGTAGTAACAAGTATGTGCCAGCAGTAACTTGCAGATTTCCTTCTTACTGCTCCATTTTCTTACTCATGTGTATTCATTTTTCTTTAACATCCAAGAGTTTTAGATAGTCTTCTAATTTGCCCTTCATTATTTTAAAATAACAAAATAATATACAAATATTAGAATCTCTATTATTTTCAATTATACGTGAGGACAAAATAAAAACTAAATAAAATTCTAAAAAAGTTTTCTCTACTATATTCTAAAAGTATTAAAGAATAACAATTTGAACAATGCTGATTTAATTCATCTTTTATTTTTTTCTTTTAGCAAACATTAGATAATATGAACAAAATTGTACTGTTCACTAGTTACACATCCTTATTTGCTTTATATGTTATAAACATACTTAAGCAGATAAAATTCACTGAAGTAAATTAGACATATTCCAGAATTCTGACATATACTTTTCTAAGTCAGGACAAAAGAAAGCTTATCAGATTTCCCTAAGAGATCAGCATCATACAGCAAACTAAACTAGTATATGCTGCTTTTAACTTAACATGTGCCATTTTTCAGACTTTATTTTAGCTGTAAGCTAAAATAACTTTTATCTCAAGTTTTATGAAAGAACAGAAGCTGAAACATACAAATCCTGTCTGTAACCATATTGGCCATTTAAAAATAAAAAATATACCTATAATCAAGAAAATTCTATTCACCCTGCTAGAAAAAAATAGCTACCAATAAGTTATTTTACAATACTTTAAATTTACAGTAACTAGATTTCACTGTATCTGATTTTATTGCTTAATGCTTCTAATTTTAAAGTAACAGATTACCCACCGCCCCCCCCTTGCAAAAAATTCCAGATCCAGCATTACAAAACAAGCGGCATTCAGAGTATATTTTGCTTAGCAGGCAGAATGGTTCTTAATCTTTGCAAGTATTAATACCTTCATGCAGTACTTATTTGCTCAAGATGGCCACAATAGTTCCCCACACTGTTGCCTGCTGAATACATAATACTGATACCCTGTTTTTTATGTTATAAAACCCAGTTGTCGTTATCTAGTTATTCAGTCATGTCCAACTCTGTGACACCACAGCCCACCAAGCTCCTCTGTCCATGGAATTTTCCAGGCAAGATTACTGGAGTGGGTTGCCATTTCCCATTACAGGGGATCTTCCCGACCCAGGGATCAAACACAGGTCTCCATATCTCCTGCATTACAGGTGGATTCTTTACCACTGAGCCACTGGGGAAGCTCATAAAACCCAGTATTTACTTAGAAAAATTAGTTGCATTCATGGAGAAAAAATTCAAACTTTAGATACACTTGATGTAAAATGTTACTAGTTACTCATCTGAGAAAAACAGATCAAACCAAAAAGGTCTCATTATCATAAAACCCCTTACATAACAAATTATCACACACATTTGTACACATGGGTGTACTATCTTCTTAAAATATTTTTATAAATAACCTAAAATCTGATTTGACAAATCATTCAACTGAAAAGTACTATACTGATTTTATTATACAGTCATGACTCAACATTGGCTTTCAGCTTTATCCATATATATATAACATAAAAATTCCCAGATGTTTGAAACATATTTTCAAATATTTGAGGAAAGATGAATTAATAAGGCTAATAAAATAATAAGTAACAAAGGCTTTCCCTAATCCTAGAGAATGAAGCAAAAAGAGAGACCTTATAAGACAAACTGGAAAAGAAGAATTTGAAGTAAATTTGGCCTTGGACCCTTTTACATTGCTACTCCTTCAATTTGCACAAGTTAAAGAATAACAGAAGCTAATAATTATTTCTCAGTGGAAAAGGGTACAAGGAAAGCAAAGCAGCTGAGTAGTGATGGAGAAAGTACAACAAAGAATATAAAAATTTACAGTTAAGATAATCAAGAAATGATGTCACAACCATTCTGAAGTTGAGAAATAACAAGGAATAATCAATGAATTAGAAAAGCAATAATGTGCTGGATCTTTTAAAGTTATATGCAAATAAAAGACTTATTTTTATTTTTATTAAAGCAACCTTCTTAGCTGCACTTTGATGGGGTTATACAAAAATGTCACAGCATCAACCTAAAGGGGGGGTGGGGAGGATGGGAGGGAGGTTCCAGAGGGAAGGGATATATATATACTTATGGCTGATTCATGTTGTTATATGGCAGAAATCAACACAACGTTATAAAGCAACTATCCTTCAATTAAAAATAAATTTTTAAAAAAGTCACAGCATTAATCCCATCAACAGCAATGTTACTGCAATCAAATTATTTATAAACATTAATTAAATTTGCTATCACCACATTATTGCAACGTCAAAGAGACTGAGTCATTTCACTTCTTCACGAAAAATTACATTGATATGGTTACTGAAAGCTTTCAGTAATAAGGAAAAACAAATATTTTTTAACAATATCAACACAGAATAGAATGTTCAGAATTTTATATTTAATAAAAATATCAACAATCAGGGTATCATCTTGGTCTATAAATTATATTCTCCACAAAGAACTTACAAGTGTTTTTAAAACACCATTAAGGGGACACCGGTTAAAGTTTCTCTCAGACACATTTTTTTAAAACCTATTAGTAGCTGTGCCATAAAACTGATTTAAGGTAGTTGTGTTTTTTCAGAAACACTGAGAATAATCCAATACTTGGTATTAATACTCAGATCAGCACACTGACATAATAGCAACATTTTATAGACTAGCTGCAATTTTCAGTAGCTGTGTTCACCAACCGTGTAACAGAATTGTAGTGTTCTCCTAAGCCATATGCATGTCTCATATAACTGAAATGAAAAAAAGGAGAAATAAGTAATTTAGACAAAAGTATTTCACTGTATATAAATGTTTTATGTATTTAAAACCAAGTACTCTGAATTAATCACTTCACAGGGGTATCATTCAATAGACTTCATTACTTAAAATTTTAACACCATTTAAAAAGCATCACCAGTGAGTAAAATCAGGTTCAATAACTGCTGAGTTTGTCTGGTAAAACACAATCATTAGAGTGAAAAAAAAAGACTGAGATGGAAAATTCTCCATGCTGTGTTTCAGAGAACTCTCAAGTATGTAAAACACTTTTACAATATGAAGAAAAAAATCTCTAAGGAATAAACAATAAGGCAACATGAATGTATTTCAGCTTTTACACTTGCTGAAACTTTTAGCATTATTAATGTCAAACCAGAAAAACATGAAAAATAATCCTAAAATTTTGTAACCTTTAGAAATGACTTTATTCTTAACTCATACGTAAGAATAAATCCCAAAAGGTTTAAACAATTATCTAAACCATGTATTTTGACAATGCTTTCTAATTCTGTAATTGCCTTTAACATGAAATAAGCATAATTAATGCTGTTGAAAATAGACTTGTTTTGATTAATCAACATACATAACCTAAAATTTTTCATAATTCCTTTTGTCTTAATTATGAAAAATATTAACAGTAGGAATTTCTAAGTACTTACACAAGTATTAATGGATCTTCTGGATATTCTTCACCAACTACTATAGGAGGAGAATCTGCCTGTATTATCTCTATTGGTGTTCGTAAAATGTGAGACAGGGCTCTTAGCTATAAAAGACAAAATGGAAACTATATATATATATATATATATATATTTATTTATTTATAAGAGAAATATAGATAAATCTTATTCAAATCATAAACTACTGAGTTGATGCATGAACAGGGCAACCAGTCAGAGCAGGGGTCTACTTCCATTCCTTAATACACACCAAGAGCTCCGTAAAAGGGCATGGAATGGAGGGTGCAAAACAAGCTCTGGAAATCCTAGCATCCCATCTAAGTCTTCAGAAATCGTACACAGAATTTCTCTTTAATAATTTAAATGTACTCCATTGTGAGAACAGCAGCTCTTATTTCAAATGAATTCACAAATGATTTAGGGGAAAACGTCCTTCAAAAGATGTTTAAAGGTTTTTCTCAATTTAAAAAAAATAACATGTCTCTTAGAACTCACACTGATTTGAGATTCTTATTAAAAAGTTTAAGCATCTTTAATTACTCTTAATGTAGTCACAAAGCTAACCTTCCCAAGTTTCAAAGACCCAGGAGAGGCATATAAAACATTAAGGCATATAAAACAAGTTCCCTCTGGTGGCTGAGAAGAGGTACAAATATAGCACTGGTAAGAAAAACACTCTGATGAAGCAATCATGTCGTATCTTCAAACTTAATTCTTGAAGTGAAATACTCAGAGTTACAAATCATTTAAGATGGCTAATCATCATTACACAGCAATATTAATAATACTGCTAGATTCATCCATGTAGCACTTTAGCTGCAAACTTCACTGCATATAGCCTTTGCCTTATTTAATATATACAAATGGCCTATCACGTACACATGGGGTTTTATTATCCTCATTCAATAATCAGGAAACTGGAGCTCAGGAGGTTGGCTGACTCCCTCAAAGTCAGAAAACTGAGAAGCAGAAGGAGCCAGCACCCAGCCCCGACTTTCCCTGTTACTCCCTGACTTCTAATACCCCACGCTACCTCATCGCCACCTGGACACTCAGGCGTTTTATTTTTCTTTAATGAAACAAAGATAACAGTAAGATAAATAATTAGAGCCTTAAAAAAAAAAAACATGATTAACTCCCTACAAATGGCTAAATGTATTTTCTTGCAAGTAAATTTTAATGCATTAAATTACTGCTTTCAAATCAGTCAGTATCAACTGGGAACTCAAGACACAATTGTAACAGGTATGTTATGGTAGGATTTGACCTGTAATCTCACATAAAAATATTGTTTTCTATTCCTGAAGTTTTCCAATGTGATCTGCATCAGTTGAGCCACCTGGGTAAAATTTTACTGTATTTGAGAACAATCTTCACTTTCATAAGTCCATAAACTTAAATATATTGCCAGGAGCAAGATCACAAATGGAAATATGCAGACACAACACTAGCTTCACCAACTCACAGATGGGAAACACTGGGCTATTTAAAACTAAATAGTGCTTCAGTTCCCAAAGGTACATAATTAAATTAAAGGCCTAAGAATATTAACTCCCTGTATCAATGTTTTATCAGTAGAGAAATAGCAAATATATAAAGAAAAGGAATTGTCAAAGAAAAATTTGGATCATCTGAAAAATATGTCTGAAACCTACAGAAGGGATTTAAAAATAATTTAACAATTCCACTATGAATAATAGCAAACTTACCTCAAGTTGACCCCCCCATGCAGCTGTGTTTACAACATCATCACAGTACTTTCCAAACTCTTCTGTAGGAAACAGATCAGAATATAGCACTTTTTAGAACTCATATTAACTCCCATAGTGCCTGATGAAACTGCCCAAGTTATGAACTTCCTCCTTCTCCACCTATATTCTCCAGAATTTTATACATTTCCCAAATCCAAACTTAACTCACTCCAACTTTCCATCCAAGAGCAAAGCAATTCATCTCTGCTTTTCTCCCTCAACCTGAGGTCTAGCAATCTCAATCTACATTATAAGCCTACCTCTCTCTTGATCCAAGCACTGACCCCAAAATTGCCACCATATTCACACTGTAAAATCCAAATCTGCATCTGAAAGAATATGCTGAAAGATTAAAAGACGCATCCTCTATAAAACGGGCTTCACTATAAAACCCTGTAAGAAATGTGAGAAGAGAATTCAAGTACAAATGAGTTGAAACTCCTTTCCCAGTGACTATATGAAGACAGTGACATAAAATAGTGCCTCCACATATTTTGGAAATGTTTACTTTATTTGTATCAGTTCTAGCCAAAGAAAAGTCTTCCTGTATCAGTCTTGAGAGGAGGAAAAAGACCTAACTGCAGAGTTTATAATGGCATATCTTGAGCATACACACTGCTGTTATATAGAAAGTTAAAGTCAGAAAAAACACTAACACCCTTCCTGTTTAGAGGAAGAGGAAAAAGATTATGGGCGTCTAGGAGAAAATACATCCCGTACGCCTGTCTTATTTACTGTCGCATATCCCAGTGTTGCGAACAGTGCATCAGCACACTGCGGCCTTCCATCAACACTGACTAAAGGATTGAGGATAATTGCATCTTTTGTCTTTTTCTCTGATTCGCCAAGCTGAGGGATCACCTCCTCTCCCCTCCCACAACCAGCACAGCTGGGGACTGCATTCAACAAGACAACCTCAACCCTCCCCTCTTCAACCCACCCTCACCATACAGCTTACTCTCAGCGGAGACTGCCACATCTGCTGCCTCATCTCAAGGACTAACTTTCTCCCTTACTCCCCTTTCACTTTTAGGAACTTTTTCAGATTTTTACTTGTTTCTTC
Organism: Okapia johnstoni; assembly: GCA_024291935.2. Classification (NCBI taxonomy): domain Eukaryota; kingdom Metazoa; phylum Chordata; class Mammalia; order Artiodactyla; family Giraffidae; genus Okapia; species Okapia johnstoni. Next base: position 7,312,438 of record CM044309.1, on the reverse strand, counting down.
CTTTATTTGCTAGTTGTGCTTTTTTTTTTTTTTTACCTTCCCAACTATCAAAGATAGTACAGAGAGTAATAAGGCAAGTTTTGCAAAGTCAAATTTTGCCTGAATATTATGGCTTATTCAGAGTAAAAGTAAATCTTCCAAAGTACAGGATAAAAGGAGGAATTAGTTTTCCTAACCATTCTCTACTGATCGTTTTCAGGCCCGATAGTCGCAGAGACTAGGCAAAGCTTAACTTTGTGAAATATGAACTTATTAACACACTTTTTAAAATAGTAATATGAACCCTATTCCTATTTTTATCTTAAGATTACTATTTTCAACTACAAAATAGTTAAGTACTTAAAAAGATCTTGATAAACCAAAATGTGCTATCATCTACTAAAGTCATAGAAAATAATTTTGCCTAAATGTTGAGATTTTTCCCCCTCCCATAGGACTATTCAGGCTTTTTTTTTTATTCTCAGTTCCAGAAAGCACTTTACTTAATAACCATCACAGCTACAACAGCAACAAGACATAGCAGTGAAAAATAAATTACCTGGAGTATACATTTCTCCTGTATTAGGATTTGTTAAAAATGGCAGAAAGTCTTCCACATGACTTTGCATATAGTTAGCAGTCTGACATCTTAAGGCAGCCACAGTCAGAACGCCGTTCTGCTCTTTCAGCTGATCTTCAATGGCTCTATACATACAGTGGCCATCAGATGGAATCTGCTTAATTTCCAACTGTCTAGCTGCCAATATTTGAGCAAGTTTTTCACTTTCTATATGTCTAGCTCCGGTTAAGTTTTCAATTTCAGCTTCGGCTATCCTTTCTTCCCGCTCCTTCTCCAATGCAGCCTTTTTGTCCTATGCAGAGGGTAAGGTAGGAAAGTTAATTCCTAATAATTAGGACTCGCTTACATTTATCATGGGGACAGACATATAAGATTCTCAAAACCATTTTTCTCCCTTCTCCCACAAGCACTATCAGATAGACGATCTCACCACCTGTAGAATTTTCTATACTGTGAACTCTTCTAAAGGCAAACAATATTTCTCATCTGCGTGCACCCAGCACCTAGCTCTGTCTTGGAACAAAAGAAAGCTCTCAAATTTTTCTGTGAAGTCTATTTGAAAACTACATGCCAAGTTTCTAAAAACTTAACTTACTGATTTCAGAGTACTATGGTAGATTGAGTTGTGCTAGGCCTTAAAGTAACATCATTATCACACTTAAGTCCAAGCGTTATAACTTATTACTCCACCAGTGAGGTCTTAATGTGCTAAATCACCAGTTCATGAGCAAGGCATTAATTTGCTTAGGTCTTTAGAAGGGTATAGGAGCTCTATTTATCTGGCATTAAAAAAAAAAAAAGTGCACATACAAACACACATACATTTAGCTTAAGTAACAGATAAAAACATTCTTCTCTATTAAAAAACACTATCACAGATAATCTCAAGTCCCCCTTAAGGACCACTGCCAATCTCTCAGTGCCTGCTCTAGAGATCTGATATGTATCCCTCTAGATTTTTTTCCTATGCATTTTAATAAATACAGATGTACTCACAGAAAATCTATAGAAAACAGTATTTTAACAAAAGTGCTATCATACATTTTTCAACTTGCCTTCCTTCTATCCAAATTTCCTAAGAAATCTTCCCATGCCAACATATGCAAAGATGGGATGGAGAGAAGGTAATGAGAGATTCATGACATGAAGGATGGATAGGAAGTAGAGTGGGAAGGCTACGAAAAAAGAGAAAATTCCTGACACTTGGAATAACGAGGATCAAAAGACAGAAAGCACTGTATGTTTCATTCATGGCTGAACACAGTTCATACAGCTAGAATGCCAGAGAAAAGTGCCAAGAGATGAGGTGGGAGGCAAACAAGATGGAACACAGTTAATATGCTAGTCAATGCATACACAGTTTAAAAAGCACTAGAAGGATATACATAAAATAGTGCTTTTCTCTGGATGGCAGGATTACAAAATAAGTTTTGTTTTGTGTGTGAGCCTACATGTGTGTGCAAACATGTTTCTAAACCTCCATTGTATGTTTTGCATACCATGGTATCTTCCCAAGTGGCTCAATGGTAAATGCCAATGCAGGAGATGGGGTTCTATCCCTGGGTCAGGAAGATCCCCTGGAAGAGGAAATGGCAACCCACTCCAGTACCCTTGCCTGGAAAATTCCACAGACAGAAGGGCCTGGTGGGCTACAGTCCATGGGGTCACAAAGTGTCAGACATGACTGAGCAAGTAGCACGTGTGCCTGCCTGTGTGTGTAAACATCTCTCTAGCTGTCCATGGTATGTTTTACTTGTATGCTGAGAGCAAGTATTTTCAATTTAAGTGAATAAAAAGTTAAACTACATTCTATAAATCTTGATGTACTGGTAGCAAACTACAGTGAAGGATTTGGATAAACCAAGAAAAAGAAGATACAGGTAAAAATTTTTATATCCCCAGCTCTAACCTTTCCTTAAGGGTAGAAAATACGAATGGAAAGGCAAATTTCAATTTCACTTAATGCCACCTGCTTCTACTATGTGCTTGTGATGTGCCATGCCAGATAAAGCCAGTGCTTTCTAAGTTACCTGAATCAAAAGCAGTATTATCTTAATAAAACATTAACCTACTTAAGTTTTTTCTTTCCAACTCAAACCATGCCAAAAGTAACATGATGCAATTTATTTCACTGCATATCTACAACTGTGGATCACAGTGGCATAAAACCTTAAAACACAAGATGGCACTATTCCTTTTTAAAAGACTACAGAAAACATTTTTCAGAGGGGAGAGGAAGAATAAGCACCTTGAATATCATCTAATCCAAAACCCCTCATTTTCCTCTTCTGAGGAAACAGCATGAAGAAAGATTTCCAAAGGCCACACAGTTGGTTAGAAGCAGAGCAGGGACCAAGGACAACACAGAGAGCTCCTTCTATCCAGGCACCTGAATCAAGGTTGGAGCAGGTGGCGCTGCAGTTAATGATGTCAAGAACTACTGGAAACCTGTAACTTTACACTATCTGTAAAACCTTAATTTAAGCCTCTAAAATACTCATCCAAGAATTTCATTTTTTTCCCCTCCTGCTCTGCTTCAATATTACAAAGCAATTGCATTTCCTTTCCAGGACACTAGGTAGAAAACACATCGGATTGTATTTTCCCAGCCAGGCAGTTTTCCAATGGCATGAGCAATTTCCATTTTACAACCCTAGTCCTGGAGATAGAATGGCATCAATAAACTCTAATGAAAATGTATATAAGATGAAAATAGCACAATAGCACAATAACTCAAAAATACACTGTCAGTAAAACTAGAGTCATTTTGGTATAGCAACAGCAAAAACAAGTCTGAAGATAAATCTTAAGAGCTGGGAACTAGTGCAGGAGTTGTAAACTTTTAGCATGCCACTGAGACAACTTGGGCCTCAGCTTTCTCATTTATAATAAAGAAACTGACAGAGATCTCATTCCAGCTCTCAAATTTCAAGTTTTTGGAACCCAGTTCTTCTACGTTCTACTTCAGGCTGTTTCTACCACACCAGTGAGTTTTCACTGAAGCTCTCTGAAATAAATAAAATACTCCCTATGCTTTTCTAGGTTAAAAATATGGGATTTGCTCTAAAATATTCCAGTAATAGATCTTCATAAAGTTTTGTCATGTTTTTTGATCAGAGAGTCGTATCTCTCCCAAAGATAAACATCATTAGTTAACTGACTTTTCATTCCTTGGTGCCTCTGGGTGGGCGGGAGTGGGGGGTGCGGTGGGAAGTGGTTCAACATAAGTCTAATACCCAACTATCCACCCTTGTTTCCAGGTCCCATTATAAGCTCAGTGTTTTCTGTTCCAAAATCCCATTAACATAACAAGGCAATAAGAAACTTTGCGCATTACTTATGAGTGTGTTTTCTCTGCCAAGTGTTGACTTGGCAGAGAAGTGCTGCCAATCTGCTGACTCTAAAAATATACATTTTTTGACAGTATAGCTGGGAAAAGTATGCATTTCAGCTATGCAATATTTTATGAGAAAAGTAACAAAATGTTTGAGAAAGGTAAGTTTGTTTTGTTTCCTAGGGACAAGGTAGAGTGAACAAGTTTTGATAGACATAAAGGAGCTGTGTCATTTTCTAGAATTAAATAGGTGCTACTCTAAGATACAGGGGCTTCGCTGGTGGCTCAGACAGTAAAGCGCCTGTCTGCAATGCAGGATACCTGAGTTCGATACCTGGGTGGGGAAGATCCCTTGGAAAAGGAAATGGCAACCCACTCCAGTGTTTTTGCCTGGAAAATCCCATGGACAGAAGAGCCTTGTAGGCTACAGTCCATGGGATTGCAAAGAGTCAGACATGACTGAGCAACTTCACTCTAAGATACGGGCTTCCCAGGTGACACTAGTGGTAAAGAATCTACCTGCCAGTGCAGTAGACTCAAGAAACACCAGTTCAGTACCTGGATAAGGAAGATCCCCTGGAGAAGGAAATGGCAACCCATTCCAGTATTCTTGCCTGGGAAATCCCAGAGGAGCCTGGCAGACTACAGTCCGTGGTGTTGCAAAGAGTTGGACACAACGATGACTGAGCACACACACTCTAAGGTGTATACTATATACTGCTATACACTAAGCAGAGTCAATTCCAACAAATACTTTGTTATGCAAAATTTCTGCCCTTTACTTCTGACCTATAGGAAATAGATGACAATTGTAAGACTATAACAGAAAGAACACATATCATTAAGTAGAGAGCTGGTGAACTAGATAACTTCTAAGACACCATAAAACCTAAATTTCATGAATCTATGAAGTTCACGATTATAATTACTCAAGAATAAAATTTTACATTAGTATAAGAAATGCTTGACAATTTGCAACTTAAGCAACTTTCAAACAAATTGTCTTAGGTTGAATATCTTAAGCGGTGTACTATGCAATAGTTAAACACAGTGAACAATAGTATCATTTGTTGACCCAGCAGTTCTTCAGGCCTTGTGTTAGGGCTTTGGAAACAGTAAATTATTTAACATTCACAATAACTCTATGAAGTAGGTATTATTTCCCCCTATCCTATACATGGGCTTCCTTGGTGGCTCAGATGGTAAAGAATCTGCCTGCAATGCTATAGACCTGGGTTCGATCCCTGGGTCAGGAAGATCCCCTGGAGAAGGAAATGTCAACCCACTCTGGTATTCTTGCCTTTAGAATTCCATGGACAGAGAAGTCTGGTGGGCTACAGTCCAAGGGGTCGCAAAGAGTCCAAGGGGTAAGACACAGCTGAGCAACCAACACTTCCACTATCATTTCATACATGTGAAATGAAGGCTTAAAAAGGATAAGATCTTATCCAAAGCCACCACAGTGGGATTAAAATCTCCACCTGACTGACACCAATTCCATGCTTTATTAAATGTACATACTAAATTATATTTACTACTAAATTATATAAGATACAAGCTAGTTTAAAAATAAACATTTAAATCCTAGAAAACATTGTGTTAATAAAACAATACTTGAGAATAAAAAGACTGGATTTAAACTTCTTGTTCTTTTTCAAAGTGAAAAGCCCTTTCCTATCTAATCACATTCCCATAATTTTGATATCATAAACTTATTACATCTAATAAGTTTCCTTATAGCTTTTTGATGATGCAAAATTTCATTCGCACATTTGTTTTTGTGCAAGCTGTCTCACTTACTCCAAATAGCCTAACTAAATAACTATATTTCCTTAAAATACCACCTATTTAACACTTAGCACAATAAATTTTTCCTTCTCTAAATTTTCATCATAACTAACCTATATATATATATAGATACACACACACACACACACACACACACACAGTAACTACATAATCCTGTTAATTTTGTGTACCTATATATCTTGCTTAACTTCTAGGTTCAAATTCTTCTTTTACCACTTAATACCATAGTTTTTAACCAAAGTTGTACATCAGAATCACCTGGGCTCAGACTCTTAAGATTCTAAATTCAGTCTGGAATAATATATTTGTAAAAGATATCCTTTGCACACCCCCTTCTCCTAGATCCACCCTCCTATGAGAACTGCAGATTGGACATACGCCTACTTTCTTATCTATAAAATGAGGATAAGAAATCCCACTTCACAGGATTACTGTCAAGACTAAATGAGATTTCATATAATCTAAAGCCTAATTAATGTTAGTTTAGGTCCTTTGGCAAGGAACTCCCATTTTTTTTTTCTATTCCCCTCCAATACAACACCTAAGATAGTATTACGCACATAGCACTAACAAACACTAGGCGACTTTCATACCCGTCTCTTTTGTGCTTTTGATATCCGAAGTGGCTGATTCTCAAGTACCAAGTTTGAAATAGTAACAGCAACAGAATCTATCTAAAGGAAACAAAAAACATTACCAAGTTAAGGAAAAATACCTTTAAGTTATTATTCAAAGTATTAGATCATTAAATTATTATTTCAAGTCACATATTATGTGTTATTCCACAATTCAAATCTGAATAACAGCACTAGATACAATACTAAATGATATGGTTGTATCTACTTTCTCTATATTTTAGGGAGAATTTATCAGGTTCCCAAGAACTTTCCTTATAGCTCTACAAAGACAATGCTCATTTCTGCATGGTTTCCTTCCTTCTCAGAATGCCTTCTCCATTCATGTAAATACTCCTTACACGTGCCAATTCATTCAGCGTGCCACCCTTCCCATCTCTAAATGTTTTACTTTATAGACTAGATAAGGTCCTGTGTTGGCTCAGTTTATACTACTTTTATAACCTCAAAAGTGGGGGCAGAGGCCTTCCTCCATCATAATCAGCCAGAACCTGATGAGCACTGCTTCTTGACCCTAGTAGAAATTTGTTAATGTATAGTTATCACGAAGACATTACAACCAGTCTTAATAATCAAATGACTGTTGTATGTTTGCTAAAGAAAAAAGATGTTAGACTTATCTACCATCAGGATAAACAGCTAGTATTTTATTACCACAACTATGTATTAAGGTAGTTTTTAAGTGACACATACAATGAAACATATCAAAGCCTCTAATAACAAGAGTCAGCAGTCTCTAAGGCTTTGGCCCAAATGATCAAAATGTCAAAATAAGGTTAAGACTTCAAAGAGTGGTTATCAACTTTAGTGAAACAGGATTCTTATAGTTTCTCAGAGGAATGTGCTAAAATTTACAAACTGCCATACTGATAACAGGCAAGATACAAAGAAACAACTGGGGAAAAAAAGAGAAAGAAATGACAAAAGAATTCAGGTGACATTCTGGAAGAAAACAAGTTTCAGTTAAAATTAAAAAAAAGGTAATAGTTCAAAGTATGAGGGAAGTTTGTATTTTAACAATTGGACAATATGTAGCTTAACAATCAAACATTTTTCACCTTGGAAACCTAGGAAAGAAATCTTACAACTGAAGGGCCTGAGAGACTGAACTATCTCACCAACAGAAAAGATAGGGCGATAATTAGGAATGCCATGACTCTAACAATACAAACACCTGGAAGCATGCCTTGTTACTTGGATTTTAATAAAGTGTGTTAAAGGCAAGGAAGGCCAAGATCTTGATGAACGGCAAGAAAACTTCAAGAAAATAAAACTGTTTGATACTTGTAAATTAGTATAAACAAGCCATTTTCCCTGTCAACAGCAGACCAAAAGTAAACCAAATAAAATTTATGGTAGATAAAATCTTGCATAGACATAAGAACTTTTCAACTATCAAAAATGAGAGTGAGGTTAGGGAATCTATGATCTTTGACATCTAAAACCCATGAAATAAACTATCACTCTAGATTAAAATTATAACAGAATTCAGTACTCACCTTCTGCAGTAAGACAGCTCTAATTGTGAATTCCCCCTTTGGCACTCAACAGTTGTTATAAACTTAGAACGAAGTTTTTAATCTCTCTGAATCTGTTTCCCACTTTAAAAACAGGATTATCTACACTTACTTCAGAGGTAACACTGACTAGTGCGTTATTGTGAGAATTATTTGAGAAAATGAACGCAGTATGTTAAACAAAGTATGTGGCATCCAATACATTGTGTGCAGCTATAATGATGAAATACATAGTAGCTAAACCGATGACAGTTAACAGGCTCCTATTTACCCAAGAAACATCAGTAAATTTCTATGTATTACAGCTTGCTCATAGAGCACTTTCATAACTTAAAAAATGATTTCACATTTACTCTACTTCTTAGAAAAATCTGTGCTTAAACAGCAGTAGTATTTGTATCATATACGTGAAGAAATTGATGCTCGAGAAGATTAAGTAAATTTGCCCAGGTTCACATCCTACTTAACAGTAATTCTGACACTAGGAGACTGGTCTTCCACTTTCTTTTGGCAAAACTTCCTCTAGTCCATTTTATCAATTTGTTCATCTCTGGGGCAGTAGACTTTCTTTTTTCCTTAAAAAACACACTACCATGTAAATCTGATCAGAAAAATAACAATGAAAGGTGATGCCTGAGCTTGACTAAGTGCCTTCTTTCCCTCCAGTTTTACGATTTTATATAGTTAATTGTGTAACAGAAGCGGACAACTGGTTTCCGATGTTGTAGACAAGGAGAAACATTACTTTCACATACTTGACTCTCTTTAGAAGTCAGCTTCAACTGATCCAGCTCCTCTCTATGTTTCTGTTCCATTTCTGCTTCTAACTTGGCAACATCTTCTGTAAGTTGCTTCCTCCTCTTTTTGTCATTCCTGGGGACAGCATTCTTCATACTCTGTATTTTGGCTGAAAAGCCACCAAAATCATTACGTCAAAAACCCAGGGATTAAGGGGAAATAAGAAATAATAGCAATAAGGAGATGGTAAGAAAAAAAGGCTATAGGAAAAAAGTAATTATGAAAGCAAACAGAGAAATTACAAAACAGCTACAGAGAAGAGTCCAGATGAAGCTGAGACCCTCTCTCAAAAAAAAAACAAAAAGAAAAACCTAACATAACCGTGAGTTTGCTGTGGGGTGAGGAAAAGAGGGGGGAAAAGAGACTTAAATGTTTAAATCTTTCAAGTATCCTTTCCGAGTCCTTAAAATCGAGGTGAGCTATTTCAAAACGCACCCACTAGGGCCAAGAGTCGGTAACTAGCGCAGGAACAGGAAAGGGGGCCTGGGCCAAGACGGCGGCTTCCAAGGGTTTTCAGAAACCCGCACCCCGGCGGCCTCGCAGGGTGGGGGAACGCGGCGCACCCGGAAAGGGGAAGCTTTTGAAGGTCGAAGGGGTTAAGGGGGCCTGGAGATGTAGGTCACTGGCCGCCCTGAAGAAGCCTAGAAGCGTTCCGAAGTCCCTCAACGTTCCCAGAACCGACCCGCCACGCTCCCCTCCCTGGGTCCTGGCGACTCCCGGCTTCCCACTCCCCCGTCACCTTGCAGCTCCTTCTTCTCTTTGCGATGCCGTCTCACCAGCTGTTCCTCTTCATCAAGCTCCTCAGTCAAGGCAGCCTCCATGACGCCCAGCACACGCGCCGAGGACAACCAGCGCCGCGGCCTAGCGCCACCTTCCACCTTTCAACTGCATTCCGGAAGGAAAACAGCTATTTGAAAAAATATAGCGGTGAAACAGAAGAAGATTAAGAATATCATATCTCACCAGAGCTTAAAGACCTGTGCTTAATGATAAAAAATGCTATTGTCGGAGCACTTGAGAAGTGTGGTGTGAGGGAGCTCCATGGCCTGTCCAGGTGATAAAATCTATGCATAATAGGAATACCTGAAACAGAACAAAGCAAATCAAGCTGAAACTGTAATTAAGGAACTAACTGAAGAAAAATGTTCAGAGTTAAAGAAGAAACTAGATCTGCAAGTAGAAAAGGCTCTCAGGGTACCACTAAGTTTTAGTGAAAAGAAAGCAGTACCTAGATATATCCTGCTAGTATTTTTAAATTGGAAGGGTGAAGAAAAAAAAAGTCAAGTATCCCAGAGAAGACTAGCCGCTTATAAAGGGATGAAAGTTAGCCTGACCTCAGATTTTTCCCTTGCAACTGTAAATGCCAGAAAACAATATCTACAGTTTTTGCTCAGAGGCTTCGTCTTATCCTGCTCTTTACGACCCCATGGACTGTCAGGCTCCTCTGACCGTGGGATTCTCCCAGCAGGAATAGTGGAGTGGGGTGCCATTTTCTCCTCCAGGGGATCTTCCCCACCCTAGGATGGAACAGGTGTCTGTTTTGCCTCATTCATTGGCAGGTGGATTGTTTACGTGGGAAGCCCATCTATGGTTTTAAGGGAGAATAATTTTGAACCAGTAAGATGTCCTGACACGTTATTTCTGTACCAAGGCAATTGGAAGCATTCACAGATATGCAGAGGCTGAGAAAGTATATCTTTTAAGTACTGCCCTTGAATACTTAGTTAAATGTTGTACTGCAGCCAACAAAAAAACATGAATTAAAATAACAAGAATAAGGAGGCAATGGTATGAAAAAATTGGTGGTAAGGTTTAGTTAAACAGCCTTAAGGTTACAGTGTTACGTAGAATTATAAAACTAAATGCAAACATAAATATGTAAATTGGGTCTAAAATTTCAGCTTATGTCTTTATAAATTTAAAAGACATGCTAAATGTTCAATATGTAAACCAAAAAACACTGCTTTATTTTTAGCATGTAAAGATATGCATGTTCTTAAGCTAAACATGTAAAATAAAAGGACTTTGTCTCTGCGGACAGAACCTGTAGAATAAAGGCATATCAAATGTTAACCTGACAAAATGGGAAAACCAGTAGTACAGTTTTGTTTCCTCTAGTTTTAATTATAGAAGGGGGAAAGTAGCAAATTTGTAATACTAATACTAGTAGTGTAAAAAAAATTTATAAATTATTGATTGGGGTGGTAGTGGATTGAAACGTTTAAAGTACATCTTGCCTGTGGAAATTCAGTACCTACTGCTTTATGTAGTAGATCATTGTAGGTAAATTTGACAATGTTACAACTAGAAATAAAGTACATATTCAAATTGTAGGGGAAGTGGTGAAAAACAGCAAGGAAGCATTAAAATTGGCATAAAATAGGTTGATACAGGTAGTGCTGAGTTACCACACTCAAACCGTTAAATATTCCTATTTTAAAAGATTGAAATTGGGTGAAAAATCGATCTATAACCCTGGATACTCATATTTGTAGAAAACAAACCATTAAAGAGTATAAAGATAGTGAAAACAAAGAGTCATAGAAATGCAAGTAGGGAGCAATATTTTTATTAGACAACTCAAGCTACAGCATATTTATAAGACATACAGTACAGGTTGTAACATTTAAGATGATTTATGCAGTAGAAAACATGGCATTCATTGTAAAATAAATATTCAATACCTTCCTATGAGTGGTAGTTTTACTGATGTATACATGTTTTGAAAAATTGTGCATTTAAAATTAGTATACTTTATGTTATGTACTTAGAATTAATAAAGTAATCCTTTAAAGAAAATACACATTGCAAAAACTGTTGGACTGTGACTTCAATACATAAACCATTTAGTAAGCCAAATAAATGAAAAGTTCAGATAATTAAGGAGTAAATAGTTCAGAAGTATGTATGCATTTACATTATTTTCAAATTGTCCTGAAACATTTCTAAGTGATCTTATACTAGGGTGCAGAGAAAACTTTAATATATTTCTAGAAATCACAAATGATCACGTTGCAAAAAAGCCTAGAAACTAAGTTAAATGCTGAAAAATCAAATATTTGAAATTTTTTACTGTTATGAATTATAATAAATGCTGATAATTTAGGAACTGCAACAATAAGGACATTAGGAGTTGTATATTATGGGATGGATGTACAAAAGGCAAGGAGCTAGGAATAAGAATACTGGATAAAGAATGCCATGTGCACCTAGGAAAGACCTAGTTACGGAACTTTCTCAATTTTGCTACCTTCCAATTCTAACTAGTGGAGTTACTTCAATATAAACTATTCTAAGTGCCATAGTTAACTTATCGTTCAGTTGCTAAGTCATTCAGTTACAACGCCATGGACTGCAGCACTCTAGGTTTCCCTGTCCTTCACTATCTCTCGGAGTTTGTTCAAACTCATGTCCTTTGAGTCAGTGAGGCCACCCAATCATCTCATCCTTTGTAGCCCCCTTCTCCTGCCTTCAGTCTTTCCCAGCATCAGGGTCTTTTCCAGGTTCTTCACATCAGGTGGCCAAGTATGGGAGTTTCATCTTCAGCATCAGTTCTTCCAATGAATATTCAGGACTGATTTCTTTTAGGATAGATGGGTTTGATCTCCTTGCAGTCTAAGGGACTCATGAGAGTCTTATCCAGCTCCACAAATCAAAAGCATCCATTTTTTCAGTGCTCAAGCCTTGTTTATAGTCCAATGCTCACATTCTGTACATAACTACTGGAAAAACCATAGTGGCAGATTTTTCACAACTGAATTTTACCATAATTCTAAGGAGTTAACAGTTGACTCTTTAAAGAGAGAGAAGCTAAATTCTCATCTCTCACTACCAACTACTGCCCCCCCATCACTGTTTTGTTATTCCTTTCTCAGACTTCTATATAATACTTCTCGCTCTACAATCTTTATTGAAAAGTATCATCCTCAGAAAAGCAGCATGAGCATTGCCTTGGAGCTTGTTAGAAATGTGGTATGTCAAGGTAACAGCGGCACAGATTAGATTATAAAATGTATTATTAAGCATCTATAAGCCTTCTCAGGTCACACAGTGCATTGTATATTATGAATGTTTAATAAGTGTTAAGTAGTAGTAAGATCTAGAAACAGGTTCGCTCAAGCAGTGTTGTAGGAGAGATTTTGTGATCGAACTGTAAGGTATTGCAGCATTCCTCTTTAAATCAATGATTTGGTCTCATTTTCTAAATATTTCAGATGAGAACTAGTGCTTCTGTTTTTCTTTGTGAAGATGAAACACAAGGAAAACTTCAGATTGAACAAATCCAAATTTTTAAATGTTAAAGGTGTACAATTTAAAATGGTAGAAAGACAATTTCCCTATGGTCCAGTGGTTAAGAATCCACCTTCCAATGCAGGGGACGTGGGTTTGGTCACTGGTCATGAAACTAAGATCCCAAATGCCACAACTCCTGAGCATGCATGCTCACTCAGCCCATGCACAAGAGAAGCCCCAAGAGAATGTTTGCACTGCACTGAAACAGGAGAAGCCTCCACACCGCAACAAAGACCCCGAACAGCCAAAAAAATGCATTAAAAAAATATAGGATAATGAAAGAATGAGCCTTTTTCTAGTGAATTAAATAACCATGAAGTAGATTTAAATCAGATATTTCAAGCTTTCTGAATAAAATCAAAGATCCATTTACAGCAGCTATATATAATTGATAACAGGTAGATAAGTGCATTGGCAATAATTGTAATGGTAGCTTTAGCAAGTTACAGGACTTTTTTGATTCGTGAATGATCTACTCCACTGAAGGTGATATAACACCTTTCTATTAGCAAGGGAAAACCAGACCAGTGATGCTCAAATTTAAATATGCAAACCAGTTTCCTGGGAAGATCATATTAAGATGCAAATATTGGTTCACTAAGTTTAGGATAAAGTTGAGATTTCTTGCAAGTCCCCGTGGGCTGTTGTTGCTGCCACTTTGAGTACCTACCAGACTTTCAAGTAGAACAATAATAAAACCTATGTTGTATTCACTGTCCATGAAAATGAGGCTTAAAAAAGGTAACTGGCTTAAGACCACACAGTATCAGAACCAAATCTGATCTCAAGGTCAATTTATACCGTCTATACAATCCTCTCTTCATCCATACTACAGCACCTACATAGAAGATTGTTGTGAAAAACACTTCATATAATAATGAATAAAGCTCATTACTTCAGGTAAGGTATGAAGTTCAGAAAACAATGACTCATGGAAAGGAAAATCAATTTTGTTTGTAATGTGTTAAGCATGATTTTGTGACAGGGACGTTTGTGGATAAGTCAGAGAGGTATTTAGAAATTCAGGTCCAGAGTTAGAAGAGATGTCATAAGAGGAAATTTAGGTTTTAGTTTTCTGACTTGCAGGTGGCATTTATACTCATGAGAAATCACCCTGGAAACAATGACAGGAAATAGAAGAAAAAAGGAAGTTAAACCTTAAGGGCCACACCTATATTTGATGGGTAGGTATTAAAGAAGAATGAAATAAATTCAAATTTATGGTTTCAACAGAATTAAACATCAAAAATAATGCACTACAGTCACTTTGAATTGACTAATGAGTAGGAGGACCCTTTAAAGACTCATGCAATGCGGGAGACCAGGGTTCAATCCCTGGGTCAGGAAGATCCAATGCAGAAGGGATTGGCAAACCACTCCACTCTTCTTGCCTGGAGAATTCCATGGACAGAAGAGTCTGGTGGGCTACAGTCCATGGGATCGCAAAGAGTCAGACATGACTGTGTGACTAACGCTTTAGATTTTTTAACTTATAAATTATAAAAAAAATCTGTAATAGCACAAATTCCATTATTGATTTTAATTTTGTGATTCACTACTACATGTCTGTATCTAGTTGATTTTTGTTACTGGTGGTAGTTATGTTCTCTAAAGTTCCTTGAACACTGAATTAGTGAATACTTTATCATTGTCCCTAGAAGAAATACAGAATTAGGTTCCTGCAAGCCTCTGGTCACATTATTGTCACCAAATGAGGGATGCATAACCTTATTTTAAGATAGCTTATTTAGTGACTGTTTTTGATTCACTAACATTGAACCCATGGCCAATAGAACGGTAACTCATGGCCTCAATTAATCTTCAGTCACTCAGTCATGTCCAACTCTTTGTGGACTCTTTACAGACCAATGGACTGCAGCATGCCAGGCCTCCCTGTCCATCACAACTCCCAGAGTTTACTCAAACTCAAGTTCATTGAGTCGGTGATGCCATCCAACCACCTCAACCTCTGTCATCCCCTTCTCTTCCTGCCTTCAATCTTTCCCAGCATCAGGGTCTTTTCAAATGAGTCAGCTCTTTGCACCAGGTGGCCTAAGTATTTGAGTTTCAGCTTCAACATCAGACCTTCCAATGAACACCCAGGACTGATCTCCTTTAGGATGGACTGGTTGGATCTCCTTGCAGTCCTAGGGACTCTCAAGAGTCTTCTCCAACACCACACTTCAAAAGCATCAATTCTTCAGCACTCAGCTTTCTTCATTGTCCATCTCTCACATCCATACATGACCACTGAAAAAACCATAGCCTTGATTAGACGGACCTTTGTTGGCAAAGTAATGTCTGCTTTTTAATATGCTGTCTAGGTTGGTCATAACTTTTCTTCCAAGGCGGAACTGTCTTTTAATTTCATGGCTGCAGTCAGCATCTGCAGTGATTTTGGAGCCCAAAAAAGTCAGCCAGTGTTTCCACTGTTTTCCCATCTATTTGCCATGAAGTGATGGGACCAGATGCCATGATCTTAGTTTTCTGAACGTTGAATTTTAAGCCAGCGTTTTCACTCTACTCTTTCACTTTCATCAAGAGGCTCTTTAGTGCTTGTTAGCTTTGTGCCATAAGGGTGGTGTCATCTGCATATCTGAGGTTATTGATATTTCTCCCGGCAGTCTTGATTCCAGCTTGTGCTTCTTCCAGCCCAGCGTTTCTCATGATGTACTCTGGCATATAAGTTAAATAAGCAGGGTGACAATATACAGCCCTAACATACTCCTTTCCTGATTTGGAACCAGTCTGTTGTTCCCTGGCCAGTTCTAACTGTTGCTTCCTGACCTACATACAGATTCTCAAGAGGCAGGTCAGGTGGTCAGGTATTTCCATCTCTTAAGAATTTTCCAGAGTTTTTTGTGGTCCACACAGTCAAAGTCTTTGTCATAGTCAATAAAGCAGAAGTAGATGTTTTTCTGGAACTCTCTTGCTTTTTTGATGATCCAGAGGATGTTGGCAATTTGATCTCTGGTTCCTCTGCCTTTTCTAAAACCAGCTTGAACATCTGGAAGTTCACGGTTCAAGTACTGTTGAAGCCTGGCTTGGAGAATTTTGAGCATTACTTCACTAGCATGTGAGATGAGTGCAATTGTGCAGTAGTTTGAGCATTCTCTGGCATTGCCTTTCTTTTGGATTGGAATGAAAACTGACCTTTCCCAGTCCTGTGGCCACTGCTGAGTTTTCCAAATTTGCTGACATATTGAGTGCAGCACTTTCACAGCATAATCTTTTAGGATTTGAAATAGCTCAGCTGGAACTCTATCACCACCACTAGCTTTGTTCATTGTGATGCTTCCTAAGGCCCACTTGACTTCACGTTCCAGGATGTCTGGCTCTAGGCACTTAGTCTTACCTAACACATATTTTCTCTAGGAAGTACTTAAGAACAATACACTACCCTTAGGGACCATTTAAAACAGCACAGTCACTCTTCAAAAGAACAAAATTCCAAAAATCACAGTAATTATATCCTGAAAAGGACACTTGTTTACAGTATGAGAACTGAGACAAGATAGGGTGTCACCTTGTTCCATTTCATCAGGGATTATACATTTCAGGTGACTTTTTTTTTTTTTTTTTTTTTGCTGTTTTGCACAACAATGGGCCATTAGTTTTGATTTCAGGGTTACTAATTTTAGTAAATGAATGCGCAAAGAATCTGTGAAAAATAACTATAAACTAACTCAACATGCTTTGTTCAGTATTTTTTCAACTTGAGTTTGGGAAGCCATATTTCTACTAATGAAGCCAAAAAATTCTGGCTTTTTTCTGAAGAAAGTACAACACTGATGACTGCCAGATTCAAGGATCAATACAAAAGTTCTGAAGGACTTGTACATGGTTACCATGAACTGCTCAGCAGACTTTGCTGCATTCTTTTCTATTGGCACTGAGCCAGAAAGTCTAGCTTACTAACAACATTATTTCACTATCCTCTCTGGGACAGCAGGAGAATATTCCCAATATGAAACAGGAGGAGTTGAAATCTAAAATACCTGTTCCCAACTGTTAATTTCGAAGAACTCTCAGGAGGATTAAATGACGGTATGAATCTATATGCCAAAAAAAGAAAAAAAAATACAGGAAATTTGAGAGTTTCCATTTTCTGTTTGGCTGGCAAGACTGCAACTATTTATGAAATGAGATTGATATTCAAGGGTCACAAATTACCTCCGCAGGGTTACACACAGCAGAGGGAAATTGGGCCTTAGTTTTTATTAGTTGGCAATTTTGAGCCAGTCATCCTAAAGATTATCATAATGATAAAAAGAAAAAAACGTGATATTTCTTAGTCTGTGTGGGCTGCCACAACAAAATACCATAGATTGGGTAGCTGAAACAACATAAATTTATTTCTCACTGTTCTGGATGCTGACAAGTCCAAGGTCAAGATGCCAACATTCTGTTTTTGGTGAGCGCTCTCTCCCTGACTTGTAGGCAGCTGCCTTCTCGTTGTTTCCTGATGTGTTTCAGGGAGAGGAGAAGGGAGGGCAAGATGCAGGAATGGGAGAGATAAAGTGCTCTCTGGCGTCTTCTGGTGCTGTGCTTAGTCACTCTCTCAGTTGTATCCTACTCCTTGCAACCCTATGGACTGTACCCCTCCAGGCTCCTCTGTCCATGGGATTCTGTTGCCAAGAATACTGGAATGGGTTGCCATGCCCTCCTCCAGGGGATCTTCCCAGCCCAGGGATCAAACCCACATCTCTTAAGTCTCCTGCATCTACCCCTAATGCCACCCGGGACACCCAACATATACACTACCGTATATAAAATAGATAGCCAATGGGAGTTTGCTGTATGATTCAGGGAACACAAACTGGGGCTCTGGGACAGCCTAGAGGGGTGGGAGGTGGGAGGGAGGTTCAAGAGGGAGGGGACATATGTATACCTATGGCAGATTCATGTTGATGTATGGCAGAAACCAATATAATATGGTAAAGCAATTATCCTTCCATTAACAATAAATAAATTACAAAAAAAACCCTGGGTATCATTCTTGACTACTTTACTTACAACAAATCATTAAGTCCTACCTTTTAATTATACCATGTATCAATCCACTTTCTTCACCTTTCACTGGCACCTGTCTGAGTCCGAGCCTTGACCGTCTCTCACCTGTACCACGAAAACACGCCTCTCTCACATTTAGTCTTTATAACACAATAGGAGTGATCTTTAAAAATTCAAGCCGGATTTAAGAGTTCCAACTCTTCAGTTTTTCAATAAGTGTAGAGCTTTTAGTATGCTTCTCAGGGCCAACACCAATCTCATCCCATGCCACACCCCGTTACAATCTGATTAAGCCATCTGGAATTTGGTATCTTGAACTACCATGCTTTTTTCCCAGGAATGGAATACCTTTGGAAACAGTGATTTCTCAACACTGCAAATATAATCTGTTATCACTCTCTGGCACTCTATCTAAAGTAATTCACAGTCTTATACATTCATTCTCTATTCCAAGTGCCTTATTTTTCTTCTTAGTAATATTTTTGTCTTCTCTGCATCCTGCACTTGAATATAATTCCATGAACCATGGACTAACTAAATCTGTCTTCTTCACATTTGTGTCCTTATTACCTAGTACAGTGCCTAGTATATAGAAGCCCTTCAGTAAACATTTTAATAAATCAAACATGAACTGATAATTATTTAGCAATAGTAAAGGCAGATAAAAGAGCATTTAAGATTTCTTTTATCTTTGAATTCAACAGTTAAGGAAATATCTTCTTACATTTTACCTTCAATATTTCTCAGCCATGATTATAAGATGAAAGATCAGATCTTGTCTCTTCAATGAGCTTTTACCCAATGGCAAATAATAGAATGCCAGTAAATAAAAAGAAACACCTTAAAGAACTTTCTCTTTTGGTCTTTTAACTTTCTAGGATGTCTTCTGATTTATATTCTGTTTTACTTTCTTCAAATATTTTAAGTTACAATGTTTCAAAATCTCACATTTTTAGTTTCTTGCCCATTTCCAAATCTTTTTTGCTAAGTTACTTTTCTTCTTCTTTCCTGAAAGTTTTTCTTTAACCTATCATAAAAAAAAAAAAAATCCCTCCATGGATCACAGTCTTGTGGTGGCAAAAGGACTTGCATAATTCAATGAAGCTTTGAGCCACGCCATGCAATGCAATCCAAGATGGATGGGTCATAGTGAAGAGTTCTGACAAAACATGGTCCACTGGAGGAGGGAATGGCAACCCACTCCAGTATTCTTGCCAAGAGAACCCCATGAACAGTATGAAAAGGCAAAAAGTTATGGTACCAGAAGATAAGCCTCACAGGTCAAAGGGGTCCAATATGCTACTGCAGAAGAGTGGAGGGCAATTACTAAGAGCTCCAGAAAGAAAGAAGCTGGTGGGTCTAAGCAGAAATCACGCTCAGTTGTGGATGTGTCTGGTGATGAAAATAAAGTCTGACGCTGTAAGGAACAACATTGCATAGGAACCGGTCCATGAATCAAGGAAAATTGGATGTGGTCAAACAGGAGATGGCAAGAGTGAACATCGACATTTTAGGAATCAGTGAACTAAAACGGATGGGAATGGGTGAATTAATTCAGGTGACCACTATATCTACTAATGTGGGCAAGAATCCCCTAGAAGAAACAGAGTAGCCCTCGTGGTCAACAAAAGAGTCCAAAATGCAATACTTGAGTGCAGTTTCAAAAATGACAGAATGATCTGTTTGTTTCCAAGGCAAACCACCAAACACCACAGTAGTCCAAGTCTATGCCCCAACCACTAACGCCAAATAAAGCTGAAGTCGATTAATTCGATGAAGACCTAAAAGAACTTCTAGAAATGACACCGAAAAAAGATGTCCATTTCTCCATAAGGGACTGGAATGCAAAAATAGAAAGTCAAGAGATACCTGGAGTAACAGACAAGCTTGGTCTTGGAGTACAAAATGAAGCAGGGCAAAGGTTAACAGAGTTTTGTCAGGAGAATACACTGGTCATAGCAAACACCCTCTTCCAATAACACAAGAGATGACTCTACACATGGCCATCGCCAAATGGTCAGCGCTAAAATCAGATTGATTATATACTTTGCAGCTGAAAATGGAGAATCTCTATACAGCCAGCAAAAATAAGACCTGGATCTGACTGTGGCTCAGATCATGAACCCCTTATTGCAAACTTCAGGCTTAAATTTAAGGAAGAAGGGAAAACCACTAGGCCTTTCAGGTAGGTAGGTTTAACCACTCAGTTGTGCCCTACTCTTTGTGACCCCATGTACTGTAGCCTGCCACACTCTTCTGTCCATGGGATTCTCCAGGCAAGAATACTGGAGTGGGTTGCCATGCCCTCCTCCACAGAATCTTCCTTACACAGGGACTGAAGCTGGGTCTCCTGCACTGCACTGAGCCACCAGAGAAAACCTGGGCCATTCAGATATGAACTAAATCAAATCCTTATGATTATACAGTGGAGGTGATGAATAGATTCAAGGGAACAGACCAGTAGACAGAGTGTCTGAAGAACTATAGACAGAGGTTTGTAACATTGTGCAGGAGGCAGTGATCAAATCATCCTCAAGAACAAGAAATGCAAGAATGCAAAGTGGTTGTGTGAGAAGGCTTCACAAATAGCTGAGAAAAGAAGAGAAGTGAAAGGCAAGGGAGAAAGGGAAGATGCATCCAACTGAATACAGAGTTCCAGAGAATAGCAAGGAGAGATACGAAGGCCTTCTTGAATGAACATTGCAAAGAAATTGAGGAAAACAATAGAATAGGAAAGACTAGAGATCAGAGATCTCTTCAAGAAAATTGGAGATATTGACGGAACATTTTATGCAAGGATGGGCACAATACAGGAGAGAAGTGGTAAGGAACTAATGGAAGCAGAAGAGATTAAGAAGAGGTGTCGAGAATACACAGAAAAGTGAAAGTCACTTAGTCGTGTCTGACTCTTTGTGACTCCATGGAATTCTCCAGGCCAGAATACTGGAGTGGGTAGCCTTTCCCTTCTCCAAGGGATCTTCCCAACCCAGGGATCGAACCCAGGTCTCCAGCATTGCAGGCAGATTCTTTACCAACTGAGCCACAAGGGAAGCCCAAGAATACTGCCTATCCCTTCTCCCGCCGATCTTCCCAACCCAGGAATTGAACCGGAGTCTCTTGCATTGCAGGTGGATTCTTTACCAACAGAGCTATCAGGGAAGCTCTAAATGTGAGATCAGATAGTACAAAACTCCCAGAGGAAAATACAGCGAACACTCTGACATAAATTGCAATAATATCTTTTTTGACCCATCTCCCAGAATAAAAGAAATGAAAACAAAAACAAATGAGGCCTAAATAAACTCAAAGTCTTTTGCAAAGCAAAGGAAATCACAAACAAATTGAAAAGACAACCCAAAGACAGGGATAAAATATTCTCCTAAATTTACAAACAGTTCATGAGGCTTAATATTATCAAAACAAACAATCCAATAAAAAAAAAATGGACAAAGGCCTCAACTGACATTTCTCCAAAAAAGACATACAGATGGCTGAGAGACACGTGAAAAGATGTTCGGTATCACTAATTTTTAGAGAAATGAAAATCAAAATTGCATTGAGATATCACCTCACATCAGTCAAATGGCTATCATGAAAAAATACACAAACAGTAAATGCTGGAGAGGCTGTGGAGAGAAGGCAGCTTCCTACGCTGTTGGTGGGAACGCACATTGGTATAGCCACTATAAAGAACAGTATGAAGGTTCCTTAAAAAACTAAAAACAGAGCTTCCATATGGCCCTGAAATCCTACTCCTGGGCGTACATCCAGAGAAACACGTTGTCCAGAAGTATATGTGCACCCCAATATTCATTGTACGCTGTTTACAATAGCCAAGACACAGAAGCAACCTTAATGTCCATGACATAGGAACGGAAAAGGAAGATGTAGTACATATATACAATGGAATATTGTCATTAAAAAGAATGAAATCATGCCATTTGCAGCAACATAGGTGGACCTAGAGATTGTCATACTGAGTGAAGTAAGTTACGCAGAGAAAGAGAACTATTGTATGACATCCCTTGTAAGCAAAATCTAAAAAGAAATAACACAGACGAACTGATTCACAAAACAGAAACAAGCTCACAGACTATGAGAAGGAACTTATGGTTAACTGGGGGAAGGATGGGGGAACAGACAGTTAGGGTTTATGAGAGAGTCATGTACACACCCCTGTATCTAAAATGGAAAATCAACAAGGAGCTACCACACCGCACAGGAAGCTCTACTCAGGTCTGTGGCAGCATGGATGGGAGGCAAGTCTGGGAGAGAATGGACGCATGTATATGTGTGCACCTGCAACTATCACAAAATTGTTAATCAGCTATACTCCAATATAAAATAAAAAGTTAAAAAATAATAAATGAAGTGGGTATAGGTATATGTATAACTGATTCACTTTGCTGAACACCTGAAACTAACACAACATTGTAAATCAATTATATTCCAACAAAAATTAAAAAGAAAACTATACTATCATTTTATCATACTATGGCCACAGGACTGGAAAAGGTCAATTTTCATCCCAATCCCAAAGAAAGGTAATGCCAAAGAATGTTCAAATTACAGTACAGTTGCACTCATTTCACACGCCAGAAGATTATGCTCAAAATCCTTCAAGCTAGGCTCCAACAGTACGTGAACCGAGAACTTCCAGATGTACAAGCTGGATTTAGAAAAGGCAGAGGAACCAGAGATCAAATTGCCAAGATCCTTGGATCATAGAAAAAGCAAGGGAATTAAAAAAAAAAAACCATCTACTTCTGCTTCACTGATTATGCTAAAGCCTTTGTGTGGATCCCAACAAACTGTGGAATATTCCTAAAGAGATGGGAATACCAGACGGACTTATCTGCCTCCTGAGAAACCTGTATGCAGGACAATAACAGAACCAGACATGGAACAATGGACTTGTTCAAAATTGAGAAAGGAGTACGTCAAGGTTGTATGTTGTCACCCTGCTTATTTAACTTATATGCAGAGCACATCATGAGAAACACTGGGCTGGATGAATCATAAGCTGGAATCAAGATTTCCAGGAGAAATATCAACAACCTGAGATATGCAGATGATACCACTTTAATGACAGAAAGTGAAGAGAAACTAAAGAGCCTCTTGATAAAGGTGAAAGAGGAAAGTGAAAAAGCTGGCTTAAAACTCAACATCCAACTAAGCTATGGTCACAAAAACAAAAAATCAAAGGAGGTATAATCTCAAATTCCACTTCTATTCCCTGACGGAGGCCTCCAAACATACAGGTCCAGCTCGCGAAAGAGCGTGGACCAAGTTGCTCATTTCTCACAAAGGAAGCAGCCCAAATGGAGTGGAGACAGTTCCCAGCCTGAGCAAGCTGGAGCGAGTCACTCCCAAAGACACCAAACATAGCCTGCAGCCCCTGACTTTTCCCGGCTCCAGACCGCCTCGTGCCACGGGTGGCTGGTGCCCACTGGGGATAGTCCCTCTGAAATCCCTGGAGCAAAACGGGTTCCAGCAGCTGCAGGGGGCTCTGGGAAGGGCCTATCCCCAGCCAAGGTCGACCTGCCACGAGCACAGAACCAGACTTCCGCTCGTTCGCCAGAACTGTTCTTGTAAGTTCATATGGTCTTGTAAATTCAAGATTATTAAAAAAATTTTTTTAACCTCATCACTGTTTATTGAGCTGTGAACTGTCGCGATCACTGCTGAAATCTGAGACTCACTCATCCCATTCTCCTCTTGGCTTCCCCTTGAAAAGGAAGCCTGGAGCAGGACCACCCCAAACACTGGAGGGTGGAAGGGAGCCGTGGGGGAGGGCGGGGGATGCAGGGAGATGAGGGGCGGGGGAGGGCAGCAGGCCCAGCGTGCAACCTTAGGCTCCCGGGGACACACACACACTCCCACACACTCCCTGAAGCACAGTGAGGCCAAACTAATCAAAACATCAGTCTGGAGGAGAGAAAAGTTTAACATAGGGCCAAGCAAGGAAGAATAGTGGGTCATGCCCTAAAAAGCCCTGAGCTCCCCAAAGGGTTTTGGCAAAACACTTTAAAATGCCAGGTGGTGGTGGGGTCTCAGGGTTTGTGATCAGCTGATCAGCTCGTGCCCAATTCTGACTGGCTGATGGTGAGGGAACAGTGTGGTGGGGTTAACTTGATCAGTCCTTAGGCTCCAGGAGGCCTAGGGCTATGTGCTCATTCCATTTGGTGGGGGGTTTTCACTTCTGCAAAACAACTCGGGAACTGTGCGTCCAATACTGTTATCTAGGTGCTTCATGGAAAAGCTAAAGCAGAGGATAGTGGGGAAGGTCCCATAGGGTCCAGCTCAGTAACACAACTGGCTTCTGAAGCCATGGGAAAAGTAGGTTTCTTATCATAAATGTGTTTTTACATTAATCAACTGCTTCTATGGTCTCAAATAGGTTTCTCTATGAAATGTGTGTATGTGTGTCTCCAAGGGCTAAAAGGATTTTTATAAAGCAGCTTTACTCTAGTAGATTGCATTAGTTCTAGCTGCCACAACAAAATGCTGCAGACAGCTTAAACAACAGAAGTTTCTTTCCTCACAGATGGAAATGAAGGATGGAAGTCTAACAGCAGGAGCTCAGTTTCTGATAGACTCTCTTCCTGACTTGCAGACAGCTGTCTTCTCACTGTTTCCTCACATGGTCTTTCCTCAGTGCCGATTTGTGGAGAGAGAGAGAGAAGCAAAGAATTTCAAATCAAACTTCTCCAAAGCATCATGTCCCTTGAAGAACTCTCCTTTGTCTTTCTCAATGGATTTTTTTTTGCACAAAATATTTTGTGTGTTTGCTGCTGCTGCTGCTGCTAAGTCTCTTCAGTCGTGTCCGACTCTTAGCGACCCCGTGGACCGAAGCCTACCAGGCTCCTCCGTCCATGGGACTGTCCAGGCAAGAGTACTGGAGTGGGTTGCCATTGCCTTCTCCTTGTGTGTTTGCAACAGATTGTAAAATGACCTCCAGTTAATTACACCTCCCTGCATCCATGCTCCTCTGCATGTAACATGCCACAACTTCCATCAAGACTTTGAATCTATCCCTCTGCCTGTCTGAATGTGGGCTGGCCTGTGATTTGCTTTGACCAATATAATATGGAAGAAGTAACATTGTATATGTTCCAAAACCTTGGGCTTGTGAGCCTTGCTGGCATGTTCCTTTGCCCTCTGCTACTGCTAAGTTACCTCAGTCGTGTCTGACTCTGTGCGACCCCATAGAGGGCAGCCCACCAGGCTCCACCGTCCCTGGGATTCTCCAGGCAAGACTACTGGAGTGGGTTGCCATTTCCTTCTCTAATGCATGAAAGTGAAAAGTGAAAGTGAAGTCCCTCAGTCGTGTCCCAACTCTTAGCTACCCCCATGGACTGCAGCCTACCAGGCTCCTCCATCCATGGGATTTTCCAGGCAAGAGTACTGGAGCCCTCTAGGTACACTGTTTTGAGACTGACATGGAATGAAGAAGCCCAGGGTAAAAGTGCGTTTGGAGACAGGGATTCAGCCAATGCAGCTTTCCTAGTACCCAGCTCATCCACCGGGTGAATGCATCTTTCTGAAAAGTAAAACATTGCTGTTTTAACCAACTAAGTTGTAAGATGGTGGATTCTTACCAAGCAATAAAAAGTGGTACTGGAAATACAAAGCAAAAGATAAATTCAACAGACATTGGTAGTTAAAGTGCAAATGAATAAATAAATGGAACAGAAATTAGTATTGCTCTAACAAAACCCAAGTATATGGTATGCCATTGTCTTCAGGACCAGGGAGACTGAGAATGCTGGAAGGTGCAGAGGGGAAACTGTTAGTAGAAGCTATAAAAGCAGGGAGGAAATTGCTACAAAGACGCAATAGCAGAGGTTTACCAACAACTACTGCTTGGTAACTTGGAAGGTAGAAAATGCACATAATGAACTTGTTGATCTCGCTAATTTCCATCCATGATACAGAAAGTAATAATTGGCTTCATTTATCTGTGTTTGATAAGAGGTGGCATTTTATATTGCTGCCATAAAAATTATCACAAACTTAGCAGCTTAGACAACATAAGTTTATTATTTTATAATTCTGTCAAAGTCTAGAGATAATAAACATTAAAACTAGGAAACTAAAATAATATTAAGTAAGAGTTTTTGTTGTAAAAAAGGATAGTTTGCAAACTGGGAGTCTTCAAATCCAACACTGAGATGCAGCTCAGAGGCATGATATCACAGGATGATTTTATAAAGTGGGAGCAAGAAAGTTGTTTAACTATTACAGTGATTGGGTATTACAATGGGGGTTTCCAGGTAGTAGAGGATTGGTTAAAGTGATTATCTTATACCATTTTACGAAGATGACTGTAAGTCACTTAAAAGAGAAAACCTAAGTTGATTTTTACTTTTGTCCATGAAATAAGCTAGATTTATTTTGCTTATGTAACTTAAATGATTTTTGTCTGCTTGTGGGATTTTCAAGCCTGGTTTCTATTTTGTTTTAATTTAATAGTTCTGTAGGTCAGAAGTCCAGGAGTTCTCCCTGGACCAGAGTCAAGGGATTAGCAGGGCTGTGTTCAACCTACAAGCTCTAGGGGGAAGATCTCTATGTCACCTTGAAAAAAACACAGGACATAAAGGGTTGTGAGTTTAAGTTTTATTCAGAGTCTTACTGAGGAGTGTAGCCTGGGAGACAGCTCTGAGGAAGTGCTCCAAAGAGGTAGAGGAAGAGCCAGAATATATATGTTGTTTGGGGGGTCGGGGTGGGGAGGAGAGACTAGGAAATACAAGTAGTCAAGATTAAACCTTGGTAAAAGATTATCGCTAATCACAAAGAACAGACATCTCAGGTTAATGATTTTAGTGCTTTTCTATATATGGAATATGGAAGAACCTGGGGTCGTTGAAATTCTTCCTGAGACGTGCACCCATCTAGAGGCCTGTTTATCCAAAGCACAGGGTGCCTCATCCTGCTTTTCATTTTGGATTCCTCTCAGGAGAGACTGCAGTGGGTTTCAGCTTAACCCTTCTATAGGTGGGTGATGAGTGATGCTTTTTGTTCCTCTTTGCTCATGACTTCTTTGCTCATTAAAGTTGTTTATAGAATCGACTTCTTTGTGGCTGTGGGACTGAAATCCCCACTTCCTCGCTGCTTGCCCGCTGAGAGTCACTCTTAGCTCTAAAGGCCACCCACACTCTTTATCTCCACCCGCAAAGACAGCAGTGGTGGGCTGTATCCTTCTCACACTTCTAATCTCTCCTCCTTCTTCTCCTGTGAATACTGCTAACTACGA
This sequence comes from Okapia johnstoni, assembly GCA_024291935.2. Classification (NCBI taxonomy): domain Eukaryota; kingdom Metazoa; phylum Chordata; class Mammalia; order Artiodactyla; family Giraffidae; genus Okapia; species Okapia johnstoni. The sequence goes on along the minus strand of CM044309.1, from coordinate 7,285,224 downwards.
CCAGGAAGGTTCTCAGCTTTTAAAGACTCGCTGGCCCACCTGGATAATCTAGGATAGCCTTCCTATAGTAAGATCTGCATTCCATAATCACATGTGCTAAGTCTCTTTTGCCATGTAAGGTTTCCCAGGTTCCAGGGATTGGCCGTAGACATCTTTTGAGGGGTCATTATTTTGCCTATCAAAGAGATGAACTAAAAAAAGAACTTTGACTTTACAACAGTATTTAGAGGAAGTACAGAGGGTTCAGAACAGTCCGAATAACCGTTATTTAAATAACAGTCTTATTTTTAATAAGAAATGACCTCAGGATAAAATTTTAATCCAAGGGATGGCTATAAAACCCCTTGTGAAGGCATCGGAAAGATTCAAGCAGTGACCTGAAGACTTCCTTAGCTAAGACAAAGGAGTTTCTGCAAATCTGAACGGTCTCAAATCTGGCCTAGCTTCACTTCCATAAAGAATTATGTCTGCGGCTGTGGGAGTAGGAAGTAAACCCTAATCAGATTTATAAGAAGCCCGTGAAGTTTTTAATGGAGCTTATTAACTTGGATTAAAAGGAAAAGAGACAGTTCACAACTTTAAAGAGGCCTCTGGGCCTCCAGTGTTAGACAGGAGGCAGGCTGAGAAGCTACTCAGCTGCAAACAGGAGCCATACCTTATGGACAAGAAAGAACTCAGTGGCCGAGCAAAGAGGCAAGGAGAGCAATAGATGAGGAAGCGCAGGGACAGTGGGAGCAGAATCACCCCTAAAAAGGAGGGTTCCCTGGCTCCAGTGGAAGGCGGCTAGAGACATGTGCTCAACTGGATTTCAGGACTTTGTGGTTCAGTGTATGTTATGCTTTTTCCATTCTAGATGCAAGTCATCTCCCTCCCCTCCCCTGACGAAACGGGAGTGTTTATGGCTGTTATCCTCTTCAGTTTCACTATTAAATGTTGGAGACTGGAGCAGACAGAGATGAGGAAGGCACATCATTTGTCTTTTTTCAGTTCACGGCTCTCTGAATAAACAGGGGCCACACCCAAGGAGCTGAATCTGCGGAATCATATTCAAAGAACTTTGTCTAAACCTGGATTGATCTAGATGACAGGATATACAAAGATGCTTATACCATACTATTATAACATACATATCTGCTTATACCACACTAATATTCCACAAGTGAAAATGAATAGTGATGGCAAAATGTCATAATCATAAAATGCCTTAGATTGATCAGTATTGGGGGCTTCCCTTGCAGCTCAGTTGGTAAAGAATCCACCTACAATGCAGGAGACCTGGGTTCGATTTCTGGGTTGGGAAGATCCCCTGGAGAAGGGAAAGGCTACCCACTTCAGTACTCTAGCCTGGGAAATCCCATGGACTGCAGCCTGCTAGGCTCCCCTGTCCATGGGGTCACAAGAGTCAGACATGGCTTAGTGACTAAACCACCACCATTTAACATTTACTGAGTAACCACAAACTATAATATTATCTTTAAACTAGAATGAAGTGATACTCATCTAAAAAAAGTTTTTTTTACTTTTGGTAAAATTTGACATTGTGGCAAATATAATCTCAATATACCCATTAACTGTATCATCCTCAAATGAATTCTGAAATGAATGGAGAAATCACATAAAGAATTAAAGAATGAAAAAAATTGATACTGATCATTATACCTGGGCAATAAAGGAACTCTAGTTGTAAAAATAGAACAATAACATAGTCAGATGGCAAAATTCTCGTCTTTTGATATCAAAACATCAAGAAATACTCTTTTAACTTTTTTCTTGCTAACAATTTATTTTAGTAAGATTCTGGGACTGTGTAGGATTTTTTCATACACTCATTTGTTATTTATTTGGCAAGCATTTATTGAGTGCTTATTAACGTGCTGTGCCTTGTACTATATACTGGAGATGTAATAGTGAATGAGATAGATTTGGTTTCTGATCTCACAAAGTCAGCTGGGGGTAAAAGATGAGTGGGTCATGAAAATGTAAACATAGTATTACAATAAAGTGTGATAGATGACAGGATAAGACACTACAGTCACCCCTTGTCCTTCTCTGTCCCTGGGAGATTGGTTCCAGACCATCCCATCCCACCCCTAAAGGATACCGAAATCTTTGGATGCTCAAGTCCCTTACATAAAATGGCACAGTATTACACAGTATTGCATGTGACTTATGCATATCTTCCCATGTACTTTAAATCATCTCTAGATTGCTTGCAATATACCTAATATTGATACAATGTAAATAATATGTAAATATTTGTAAATACAATGTAGATGATATGCAAACAGTTGCCTAAACCTGACAAATTTACATTTTGTTTTTTGCAATTTTCTGAAATCTTTTTTTCAAAAAATTTTGAACTGTGGTTGAATCTGTGGATGTGGAAATCCATGTATATGGAGGACTGACTTTATAGAAATAGGATTTTGTTGATTCGTCTTAAAGGTTTCTTTATCTCCATAGCTTCTAGGCTGCAAATGTAAAAACAGTGCTGTTTCTTTTGTAAACTGTTCACTTTTGCAGGGAGTGATACATCTTGAGCCCTCACATTCCAGGTTTCGGAGACCTATAAATGCTCTTTGATTATATCCTATAAGAATCCTTATATTTGATTGTATTCTGATACTACTGACCCACGAAAGATGTTGCATAATAGAAAACATTATACTTTGATTTTCCCTTAGAATTTCCTGCTGACACCTAAATTGATTTTTCAGAACAAAGAATATCTTCAGAGGGCATGTAATGTAAGAGGTAGTTTCAAATGTCTACAGTTCGCTTTCCCCCTTGATCCTTTAAAGCCACAGCCCATTTAAAGACTGTCAGCCTCATTTTTCATTTGTTTTTGACTCTGCTGCCTCATGGGCATCTTGAAGACCAAGGCCATGCCCTACTCATCTTTGCAGACGAGTGATCACATGATAAATATGTGATGAATGACTCAGAACTGTTGCAGAAAAATTATCGGTTTGAGACGATGACTATTTTCCCATTGCATTTTTTTTTAATCTGGGCATGGTCAAAACTTTGATTTTAGAACCACTCTAGTGAGACGCCAAAAAAAAGAAAAGAAAAAGACAAAAATCAAGATGAGAGCTGTGACCTAGCTTGTATTTATGCTCTCTTTTACATGTGAAAGATTATTTTAAAACATTAGCTAAATAAAACAGTTTTGTCTTGCAGTATTCATAAACTTTATCATATATATGTCAGAGACAATACAGTACAAAAACAAAACTGACGTGACGATCCATTTTGTAAAATGAAACTTGTAAAAGCCAACACACTATGCATTGTCTCCTAAGGTACTGTTACTAGAGTGCCAAACGTATTTAAAAATTAACAAGGAAAAGCAGGGAATGGCACTGATGCTCCAAAACTCTACTTCCTCTTAGACAGCAGAGGTTGAAAAATGATTTCCCGACAAAAGCAGCAGCCCTCGAGAAGGAATTCATAACCCCAAGCTTTCTTAGGGTTAAATAAGCTCTCTTCATATAACTGCGACAAGTTTGACAGCAAAGAACTCCTCTTTCCGCCCCGGAGGAGTTAAACGTGGATTTGTGTTGGCTGTAGTTTTCCTGTCATCAAGCCACAGGCCTTTTTATCCTGTTTCAGGCTTCCTCTTTCCCCTTCTTTGTCCTTAGCCGAGAAAAAGTCAAGTACAAAGAGGAAAGAGCTGTAACCCTTGCATCCATCAGCTCCTCTGAGGGTTTGGTACCCCTTGCATCCATCAGCTCCTCTGAGGGTTTGGTACCCCTTGCACCATCAGCTCCTCTGAGGGTTTGGTACCCCTTGCACCATTAGCTCCTCTGAGGGTTCGATACCCCTTGCATCCATCAGCTCCTCCGCGCTTTCGGTACCCCTTGCATCCATCAGCTCCTCTGCGCTTTCGGTACCCCTTGCATACATCAGCTCCTCCGCGCTTTCGGTACCCCTTGCACCATCAGCTCCTCCGCGCTTTCGGTGACTCGGCCCCTTTCCCTCGCGGGCTGCCCCGGTGGGCCCTCCCCTCCGCCCACCCCGCCCTCCTCCGCCCCCCGTCTCTCTCCCCGCCCCGCCCCGCCGCGCCGCGCCGCTCCTACCGTGTGACCCAGCCCGGTCCTCCGAGCGGCCGCGGCGCCGACACCGCCTCCCGGGGCCGCGCCGCCTCTGCCGCAGTCATGGCTGCTGACGGCGTGGACGAGCGCTCGCCGCTGCTGTCCGCGTCCCCCTCGGGGAGTGTCACTCCCACGGCGCCCCCGTACCTCCAGGACAGCAGCCCCAGAGGTAAGGCCGGCGTGCACCTTTGCACTTCACAGGGGAGAAGCCTCGCACGTTCAGGAGACCGCGATTTCGGAGGCGGAGGCTGGGAAGACGGAGGCTGACGGTGCCCCCCCGCAGCGGAGCCCGCTGCCCGGGAGCCCCCCGGGGGCTTTCTCGGGGTGCAGTTTGGGGTGTGTGTCTTTCGCCCCTTCTTCCCCACCGGTGTGGGATGAATGCGTGTGCACCCTGTCTTACCCACTGCTCCGTGTGTCTGTACTTCGCCACTTCTGACCCACGTACGGGATGTGACATGAATTTCCCAGGCTGGGCTTTGCTGTTTCACAGCAGCTCCTGAACTGCATCTGGACGGTTTGGTGCAGATTTTCCGTAGTCATTCACAATTCCTTTCAGGTGGCCGAGAAACCGGGAGTGCAGCTCAACCTTGGCGTCTGTCCTTGAAAGGGCTTAGTTTGAAAAAATATGCATCTCCTACCATACTCCGTTCAATCAAGGAGTTGCCTTACCAAAAGGAATAGATGTTAGTAATATATCTGAAATCTCTGCCCTTATTACTCCTGCTTGTAAGGAGTATGTGTCACTTTGAGTGGTAAATGCAAAGGAATAGAAGGCAAACAGGAATATTTTTGATGCATATTTGAGAGACTGAAATGGACTCGTTAACATTGCATATTTCTATTTATTTCTCTTCTCAAGGTGGAATCAAGAAAGATTTGATGGCAGTGGGAGCTGAAGAAAATGAGGGGAAATCTATTTAGTAAACTAGTCAGTTATTCCAGGAACTATCCTTGTTCTAAGCCTGTAGCAGAAATAAGGCGGAGTCAGGAGTTAAAGATAACTGGGAAGCCGAGTCAGGGGTTATGGGAAATGGAAGGCTAGGCTGAAAAAACACTTGGACTAGTGAGAAAATTGGTCAAATATGGCTCTCGCAAAAGTAGGTTGTGTATCTCTTTTTTGGATAAATATAACAGGTTTAAGGAGGCAAACATGAATGCTTTTGAAAATGTGAGTGGATCACGTTTCTTGTAACACAACTTTTCCTAAGTTCAAGTCTGAAATTGGAGCAGCTGTAGAGCAGGTTGAACTTGTATTTAAAATTTCTGTTTAGCGCTTTATAACTTTAAGAACAGCAATCTAGATCTTAATCCACACTTAACAAGAAGCAGGACAAAGGAAAAAGATGTTTAGTCGTGAATAATTCAGTGTGATTGATGAGTTGAGAAATAAGGTGCAAAATGGTACAGATACTCACATATTGAAAACTCGCAAGTCATGTTTGTTGGCCAGCACTAAAGATGTGTTAGAGGACCACTTGGGGGAATTTCCTTTAATGGGCAAATTTGATGTTAATATATTTACTGTTATCTAAATTTTATAGTCTCCCATAGGTTTAAACACTTATTAATGACTGTTTCAACTTACCAAGTCACCTTTTTAAGACAAAATATTTGACAGTTTATTGAGAGAGTTTAGATTTAAGAAACTGTCTTATAACAGATTTTCATGCCCTCTATCTGGAATCTTTTTTTTTATTTTAGTCAAATAACAGCTAAATTATCCCACAAAAATGGTCGTAGTCATGGATCTGCTTGTAGACTTCCTTATCATTTGCCATGCAGTTGTTTAATCTGATAAGACTTCTGAAATCACATAGTAAGGTAAAAGTTCCAGCTCAGTCACTAAGAAAATGAAGTTTTATTCCAGAAAACTTTTAACAACCAAAGAAATTCAATGTATTATAAAACAAAATTCAACTGAGTAAATTTTAAAAGTCTTATCGGCTTCATTTATTGATGCATGTATCAGGCAGCATCCCATCTAGCATATAGAAAGGAACTCTGAGGAGCTATCAGTACAAAATTAAAGACTGATATAGGCAAAAGGCAGTGGGACAAGGAAATTATATTAGCAAAAAGTGGATTGATTGTGGCAAGGTCACTTTTCTTCAGAGGATGGCAGGTGGCTATCAAGCGGGTTGTCTCACTAGTGCTGATCAGGAGATTCCTGATTGATTAGGTTAACATTCCATTTCTGGGAGAAGCAAGAAAGGTGAAAGGTGAAAGTCAAGTCACTCAGTCGTGTCGGACTCTTTGCGACCCCATGGACTGTATAGCCTACCAGGCTTCTCCAACCATGGGATTTTCCAGGCAAGAGGAGGTTGCCATTTCCTTCTCCAGGGCGTCTTCCTGACCCAGGGATTGAACCCAGGTCTGCATAAGTGATTCCAATTCGGGCTTGTTGTCTTGTTCTTAACAATGGACTTAGCCAAAAACTCTTTCCACCTATTGTACAATTTTTTTTCTTAACTGGTCATTGAGACCGGTTAGATAATTAGAAACACTAATTTCATATGGCGTAATACCCAGGAAGCAAGAACCATAAATGATAAGTAAAAGGCATTTTTTTGCATTTTTGGCAAAATATTTTTTCTTAATAAATGACAAATAAGAATATTGATAAAGATTTTGAGTAATATATAGGATCTGATCCTAGAAGACCAGTGCTAGTCACTCATTCAGTAATTCATTGGTCAGGACAATGTGCCAGAGATTGCTCTAGGTAAACAAAACTAACCAAATTCATGCCCTCATGGAATCTACATTGTAATGTGGAGCAAGAATAAGTAAAGACATGGTTGCATCATTTCAGATTGCAAGAAACAGCCTTTCACTAGACAATATATTTTCAGTAGTTGACAACAATTAGAGCTGAGAGGCTTGGGATTCAAAAGACCAGAAATAGAATGTACTTTTTGATAAAGAATTTGGCTTATGATAATTACCATCTATAATTACCCAGACTTTAAAAAAAAATTTGTAGAGGTGGTTAATAGCTATAACTAGTGAATATTACGGCTATTAACCACTTGTAAAATTTTTTTTTAAAGTCTGGGTAACTACAGGTGGGTTAATAGCTATAACTAGTGCATATTTGGGCTTCCCTGGTGGCTCAGATGATAAAGGATCTGCTTACAATACTGGAGACCTGAGTTCGATTCCTAGAGGAAGGCATGGCAACCCACTCCAATATTCTTGCCTGGAGAATCCCCATGGACAGAGGAGCCTGGCGGGCTACAGTCCATGGGGTCACAAAGAGTCGGACACAAAGAATGACTAAGCACAGTGAGTATTTCCTCCAATTCAACCTTTCACTATTTGTGTAACTTTCTAAGAACAGGAATGTGAGATCCCACCACAAGATGAAATATTTCATTTCAAATAGAAACTTGATAGAATGTTTACTTATAGACAAGTTATAGCTCAGGTGGTAAAGAATCTACCTGCAATGCAGGAGACCCAGGTTCGATCCTTGGGTCAGGAAGATCCTCTGGAGAAGGGAGTGGCTACCCACTACAGTATTATTGCCAGGAGAATTCCCTGGACAGAGGAGCTGGCAGGCTACAGTCCATGGGGTCACAAAAAGGCAGACATGACTGAGCGACTGACACTTTCACTTTTTTATTGATAGCATAGTGGGAGGCAGTTAGTATTTGTGTCTCATTTCATTTGTGTATCAAATCCCCCTGCTCCTAGTGGTCTTTGCTCTCAGAACTGGATTCCTGTGTGGAGTAGGAAATCACCTCTCCACTTGGTATACTCTACTGCTTTTTTTAAATCACAGAAATTAAAATCAAAGACTTTTAGTCTCATTTGAAAGGAGATTAGAAAAATGCCACAAAACTTACTCAGTTTAGCAATATTTACTTGCTTTCATCTGCTAATTTTATAGGTAGGATGTAGCAAATGAATATGACATCTAAATTCATGAGACGTCGTCTGTGAAAAAATGGTTTATATTTGGGTTATCTCTTTATGCATTGAATATGGGAATGTGATTATCTACTTCACTATAATTCTGTAAGAAAAGGGTACTTTGTTATGCAGAGATATTTCATGTGTGTAGTTTATTTCTGTTTGTTATTTATTCAGAAAGTAAATGCTGGAATACTAGCCAGGCTCTGTGGTAAGAAAGGAAAAAGACATGGCTCTTCTTCCAGGTCAGTGGGGGATATTGAGACAAAAATTACGTAGTCATTCAGACAAATACAAAGTGCAGTGGGGAAGAAGACAGTGCTAAAAATATTTCCCGTGCCCTGAAAGTATAGAAGATATCATGAAAAGATTTAGCCTGGTTAGGAAAGTCAGGAAAGGCTTTCCTCAGACTTGATTTAAGTATGAAAGCTGCACAGTAGTTAATTTGGCAAACTGGGGATCAAAAGAACACTCTAAGCAAAAAAAAAAAAAAAATGGTATGAGCAAAAGCCTTAGCAGAATAGAGGATGGTGAGTACCAGGACCTGAGAGAAGGCCAGTGTGGTCAAGGCAGAAACAGCAATAGGAAAGGTACTGCAGAATGGGAGTGGAGAGGTTGGTGTGGCTCATGTTCTCCAAAGACTTTCCTTCCTCTCCTAAGAACTATGCTATTTGATATTCAGCTCCTTGAATAGTTCTCCTTGAATCTGGACTAACACTGTGATTGCTTTTAGCCTACAGAATATTGTAACAGAGACCTGGATGACTTTGGAGACTAGGCCACAAGAGGTCTTCCAGCTTTTGCTTTGTTGTTGTTCAGTCGCTCAGTCGTCTCCTACTATCTGCAACCCCGTGGACTGTAGCTCTCCAGGCCTCCCCGTCCTTCACCATCTCCCTGAGTTTACTCAGACTCATGTCCATTGAGTCGGTGATGCCATCCAACCATCTCATCCTCTGTTGTCCCCTTCTCCTCCTGCCCTCAATCTTTCCCAGCATCAGGGTCTTTTCCAATGAGTCAGCTCTTCGCATCAGGTAGCCAAAGTATTGGAGTTTCAGCTTCAGCATCAGTCTGTCCAATGAATATTCAGGGTTGATTTCCTTTAGGATTGACTCGTTTGATCTCTTTGCTCTCCAAGGGACTCTCAAGAGTCTTCTCCAGCACCACAGTTCAAAAGCATCAATTCTTTGCTGTTTAGCCTTCTTTAGGGTCCAATTCTCACATCCATACATGACTACAAGAAAAACCATAGTTTTGACTAGATGAACCTTGGTCAGCAACGTGATGCCCCTGCTATTTAATACACTGTCTAGGTTTCTCATAGCTTTTCTTCCAAGGAGCAACTGTGATTTAATTTCATGGCTGCAATCATAGTCCACAGTGATTTTGGAGCCCAAGAAAATAAAGTCTGTCACTGTTTCCATTTTTTCCCCATCTATTTGCCCTGAAGTGATGGGACCGGATGCCATGATCTTTGTTTTTTAAATATTGGGTTGAAAGCCAGCTTTTTCACTCTTACTCTTTCACCGCCATCAAGAGGCTCTTTAGTTCCTCTTTGCTTTATGTCACTAAGGTGGTGTCATCTGTGGTTATTATAATCTAAGGTTATTGATATTTCTCCCAGCAATCTTGATTCCAGCTTGTGCTTTGTCTAGCCCAGCATTTTGCATGATGTACTCTTCGTGGCTCAGAAAGTAAAGAATCTGCCTGCAATGCAAGAGACCTGGGTTCGATTCCTTGGTTGGAAAGATCCCTTGCAGAAGGAAATGGCAACCCACTCCAGTATTCTTGCCTGGAAAATCCCAGAATCCTGATATTATACAGCCTTGACATGCTCCTTTTCCCAATTTTGAATCAGTCTGTTGTTCCATGTCCAGTTCTAACTGTTGCTTCCTTGACTGGGATACAGGTTTCTCAGGAGGCAGGTAAGGTGGTCTCTGTAAGAATTTTCCACAGTTTGTTGTGATCCACACAGTCAAAGGTTTTAGCACAGTCAATGAAGCAGAAATAGATGTTTTTCTAGAATTCCTTTGCTTTTTCTATGATCCAAGGATGTTGGCAATTTGATCTCCGGTTTCTGTGCCTTTTCTAAGTCCAACTTGTACATCTGGAAGTTCTTGGTTCATATACAGTTGAAGTCACGCTTAAAGGATTTTGAGCATTACCTTGCTAGCATGTGGGATGAGTGCAATTGCATGGTAGTTTGAGCATTCTTTGGCATTGCCGTTTCTTTGGGATTGGAATGAAATCTGACCCTTTCCAGTCCTGTGGCCACTGCTGAGTTTTCCAAGTTTGCTGGCACATTGAGTGCAGCACTTTAACAGCATTGTCTTTTAGGATTTGAAATAGCTCCACTAGCTTTGTTCATAGTAATGCTTTTGAAGGCCCACTTGACTTCACACTCCAGGATGTCTGGCTCTAGGTGAGTGACCACACCATCATGGTTATCCAGGTCATTAAAACCTTTTTTGTATAGTTATTCTGAGTGTTCTTGCCACCTGTTGTTAAATTCTTATGCTACTGTTAGGTCTGTACTGTTTCTGTCCTTTATTGAGCCCATCTTTGCATGAAATATTCCCTTGATATCTCTAATTTTCTTAAGAGATCTCTAGTCTTTCCCATTCTATTGTTTTCCTCTAGTTCTTTGCATTGATCACTTAGGAAGGCTTTCTTATCTCTCCTTGCTATTCTTTGGAACTCTGTGTTCAGATGGGTATATCTTTTCTTTTCTCCTTTGCCTTTTACTTCTCTACATTTCTTAGCTATTTGTAACAAGGTTTCTCAGTCAACCATTTTGCTTTTTTGCATATCTTTTTCTTGGGGATGGTTTTTATCACCACCTGCTGTACAATGTTAGAAACTTCTGTCCATAGTTCTTCTGACACTCTTTCTATCATATCTAATCCCTTGAATCTATTTGTCACATCCACTGTATAATTATAAGGGATTTGACTTAGTTCATGACTTAATTGCCTAGTAGTTTTCCCTACTTTCTTCAATTTAAGTCTGAATTTGGCAATAAGGAGTTCATGATCTGAGCCACAATCAGCTCCTGGTTTTCTTTTTGCTGACTGTATAGAGCTTCTCGTCTTCAGCTGCAAAGAATATAATCAATCTGATTTCAATATTGATCATCTGGTGATGTCCATGTGTAGCGTTGTCTCTTATGTTGTTGGAAGAGGGTATTTGCTCTGACCATTGCGTTTTCTTGGCAAAACTCTGTTAGCCTTTGCCCTGCTACATTCTGTACTCCAAGGCCAAACTTGCCTGTTACTCCAGGTATCTCTTGACTTCCTGCTTTTGCATTCTAGTCCCCTGTGTTACAAAGGACATCTTTTTTTCCTGTTAGTTCTAACATTGAAGTTCCTATGCAATATTGTTCTTTATAGCATCAGACTTTACTTTCACTACCAGACACATCTACAGCTCGGCATTGTTTCCGCTTTGGCTCAGTCTCATCATTCCTTCTGGAGGTATTTCTTTGCTCTTCTCCTGTAGCATTTGTTGTTCCGTCACTCAGTTGTGTCCCTCTCTTTGCGACCCCATGGACTGCAACACACCAGTCTTCCCAGTCCTTCACCATATCCCGGAGCTTGCTCAAACTCATGTCCATTGAGTCGGTGGTGCCATCATCCAACCATCTCATCCTCTGTCATCCCCTTCTCCTTCTGCCCTCAATCTTTCCCAGCATCAGGGTCTTTTCCAATGAGTCAGCTCTTCTCCTCAGGTGGCCAAAGTATTGGAGCTTCAGCTTCAGCATTAATCCTTCCAGTATTAAGGGTTGATTTCCTTTAGGATTGACTCATTTGGTATCCTTGCACTCCAAGGGACTCTCAAGAGTCTTCTCCAACACCACAGTTCAAAAGCAACAGTTCTTCTGTGCTCAGCCTTCTTTATGGTCCAACTTTCACATCCATACATGACTACTGGAAAAATCATAGCTTCGACTATATGGACATTTGCCTTTAAAGTAATGTCTTTGCTTTTTAATACACTGTCTAGGTTTGTCATAGCTTTTCTTCCAAGGAGCAAGTGTCTTTTAACTTTATGGCTGCAGTCACCAACCACAGTGATTTTGGAGCCCAAGAAAATAAAGTCTGTCACTGTTTCCATTTTTTCCCCATCTGTTTGCCATGAAGTGATGGCACTGGATGCCATGATAACTTGGACTCAGGTAATGTTAAGTGTGGAGAGATAAGAAGACATTAGGAATTACTCAAGAGGGGCTGATGATAGATTAATGAAAAGATGAGAAGGAAGTGTCAGGATATTTCCTAGAATTCTGGCTTGTACAACCTGGTATGATTGCTTACACTGAGACATAGAGAACACCAGAAGGGGACTAAGTTTTGAAGAGCACAAATCATGAGCTTAGTTTTAGACATGATGTATTTAAGGTGCATTCAAATATCCAAAAAGAGATGTCAGATAGGCAGTTGGATCTAGGGGTGCAGGGCTAATAATGAGGCCTGGGCTGAAAGTATAAAATTGTGTTACATATTGGTGATAGCCAAATACATGGATCTTGATTTAGAGTTGCCCAGATCCTCACCAGTGTGCCACGGATTGTGATGAGATAGAACATACATGTGTTAAGATATTAATTATCCTCTATCCATGGTGTAGCAGAAGCCTTTAGGCCAGTGGCCTCCAGCTCTGAGTATCTATACAAAGATTATCATTTTCTCTGTGTACCAAAATGTTAAAAAGTTGGAAGCTTTGTATGAGACCACTTAGAAAGAACGACATGAGAAGAGGAGAGAGCCTCGGACGAAGCTTTGAGAAACTCCCACATTCAGTGACCAGTTAAATCCAGGTGAACCTGCAAAAAGGCTGATAAGTTTCTTCCAGTGATGTAGGGTGAAAACCAGGAGACTGTACTATTACAGAATCAAGGGGAAGAAAACACTTCAAGAAGGGAGTAATCAAACATGTCAAAAGCTACAAGAAAGAACAGATAGAATCTAAAAAATGTCATTTGAATTTAGTGTCATGAAAGTTATCAGTGACCTTTGTTGAGAATTGTTTAGTATGTTTGTATGCAAATCCTTTTTAAAAGAACTGAAGAACTGTTCATTTCCATCTAATGTAATATTCTAATGTGCGTTTGTTTTCATCGTAAGATTACCTCAAATCAACTTCAGTGAAGAGGTTGATACTCCTTTATTGTGAAAACAAACTTAGGTTACCTATGAAACATAATCCCCGTTTAGAAGGCATTGACATTTCCTTTTCACCTTGTTTCACCTTAAAAAGTGTGTAAATTCAAAGTTGCTTGAGGAAATGTTTTCAGTGCCTAGAAAAAAACTTGACTCCTGGTTGGAGAGATAAGTTATTTAGTATGAACCTTTGTACTTCTTACTTAGAAATTGTACAATAAGCAAGGTATATTTTTAGTGATTCTCGTATGTCCTCTACCTGAAGAAATCTGAGTGAAAAATGGTTCCTCACTTTAACGTCTTTAAAGTGGGGCAAAATTTATTTCACTTAGAGCTACGTTCTACACTAGGCTAGAGTTTTACTAGACTCTATAGAGTGTCTTGATTCAGGCTGTTATAACAGAATACCATACACTGGACGGCTTAACCAGCAAACATTTATTTCTCACAGTTCTAGAGTCTCAGAAGTCCAGGATGGAGGGTCCAACAGATTCGGTGTCTAGTGAGAGCTCTCTTCTGGGTTGCAGACCCCTGACCTCTCCTTGTATCCTCATGTGGCGGAAAGAGGGCAAGAGAGCTCCCTTGGGTTCTTTTCAGAAGAACACCAGTCTCAGTCATGAGATCTCCACTCTCATGACATAATTATCTCCCAAAGTTCCCACCTCCTAATACCATCATATTGGAGGGGGGTAGGATCCAACGTATGAATGTTGAGGGGACACGACATTCAGTCCATTGCACTGAGTTAGCATTCTTTAATCTCTCAGGGCAGTCTTAAATTTCTGAACCTCCTTGCAGAGTTTAAGGTTAGCTGTGGATTGACAGAAACAGATAATGTCAACCTAGAGACCTACACTTACCTCCTGTAAGATTAAATTAAATTCTCATTTTATTTGCCAAGGTTTCTGAAAACCCACCAGAAACCAGTTGTCACAATGAGGGGAAATAGATGCAGCATATTTACACAGCCTGGGAGATGGCCCCTCAGATAGCCCTGAGGAACTGCTCCAGAGAGGTAAGGGAGCGGTCAGCATATATGTGATTTTAGTGAAAGGGGTACGCGTGCAACGAAGCACTCATTTTGGCAGAATGTTGCTGCTAGTCATGAGGAGCAGAAGTCTCTCCGTTAATGATTTTAGTGTTTTTCTAGATATGAGAAGATGCAAAGGGCTTTCTCTAGTGTCTCAGTGGGAAAGGATCTGCCTTGCAATACAGGATACACAAGGTCAGTCCCTGGGCCAGGAAGATCGCACATGCTGGGAAGATCCCACCTGTCTTGGAGCAACTCAGCCTGTGCACAGCTACTGAGCATCTGCTCTAGAGCCTGGTGAAGCTGCTGAAGCCTGTGGCCCCCGAGTCCAGGTTCCACAACAAGAGGGGCCACCACAGCGAGAAAGCCCTGCACAGCGACCAGAGGGTAGTACCCATTTGCTGCAACTAGAGCAACGAAGACTCAGCACAGTCAAAAAAGAAAAAAAAGGAAGATGCAAGGAATTGGGCTCGTTAAATCTGCTCCTGAAAATACCTAACTCTCTAAAGGCCTGTTCTGCCAGCTTTTTCCCCCGAACACAGAATGCCTCATTCCTGATCACCTCCCTGACCTCCTTTCAGGGCGTGCTGAAGGTCAGCAGCTACAGTGGCTTTGGACTTCATCCTTGTAGAGGCAGATGGCGGGTAACAAGTTTCATGGCAGCTTCGTCGGCCACCATCAGAGATGGGATTGTGTGCTCAGGGTAATGGGAGCCATGGAAATTTTGAAGCAAATGAGAGACATGGAATGTGAAATGTTTTACCTTTAAGTAGATCATCCTGGTTGATGTTTAGAGAATGAATTATTGGGGGCGAATGAGAAGAGGCTAAGAAGATATGAAACTAGTGAGGAGGCTGTTGTAGTGGAATAGGCAAGAGGTAATTGTGGTCTGAACCAAGGTAGAGCTGATGGAAGCAGTAAAATATGGTTAGATTCAAGACATATTTTAAGCAAAGAGCAGCAAGACTTGCTGAAGGATTGAATCAGTGGAAAGAAAGGAATCACAGATTTCCAAGAATGACCTGAAGAGCTAGGTTAAAAATGCACTTTTTTTCTAAAACGGGAAAACTGGAAGAGTTTGGTGTGTGGAGGGGGAAGAGGAGAAAGAAGGACAGTGGAAATAAATATTTTGTTCTAGACAAGTTGAGTGTGAAATACCTTCAGTCATCACTCAGTTGGAAATGTCCAGTATGCAGTTGGATATACAAATCTGGAATCTAGGGAGAGATCAGTTCAGTCGCTCAGTCGTGTCCGACTCTTTGTGACCCCATGAACCGCAGCACGCCAGGCCTCCCAGTCCATCACCAACTCCCGGAGTCTACTCAAACTCATGTCCATCGAGTCGGTGATGCCATCCAGCCATCTCATCCTCTGTCGTCCCCTTCTCCTCCTGCCCCCAATCCTTCCCAGCATCAGTGAAGGATTTTCCAGTGAGTCACCTCTTCGCATGAGGTGGCCAAAGTATTGGAGTTTCAGCTTCAACATCAGTCCTTCCAATGAACAGCCAGGACTGATCTCCTTTAGGATGGACTGGTTGGATCTCCTTGCAGTCCAAGGGACTCTCAAGAGTCTTATCCAACACCACAGTTCAAAAGCATCAATTCTGCGGCGCTCAGCTTTCTTCACCGTCCAACTCTCACATCCATACATGACCACTGGAAAAACCATAGCCTTGACTAGACGGACGTTTGTTGGCAAAGTAATGTCTCTGCTTTTAAATATGCTATCTAGGTTGGTCATAACCTTCCTTCCAAGGAGTAAGCATCTTTTAATTTCATGGCTGCAATCACCATCAGCAGTGAAGATCAGGCCTGAGGAATACATTTCATTCAACAATTCCCTATTACATGTATGCTAAGATTTTGCTATAGTGGGAGATGATACTTTCAGCTTCTCATTTATTTCCAAGGATTCTTCAGACTCTTCAGAAATGTCAGACTTTTAGGATACAGCATTCTGTTAAAATCTTGCAAGATTTGCCAGATGGATACAGATGTTAGATAGATAGATACAGATGTTAGGAGACTTAGCAGGTTGTATGTTCACAACTATATTTCAGAGCAGTAAGCAACTGTCTGGGAAGTGATCAGTGGAAACCCTAAGCCTTCCACTTTGTAGGAAACCAGACAACCCTGAATAGAGCTTTATGCTCAGCTGTTATGAGTTTCCTTTTTATAAGGATGAAGAGATACTGTACAACCTAAGAAAGACAACCCTTTCATCAGTTTTAAAAGGGAAGGCATTCTGCCTGCTACTCTGTTCTTTTGAGAGAATTTCTACTTTTTTTTGAGGTTGGGTGGAGAGTGCATCAGAGTTTGTGTTGCTTTGGCACTTCCCTGGATTTTTTTCCTTTCCTATTATAAAGTGAATTTCTTTTTCTCCGAAAGAATACAAATAAATATGTGAAAAAGAAATGAAAAATGTGTCTCCTCTTCCTGGTCTTCAGGTTAATTCCTCACGCATCCTGTAACTAAATCCCTGTATAGCCTGAGATGATCTGCCACCAGGTGTGGTTTGGCCTAAGGGACCTGACACTTTTGAATTCTTTCAGCCAGTTAATAGCTGTTGACCTCAGAGTAGTTACTTTACAACTCTGGGCCTCATTTTCCCACTTGAGAAGGAGTAATATAGTGTGTTCCCTTTTGCTTTTATATATCATGACATAATTGTTCTTGGTAAGGAATCTAGATATACCTAAGATAAAAATGTCTATAACTTTAAAATATTGTCATTTTTCAGTTGCTCAGTCGTGTCCAACTCTTTGCGACCCTGTGGACTGCAGCACACCAGGCCTCCCTGTCCATCACCAGCTCCTGGAGTTTGCTAAAACATATCCATCGAGTCGGTGATGCCATCCAACCATCTCATCTCTGTTGTCCCCTTCTCCTCCTACCTTCAATCTTTCCCAGCATCAGGTCTTTTCTAATGAGTCAGTTCTTCACATCAGGTGGCCAAAGTACTGGAGCTTCAGCATCAGCATCAGTCCTTGCAGTGAATATTCAGGATTGATTTCCTTTAGGATTGACTGATTTGGTCTCCTTGCTGTCCAAGGGACTGGTTATTATCTTTACTTTTACTTCATTCTTTTACTTCCAATGTCCCTTTTTAACTTAAAGTACTATTTCTTCCAGTACACTTTTGAAAATTGCAAAGACAATATATTGAACATTAAAGAGTGTTACATAGCTCTTTTAAGCATCAGAAGCCCAACTAGCATGTGATATTTTTTCTTCTGTAGAAAGTATTTGTATGTGCCACATGACCAGTTAGAGCATTTGATTCAAAGCATGTATTTCTAAAGGCAGAAAAAACTCTTTTCCTCTCATGCTTTGTCAAGTTGATATTTAAGCTTTGCACATCCATAATAAGAATTTAAAACCAGTATACAGAAAGCTTCTAACAGTTCAGCATCTGAACAAGTGCAGTTTTAAAATTTCAGAGATTAAAGTGCTAAGATTCACCATCCAGAGGAAAAGCAATACTTAGAAATTATAGTGAACAGATTTGAAATAAGAGACTTTCACAGACACTTGAGTTGTTATTAATCCTAGAGCATAGGAATTTCCCAGAGAAGGAAATTGCAACCCACTCCTGTACTCTTGCCTGGAAAATTCCATTGATGGAGGAGCCTGGTAGGCTACAGTCCATGGGGTCGCAAAGAGTCAGACACGATTTAGTGACATCACTTTCTTTCTTTCTACAGTTCCTTCTGGAGAAGGAAATGGCACCCCACTCTAGTGTTCTTGCCTGGAGAATCCAATGGACAGAGGGGCCTGGTGGGATGCAGTGTGTGGGGTTGCAAAGAGTCAGACACGACTAAGCAACTAACACACACACACATAGGAATTTCCCAAATAAACACTGATTTTTACTGAGCTGTGTAGGTTCTACCAATTAATACAAAATTATTTTTAAAATTTATAAGAAAACTATTTTCCAAATTTACAGAATTCAGGACTCCTGGCTCTCTACATAGATAGAATGCTTTGTGCAATGCCTTGCACAACAAAAGTAGTATTTCCATTTACTGACAGTCTCTAATGAGAACATAGGTTATTATTAAATCTACCGGACATGCCTGAAAATAAGATGAGCTTCATGGAAGACTTACATCTTTTACGACCTAGTCTAAGAAGTCACTTCTGCCATGCTTAATTGGTCAAAACAGTTAAGTCACCTGCATGTAAGGAAGGTGAAGAAATATAGACTTCAGGTCTAACTCAAGTGTAGATGAGTTTCAAAGAATTTTGCAGCCATGTTTAAAACCACCACAATAATCTGTGATATATACACAAACTGAAACGCTGTGCAGCTGGAAAAGAAAGAACATTCTACATACCTTTATGGAAAGATTGCCAGGATATAAAATACAATGAAAAACGTAAGATGAAGGCTTTTTCTTTTTTTTTACAAAAGATGGAGAAATGAGAATATGTGTGTGTGTATATTAATATTGCCTGTACTAGGCTTAAGAAACACTGAAAGGACTTAAAAAAAAAGATTTACGTGGAAATCTTTGAAGTGGGCCATGATGAATTAGCACAGAAATTGGAGTAGCAATTCTAAGCATACATTTTTTGCATGAATATCGATTTTTGGGTCATGAAAATATGTTACTTATAAAAATTTAATGTATTAGAAAGCACTTTGGCCACATTATGTTATTGATTCTCATAGATTTTATCCTTGACTGGGACCCTGAGTACTTTAACATATGCTATTTTGTAGACCCTATCCCTACATCTCTATACAGGTTCCTGGAGCGGAACCTTGCATTTCTTTGTGTTTGATTTGGTCCATTGCTCCAACTGGTCAAGATTTTAATAGGAAGTATCCTGTTTTCATGTGGGAAATGATGCAGACGCACATGTATCACTATGTATGTTTTTCCTAAGACCATACTCACTGCTTCATACCAGAATCATTTATTAGCCAGAGTAGTCTAGTCTACTCTAGACAAAGATTTACTTTTTGCTTACTGTGAGTAGATTAGTAGGAAAGGGATTTTGGAAAATGAAGCATTCAAATTCTATCCATTCATCAGAGTCCTTTCTTTCTGTGTAATCCTTTCTAATCTCTGTTACTGGACAACATTTGTTCCCAAACCAATATCTCTCAACGTTTCTACTATATATTTTAAAACTTATTTGTGTACATGACCTTATCAAGGAAGACAAGGAGGGAGACAGGATTCTTGTATCTTTCATCTCTGAGTTCTACGTAGTCCCTTGCACTTGATCTTATATTCCTAGGCATTGAACAAGTTATCAGTTGTATGAATGAATGAATGAGAAAACAAAGAAGGATGCATGATGGTGATTTTGAAGTCACTTAGGGAGTGAAGGTTTTATAAGGAGCTGGAAGAACATGATAACCAAAGGTGGATAGGAGCTCCATCATTGTCCTTCCAGCTGGTTACAATGAGGAGCTCCCCCCCACTTAATGGATTAATAATTTCTGAATTTTTTTCAGTGGTTTCTCAGTTTTTATATTTGAATAGAAAGGGAAAAGTGGAAGCAGTAACATTTTATTTTCTTGGGCTCCAAAATCACTTTGGATGGTGACTGCAGCCATGAAATTAAAAGATACTTGCTCCTTGGAAGGAAAGTTATGACAAACCTAGACAACATATTAGAAAGCAAAGACATCACTTTGCTGATAATGGTCTGTATAGTGAAAGCTATGGTTTTTCCAGTAGTCATGTACAGATGTGAGAGTTGGACCACAAAGAAGGCTGAGCACCAGAGGATTGATGCTTTTGAATTGTGGTGCTGGAGAAGACTCTTGAGAGTCCCTAGAACAGCAAAGAGATCAGACCAGGTAATGCTAAAGGAAATCAACCCTGAATATTCATTGGAAGGACTGATGCTGAAGCTGAAGCTTTAATACCTTGGCCACCTGATGCAAAGAGCTGACACATTGGAAAAGATCTTGATTCTGGGAAAGATTGAGGGCAGGAGGATAAGGGCATGACAGGATGAGATGGTTGGATGGCATCACCAACTTAATGGACATGAGTGTGAGCAAATTCCAGGAGATAGTGAAGGACAGGGAAACCTGGTGTGCTGCAGTTCACAGGCTCACAAAGAGTTGGACAAGACTTAGTGACGGAACAACAACAACTTTTATCTACAATCTACTAATCCTTAGGTCATTTTTTTTAAATGAGTGAAATATTTAAAAATAGAAAACTATTGAGTGTAATATAATCCTTCATGTATCGTATCATCTAATTTTATCAGAGCTTGACATTATGCTGTGCTGTTTCATGTATTTAAGCAAATAACACATCACAAATCCAGTTGAGCTTGTTCCCTTCCACATACAGTGAGTTGATCTCCACATATTTTCTCATCTAAAATGTTTTAAAGCAAATTTTGGGTTCAGTTATATTGAAATGTATTTTAAAGTTGTGATTCATGAATACTCGTAACCTGCAGGTTATCATTTAGCGTGTATACCTAGTTATATGCAAAGGAGTGGCTTGCTTTCTCTCAGAACATGAGCACAATCTGTGGCAGTGAAAATGAGCTGTCTAGGAGAGTGACAGCCTAGGAATTTGTTTTCTCCTCATGCTATAGGAGAGGCTTCTAAATTTCTAGGCAAGTATGTTTTTTTGCCTTGGAAACTATTTTTCTGTACTAAAAAAGAGTATCTCTCTATTTTTCTTGAAACACATACCTTCTTGGAAGCAATATTGTAAACAACAAGTTAAGAACGGAGCCATGCATACAAACAATATGATTTCACATATATAGGGTCGGAAAAAAATTCCTTTTTTCAATAAAAATAAACATAGTAGTTAATGAAGTGAGAGAAGAATATGTAATTTATTAACTGTCAATACTGGAAGGAAGTACTAGTGCCACTGATGAAATGCACTAGAATGAGGCAAAAATATTGCTTAATGAGAAATAGATGGAGCAGAAGTTTTTGTCATCCAGGAATTGGTCATTGGCAGATCATTGGGCATTTCTTGCCAGTATCTCCAGTTATATAGTAGTATACAACCCAAATGCCTGAGAACACTAAGGGAGGGAAGAATAGATCAATTGCCCATAGTGGAATTCAGTACTCATCATCACCATCTGCATAAGAATGCCTAGTTTCTTGTTGCCATGGGGTCTATTGTCTGTGTGTGTGTTAAGTCACTTCAATCGTGTCTGACTCTTTGCGACCCTATGGATTGTAGCCCACCAGGCTCCTCTGTCCATGGAATTCTCCAGACAGGAATACTGGAGTGAGTTGCCATGCCCTCCTCCAGGGGATCTCCCGACCCAGGGATTGAACCTGTGTCCCTTGTGACTGCTGCATTGCAGGCAGATTCTTTACCGCTGAGTTACTGGGGAAGTCCGGGGTCTGCCATGGACCCATGTGAACACCTACAAACAGTACTGAAGGCACTAGGATATAGATTGATGACGTTAATGCCAAGTTGATGTCACAACCAAACTTAATAAAGTATAGCTGTTTTTCTAGGGCTCCTGTTTGAAAAAGGGAGTTAATGGTTAAATAGAAAAGTTGCAATCAGTTCAGTTCAGTTGCTCAGTCGTGTCCAACTCTTTGCGACCCCATGAACCGCAGCACACCAGGCCTCCCTGTCCATCACCAACTCCCGGAGTTTACCAAAACTCATATCCATCGAGTTGGTGATGCCATCCAACCATCTCATCCTCTGTCATCCCCTTCTCCCCCTGCCCCCAATCCTTCCCAGCATTAGGGTCTTTTCCAATGAGTCAACTCTTTGCATGAGGTGGCCAAAGTATTGGAGTTTCAGCTTCAACATCAGTCCTTCCAATGAACACCCAGGACTGATCTCCTTTAGGATGGACTGGTTGGATCTCCTTGCAGTCCAAGGGACTCTCAAGAATCTTCTCCAACACATATACATGCATGCAGCTCAATATCAGAAAAACAAATAATTCAGTAAAAAATATTGGCAGAAGAACTAACAGACATTTCTCCATGGAAGACATACAGAGGGCCAATAAACACATGAAATGATGCTCAAGATCACTCATTATCAGAGACATGCAATCAAAACTAAAATGAGGCATCACCTCACGCCAATCAGAATGGCCATCATTAAAAATTCTACAAACACTAAATGCTGGAGAGGATGTGGAGAAAAGGGAATCTTCCTGCACTGTTGGTGGAAATAAAAACTTATATAGCCATTGTGGAGAACAGTATGGAGATTCCATAAAAAAACTTAAGAATAAATCCACCATATAACCAAGCAATCCTACTATTGCACATATACCCTGAGAAAACCACAATTCAAAAAGACACATGTGCCCCAGTGTTCATTTCAGCACTATTTACAATACCCAGGGCATGGAATCAACCTAGATGTCCATCAGCAGATGAATGGATGAAGAGGATTGGAGTATTACTCAGCCATAAAATGGAACAAATTTGAGTCTGTTGTAGAGAGGTGGACTAACCTAGGCTGAAATGAATCATAAAGAAAAAAACAAATAACATATATTAAAGCATATATATGGAATCTAGAAATAAAGTACTGTTGAACCTATCTGCATGCAAGAAATGAAGACACAGATGTAGAGAATGATCCTGTGGCAAGGAAAGCAGAGGATGGGGCAAATTGGGAAAATAGCGTTGACGTATATACAGATCATGCGTGAAACAGATAGCTAGTAATAAGCTGGTATATGATACAGGGAGCCCTGTCTGGAGCTCTGTGATGACATAGAGGGGTGGGATGGACCGAGGGGGTATATATATATGTATATAATTATGACTGATTTGCATTGTTGTATAGTGGAAGCCAACACAATGTTGTAAAGCAGTTTTCCTCCAAATAAAAAAATAAATTTAAAAAACAAAATTTAGTAATTTAGTGGAACATAACTGAAACATGACCTCCAAGAGGCACCAACCAGCTGAGCTCTCTGCGTCTCTGAGCTCTGGAGAAAGATTTTTATATACGTGGGGAAAGTGCTGCAAGTCCCTTTTTTGTTCAACCTTGCAGTTTCTGTTTTATCACCTCTTGTTAACAGAATATAACCTGCAGACAACTGGCAAAGAAAAAATGTGGTTTGCAGAGTTTTAGTTCCAGTATGACAAAGCATAGAATGTGAATTTGGAGCTGAGAGTTGGCAACCTAATAGCTAGCACATTTACCTTGCAAACTGGCTTTAGCCAGATGGATCCTTCTGAGGGTATAATGGTTCTAGAAGAACCCAGGAGTCTCCTGGAATAATCTTATTCCTTTGGTTTCAGAGAGGGTAGGAACAGAAGATGGTCTTCTCTTTCTTTGTGTTGAGCTGGACTGGAGACATTTTATACAGGAAGTACATATTCCATAGCATCTGGGTGCAGCCTGTCCCCAGCAATACTCTGTACAAAGATCCTATGGAGGAGAGAAAGCCAGAGTTTTCCTTACAGGCTGGTTCTTTATACTTTTCTTACTCATCTTATAATCATAGTGTTATAAAATATCTTAGTTTAATCTGATGTCAGTTTTCAAATCTGATACAATATCTTTGTCAAGAGCCTTAACAACTGCATATAAAGGGGATATTAGTGAAGTAAGCGAATTAAGCTGGACAGCATTGTCATCGCAGAGATTTATGAAGGGATAACTGAGGCCGTAAAGATCAGAGTTATCCAGCAAAGCATTTCCGACCTTTAAAATGCTGTACCTGGGTATATCTGGTAAAAAATGAAGTATGGATTATTATACCAGAGTGACTTAGCTGGAAAGAGGGACTTTTTTGGCATGAAATAGATAAATTTCAGGTCAGTGTTTATGATGGGAAAGTGTAATTTGATCACTTTGGGTTTACAGAATAACAATGGCTCTTCCTGAGTGCTTTAAGGAAGACCATTACGTGTGCCTTGTGGACTCTATTAGTTTATCGAGTCTGTTTTTCTATGAAATTTTTATCATGAACGAATTGTTTCTTCATATTATATTCTCATCTTCATTTTCGCTGACTATTCTTTTTTATCGCCCTAGTCCCCTTTAACTAGTCCTTCCGTCTTTTCCATATTTTAAATCATTAGTCATTAAGAGAGGCAGCTGTCATCAGGAAGAGACCTCTGGGGGAAGAGCCAGCTCTTGGCTTTGCTGCAGTGCTGTGTAAAAGTCTATCCAAAAGTTAGAATTTTAGGGCTTCAGTTTTCATTTCCATAAGGTGAATAAATTAGGCTATATATTAGACTAAGATTGCATAAATTTCTAACATTGTACAATTCTGGAACTTTGTTGGGAGACGGTTTCAGGTTTGAAGACTACCACTCTAATAAATACTGTTCACATGGAAGAAAACGATTTTTCACTTAGACAACCCCCATAGAAAAAAATGATCATTGTTTAATTAACAAGTAGGACTCTTCCAAAATGAACAACTTTTGTGTCTCTTAATATCCAATGATCCCACATTCTGAGATTGCAGTGGACTTTTTATCCAGGGCAGAAATTTAAAATAGATATAATAGTGGTGATCTGCTGGCTGTTTTAAAGTGAAAAGAAATAAAATGAGCAATCTAAGTTGCTAATTACTGCAGGTTTACTGACTGTGAAACAAATTTC
Source organism: Okapia johnstoni (assembly GCA_024291935.2). Classification (NCBI taxonomy): domain Eukaryota; kingdom Metazoa; phylum Chordata; class Mammalia; order Artiodactyla; family Giraffidae; genus Okapia; species Okapia johnstoni. The sequence goes on along the minus strand of CM044309.1, from coordinate 7,260,465 downwards.
TAGAATTACAAGTTCTTTTCAAGAGGAGTTGTAGTTGTAGCTGAAGGTTTCCTTGGGATAAAAATACAAGATATATCTCTAAATCAGTTTAGGGCTGAAGTAATGGACAGAAAATTGAAACGGTAGGCCTGAAAGCACTGTTTAGTGGAGCAATTAGGCCGTAACATCTGTCGTTCGATTGATCTCTTGGACTGATTGTACTTATCTGGCGGACCAGGCCAGCTTCTCCTAATCACCTCCCTGTTTCGGTCCATGTTTTGGAGAGGTTGGTCTACATATAGGAGAAAGCCTTTTTCACAGTCAAGCTGTGCTTCCCTGCTAGGATCCCAGCTCCTGTTTAAGGAGAGTACTGGTAATATACTTAGTGTCATTTACCCAAGAGAAATAGATGAGTCCGTTAAATTTCAGTGATTCACTTATTCCTCCACCATTCATTCCGTAAATGTTTAGCGAACATCTGCCATAGACCAGGCACTGTGACAAGCACTGAACCTGACCTGAGCAAGTCAGATATGGCCCTGGCCTCGTGGAGCTTTTAGTCTCTCCCATAAGTCCCATTGGACTTCTAATCCTCACCCGTTCTTTACCCCCTCCTCCAATTTCCCAAACCTCCAGAGGTTTGAGCGTATTTTTATCATTGAAAGCTTTTCTTTTTTTTACAGGTTAAAAATTATGTAGTGCAAAAATTAGAGGAAAAGTTCACAGGATTTTGTTGGTTCTGATAGACTGCAAATGCTTCAGAAGATCAAACACTGAAATGTTTAGAGATTCCATTGAGCAAAACTTTTGCCTGTCTAAATGGATGGATTTTACCATCCTTATTTATAGCTTTAATATGTGGCCTTTCCCCCTCATCCTCAAGGCCAAAGAGGAAGCTTCTGTTAATAATGCTATTACTAATAGTTATTAAAACTATTTATTATTGCATACCAGGCAGTGTGTCTTGAATTTCTAGTAAGGTGTGTGTTCTATTTCCCAGGACAACACTTTCTTTATTGAGTTCTGATAGAGTAATCTGCAAATTGCAAGGGGCTCAAATGTACTGCTGACACATTGATCCTTTAACCCATTTTTTTCTTCTTGATTAATACATTTCAGGTCACTGTGCATCAGCCTTAAATTCTGCCAAGGATTTAAAACTATTTTTATAATTTAGACATCTATAGCTACTTTTTAAGTTCAGTGTTTGGCATCATTCTGGTATAAGCCTCCCAGAGATGTATGCATATTATCATTTCCAATGTGGCCCCTTTCAGAGCCTTGGCTGCTGCAGAAATTTGGCTTATTATGAATATTTGAATGAATATCACTTGTTACTAATCTTTTTTAAGTCTAAATATATCTCCATGATGTACCCCAAGCATGCCAGCTGATAATATGTGGTATTTTGAACATACCACAATGTGCTGTTCTCTAACTCAGTTCTGTCAGCTCCAAGTATCACAGAGTTCAGAATCTAATCCAGTGGATAGAAAAATCTCTATTTCAAAAATATCTCTTTTCATCATTAGCTACTGTGATTGTATTTTATAGCGTCACAGAAGCCTCTGAACTTATCAGTTCTCTTTAGTGGAGATTCAATCATGTATTGAGGTGTAGCCTTTTCTAGGTGGCCTGTGACAATACCTTGCCTTGAAAGGGCCTCCTATGCCTGTAATTAAGACAGCCACACAATGAGGTTAGGCAAGTCCCCTTTAGAAATTCCATCCTGGTATAGTATATTTAGCTTCCTTTTCTCTGATCTTTGTAACAAATAATACTTCTGGTTGAGGAACACAATTCTGAACTTGGGCTTCTACCCTTTACCCAATCACCCAATCAGTCACCTTAAGGACTCTCAAAAAAAACAGTGTGTCCGTGTGTGTGCATGTATGTTTGTGTGTGTGTGCTTCTGTATCTTTGTATTCTGGGAATTTTCAAACACACACAAAGTAGTAAGAACAAAATATCTTCTGTGTCTTTTTATTCATAAATATCATCATTTTGCTGCTTTTGTTTCATCTATTAACCTATTTTTTTTCTTGCAGCATGTCTACTGAATCCCAGATAATATATTTTTACCCATAAATACTTTGAAACATTTCCTATAATTTTAACATTAGGTGAATGTTTGAGACAAAACTTGTTGAGTTTACTTCATTCTTGTTTTTGTCTGAAACTAGCATAGTTCCATTAAATTAGAACATATTCCTTGTTAATAAGTTTAGTTTTCTTAAGTTCATTTTTGTCTCTTCTTGATGCCACCAAGCCCCTGTTTTGTTCTTGTCATACTCAGCAGTTACCGCACTGGTTCTAGTATAAACAGAGCTCAGCAACTACACAGCTTATGCGTATGTATAAGGGATTTTAAAGCTCTGTCCTCATTGACTATTTCTGTTTCATAGGAGTCAGATCATTAGTGTAAGATTTTTTTACTTTAGGCATAAGTCATCACTTTCCTATTATAAACTCTAGGCATTTGCACATAGGAATGGAGTGGATGTTTTGAGTATGGTCTAATAAAAGGTGTGAACCTAGGTAAGCGTGATTTGGATTTTAGGAGTTAGGAATTATTCTACTTTACGATATAGTTCTATGTGTGTGTTTCTGTTCTGAAACTATATAATGTTGGCCAGCTTTAAAACATAAAGAACAGGAGATATTTATTAATAGTTTCCTGCTTTACTTCTCTTGCTTATGTGCTCAAGTCAGTGGTAATAGCTCTGAGACTGATTCAGCGGCTCCTGTCGTTTCAGCGGAACTCCCGCCCCCGTATACAGCCATCGTCAGCCCAGACGCCGGTGGCATCCCAGTCATAAACTGCCGTGTGTGCCAGTCTCTCATCAACTTGGATGGCAAGCTTCACCAGCATGTGGTTAAGTGCACAGTTTGCAATGAAGCTACGGTAAGTGGAGATTTTCATTAATAAAGCCCAAATTATTACTTAAAATCTTCTCCCTAAAAAAGTATATCCATAATGTTACTTAAAAGTGGATGTGGGCTGGGTACAGAAATGACCTTTTTTTTTTTAACGTTTCCTTCTTCTCTCTGGCTGTGTCTCTTTTATCATACAAGGATGCCGCCAGTGTTTAAAGCTAACTCCACTATGAAAATTTCATGATGAATTTAAATGTAATGCCATTTGGCTCTTTATTTTCTAAAATGAGGCTGAATATGAACAGTCGTTTATAATTATCTTCAGTGTTGTCCACATCTCGACTGAATCTATTCTGGTTTTTACCAAAATGAAATATACTGAAGTTCCCTACAAATGTAGACTTTGTACTTCTTATGTGGAAAAGTATTTAAACCTGTTTACACCTGTAGGATTAAGTATGGTTTTCCTGGGATTTTGTGACTGTGAGTTTGTTACTGGCATTTGTGTTGAAGTGCTTATTAACAGCTTGTATATTATTCCATTTTTTGATATCAATTTAGTGAAATATTTAAGAACAACTTGAAGGGCATTTTTTTTAACTGAACTTTGGGAAGAGGAACTAAATTTTAAGTAAGATTTTTAAGATTTTAAGTAATAAACTGGTTAAGTGTATACTGGTTAAATTAAATATATTTCTGCTTTCATGGTTAGGCTTTAGTTTTAAATTTTCAATCTCTCAAAATTTGAAATTAATTAATAATTTTATTTTTGGCAGTTGCATTTTTTTCTCCTTAGAAAAAGTCTTTAAAAAATCAACCAATGATTATTGTGCCTCTGAGAACCATAAAAGATGAATATGGGGGACATTATATGTTCTATGGAAAAGTTATAAACTAAAACCTTAAGTCATGAAGCAATATATTTCATTTTCATAAGAGATATCGTTTATGGAACTTTATTGTATAAATAGATGATACCTACAAAACTGGCTATTTTGTTTTTCAGTTGAACACTTGAATGTATGTATATGTTAAGTCACCTCAGTTGTGTCTGACTCTTTCCAGAGGAGCCTATGGACTGTTGCCCTCCAGGCTCCTCTGCCCATGGGGATTCTCCAGGCAAGAATACTGGAGCGGATTGCCATGCCCTCCACCAGGGGATCGTCCCAACCCAGGGTTTGAACCCGCATCTCTTACCTCTCTTGCATTGGCAGGCAGGTTCTTTATCACTAGCACCACCTGGGGAGCCTGAGAGCATTCCTTCCAATGCTGGGGTTTTTAGACCTCATGTTCCTCCCTTGTAATGTTACTGATTCCATACAAGGCAATCTAATTAACTACTGTTCATTTTCTCTAGGACATTCACAATTACTTACATTTCTTTGCTTATTGGGGGTAGTAATCATGTAAAGTGTTGGTTGATCAGTCGTGTCCAACTCTTTGCCACCTCAAGGACTGTAGCCCACCAGGCTCCTCTGTCCACAAAATACTCCAGGCAAGAATACTGGAGTGGGTTGCTATTCCCTTCTCCAGGGGATCTTCCCAACTGCAGGGATCAAACCTGGGTCTACCTGCATTGCGGGCAGATCCTTTAGCATCTTAATGGGAGAAAGTGAAGAGGAATTAAAGAACCTCTTAATGAAGGTGAAAGAGGAGAGTGAGAAAGCTGGCTTAAAGCTCACCATTCAGAAAACTAAGATCATGGCATCTGGTCCCATCACTTCATGGCAAATAGATGGGGGGAAAATGGAAACAGTGACAGACTTGATTTTCTTGGGCTCCAAAATTACTGTGGATGGTGACTGCAGCCATGAAATTAAGACACTTGTTCCTTGGAAGAAAAACTATTAGAAACCTAGACAGCATATTTTAAAAAGCAGACATATCACTTTGCCAACAAAGGTCCCTCTAGTCAAAGCTGTGGTTTTTCCAGTATTCATGTAAGGAGGTGAGAGTTGGACCATAAAGAAGTCTGAGTGCCAAAGAATTGGTTCTTTTGAACTGTGGTGCTGGAGAAAACTCTTGAGAGTCCCTTGGACAGCAAGGGGATCAAACCAGTCAATCCTAAACGAAATCAGCTCTGAATTTTCATTGGAAAGACTGATGCTAAAGCCTAAACTCCAATACTTTGGCCACCTGATGCTAAAAGCTGACTCACTGGGAAAGACCCTGATGCTGGGAAAGATTGAAGGTAGGAGGAGAAGGGGACGACAGAGAATGAGATGGATGGCATCATCAACTCGATGGACATGAGTTTGAGCAAACTCTGGGAGATAGTAAAACACAGGGAAGCCTGGCGTGCTGCAGTCCAAGGGGTCACAAACAGTCAGACACGTCTGAGTGACTGAACAACAATAAATCATATAAAAATTCCAGCCCAATTTTCTTTATGTCCAGAAGTATCTTATTATAGCCAAATTTTATTGATCCTGTATGAAGTCATCACTTCGAAGAACCAGATTTAGACTGCTGGTTAAAGCCACAGTGATACACCTATCAGAGGAATCGCTGTCTCTGGCAGCTGTAGCCTTATGAAATCTCTTTCTTAAAAAATGAAACTTGAAAGTCTAAATTGCTTCTTGATCCATGGAAGCAGAATGGATGTTGTGTTAGCAGGCATGAAAAACAACTTAATTTTATTGTACATCTCCATAAGAGCTCTTGGGTGACCGGGTGCATTATCAATAGGAGGTAATATTTTGAAAGGAATTTTTTTTCAGCATTAGGTATCAACAGTGGACTTAAAATGTTCAATAAACTGTACTGTAAATAGATGTGCTGTCATCCAGACGTTGTTCTAGTGGCAGTGCAGTTTTAGCATAATTCTTTAAGGGCCCTAGGATTTTCAGAATGGTAAATGAGCATTGGCTTCGACTTAAAGTCACAAGCTGCGTTAGCCCCTAACAAGAGAGTCAGCCTGCCCTTTGAAGCTTTGAAATCAGGCACTAATTTCTCCTTTTTATCTATGAAGATCCTAGATGACATGTTTTTCCTATGTAGGGAGGAAGAAAATATGTTGACACTATGTTGTTTAGTGTAGCCGCTTTCATTAATTAGCTTAACTAGATCTTCTGAATACCTTGCTGCAGTTTCTACATCAGAACTTGTTACTTTTACCTTGCAGTATTTCTTACTGAAATATGATTTACAATGTTGTGTTAGTTTGAAAGTGAAGGTGAAAGTCGCTCAGTCATGTCCGACTGTTTGTGACCCCATGGACTGTAGAGTCCATGGAATTCTCCAGGCCACAATTCTGGAGTGGGTAACCTTTCCCTTCTCCAGGGGATCTTCCCAACCCAGGGGTTGAACCTAGGTCTCCTGCACTGTGGGTGGATTCTTTACCAGCTGAGCTACCAGGGAAGCCCAAGAATTCTGGAGTGGGTAGCCTATCCCTTCTCCAGTGGATATTCCTGACCCAGGAATTGAACTGGGGTCTCTTGCATTGCAGGGGATTCTTTACCAGCTGAGCTACTTTGAAATGTATAGCAAAGTGATTCATTATATATATAATTTTTCATCTTCATTTACCTTATAGGTTATTATAAAATATTGAGTATATTTCCTGTGGTATACAGTTGGTTATCTGTTTTATATATGGTATGTATGTGTATTTAATCCAAAACTTCCAATTTATCCTCCGTTCCTCCACCTTTTCCACTTTGGTAACCATAAGTTTGTTTCTGTGTCTATGAGTCTAGTTATATTTTGCGTACAACTTCATTTGTATCATTTTTTTCAGATTTGATGTATAAGCAATAATTACGATATGGGTCTTTTTTTTGCCTGACACTTCACTTAATATGACAATGTCTAGGGCCATCCACATGGCTGCATATGGCATTATTTATTCTTTCTTATGGCTGGATAATATTCCATTGTCAGCCAGTCAGTTAGTTGCTCAGTCATGTCCCACCAGGCTCCTCTGTCCATGGGATTCTCCAGGCAAGAATACTGGAGTGGGTTGCCGTGCCCTTCTCCAGGGGATCTTCCCAACCCATGGAGAACCTCTGGTTCAATCCAGGATAGAACCCGCATTGCAAGGAGATTCTTTACTTTCTGAGCCACCAGGGAAGCTCTGTTTACTGAATGGTAGATATGCATTTAGAGAAATTAACCCAAATTCTGGTTCTTGATACTTTGTATTCTATAGCAGTATATTTTGGATATTTTAGATTGTCAGATTCTGTTATAATGTAGTTTAATAAATTACAGTTGACTTATTGCTAAATTATACATATTTCTACCAAGGTTATTTAGTTAAAATTTTTAAATCTAAAAAAAAATACACGTTGCAGACTTGCAGAAAGCTAGAAAAATAATAGTGCATAGTATGGAGAATTCTCCTAGGGTAGGCTCTCTACCCACGTGCTGTAAATATTGATATTTTACAAAGTAGCTTTCTCTCTCCAAATAAATAAATAATTTTTTCAGAACCTTTTAAGGTAATTGTGGACATGGTGCTCTTCAACCCCTGCATATTTTAATGTGAATTTCCTTAAAAAAATAAAAAGAGTATTCACTTATATAATTATAGTAAGTTATAAAATCAGAAATTAACATTGATATAATACTGTTATCTAATCTTTTGACTTAATTCATGATTTTTTAATATTTATTTTTGTTGATTTATTTGGCTGTGCTGGGTCTCAGGACACAGCACACAGGACCATTAGCTGTGCCTGAGGGATCTGGGTCCCTGACCAGTTTTCAAATCCCGGCTCTGTGCATTGGGAATGCAGAGTCTTAGCCACTGGACCGCTAGGAATGTCCTGAGTTAATTCATGTTTGCCCAATTGTTTCAGTGAAAAAAGAAAATCAGATTCAGAAGTCAATTAAAAATTATTCTAAAAATTTAAATATATTTAACATATTATATAATATATAAATATAATAAATATAAATATATTTAATGTTATTAAAATTATAACAATTATATATTGCATTTGGTTATCATGTTTCTTTAGTCTTCCTTAACCTGAAATTTAGTCTTCGTCTTCTATTGCCTTGACAGTTTTGAAGAATACAGGTAAGATGCTTTGTAGAACATTCCATGTTTGGGTTTGTCTGATGCTCTCTCATGATTAGATTCAGGCTATACGTCTCTGGCAAGTATGCTGCAGGAGTGGTGTTCTCTTCCTCTCACTCCACCATAGCTTATTTACTTTAACAAGCTGACATCCTCGTAATGAAAGGAGTGTTTTTCTTTAGTGTTACTTAGTCTAGCTTTTAAATTTACTGTAAAGAAGCACTAGCATTAAGAGCTATAATAAGTTTCAAATTTATGATATACTCCTCTTTCACTGCTATTCTTCTTGAGCCTGCTTTCCCCGACATGTGCAAAAACCCTCAGGGAATGTTTGCCCTTGGCCAGGCAGATAGATGACCCTGTCTTGTGAACTTCAAATGGAAAACAATTCCAGGCCAATACAAACTAACTTTGAAACATGTGCTTCATAATTCTGTCTCTGCAGTCCCCCAAATTTTGTAGAGTTTTCCCAAATACTTGAGCTGTTTAAAATCACTTATGATTCATCACTAATTATTAGAGAAATACACATCAAAACTACAATGAGGTACCACTTCACACCACTCAGAGTGGCCATTATTAAAAAGACTACAAATAATAATTGCTGGAGAGGGTGTGGAGACAAAGGGACCCTCATGCACTGTTAGTGGGAATGGAAACTGGTACAGCCACTATGGAAAAGAGTGTGGGAGGCTCCTCAAAAAACTAAAACCAGAGTTGCCATATGATCAAGCAGTTCTACTCTTGGGCATGTATCTAGTCATATATCTAAATTGGAAAGGTACAATAGCAGCACTGTTTACCATAGCCAAGACATGGGAAGAGCCTAACCGTCCACTGACGGATGGATGGTTACAGAAGATGTGAGATATACATACGTCTAGACCTGGAGATTATCATGCTAAGGGAAGTAAGTCAGAGACAAAGACAAACACCATATGATGCCATTTACATGTGGCGAGTCTAAAATATGATACAAATGAAACTATCTACAAAGCAGAAACGGACTCACAGACATGGAGGACAGACTTGTGCTTATCAAAGGGCAAGAGGTTGGGGAGGGAAGGACTGGGAGGTTGGGACTAGCAGGTGCGAACTCTTAGCTCCAGCAGGGATCCCCAGCGTCCCCAGCCCCTGGGCCGCGGACGGTGCTGGTCTGTGGCCCGTCAGGAACTGGGCCACGCTGCAGGAGGTGAGGGGCGGCAGAGTGAGCACAGCTCCGTCTGCATTTGCAGCTGCTCCCCGTCGCTCACATTATTGCCTGAATTCCACCTCTTGTCAGATGAGCAGCAGCATAATAAACGTGATACACCTGAAACATCCGGCACTGCCCACCACCGCGCCCGCCCCGCCCCCGGTCTGTGGAAAACTTGTCTTCCACGAAACGAGTCCCTGGTACCGAAAAGGAAGGGGACCGCTGGTATATACGATGGATACACAGGCACTACTATATAGCACAAGGGACTATATTCAGTATTCTGTCAGGAAACCATGATGGAATAAAATATGAAACGTTCCATCAATAAACCACGATGGAGTAGAATATGAAAAAGAATGTGTGTGTATATGTATGACCAAGTCACTTCGCTGTACAGTGGAAGTTAACACAATGTTGCAAATCAACTGTATTTCAATAAAATAAATCATTTATGATGTAATTTTCATTTGTACTTTGGTAGCACTATGTGGAGCCTTAGATTTTTAGGATTCATTTCCTTTTTATACACAAACAAGCTTTGGCAATCTGTACTTCAGTTAATTTGCTTTGGTTGTATTTTCTTCTCTTATCTAGCCAATCAAAAATCCCCCAGCAGGGAAGAAATATGTTAGATGCCCTTGTAATTGTCTCCTCATTTGTAAGGACACATCACGACGAATAGGATGTCCAAGACCCAATTGGTAAGACATCAAGATTCATCTATTCATTCATATGTTCATTTGACAAGTACTTATTAAAGATTCATTATGTGGCAGGTTTTGTTCTAAACAGAGTCTTTATCCTCAAAGTAATTATAAGACCTACATTATTTTTTCTTTGTTAAAGGAATGATACTGCTTAGTTTGAAATTAATGGTTACAGGTATTCATAAACTAATATTCTTGAATGAACAATTCAAGTTATCTTAATGTTATGTAACTACTTAATGCACTGTAATAAATCAGTGACTCATTATATTTAATTAAAAATAACCAATTAGTTTATCTTTGAATCTTTGACATATTTCACCTTAATTTGGAAGTGTTTTAGTAATCATTGTGCACTTTACAACATGTTAATGCACTAGTCTTTGCTAAGTATGAGTGAGTGAGTGAGTGAAGTTGCTCAGTCGTGTCTGACTCTTTGCGACCCCATGGACTGTAGCCCACCAGGCTCCTCCGTCCATGGGATTTTCCAGGCAAGGATGCTAGAGTGGGTTGCCATTTCCTTCTCCTGGAGATCTTCCCAACCCAGGGATTGAACCCAGGTCCCCCGCATTGTAGGCAGATGCTTTACTGTCTGAGCCACCAGGGAAGTCCTTGCTAACTATAATCTATGCAATAAATTCTATAGTTATTTGCCCCTGCCAAATGCCATATGGATTGCCCAAACAGGAGTATATCAAAACCTTAACTGTATTTTTTCCCTGTGATTTCTGTCTTTTTGAATGTTAGTCAGTTGAAACCCTATCTAATGATAACTTGGGAAACAGAAGGGAAAGGAGCCTACCATTTTCTTTTCTGTCCAACTCTTACTAAATAGATATTAAGGAGTACCAGCCTACCCAGAAAATTTTGGTTTGACTCAGCACTTTGGTATCTTCATGGCACACACATAAATCTTAATGTAGAATATTTTAACTTCCTTAGTCTTTTATCAAACTCAAGTTGTCTTCCTTGATAGGATAAGATAAGATAAGGTAAGATGAAGAATGATAAGATTTGAAATTATTTGGAGCAGTTAAATGGTTACTAAGGTGATTTGATTAGGTCCAGTTCCATCTTGTTTTGTTACTTTTAAAATATTGACTGTTGCTGTTTTCTATGATTTTGGCCCTAAAAGCTGAAACTTAATTCACTTAATTTATAAAGCAAGTGTATCTTATTTTCAATGCTGTATCACATGTTTGGGCCCTATGTTGTAGGTTTTGCCCTCTCTCCATTTGTGGGATAATGAGGTTTTCCCTTTCTCTTTCCACAGTAGACGCATAATTAACCTTGGCCCAGTAATGCTTATTTCTGAAGAGCAGCCCGCTCAACCTGCAGTGCCCGTCCAACCAGAAGGTACAAGGGTCGTGTGTGGGCACTGTGGAAACACATTCCTGGTATGTAACAAGACGTTTGTCAGAGACATCAGTCTGTTCAATGTAGGTCATGATCACACAGATTTGACCACTGCTTGTAGTCTTATAGTTTGGTCCAAGTGCAGATTGACCAAAGGATTGAAATAAAGCCTTTTTTAAACAAAGATAGTTAATCAGAACTGCAGTTAATAATATACTGCATTATTTGTAAATTACATATAAGGTGCATCCTCTGACTCATTCATTTGCAAAAGGGCCTCTCTGGATAGACCAATAATAAACACGCACCTTGTCCTCTAGGCAGAGCAACTTGGGTATCTTGGCTTAGTGAGCAACTGAAGCTACCTCTATTCCTCATCTCCTTAGTAGAGCACAAAACATACAGCCTCATGCAGTGGCCTTGTTGATTCTAGATTCATGGTTCTAGATTCAAGAAATATTCTTATTATAATTTATCAAAATTTTTCTGATTTTTAAGTATGAAACTTGGAGTTAAGGGAATAAACTCAGTTCATTTCAGTTCAGTCTCTCATTCCAACTCTTTGCAACCCCATGGACTGCAGCATGCCAGGCTTCCCTGTCCATCACCAGCACCCAGAGCTTGCTCAAACTCATGTCCGTTGAGTCGGTGATGCCATCTAACCATCTCATCCTCTGTCGTGCCCTTTTCCTCCTGCCTTCAATCTTTCCCAGCATCAGGGTCTTTTCCATTGAGTCAGTTCTTCACATTGGGTGGCCAAAGTATTGGAGTTTCAGCTTCAGCATCAGTCCCTCCAATGAGTATTTAGTACTGATTTCCTTTAGGATTGACTGGTTTGATCTCCATGCAGTCCAAGGGACTCTCAAGAATCTTCTCCAACACTACAGTTCAAAAGCATCAATTCTTCAGAACTCAGCCTTCTTTATGATCCAACTCTCACCTCTGTACATAACTACTGGAAAAACCATATCTTTGACTATACAGACCTTTATCGGTAAAGTAATGTTTCTGCATTTTAATATGCTATCTAGGTTTCTCATAGCTTTTCTTCCAAGGAACAAGTGTCTTTTAATTTCATGGCTGCACTTACCATCTTCAGTGATTTTGGAGCCCAAGAGAAGAAAATCTGTCCTGTTTCCATTGTTTCCAAATCTATTTGCCATGAAGTGATAGGACCGGATGCCATGATCTTTTTTTGAATGTTGAGTTTTAAGCCAGCTTTTTCACTGTCCTGTTTCACCTTCATCAAGAGGCTCTTTAGTTCCTCTTCACTTTCTGCCATAAGGGTGGTGTCATGTGCATATCTGAGGTTACTGATATTTCTCCCGGCAATCTTGATTCCAGCTTGTGCTTCATCCAGCCCTACATTTTGCATGATGTACTCTGCATATAAGTTAAATAAGTAGGGTGACAATATACAGCCTTGATGTATTTCTCTCCCCATTTTAAACCAGGCCGTTGTTCCATGTCCAGTTCAGTTCCAGTTCAGTTGCTCAGTTGTGTCTGACTCTTTGTGATCCCATGAATCACAGCACACCAGGCCTCTCTGTCCATCACCAACTCTTGGAATTTACCCAAACCCATGTCCATCGAGTCAGTGATGCCATCCAACCATCTCATCCTCTGTCCTCCCCTTCTCCTCCTGCCCCCAATCCTTGCCAGCATTAGGGTCTTTTCCAATGAGTCAGCTCTTCGCATGAGGTGGCCAAAGTATTGGAGTTTCAGCTTCAACATCAGTCCTTCCAATGAACACTCAGGACTGATCTCCTTTAGGATGGACTGGTTGGATCTCCTTGAAGCCCAAGGGACTCTCAAGAGTCTTCTCCAACACCACAGTTCAAAAACATCAATTCTTCGGCGCTCAGCGTTCTTCACCGTCCAACTCTCACATCCATACATGACCACTGGAAAAACCATAGCCTTGACTAGACGTACCTTTGTTGGCAAAGTAATGTCTCTGCTTTTCAATATGCTATCTAGGTTGGTAATAACCTTCCTTCCAAGGAGTAAGCGTCTTTTAATTTCATGGCTGCAATCACCATCAGCAGTGATTTTGGAGCCCAAAAAAACAAAGTCCGACACTGTTTCCCAGTTCTAACTATTGCTTCTTGACCTGCATACAAGTTTCATAGGAGGCAGGTAAGATGCTCTGGTATTCCCATCTCTTTAATAATTTTGCACAGTTTGTTGTGATGCACACAGTCAAAGGCTTTGGCATAGTCAATGAAGCAGAAGTAGATGGTTTTCTAGAATTCTCTTGCTTTTTCTAAGATCCAATGGATGTTGGCAATTTGATCTCTGGTTCTTCTGCCTTTCCTAAATCCAGCTTGAACATTTGTAAATTCTTGGTACACTTACTGTTGAAGCCTATCTTGGAGAATTTTAAGCATTACTTTACTAGCGTGAGATGAGTGCAATTGTGCGGTAGTTTGAGCATTCTTTGGCATTGCCTTTCTTTGGGATTGGAATGAAAACTGATCTCTTCTAGTCCTGTGGCCACTGCTGAGTTTTCCAAATTTGCTGGCATATTGAGTGTAGCACTTTCACAGCATCATCTTTTAGGATTTGAAATGGCTTAACTGGAATTCTATCACCTCCTCTAGCTTTGTTTGTAGTGATGCTTCCTAAGGCCCACTTGACTTCACACTCCAAGATGTCTGGCTCTAGGTGAGTGATCACACTGTGGTGGTTATCTGGGTCATGAAGATATTTTCTGTATAGTTATTCTGTATATTCTTGCCACCTCTTCTTAATAGCTTCTGCTTCTGTTAGGTCTGTACCATTTCTGTCCTTTATTGAGCCCATCTTTGCATGCAATGTTCCCTTGGTATCTCTAATTTTCTTGAAGAGATCTCTGGTCTTTCCCATTCTATTGTTTTCCTCTACTTCTTTGCACTGATCCCTGAGGAAGGCTTTCTTATCTCTCCTTGCTACTCTTTGGAACTCTGAATCAGATGGGTGTATCTTTCCCTTTCTCCTTTGCCTTTTGCTTCTCTTTTCTCAGCTACTTATAAGGCCTCCTCAGACAGCCATTTTGCCTTTTTGCATTTCTTTTTCTTGGGGATAGTTTTGATCACCACCTCCTGTACAATGTCCCAAACCTCCATCCATAGTTCTTCCTTGGATTATCCAAATCCTTGACATGGATAATCCTTATAAACCAGATTATAAGTGAGCTGACTTCAGTTGTTCAAAAATAAATATTGAGTGTGTACCAGACATTGGTTTTCATTCTTGGGAAACATGAAGGTGCAGTCCCTGCCCTCATGGGATTTTCCAATAATAGCAGGAGAAAGACAGTTAAAGCAAGAATTATGTGAAATCTATTTAGGCTACAGCAGGGAAATACAGAATGTTCTCAGTGTATATACAGAAACATCTAGGCTAGATGAAGTGACATTATCCTAAGAGTAATGGAAAGCTAAAGCAGGGATTTATAATTAAAATGTATTTGTGGATGTTATGTGTATAATTGATTGCATATGGGCAAGTCTGAAGAAACTTAAGATATTTAGGCTTTATTATTCAGAAACATGATGACAGTGGTTATGAATAACATAAAGAATTTGAGAGAGAATTGGCCAAACTGATATTAAGGTAGATAAGGGAATGAGAAAAATGAAATTAAAGACAACTGTTACAAAGCTTTATATTTAATTTTTGGAATCATCTAGAAATGAATTCTAGAGAATAATCTAAGTTAAGAGGTTAGATAGATGTATGTGACGTGACTTTATACATTTATGCGTAAAAAATTTGGAGTTTAAATATTTTCCCCTCCAAAGAAAATCACTAAGTTTTATGTAAGCCAGAAATGAACTTGTAACTTACTTACCATTCAGTGCAAGCATGTGAATCTTATTTGTATAGTAATTATGATTTAAAAATTTTATGTCTTTGGCAGGAAAGGGTGTTTTGGATAACACCCATGGTATTTAAAGATGATTTCAAAATTCCCAGAAACAAAGTTTTTGGTGATTAAGAGAACACAGTACATATCTTTAGGGTGGCTATTACCTTTGAGAGTTTCAGACTAATGATAGATGCTGGGGGTTACCAAGAATAAACTGTCCATTCTCACTTGAGAACTTCACCTCATCCTTATTATTATGCCAATCCAAATAATCTTAGATTCTCTGTATTAGTCTTTGTCCTTCAAACTTTTAACTAATAGGATAATTCATCTACTTATTCCATACCTTGTTTCAGCCTTGGTTTACAAGGCCCCTAAGCAACTGAGACAAGTTACAAAGTCCAGTAGCTTTGAAAAACAAAACATGCAAAATCAAGGAGATGAAAAATAGGGCATAAATATGATGAAGTCATATATAAGAATATAAGTATGCTTAATATTCAGTCCTGTGCAGCTGTTAAAATTTGACTGAATTTTAGTGGTGAGCCTTCTATGGTTAATGAAAAGAGGAAAACATGATCTGTTAGAAGATATTTGTGATGTTTTCTGAAAAATTCACAGCTTTTACTGGAATACTGAGACCTAAGAGAAAATCATTCCCATGGATTAAAAGTATAATGGACTGTGTCCTCAGTGATATTTTTCACTCATAACGAATAATATAATATGATGTAATACAATATCACTGCCATAATGCTAAAATTATATTTACTAGAAATTCACACTATTCACAGTATTCATTTAACAGCCTGTCTGGAACCGTGGATAATGTTGAGAAAAGCTAAATATAAGTATAAAGCAGTTTCCTCACATTAGCTCTCAGTTCAGTTCAGTCTCAGTCGTGTCGGACTCTCCACGACCCCATGGACTGCCGCATGCCAGGCCTCCTTGTCCATCACCATCTCCCGGAGTTTACTCAAACTCATGCCCATTGAGTCAGTGATGCCATCCAACCATCTCATCCTCTGTCGTCCCCTTCTCCTCCCGCCCTCAATCTTTCCCAGCATCAGGGTCTTTTCAAATGAGTCAGCTCTTTGCATCAGGTGGCCATTAGTTCTACTTGTACCTAATTTGTTTCATTTATTTACCTTGTGCATTTTCTACATAAACAGAATAATTGTATTTTAGTATTGAGTCTAAATATTCATGTATTTTAAAAAGCTAGTCATTAATATTCAGAGAAAAACAACTTTGGAGATACATGAAATATGTTTTTATTTTCTGGCAGTGGACTGAGACGTGAAGCTGAATAAAATGACCCCAATTATGACATGACATTCGGTTTTCATTGTAAAGCAAACCTAGATTGCATCAGAAAATTGGGAAAACCTTGGGAACTGTTTCAGAGAGGAAGCCTGACCTTTATTCTAAGGGAGGGGGAGATGAGTTGGAGGGGGAAAGCTCATATAAACATGAAAAGGTTGATGGCTTCTGTTGTGATCCCTGAGAACATTTGAACTAAAAGAAACAGCTTATCAGATTGGATAGGTTTCAGTTCTTTTTCTTTTCAACCTCTCTTCTTATTTATTTTACAGTGGATGGAAGTGAGGTTCAACACTCTGGCAAAATGCCCACACTGCAAAAAAATGTAAGTTCTGTACCACTGGAAATACTACTGGGAAATATTTGAGAACAATTTAAACAGTTGAGAATTTTCACCGAAGTCAGTTTTGATTTTAAGATAAAGTTCAGGATGTATGCATGGTTACCTGTTTATGCTTTTCAAAGCTAAAAAAAAAAAATTCTCTGAACTGATCTTTGACATCTTTGAACTGATTAATGTATTCCATTTTGCAATTAAAATGATTGGACTTAACCTATTCTCTAAAGGTAAATCAATTCCTAAGGAGGTGGAAATTACAAAAACTAACTGTAACCTAGTAAGGATTTTCAAATGTTCTAAGTGGTTATAATTTATTTTAAATAATCTAAAATTTATAGTTTTAAAGTGGGCTGTAATCTAGGAGAAAGCCAAATTTCAGGGGGTTAATAATTAGGTAGCTGGATGGCAACGTTTTTATGATTATTTATCTCTCTTAACTGTTCGATTTCTCTGTGTTCCTAAATGGTGTACCTAGGAAAAATAACAAAAGGCAATATAAAAACGGGGGGAAGTAGAAGATGTTTTGATTAAAAACATTTTATGCCATCTGTGTTGAGAGTCCCCATGTCACCCTAAGAGTTTTTGACATTTTAGGAGAACTAGTAGGAATTAGTTGTACTCACAGCTTCATGGTGAACGTATGCAAAGTACAATCAGCGAAAGGAAAAAGCACGTGGGGCAAAATCTGGAGGAAACCAGGAGCAAGCTTTCGAGAGTCCTCTCCCAGTGGAGTCACACAGGATTTATTCCTCCATCAGTAAACTGATACAGTACATGTGAAATGTTTTGGGGGGCTTCCCCCTTGGCTCAGCAGTAAAGAATCTGCCTGCAATGCAGGAGATGTGGGTTGTATCCCTGGGTCAGGAAGATCCCCTGAGGAGGAAATGGTAACCCACTCCAGTATTCTTGCCTGGAAAATTCCATGGACAGAAGAGCCTGGTGGGCTACATACACTCCATGAGGTCTTACAGAGTCGGGCACGATTAAGCATACACGCATGTGAAATGTTTTTGACCAGAGAAGCTTACTAGAGACTCAGTGTCCAAGGTATAATTGGAGCTGGTCACATGGGCACTTGTTGCATAGCACATAGCACAATTCTATACTCCCAGAAGGAAAGCAGGTATTCGACATAAACCATAGTTTACTTTGTACAAGCAGTTTAGGCATAGCAAACCACTCATCGGTAAGGGAATAGTTAGAACTTTTCTTAAAATCTGAGTTCCCAGGAGTCAGCCAGCTTGTCTAAGGATGGCAATCTTAGGCCAGCTATATTAACTGTTTTCTGCACAACATCTATTTTGATAATAAAATTTCAATTCAAAAATTACTGTTTTCCACTTACATGTGTGAAAAGTAAGCAAAGGAAATTAAAATGGAATGTTTTGGTAATTCAGTATTTAAAATGAAAAATATGAACTCATAGTTAAATTTTTGTGATCCTTTCAACGAAGTAAATACTGTATCTATTTTGAGAGTAAAGTAATTTTAAGAATGGTTTATAGGAGGAAAGAATTTAAAAATGTCTGAGAAGCAGAACATATGTAACAAGATATCTCCTTTTATTTGGCTTGCTATGATTCCAGCTAAATATAATCCTATGACAATAACTTCTTTACAGCATGTTTCTAGCTTCAAAGGAACAGATATTTCCTTTTTTATTTAGTTGTGAAATTAATCATCTGAATGTTTAACTTAGCTAAATCTAGGACAGCTCTGCACATGGTGTAGCCAAGTGGATAACCCCAGATAAGTGCACAGAAAATGGATTCTTCAGGGACATACCAAACACACGTGTGTGAATATGTGTGTGAATAATCCATATTTCTGTCTGTTACCTATATTTTCCCCAAAATGAAGACAATTAAATTGCATCTTCACCAGAAGGATTAAATTGGATTTAAAAAAATCTTTTAGAAAATAAAAATGGAGACTTCTTGTGATTAGCAGATTGTGTGCTGAGCACGGTGATCGTTCCTTTGTATGCACAAATATTAGCTGTAATCTTTACCAGTCCCGGAGAGCAGGAATTATTATCCTCATTTTACAAATGAGGAACTGTTAGAAAGGATAATGATTTTGCTCAAGTGATTGGCTTGGTTGGTTTATTATTTTAGAACAATGGCAATATTTTGCTAATAAGAAAGAAGTACTGAATGTTTAGATATTCTACCACAAGACTGTGTTTTAGTGTAAGAAGAATTTGTATCTTAAGGAACAGTTTGCCTGGAAATTCACTTGAAATAAATCAGCTTAAATGTCATTCTTAGAGGAATGTGTATAGAATTGGAATCACATGCTGAACATGAGAGGACTTAGGACATTCATTACTTATTTGAGGAAAGATCATGTTATCACATGAACACTCACGGGTCATATCTAGATTTCTTTTCTCTTTGAATATTTTTCTTAACAAAATGATGAGTCATCTGTTGAAGTAAGATGCTGAGATTTTTTTTTTTTAAACTCAGATAGCAAATATCCTAAAATTATTTTTTGTTATAGAAATTACTAAATCATTGCTATGGAACTAGCATTATTTTTATATCTCACAAAACAAGTTGGGGGGGAATACCTTCCCCCAGGGCTCCAGAGACCATAAAACATTTTTGAATCTCACTGTTTCTTATTCATGCAATCACTGAAGCTATTGCAGCTAATGGTGAGGTTTCTCTTTCGCTTAGGCAACTTGTGGCTAATGCTGGACAGGAGTTGTAGTCCTAGAATTCTGAAATGACAATCTGGAGCATTTTTCCATGAAAATGTTTTAGTGGATTTACGATAAGCTGGGGCTTCCCTGGTGCCTCAGTGGTAAAGAATCTGCCTGCTAGTGCAGGAGACATGGGTTCGATCCCTGATCAGAAATATCCCCTGGAGAAGGAAATGGCAACTCACTCCAGTGTTCTTGCCTGGGAAATCCCATGGATGAAGGAGCCTGGCAGGCTACAGTCTGCAGGGTTGCAAAGGACTTAAAGACGACTTAGCAACTAAACAACAACAAATTCTCACAAATTATCATTTTACTTTTCTGGTTAGTGCTTTCTTTTATAATTATTCATTAATTCAACAGTCCTGTGCTGGGTACTATCTGCTCAAAATAAAGATATAACCTTGCCTTCAAAGGACTTTGTCTTGTGGGTATGTGGAAGAGAACAGACAGTTACAATAAAGTTGTACAATAAAGTGCTTTGGAAGGTAATACCAAGCATATTCTGCTCTGAAGCGATCCTAATCCAGACTGAAGGGAAAGGGAATATGAAAGGAAGCTCCAGGAAAGAGGGATATTAAAGGTGACTGGTGATGCAGTATACTTAAAGTGAAGAAAGGGAAGAATCTACAACCCAGAATTCTCTACCCAGCAAGACTCTAGTTCAGATTTGACAGAGAAGTCAAAAGCTTTCCAGACAAGCAAAAGTTAAGAGAATTCAGCCCATCAAACCAGCTCTACAACAAATGCTAAAGCAACTTTTCTAGGCAGGAAACACAAGAGAAGGAAGAGACCTACAAAAAAATAAACCCAACACAATTAAGAAAATTGCATCATACATATTGATAATTACCTTAAATGTAAATGGATTAAATGCACTAACCAAGGGCTTCCCCAGTGGCTCAGTGGAAAAGAATCCGCCTGCAATGCAGAAGCCATAGGAGACACCGGTTTGATCCCTGAGTAGGGAAGATCCCCTGGAGGAGAGCATGGCAACCCATGCTCCAGTATTCTTGCCTGGACAATCTCCATGGACAGAGGATCCTGGCAGGCTACAGTCCATTGGGTCACAAAGAGTTGGACATGACTGAAACGATTGAGCTTGCACGCACTGACCTGCTGGGTAGATGAAAACATGTGCACTCGTGCACTTCCACTCAGCACATCACTCAACTTAACCCCCCAAATTGTACATGAAAGAAAGTGAAAGGGAAGTCGCTCAGTCGTGTCCGACTCTTTGCGACCCCATGGACTGTAGCCTACCAGGCTCCTCTGTCCATGGGATTCCCCAGGCAAGCATACTGGAGTGGGTTGCCATTTCCTTCTCCAGGGGGTCTTCCAGACCCAGGGATCGAACCCGGGTCTCCCGCATTGGAGGCAGATGCTTTAACCTCTGAGCCACCAGGGAAGTCCAAATGGTATATAAATATTTTAAATTTTTATTTATTTTAATGGGAGCATAATTACTTTACAGTATTGTGGTGTTTTTGCCATACTTCATCATGAATCAGCCACAGGTATCCATGTGTCCCCCCATCCTGAGCCCTGCTCACTGCTCCCTCCCCACCCCATCCCTCTGGGTTGTCCCAGAGCACCGGTTTTGGGTACCCTGCTTCATGCATCAAACTTGCACTGGTCATCTGTTTTACATGTGGTAATGTGCGTGTTTCAGTGCTATTGGATTAATCATGTTTGCATGATGGCTTGCAGTTGTAATTATCTTTTATTTTTTGTTTGGCTATTGATTGTGAAAATGGATAAATATCTTTTACTGTAGTGATTATGTAACTATTATTCATTTTAATATGTTGAATTAAATAACAATTATATATCACTATATATGTATCTAATTGTATTTAAGAATAATGTATCACTAATTATATATCACAGAAAATAATAGAATTATATATCACTACCATTTAATACAAAAACCTATAATCACTCTTTAAAATCCAGATGTACATTAGAATTATCTTGGAATTTTATGAAAAATACAAATGCCCAGGTATTGTTACTTTCTCGAAAACTCAAGATGTGATTATAATGAGCAAATTAGCTGGTATATGGAGAAGGCAATGGCACCCCACTCCAGTACTCTTGCCTGGAAAATCCCATGAATGGAGGAGCCTGGTAGGCTGCAGTCCACGGGGTCGCTAAGAGTCGGACACGACTGAGCGACTTCACTTTCCCTTTTCACTTTCCTGCATTGGAGAAGGAAATGGAAACCCACTCCAGTGTTCTTGCGTGGAGAATCCCAGGGACGGGGGAGCCTGGTGGGCTGCCGTCTATGGGGTCACACAGAGTCAGACACGACTGAAGCGACTTAGCAGCAGCAGCTGGCATATTGAGTGCAGCACTTTAACAGTATCATCTTTTAGGATTTGAAATAGCTCCACTGGTATTTCATCTCCTCCACTAGCTTGATTTGTAGTAATGCTTTTGAAGGCCCACTTGACTTCACACTCCAGGATGTCTGGCTCTAGGTGAGTGATCACACTGTCATGGTTATCCGAGTCATTAAGACCTTTTTTGAACAGTTCTTCTATGTATTTTTAATCTCTTCTGTTTCTGTTAGGTCCATACTGTTTCTGTCTTTTATTGTGTCCTTCTTTGCATGAAATATTCCCTTGCTATCTCTAATTTTCTTGAAGAGGTTCGTAGTCTTTCCCATTTTATTGTTTTTTGTTTCTTTGCATTGCTCACTTAAGAAGGTTTTCTTATCTCTCCTTGCCCTTCTTTGGAACTCAGCATTCAGATGGGTATATCTTTCCTTTCCTCCTTTGCCTTTCACGTCTCTTCTTTTCTCAGTTATTTGCAAGGCCTCCTCAGACAGCCATTTTGCCTGTTACATTTCTTTTTCTTGGGGTGGTTTTGATCACAGCCTCCTATACCATGTTACGAACCTTTGTCCATAGTTTTTCAAGCACTCTGTCTATCCGATCTCATCCCTTGAATCTGTTTGTCACTTCCACTGTGTAATCATAAGAGATTTGATTTAGGTTATACTTGAATGACCTAGTGGTTTTCCCTACTTTCTTCACTTTGTCTGAATTTTACAATAAGGAGTTCATGATTTGAGCCACAGTCAGCTCCTGGACTTGCTTTTGTTGACTCTGTAGAGCTTCTCCATCTTTGGCTGCAAAGAATATAATATAATCAATCTGATTTCAGTATTGACACACAAATTAATATAAATAAGACAGGAGATATGAATATCAGTGGATTCTATTACTGTCAATACATTGGTTATAATATTGTATAAATGGTACCATTGGGGGAAACTAGGCAGAGAACAAATGAGATCTCTCTGTATAGTTTCTTATAACTGCTTCTGAGTCTACATTTGTCTAAAACAAACAAAATTAATTAGCCCAAACAATAAGCAGGCAGGTTTTTAAAAACACAATGAAACTTCTAGAAATTAAAAGTTACAGAAGGGAAAATACAGTAGAACAAGCTAAACAGCAGATCAGATTAATTTGACAATTGAAGCTGTGGTTTGGAAGACAGAATTAAGTAAATTACCTAGAATCCATCAGAGAGAAATATAAAAATAAAATTAAAGGAAATATGTGTAAGAACATCTGATATATTTCTAATTTAGGAGGAAAAATTAGAGAGTGGGATAGAGACATTTTGAAGAGATAATCCCTAAAGATTTTCAGAGATATGATAGATATGATCCCGTAGATTCAAAAAGCACAATGAAATCCAAGCAGAATAAACAAATGAGTTATAGTGAAATTGCAGACAACTAAGATAAATAGAAGATATTAAAAGCAGAGACAGAAAAGGCAGATTTTTAGTGTGAAAAAGATAGCAGTTCTGGCAGCAAGCCTCTCAATAGCAACAAGGGAAGCTAAAAAGCTTAAAAATACTTCAACGTTCTAAGAGAAATCAACTGTCAAACTGTTGTAGACCTATCTAAACCATCACAGGCTAATGAAGTTTAAAAAAAGATAGTCGCAAATGCAGACCTAACTAACCAGTCAGAACTATTTTCCCAGCCCAGGGACTGAGCCCAGGTCTCCCACATTGCAGGTGGATTCTTTACCAGCTGAGCCACCAGGGGAACCCCAACTCACTGGCAGTAAAAACCAAAACAGAGTGGTTACCATTCTGATACCCTCACTAAAGAAGCTGATGAAAGATGAACTTAGGGAAAATATCCTTGAAGAAATTTCTGCACTGCAAGAGTAAAGAAAGTATAAACCAAGAAATGCTAAACATTCGTCACAAGCACTGAATGTAAAATAGCAAACAAATAACAATGGGTCGTCCCTGGAGGTCCAGTGGTTAAGAATCCACCTGCCAGTGCGGGCGACACGGGTTTGATCCCTGATCTGGGAACGAAGATCCCACCTGAGTGAGTGAGTGAGTGAAGTCGCTTAGTTGTGTCCGACTCTTTGCGACCCTATGTTCTGTAGCCCGCCAGGCTCCTCGGTCCATGGGGTTTTCCAGGCAAGGATAGTGGAGTGGGTTGCCATTGCCTTCTTCACATGCCGGGAGGCACCCTGCATCTGGAGAGTGGCCCCCCACTTGCCACAGCTGGAGAAAAAGCCCACACACCAAGCAAGACCCAGCGCAGCCAAAACAAATAGATAATCAACATTTTCATTTTGGTTTAATAAATTTAATTTATTAATTTAATAATTTTTATTTAATAGGTTTAATTTATTGAGTCAATAAATTTAAATTATTTAATAAAAAGAAATAATAAAATTAAAAGAAAACAATAACAGGAATACTGTTAATGCTAAGAAATTTGGAGAAACAAATAGAATTGAACTGACATATTGAAGAACAAAAACACATAGGAGTGGAGTATTCGGAGTTAAAGCTTTCTGAGATCCTTGCATTTATTGGGAAGATAGATTTTTCAAATGATTTTAGTTTTTAAAAGGTATACATATTAAAATTTAAGTTCCACTGCTAATTCAATAGAAATATACATCATTAAAATTCAAAATCAGTTCAGTTCAGTCACTCAGTCATGTCCGACTCTTTGCGACCCCGTGAACCACAGCGTGCCAGGCCGCTCTGTCCATCACTAACTCCCTGAGTCCACCCAAACCCATGCCCATCAAGTCGGTGATGCCATCCAGCCGTCTCATCCTCTGTCTTTCCCTTCTCCTCCTGCCCCCAATCTTTCCCAGTGTCAGGGTCTTTTCCAATGAGTCAGCTCTTTGCATGAGGTGGCCAAAGTATTGGAGTTTCAGCTTCAACATCAGTCCCTCCAATGAACACCCAGGATTGATCTCCTTTAGGATGGACTGGTTGGATCTCCTTGCAGTCCAAGGGACTCTCAAGAGTCTTCTCCAACACCACAGTTCAAAAGCATCAATTGTTCGGCACTCAGCTTTCTTCACCGTCCAACTCTCACATCCATACATGACCACTGGAAAAACCATAGCCTTGACTAGACGGAGCTTTGTTGGCAAAGTAATGTCTCTGCTTTTCAATATGCTGTCTAGGTTGGTCATAACTTTCCTTCCAAGGAGTAAGCGTCTTTTAATTTCATGGCTGCAATCACTATCTGCAATGATTTTGGAGCCCAGAAAAATAAAGTCAGCCAGTGTTTCCACTGTTTCCCCATCTATTTGCCATGAAGTGATGGGACTGGATGCCATGATCTTAGTTTTCTGAATGTTGAGCTTTAAGCCAACTTTTTCACTCTCCACTTTCACTTTCATTAAGAGGCTCTTTAGTTCTTCTTCACTTTCTGCCATAAGGGTGGTATCAAAATAGTAGATAGCAAATGAAATAAGGGCGTCAGAGTCAATCCAAAAGAAATCTAGAAAAGGAGATGGGAGGGCAGAGAAAACAGAGAGTAGAATCAATGTATATTAGTTGTCAGAATATATATAAACTTAATAAAACTTGTGAGAAATTATCAGACTAGATTTAAGCACATCTATATGCAATTTGAAGGAGAAACACATAAAATATGAGAACATAGAATAAAAGTAAAAGGTGAAACCGTGAAACACTAACCAAAAGGAAAGGTATACCAGGCAAACACTAACCAACAGTAAATAGCAATAGTAATGCTGGGTAAAATAGCAGAGACTGCTGTTCTTTTCTTCCTTGCAGTGGAACTGTCAGTCTCAGTGGCCACTCAGCTAGAGGCTACACTTCCTAACCTCTCTTGCAGATGGTTGTGACCATGTGTTTATGTTGAGGACCATGGAATATAAACAAAAGTGGTGAATACATCTTCCTGGTACTCTCTTTAAGGACAAAACCTGCTTGTCCTGCTTTTTTCTCCCTTTTTCCAGTTGCTTGGAGAAGGCAACTGCAGCAGGACATATGCAGATGACACCACCCTTATGGCAGAAAGCGAAGAAGAACTAAAGAACTTTCTCCTGATGGAAGTGAAAGAGGAGAGTGAAAAAGTTGGCTTAAAGCTCAACATTCAGAAAACTAAGATCATGGCATCCAGTCCCATCACTTCATGGCAAATAGATGGGGAAACAGTGTCAGACTTTATTTTGGGGGGCTCCAAAATCACGGCAGATGGTGCTTGAAGCCATGAAATTAAAAGACGCTTACTCCTTGGAAGGAAAGTTATGACCAACCTAGATAGCATATTGGAAAGCAGAGACATTACTTTGCCAACAAAGGTCCGTCTAGTCAAGGCTATGGTTTTTCCAGTGGTCATGTATGGATGTGAGAGTTGGATTGCCAAAGCAATCCTGAAGAAAAAGAACAAAGCTGAAGGCATAATGCTGCCAGACTTCAGACTACACTACAAAATTACAGTAATCAAAGCCGCACGATATTGACACAAAAACATAGATGGATCAATGAAACAGAATAGAGAGCCCTCAAATAAATCCACACACCTATGGTCAATTCATCTTCGACAAAGGAGGCAAGAATATACAGTAGGGAAAAAACAGTCTCTCCAGCAAGGGGTGTTGGGAAAGTTGAACAGCTACATCTCTAATGGAATTAGAAACAGTCATACCATATGCAAAAATAACCTCAAAATAACTTAAAGACTTAAACATTAGACATGACACCATAAAACTCCTAGAAGAGGACATAGGCAAAACATCCTCCGGTATAAATTATACCAATATTTTTTTAGGTCAGTCTCCCAAGGCAATAGAAATAAGAGCAAAAATAAACAAATGGGACTAATGAAACTTACAAACTTTTGTACAGCAAAAAAACCCGTAAATGATAAGAAGACTAGTGGCTGGGAGAAAATTCTTGCAAATGATGTGACTGACAAGAGCTAAATTTTCAAAATATACAACTCAACAACAACAAAACAAACAACCCAATTGAAAAATGGGCAAAAGACCTAAATAGGCATTTTCTAAAGACATACAAATGGCCAAAAAGCACATTATAAGATGTTCAGCATGGCTAATTATTAGAGAACTGCAAACAGAACTACAAAGAGGTACCACCTCGCACTGGTCAGAATGGAAATCGTTAAAAATTCTGCAAATAACAAATACTGGAGAGGAGTGGAGAAAGGGGAACCCTCCTACACAGTTACTGGGAGTGTAAGTTGGTTGCCATAGTGGTGGGGCAGGGGTGTATGTATATATATAGGTGTATGTATATATATATATATATATATATATGTAAAATTGAGTCACTTTGCTGGACAGCAGAAATTAAAAAAACATTGTAAATCACCTCTACTTTCATTTTTTAAAAAGCACCATGATTTTAGATGTTGCTTGTGAAAGTAACTCAGTCGTTTCCAACTCTTTGCGACCCCGTGAACTATACAGTCCATGAAATTCTCCAGCCAGAATACTGGGGTGGGTAGCTGTTCCCTTCTCCAGGGGATCTTCCCAACTCAGGGATCGAACCCAGGTCTTCCACATTGCAGGTGGATTCTTTACCAGCTGAGCCACCAAGGAAGCTTGGCTGGCAGTATTTACAAGAAGAAAAATGCTAATATGCTAAATGTTAATGTGTCCAATAGTAGGGAATTCATTAAGTTATGTTATATTCATCTTTCAGAATTCTAGTTTGAGAATACTTAATGATTTAAGAAAATGCTTATGCTAAATTGATAAGTTAGAAAAGATGGCTGTAGAAAAATAGGCAAAATGTTCGGTGGTGTTCATGGTACTGGAATTATAGGTAATTTTCCTTTTTATTCTTATTTTCAAATTTTCTACACTAAACATATACCAACAGTTATAAATATAAGAGAATCAAATGCTATTTTTAAGATAGCACCTATTTTCTGTTCTGAAATGGAGTTTTTTGGAAATAAAATTTTATCTTGGAAAATCATTGTTGACTATTGTGGGTTTTTGTGGATATTGTCAATGACCAAGACTTGAATTTTGTTTAAAACCACAACAATTCACACACAAACTCACTAATTATGATTTAGATAACTCATTAAAAATATCACTTGTTATTATTTTTATTTTGATTGCGTTGGGTCTTCGTTGTGATACACAGGCTTTCTCTAGTTGCAGTCTGTAGGCTTCTATTGTTGCAGTTTGCGGGCCTCTTTAGTTCTGGCTTGAGGGCTTAATTTTGGAGAAGGCAATGGCACCCCACTCTGGTACTCTTGCCTGGAAAATCCCATGGACGGAGGGGCCTGGTAGGCTACAGTTCTTGGGGTCGCTAAGAGTCAGACACGACTGAGCGACTTCACTGTCACTTTTCCCTTTCATGCACTGGAGAAGGAAATGGCAACCCACTCCAGTATTCTTGCCTGGAGAATCCCAGGGACGATGGAGCCTGGTGGGCTGCCGTCTTTGGGTTGCACATAGTCGGACACGACTGAAGCGACTTAGCAGCAGCAGAGGGCTTAATTGCCCTGCGGTACGTGGGTTCTTAGTTCCCTAACCAGGGGTTGAACCCACATCCCTTGCATTGAAAGGTGAATTCTAAACCACTGGACCACCAGGGAAGTCCCCCAAAATATCATTCTTATTATGCACGTTCTTGTCTCTCAAGTTGAAGAAATAAATGGAAGTATTACTAAATGGAAGTGTTACTAAAGCCATAGATTAGTACTCACAAAGATGATATGGAGAACCTTCATGTAAATACTTAATATTCTTTTTTGTTCTCATGAATTTACAGTTCTTCAGTGGGTAGTGCACTTCCTCGAAGACGCTGCTGTGTATATATTACCATTGGAATGATATGTATTTTCATTGGAATTGGATTAACTGTGAGTATTGCTCTATTCATTGTTAGAATTCTTTCCTCTTAACTTGATCAGTAGTAAATGGTGAGGTTTGGAACAACTTTCATTGATCCCTAAAGAACCTGCCTCCCTGACATACCAGGCCAGAAGCTTCTGAAAAATTTTGAGCAATCTGAAGGCAATCCATGGGCTTGTTCTCAGTGGAATTTGCCCGTCCAGGTGAAATCATGTCTTGGGATCCTTCTGAAGGTTCTTGATACTGGGAACTTTATCATCCATTTAACAAAAAGCCCATTTGTTTTTATTTAGTGCCAGAGCCAATTTTGCCATGGCCAGAGCTGAAGCAATACTCATTCAGCTATGATGGTCTAAAAAAAATTCTTTTTATTCAAGTCAAACAAAGATTTATTATCAATATGGGGATGGCATCAGGGTTATAGATTAAATTCCTTTATAAATGTTTTAATGGAATTTTTGTTTAGTTCATAAAATTTATTGTTAACATAACCTGTTATGTCATTTTATGAAATTTTGCTCTGTCAGTGTTAGTCAACAAATGCAGCAGCTCACATTTTGTCATCTTGGGAATATGTCTCATAAAAATCACCAAAAAAGCCAAGACAGATTCTCATTTTCTAACCTTTTGTTTTTATATTGCTTTTTATCTTAGGTTGGCACCCAAGATTTTGCAAGACGATTTCATGCAACCTATGTTTCTTGGGCAATTGCTTATCTCTTAGGTTTGGTCTGCCTTATCCGAGCTTGTTATTGGGGAGCCATAAGAGTGAGCTATCCAGAACACAGTTTTGCATAAGCTTATTTATGACTTTGTGATGCGGGTGAGAGTGTCTAGCAGTTCTTGATAAGCTACTCTGGACATCTTTAAATCATTTACCTAATGGATTTCATTTTCATGTATGTATGAAGTTTTAAGACTTTGGGAGCCTTATATGAACAAACGTTTATTGTACTACATTATAGGCAAATAGTTTGTTTTGCTGCTGAGTTTTCAAGCTCCAAATAATGGAGCTTGATCTTCATGTTCTTTTACATCTCTTAAAAATATTTTTGATTTGTTCCCAAACATTACATATAACACCACACTTTCATTATTTTTAAATCAGTTATTCTATTACTTGCTGGTCTGTGAGTATTCCCAAGAAGTGTTGATAAATATTGCTGTAATAGCTTCACATTTATACTCACTTTTTAATTAAACAGTGTCACAATTGCTTGCTTTAAAATCTAAGCAATATGCATTTTGCTTGAACTGCTTATAGTAACTTTAACCTAAGATCATAGTGACATTGTTCAGGAAAAAAAATGTTTAGTGTACCTTCAAAGACTTGTCATTCTTGTCAGATAAAGACCATTTCTAGATACTGTATGCTTGTTTTATGTTGTTTGTAGAAATAAATAATATTTTGGTAGTAATTTAAAATATAAGAATAAAAATATTTATTTGTCCACCGTTGGAGATATGTTGGATAAGTGTTTGTTCTCAAAGACCACGGGAGTTTTGTCTTTCATTTTTGTCATTGTTTGAAAATGTGCTAATTATAAAAGTTCTGGCCTAGACTTATGAAATTCAATATTAACCAGCTCTATGTATTCCTTTATAGAACTTGAAGAAAGTGTTTCACGTAACATGTTTCATAATATTTAACCGTTTACAAAAATGTATCTATATTAGGTTTGTCCTCCTTTTTATTAGATCATGATTAATTTTTCTTATGGGGTGTATGTGTGTGTTTTAGTCGCTCAGTCATGTCTGACTCTTTGCGACCCCGTGGACTGTAGCCTGCCAGACTCCTCTGTCAATGGAGTTCTTCAGGTAAGAATACTGGAGTGGGTTGCCATTCCCTTAATTTATGGAATACTTGGGGCTTCCCACATGGCACAGTGGTAAAGAATCTGCTTGCCAATGCAGGAGATGCAAGAGACTTGGGTTCGATCCCTGGGTCGAGAAGATTCCCTGGAGGAGAAAGGGAAACCCACTCCAGTATTCTTGCCTGGAAAACTCCATGGACAGAGGAGCCTGGAGGTCTACAGTCCATGGGGTCACAAAGAGTCGGACACAACTGAGCACACGCGCATGGAATACTAAAATGTGAAGGAAGCCTGTGATATTTTACACCGGCTAAAATATTAAGATTAGATGTCGTTACTTTTGTCGTCCTTCTCAAAGATAGCTGGTCAAATGATTACCAAATTTATTCAAAATACAGATCAAAGACAAAAAGCAATGTAGTTTTCTAGGAATTCACTAGAATTTTAAGAATCACCTCTTGCACTGCCCATCTTTGTAGTTTTAAAAAGAAATTACTTAGCTGAAAGGTAATATTCTAAAGCTTTTGAAGTAGTACTGAATAGAATTAGATAATGAGGTGATCTGAGTAAATCAATTGGCTATTCCAGGGAAAAGAATAATATTTTTAATTATTTATGTTCCTGATTAGTATAGCAATGTACTCATCAGAGAGTTTGTGACAAAATGCACATAAACTTCAAGGAGTAAATGATAAATGTATAAATGCACTAGCTCAGGATTATATGTATCTTTGAAAATACACTAATAAAGATTATTGTTCAAAAATTACCTTGTTCTATTCCATTAGAAAAAAATAGGTCTTTCCAAAGTTGCCTTGAGATCTTACTCTAAAGTTGTCATGTTCAAGAATGCATATGATGTTCCTTTATATAATATTCACTTACGTTTTTTCCAGTATTTTTGTGCTTTATTTTAAATATTTAAACACAAAGATTTTTAATCCATTTGTAATATACTTGATGCTAGGTATGAAATAATGTAATTTATTTTTTCTCAATGGTTGACTAGTTGTAGCAGCATTGTATTTTGAATAATACATTCCTTCCCCATTAACTTGAAACCACATTAAATTATATCCTGTATGATCATATTCCTTTTGGAATATAACTCCATGATAGCAAGAAACTTGGTCTTATTTGTTGCTTTATTTGCAGCATTTAGAACAATGCCTACTGTATATGTGTTCAATAGATGCTTGTTGCACAAGTGAATATATGATGGAATGAATTGGTATGTTAAATTCCTATATACTATGTATAGGTAAATATTTGTATAGACTTGTGCTAAGGAAAGACTTTCCAAGTAGAACCTCAAAGCAGATATTAATAAGAAATTCAACATCCATTTGTAATTTTAAAATAAACTCTCAACAGTGTGGGTGTAGAGGGAACATACCTCAACATAAGAAAAGCCATATATGACAAGCCTACAGCAATATCATACTCAACATTGAAAAGCTGAAAGCATTTCTTCAAAGATCAGGAAAAAGACAAGGTGTCCACTCTTGCCACTTTTATTCAACCTAGTGCTGGAAGTCCTAGCTATGGCAGTCGGGGATTCCGCCACCAGGTGGCGCTAGTGGTAAAGAAACCGCCTGCCAATGCAGGAAATGCAAGAGAGGTGGATATGATCCCAGGGCAGGGGAGATCACCTGGAGTAGGAAATGGCAACCCGCTCCAGTATTCTTGCCTGGGACATTCCATGGACAGAAGACCCTGGCAGGCTACAGTTCATGGAGTTGCAATGAGTCGAATGTACACACACACACACACACACACACACACACACACACACACACACACACACACACACACACACACACACACACACACACACACACACACACACACACAGCTACAGCAATCAGATAAGGAAAAGAAATAAAAGGAATCCAAGCTGGAAAGGAAGAAGTAAAACTGCCGCTGCTTACCAATTATATGATACTATATATATAAATACAGAAAATGTTAAAGACGCCACCAAAAAACTACTAAAACTAATAAATGAATTCAGTACCTTGCAGGACAAAAGATTAATATATAGAAATCTGTTGAATTGTATACACTATCAGAAAGAAAACCCCATTTTTGTAATGAGTCATTTGTAAATGATCCATTTGCAATTGTATCAAAAAGAATAAAATATGCAGGACTAAATCTAATCAATCTTTTACGAGAGGTGAAAGACTTATACTCATTAAGCTATGACATTAATGAAAGAAATGGAAGACCACACAAACAAATGAAAAGATATGCCACCCTCATGCATTGGGAGAATTAATACTGCTACAATAAGATTCAGTGTAATCCCTATCAAAGCACCAATGGCATTTTTCACAGAACTAAGACAAATCTAAAATTTTACAGAAACACAAAAGACCTTGAATAGCCAAAATAATTGTGAGAAAAATGAACAAAACTGGAGATATTATGCTCCCCAATTTCAAACTGTACTACAAAGCTGCTGTAATCAAAACAGTATGATGCTGGCAAAAAAACAAACATTATCAATGGAATCAAGAATCAAGAGCCAGAAATAAATCCACACATATATGGTCAGTTAATCTACAACAAGGAAGGCAAGGACGTACAATGGGTAAAGACAACCTCTTCAATAAATGGTGAACAGTTAGATGCAAAAGAATCAAACTGGACTACTTTCTCATACCACATACAAAAATAAAGTCAAAATGGATTAAAGACTTAAATGTAAGACCTGAAACCGTAAAACTCCTAGAAGAAACATAGGCAGTATGTTCTTTGAGTTGAGTCTTACCAATATTTTTATGGATATGTCTCATCAGACAAGGGAAACAAAGTCAAAAATAAACAAATGGGACCACATCAAGCTAAAGCTTTTTCTCAGCAAAGGAAACTAGCAACAGAACAAAAGGCAACCTATTGAATGGGAGAAGATCTTTGCAAACAATATATCTGATACTGGGTTAATATCCAAAATATACAAAAAACTCATACTACTCAACATCAAAAAAAACAATTAAAAAGTGGGCTGAGGACCTGAATAGACATTTTTCAAAGAAGACATATAGATGGTCAACAGACACATGAGGAGATGCACAGTATCACTAATATCAGGGAAATGCAAAGCAGAACTACAAGATACCAACTTACAGAATATTTATTATAAAAAAGATAACAAATAACAAGTATTGGTGAGGACGTGAATCAAAGGGAATTACTTATCACTATTGGTGTGAATGCAAATAGGTACAGATACATGGAACACAGTATTTAGGTTCCTCAAAAAACGAAAAATAGAACTACCATAGGATGCTGCAATTTCATTTCTGTGTGTTTTTGTGAAGGAAACGAAAACATTAGGTATAAGTACCCCTATACTCAGTGTAGCATTATTTATGATAGCCAGGACATGGGTGCAGCCTACACGTCTATTAAAGGATGAATGGATGAAGAAGATGTGGCACATATAGCAAATGGAATGTTACCCAGCTGTGAAAGAAGAACGAAGTCTTGCCATCTGTGACAATATGGATAGACCTAGAGAGTATTATGCCAAGTGAAATAAATTAGAGAAACACAAATACCATGTGATTTCACTTATGTGTGAAGTCTAAAAAACAAAGCAAACAAAACAGAAACAGATTCATTGATACAGAAAGCAAATAGGTAGGGTCTGACAGAGATAACTGAAATAGATGAGAGAGAGTAAGAGGTATGTACAGACTTTCAATTACAAAGTAAATAAGTCACAGGGATGTAATGTATAACATAGGGAATATAATAAATCATAATAACAATATAGGGCATATAATATTTAATAACAATACAGTGATAGGTGGTAACTAGATTTTTTGTGGTGATCATTTTGTGGTGTATTAAAATATCAAATCATTATGTTACATCCCTGAAATATATTGTAAGTCATTATAATACTCAGTTTTTAAAAATTAATAGAAAGGATTAATAGCTCATATGATTAAAAGAAAAAATCATAAGCAAATACAAAAGACAAACTGGGGAAGATCTTTTAAAAATAGTATAAAGAATTAATCTTTTTGATATGAGAAGGGACTAAAAGCATGATTCAGATCAGTTCATTTCGCTCACTCGTGTCTGACTCTGCAACCCCATGAACCACAGCACTCCAGGCCTCCCTGTCCATCACCAACTCCCGGAGCTTACCCAAACCCATGTCCATTGAGTCGGTGATGCCATCCAACCATCTCATCCACTGTCGCCCCTTCTCCTCCAGCCTTCAATCTTTCCCATCATCAGGGTCTTTTCAAATGAATCAGCTCTTCACATCAGGTGGCCAAAGTATTGGAGTTTCAGCTTCAGCATCAGTCCTTCCAATGAACACCCAGGACTGATCTCCTTTAGGATGGACTGGTTGGATCTCCTTGCAGTCCAAGGGACTCTCAAGAGTCTTCTCCAACACCACAGTTCAAAAGCACCAATTCTTCAGTGCTCAGCTTTCTTTATAGTCCAACTCTCACATCCATACATGATCACTGGAAAAACCATAGCCTTGACTAGACAGATCTTTGTTGGCAAAGTAATGTCTCTACTTTTTAATGTGCTAAAGCCATTCAAAAAAGAAGAAATACAGTAATTAATAAACATCTTTTACAAATTTGCTAACAATCAAAGACTATATATTAAAAACTATATGAAAAAAATTTCACCTACCATAACAAAAGTAAAATATAGCAGAAATATTGGAATAATCCTGCAGTTTTGAAGATATGGGAAAATACATACATTCTTGGACCTAGTAATTCTGTCTCTTAAGAATTTATCCTAAAGGTGTTATGGATAAAATATTGAATATGTATGTACAACAATGTTTATCACATTTTTATTTATAATGGGTGTTAAAAAGAAGAAAATGTCTAAAAATTCAATCCTGTGGACTAGGTGAAATAAATTAGGGTTTCCTAGGTGGCTCAGTGGTAAAGAATCTGCCTGCCAATGCAGGAGACCCCAGTTCAATCTCTGGGGCAGGAAAATTCCCTGGAGGAGAAAATGACAACCCACTGCAGTATTCTTGCCTGGGAAATCCCGTGGACAGCGGAGGCTAGTGGGCTACAGTCCATGGGGTCGCAAAGAGATGGACACGACTTAGTAACTGAGCATGCACAGGTGAAATAATTTATGGTATATCTGTACTGTAAAACAACAAGTAGTAATTAAATTTTTCATCTGTTCAATTGGAATAGTTTACAAAATATTGTGAGACAAAATCAGGTCACAATATGTAGAGTATAATTCATTTCTTAAAAATAATTTTACATATTATGTGTTGAAGAAACTAAGGATAATTAAACACTAAATGTAAGAATTCGTTTTCTGTATGTGATAAAAGATAACTGATTTTTACTTTATTTCTGTACTAGATTAATAGTTGGAAAGTCGTAAGTTTCCTTCTGATAAACAGGTAAGAATGCTAAGTGATGATCACATCAATATTTGTTACATTGTCATTTAGATTCTTAAAGAGTTAAGATAAATTTATTAAAATCCAAGCCAATGAATTTCATTCCTAAAACCTTAAGTTGAAAATTAACACAGTATATATTCAAGCTTAGTCTTATATGAATTATCATATATTTTTAATTAACCACATCCAAATTTATGACACCTTATACTAGTCTTATTTAAAATAGAACATGTCTTCCAGTGACTAGTACAGAAGTGGAACACAAAGTGCTGGGAAAACATTATTGAAAAGAATATAATATAGCCACTAGTCAGAAAAGGAAGGATTTATTTTCCCCTGTGCACCAAAGTAGCAAAAAAAAGGCCTTAGTTCTTATTAAAGAGGGAAAAGATGGAACCATGATCAGGTGTTTTGGGGCAAGTCATTTGTGAGTATACATGTGTCAATTTGGAAGAAAAGAAAGAATTCTAATGATATGTGGTAAGTACAGTGCTAGCTTCACAACATGTGCTGTTTAATATTCACAGGAATCCTAAGAAGCAAAGATTCTTGTTTCTCCTTTGCCAGAGGAAATCAAGGTGCCATTCCCACAGATCTGAAAAAGATTTTGTGCAGAACAGGCAACTGCAGACAACAAGCACTCCCCATTAATTCTGATGTTAGTTTTTCCTGGATCATACTCTGAGAAACATACTCTGTACTAAGCCATGCTGAAAATGTACACAACACGTGTTCAGGTGTACTTTCTCTGGCATTCACATTTTCATATATAGAAAAAACCTTGATGGTATGTGAGTAGCAACTCATATAGGAGAAGGCAATGGCACCCCACTCCAGTACTCTTGCCTGGAAAATCCCATGGACGGAGGAGTC
Organism: Okapia johnstoni; assembly: GCA_024291935.2. Lineage (NCBI taxonomy): Eukaryota > Metazoa > Chordata > Mammalia > Artiodactyla > Giraffidae > Okapia > Okapia johnstoni. The sequence goes on along the minus strand of CM044309.1, from coordinate 7,223,832 downwards.
TGGTAGGCCACAGTCCATGGGGTCTCGAAGAGTCGGACACGACTGAGCGACTTTACTTTCACTTTTCCCTTTCATGCACTGGAGAAGGAAATGGCAACCCACTCCAGTATTCTTGCCTGGAGAATCCCAGGGACGGGGCAGCCTGGTGGGCTGCCATCTATGGGGTCGCACAGAGTCGGACACGACAGAAGCGACTTAGCAGCAGCAGCAGCAGCAGCAACTCACATACAACTCATTTCTTTTGCTTAGCTTTTATTTTTGATCAGCTATACTTGTGTTTCTATTCTATCATGAAACTATTGCCATTTCCACGTTCATGGTTTGGAAAAATGACTATAAAATCTAAATTTGCATTTTTTCAGTATGGTTTCAGTGTACATGTACATGTTTATATAGTAAGCACTGAAGAAAAAGCCCTAACGTTTATTAAGCTGCCTTACATATATTGATTTAATCTTCATGGCATAGTTATCATGATTCTAAGAAGTCAGAGAGGTTAAATAAAGGTCACTCAGCTTATATGTGGGCATCTCCAGTGGTTTGTGGTGAAGAGTCTGCTCCCAATACAGGAGACACAAGTCCCATCCCTGGGTCTGGAAGATCCCCTGGAGGAGGAAATGGCAACTGACTCCAGTATTCTTGACTGAAAAATTCCATGGACAGAGGTGCCTGACAGGCTACAGTCCAAATGGTCACAAAAAGCCAGAAATGGCTAAGAGACTGAGCTCAACACAGACAGCTCACCTGTGATGGAGCAAGTTGAAATCAAACAGTCTGTCTGCCTCCAAAATTTGTCTGCTTTCCACTACAACTTGAGATTTCATTGTGCGTTGCTATGTAGAGAATCACTTCTGAATTTTGTGTCCCCTGCTGTTCACTGTGTGTAACTCATCTCTGGAAAGAAAAGAAAATACTTGTCCTACATATTTATTCCACAAAGAATAGAATACTATAGCTTAAAAATATTTTTTACTTTATTATATCAAACTTTATTAATTCTACTTCATTTTATTTTAACAACACTTGTTGCTATTGTTCAGTCGCTAATTTGTATCTGACCTTTTGAGACCCGATGAACTGCAGCACGCCAGGCTTCATTGTCCTTCACTATTGCCCAGAGTTTGCTCAAATTCATGTCCATTGAGTAGGTGATACTATCTAACCATCTCTTCCTCCATCACCTTCTCTTTTTGCCATCAATCTTTTCCAGCGTTAGGGTCTTTTCCGATGAGTTGACTCTTCACATCAGGTGGCCAATATATTGGAGCTTCAACTTCAGCATCAGTCCTTCCAATGAAATAGTCAGGGCTGATTGCCTTTAGGATTGACTTGTTTGATTTCCTTGCAGTTCAAGGGACTCTCAAGAGTCTTCTCTAGCACCAAAGTTCGAAAGCACTCAGCCTTCTTTATGGTCCAACTCTCAGATCTGTTCATAACCACTGAAAAAACACAGCTTTGACTATATGGACCTATGTTGGTGAAGTGCTATCTCGGCTTTTTAATATGCTGTTTAGGTTTGTCAGAGCTTTCCTTCCAAAGAGCAAGCATCTTTTAATTTCATGGCTGCAGTCACCGTCCGCAGTGATTTTGGAGCCCAAGAATAAAGTCTGTCCCTATTTCCATTGTTTCCCCATCTATTTGCCAAGAAGTGATGGGACCAGATGCCATGATCTTAGTTTTTTGTATGTTGAGTTTTAAGCCAGGTTTTTCACTCTCCTCTTTCACCCTCATCAAGAAATTCTTTAGCTCCTCTTCACTTTCTGCCATTAGGGTGTATCTTCTGCATATCTGAGGCTGTTAATATTTCTCCTGGCAATCTTAATTCCAGCTTGTGATTCATCCAGCCTGGCATTTCACATGATGTACTGCGCATGTAAGTTAAATAAGCAAGATGACAACATACAATGCTGTTGTATTCTTTTTTTTTTTAAAGCCTGATATCATCTATTGGCACAAAAATTATCCAGATACAACATGGTGTCTAGACCTGGCTACATTTTATACCTTGGAAATTCAGTTTAATACTTCTTATTAAACTGCTCATAACTCCCAACATGTCCTAGAACTTTCTGTGTTCAGCACCTTCATGATAGAATTTCTGTACTCTAATCCCTTGCTTTATTTATTTTTTTAAAATTAGTTTACTTTCTATTTTTTAACTTTACAATATTGTATTTGTTTTGCTATACATTGACATGAATCCACCATGGGTGTACATGTTTTCCCCTTCCAGAACCCCCCTTCCACCTCCCTCCCCATCCCATCCCTCCGGGTCATCCTGGTGCACCAGCCCCGAGCACCCTGTATCATGCATTGAACCTGGACTGGCGATTCATTTCACATATGATAATTTACATGCTTCCATGCCATTGTCCATATCATCCCACCCTCACCCTGCCATATGACCCAGCAATCCCACTGCTGGGCATACACACTGAGGAAACCAGACTTGAAAGAGACACGTGTACCCCAATGTCCATCACAGCACTGTTTATAATAGCCAGGACATGGAAGCAGCCTGGATGCCCATCAGCAGATGAATGGATAAGGAAGCTGTGGTACATATACACAATGGAATATTACTCAGCTATTAAAAAGAATACATTCGAATCAGTTCTAATGAGGTGGATGAAACTGGAGCCTATTATACAGAGTGAAGTAAGCCAGAAAGAAAAACACCAATACAGTATACTAACACATATATATGGTATTTAGTCAATCGGTAAAGATAACTCTGTTGTATTCTTTGTGTTGAACCCATCAGTTGCCATATCCAATTCTAACTGTTGCTTATCGACCTGCATACAGATTTCTCAGAAGACATGTAAAGTGGTCTGGTACTTCCATCTCTTTAAGAATTTTCCACAGTTGTTGTGGTCCATACAGTCAAAGGCTTTAGAAGTAAAAGTAAATGTTTTTCTGGAACTCCTTTGCTTTCTCCATGATCCAATAATGTTGGCAATTTGATCTCTGGTTCCTCTGCCTCTTCAATACTCAGCTTGTACACCTGGAAGTTCTTGGTTCATGTACTGCTGAAGTATAATTTGAAGGATTTTAAGCATAATCTTGCTAGCATGTGAAATGAGCACAGTTATATAGTAGTTTGAACTGTCTTCGACTTGTCCTTCTTTGGGATTGGAATGAAAACACCTTTTCCAGTCCCATAGCCACTGCTGTTTTCCATATATGCTGACAAGTTGAGTGCAGCACTTTAACAGCATCATCTTTTAAGATTTGAAATAACTCAGCTGGAATTCCATCAACCTCCCCTAGATTTGTTCATAGTAATGCTTCCTAAGGCCCACCTGACTTCACACTCCAGGATGTCTGGCTCTAGGTGAATTACCACACCGTCGTGATTATCCTGGTCATTAAGACCTTTTTTGTATAGTACTTCTGTATATTCTTGCCACCTTTTCTTAATCTCTTCTGCTTTTGTTAGGTCCTTACCATTTCTATCCCATATCATGCTCATCCTTGCATGAAATTTTCCCTTGATATCTCCAGTTTTCTTGAGATCTGTAGTCTTTACTACTCTATTGTTTTCCTCTATTTCTTTCCATTGTTCATTTAAGAAGATTTTCTATTTCTCCTTGCTGTTCTCTGGAGCTCTGCACTCAATTTCATATTTATTTCTCTTTCTCCATTGCCTTTCTTTCTCAGCTTTCCTCAGCTATTTGTAAAGCCTCCTCAGACAATCACTTACTTTCTTGCACTTTTTTCAGGGATGATTTTAGTCACTGCCTCCTGTAAAATGTTACAAACCTCTGTCCACAGTTCTTCAGGAACTCTGTCTACCAGATCTAACTCTTTGAATGTATTCATCACCTCCACTATATAATCATAAGAGATTTGATTTAGATCATACCTAAATGGCCTAGTGGTTTTTACTACACTCTTTAATTTAAGCCTGAATGTTGCAATAAGCAGTTGATGATCCGAGCCGCAGTCAGCTCCAAGTCTTGTTTTTGCTGACTATATAGAGCTTCTCCATCTTTGGTTGCAAAGAGCATAATCAATCTGTTTTCAGTATTGACCATCTGATGATGTCCATGTGTAGAGTTCTCTTCTGGGTTGTTGGAAAAAGGTGTTTGTTATGACCAGTGTATTCTTTTAACAAAACTCTGTTAGCCTTTGCCCTTCTTCACTTTGTATTCCAAAGCCAAACTTGTGAGTTACTCCAGGTTTCTCATGACTTCCTACTTTTGCATTCCCATCTCCTATGACGAAAAAGACATATTTAGTTTAGTTCTAGATGGTGTTGTAAGTCTTCAGAGAACTAGTCAACTTCACCTTCTTCAACCTTAGAGGATGGGGCATAGACTTGAAATACTGTGATATTGAACAGTTTGCCTTGGAAACAAACCAAGATGTTTCTGTCATTTTTGAGGCTGCACCCAAGAACTGCATTTTGAACTCTTGTTGACCATGAGCCTACTCCATTTCTTCTAAGTGATTCTTGCCCCCAGTAGTAGATGTAGTGGTCATCTGAATTAAATTCACCCATTCCCATCCAGTTTAGTTCACTGATTCCTAAGATATTGATGTTCAGTCTTGCCATCTCCTGCTTGACCAATTTACCTTAGTTCATAAACCTAACATTCCAGGTTGTTATGCAATATTGTTCTTTACAGCATAATCCTACTAATTTTCTGTGATTTTGTTATTATAAAAAATAAAATAAATACATATAGTAAAAACCAATATTACAGGAATATTACATATTAAATATATGGAAATTGACATAAAATGAGTTTTTATAGTTGTTTTATTTTTTAAAAAATATTTATTTGGCTATGTTAAGTCTTAGTTGCAGCACATGGGATCTTTAGTTGCAGTCTGCTAACTTAGTTGTATGTAAATACTTATTTGTGGCATGTGGGAATCCAGTTCCCTGACCAGGAATCGAACCCAGGCCCCTTGCATTGGGAAAATGGAATGTTAGCTGCTGTAACACCAGGGAAGTCCCTATAATGAGTTTTTATTAAAATAAATTCTTTTTCTTGTAATGGCAGTTTATTTAAATGATTGTTAAATAGCACCAAATGCTAAAAAAAAAAAAAAAGTTAATTTTTTAATATTTATTTTACATGCTCAGTTTCAAATTTAAATAAATACTAAGATTCTTTATGTTTGATAAATGTATATACATTTGATCTTAAGTTGGAATACCATGTGAAAAACAGAAAAAAAAAAGCCTATTAAGTTTTCAGATAAGGCTAAAGATCTGAGTACAGTTTGTAATTTAACAAGAGTCTTTGATCTGTCGCAAAGATAGTCTTCAGTTTTTTAAGTGTAACTAAATATCATTTAAAGTAGTTTACAGAATAGGAAGTGATCACAGGTTTTGCTCTGTCTTTTTAAATGTCTTATGCATATGTGTAATGTCTGGATATAGAACTACTATAAGTTCCCAGTATTCAAATAATTTCTGAAAAACCTTGCCACAGTGTCTGTTATTCTACACCAAATATACCATTGGCTTCAAGTATTTGGTATTTAAATAATCTTGAAGAAAATGCATTAAATTTTTATTAGTAATTAAGCCTTTATCAAGAGTAAGCTCAGCAGATTTGTAGATGAACTCCGCAGGTTATGCAATGCCTTATTTTTTTCTGGCCTCTTCCTACACATCTGCTATATTATTCCTTTCTTTAAAAGTTTCTGCCTACTGTCTGCTATCCACAGGTCTTCTTTTACTGCCACCTAATGCAGACTTCAGTACCAGTGTGAATGGCCTCTCTAGTACTCTGGTCTCAGAGAAGGCACTGGCGACCCACTCCAGTACTCTTGCCTGGAAAATCCCACGGACAGAAGATCCTGGTAGGCTGCAGTCCATGGGGTCGCTGAGTCGGACACGACTGAGTGACTTCACTTTCACTTTTCACTTTCACGCATTGGAGAAGGCAATGGCAACCCACTCCAGTACTCTTGCCTGGAAAATCCCATGGACGGAGGAGCCTGATAGGCTGCCGTCTATAGGGTCACATAGAGTCGGACACGACTGAAGTGACTTCACTTTCACTTTTCACTTTCACACATTGGAGAAGGAAATGGCAACCCACTCCAGTGTTCTTGTCTAGAGAATCCCAGGGACCAGGGAGCCCGGTGGGCTGCCGTCTATGGGGTCACACAGAGTCGGACACAACTGACGCAACTTAGCAGCAGCAGCAGCAGCAGCACTCTGGTCTGGGCTCAGTTCTTTGACTCCTTCAAGTTCAATGACCTTTATCTCTGTTACATGTCTGCTATTTACCACTGTAGCTGCACTGTGGGTGCCGATGCTTAGAACTTCTCCATCTCCAAACTAACACTCAAGATAGGCTGTCTAATCGTATGCGTCCTCTGTCCTTACAAAATTCTCTCTTTGTACTGCCATTCCTAAATATCACTTTTAACGCTTCCAATTTCTTGATTATTCCAGTCATCTGTATTTACCAGTGAATCCCATAGACACAAAGATAAATGCCACAACATATTTTTGATCTTTACCTTCAATTACTCTTCAACATTGCTTACCTGTCTTCAGTTTTCTCGGCAGATTTCCCATATTTACCATTTGAAAACGTTAGTCCTAAGGCCCCTTACCACACTTTGCACAGCAGACCCCCTTCCTCTTACAGTGGTTGTTTCCTTAGTTCATCTGTTCTTCCCTTTGTCCTTCCCTCCACCTACCCTCTAGATTCATCCCATTTCTCCTCAGGGGACTCACAATATTTTTTCATTAATTCTGAGATCCATCTGGCTGCCTAAGTCAACAACTGGCATCACCATCTTCATTTTTCTTTCTCACACCCTCTACAATCCATTAGCTCTCCCTGTTCCCTAAAGTGTGCACGTTTCTTCATGGCCCCTCCCCTATCTTAATTGTGGCTTTCATCAACATTGCATGTAAAAGTCTATTTGAACTGGTCACTCTGCTTCTGTTTTTGCCTTGCCTGCTGCCTGTACCTCTCCTCACTCCATTTTCCACATTAGTCACTTAGGTGATCATTTTCCATATACACATAAGATCTTATCATACCCTACCTGAAGTCCTTCAGCATCTCTCCACATCCTTAGAAAGGGGATAAAAGGTCCTTCCTTCCTCTGCCTAATATTGAACCACCACCCTAGCAGTGTCTCGTATTTTCTGTTTCTGCAGTACTGAATTACTGATATTTTTTGGTACTTCAATTCTATATGCTTCTGGACATGTCCTTCTGCCTGCAGGGAATATCCCTGTCTAACTTAGTAAACTCCTTTTTATCTCTGAAAATCCTGCTAAGGCATTACCTCCCCTGTAAACCCTTCCATGATACATTCCTTCCTTACACCCACAAGCAGAATTCTTTCTTTCCTCATACTACTTCTATTCCATGTAAATACATCTGCTACATATACTACCTATATTTTACTTATTGATTTATACTCTTATTGTTCTCTTCTTACTGCTAAACTTCATTTTTTTTCCTCACCTCCGGACATTAATACCTACACTTCCTTTTCCCTAAACACCTTTTTATTATCCTACATCAGTATCCACTTCTAGCTTAGATGATTCCTTTTCAAAGACGAATTCCATCTTCAGTTGTACCATTCTAGTCAAGTTTTCTTTGCTTGCCTTTACACAGCCTCCTTTGGAGGTTACTGGCCTTTTGAGTCCCCTTTCTAAATACTTCTTTCTGGAATGGATATGTTTCTTAATCAGCATCTTTTCTGAATGTTCTAATTTAACACGTTGTATATGTTATTTCTGTATGGGTATACATTTTCTGTGTGTGTACATAAAAAAGCTCAACTTAAATATCCTTTTATAATCTTGTATTTACAAGTTCCAGTCTGAATTCATCATTTCCCTCCCCCAAACTGTTCTACCTCTTGAGTTCCCTAGCTTATGTCATCACCACCTATTCACTTGTTCACCCAACTCAGAAACCCTTATAGGTTCTCTTCTTCACGCAATCCTTCTGTCCAATCTGTCACAAAACTGTTGATTTCACTTCAGCAACATCTTTCAGATCTATCCCTTATTCTTCATTACTTATCTCAGATATCATTATTTCTATTGGAGTTGAGAAATGGAGTATTTCTTGCCATAACAGTAAACAAAGATTGAGCCATGAGGGAAGTCCAAGGATGTCACAGTCATCAACAATTCTGGCCTTCCAAATGTAAATTCCTGAGCCCTAACAGCACACAAGAATAATACCTGTGATCTGGCAGCCATCAGGCTGTAGCCACTCCCTATGGTGAGCTCCGAGGAAGTCAGGATGTGAAAAACACAGGATACTGGCCCCAGATAGCTGAGATGCATATGAAAGGAATGATTTCAGTGATCCCAGGCTCTTGCATCTTACTATATATAGAAAAGCACTAAATTCCTTAACTTGGGATATCTGATCTTCTTTAATTCACAAAAATACTTCTCAAAAACAATGGTGAAAAAATATGAGTGAAAAGACTAAAGGTGACGATTAAACACAGAGGATTCGGATTCAGATGAAGTCGCTTCAACCAGTTTGGTTCCTTTCAAGATGGCGGTCTGTGTGAGCTGGGTCTGCCTGTCTGAAGTTAACCGTGTCCCTTACTCCCTGACCGCCCTAACCTCAGCACTGCCTTTACTCAGGTCTGGGACAGCGCGGGCAGCGCTCGCGGGGCCTCCGGCCGCTCTGGCGCACAAGCGGTGCAGTCGTCAGCGCGCTCGAGGCCTGGCTCACAGAGGCGGCCGGGAGCCCCCGCCCGGCCCCCCGAACCGGCGGCTTGCCTCGCCCCCTCCCCGTCTCAGGCAGGTCGGACCGCCGGCTGGGGTCCTGAAGGCTGTTCACGCGGGCACGCCCCGTCCAGGGAGAGCCCGTCAGCGCCTCAGAGAGCCTCCGGCGGCCTCCTCCTCGACAGGCGCGACCCCCAAAGGGAGCAGCGCCGGCCGCTGGCGCCCCGTACGTCCAGGAAAACGCGCGCCGCCAGTTTAACGGCTCAGTTCCCGCCCGACTGCGGCAGCGCGGTAGGTTGGGCGCCCGAAGCTCCGCCCCGCGCGCCCCGCGCCCGCCCCGCGCCGCTGGGGGCGCCGTCTGCCCCACCCCGCGGCTGCCGATCCCGGCCTCGAGCGAGCCGCGGAGCCGTTCCCAGACGGGCACACCCGGCGCGCCGCGGTCGTGTCTGGACTGAGCGCCGCGACGCGGCTGCTGGCCCCGAAATCCTCCCGGATCTGCAAGGCGGTAGGTTGCCGGGGAGGACGGGCCGCGAGGCGAAGAGAAATCAGGACCCCGGGGAGTGAGGCGGCGAGTGGGCGCCGACATGGGGGAAGCTGGGGTGACGGGGAGAGAACTGGCTGGGGTCTGGGACGGGTCCCCAAGATGGGGCTCTTAGGGCGCAAAGGGGGCGAGCCGGTCGGCAGGAAAGGCGCGGCGGCTGGTGGTGGGGGGAACCGGGCGAGAGGCAAGTGGCCCGGGGAGTTACACTGCCGGAGGAATGTTGATAAAGCAAAAATAAGACAAAATGCCCCCAGAAGTAAGTGTGTATGGACACACCTGCCCCACGAGCTGGTGGTAGGTAAGCGGGATGGTTTGAAGACTTTCCCGTGTCCTGGCATCGTCCGTACTAACCATGACCAACAGGTTGTTTTTGAGATTACTTTAGTTGTTTTTATTAATAATAAAGAGCAAACGAATAATTAATTACACGAAATTATATTCTGTAAGAAAAGAAAACCCAGTAAGAATAAAGAAACCAAAGACATATGTGGTCACTTCACAGAAGAAAATCAAATGGCTAATGAACCGTATTTGAAGATATTCTGTGCAACTTGTATGTAAGGATAGGCGTTTTTACGAAAGTTGACATACAACATTTTGTTAGTTTCAGATGTACAACATAATATTTTATCAAAAATTTATAGTTGCTGACATTTTCGCAAAACTGTAAAAATAAAAACTCTGAAAAAGGACAGTTACATCAGTTATGACAAACACCAACACGCATTATCTGGACAATTTATCCCAGCTAAATGTTAAATTGTATTTGTGTTAAAAGATGCTTCACAGGGAAAAAATTTTTCTTGGTCAGAAACCATGAAACAGAAAACAGAACACTCTTGGCTTATAACTTTTTGATATTTCAGTTTAAATATTTGATATTTAATTTTTCCTAAATATGACAACCTAATTTGTGGAATATAAAATGTCTTTCAAGTCACAATTAGTTTATCCTTTAGTCCTCTGTATTTCCTTTATTTTTCCTCTTTCAGTTTATCAGTTTATGCTGCTTAATTACATCAGCATTTGGCTTTGAGGAATCATGACTTTGTAAAAGAGGTATTTTGAAGTTGAAAACTGAGATTAAATCTTACCTGATATAATCCTATATGGGAAATATACTGAGATAAATGAAAGCATGTTCTTTTAACTTCTCTCAGCTGATTTCTTAAATTTTATATGCTCTTATTTCTTAATTGCAGCAGAACCATCAGCAGTTTCTAAAGAAATCTAGCATTTAAGTTGTATATTTTAAGTATAATACTTTTTCTAAGTATAGTACGTAGTAAGTATAGTATCTAATGGATTAGAATGGCAGTGTACCGTGTCTGCAGAATGAGGAAAGCATATTAATCCCATAATATATTTAGTAGTGTAAGAAAAATTGAAAATTGAGGATATGAAAATTATTAGCACACATCAACTTATTCAGAAGGTTTTATACATATAAATGTTCCTTCTCGTAATTTTTTTCCATACAAGTACTGTCCATCCACATGGAGTAGTGGAGAGTCAGATGTGTTTTACTTGCCAAACACACAAGTTTAGAGACAAGGGCATGAACTTTACAGTCAAAACCTCATTTCTACCAATTATTAACTGTGTGAACTTGTGCATTTCTCTTACTTTTCTTAGCTTCAGGTTTCTCATCTGTAAAGTAACTAATAATGAGTTTCTGCAACAGTTAATGTATGGCTCAAAATTAAATGCGGTAGTATATGTAAAGCATTTAATATGTAGTAAGATCTCAAAAAAATGAAGTTTTAATTAAAAAAAGAAAAGCATATATTGGGTGATGAAATTGTGCCCCATCTGATCAGTATATATGCTTATTATCTCATGGTACTATATTTTAGAAAATTTTAGGTTAATTTATAATTTCAGAGTTGGTGGGCCCTTGGAATTCATATTTAGTTCAACATATTTTTTTAAAAGGAGTAATCTAAGATATAATAAGATATAGTTAGTTATCTAAGAAATAATCTAAGATATAGATATATATAGTTACTAACTATATCAGGACACAGATTTCCTGACTTGCAAACCAGTGCTCTATTCATATCACTTGGCCTTAATCAATGTGATACATCATATTAACAAATTGAAAGATAAAAACCATATGATAATCTCAGTAGATGCAGAAAAAGCCTTTGACAAAACTCAGCTCCCATTTATGATTAAAATTCTTTAAAAAATGGGCATAGAAGGAACCTACCTCAACATATCACTTGGCCTTTTAAGATGATTTGTTAAATATGTGTGAACATGAAAAAAAACTTTAATAACCATTTCTCAGCATGTGTTACTTAATATTATGAATTTTTGAGATATTGGATCAAAATGTCCTTTAAGAAATATTTATATCACAAAACTATATATTTACATTTCAAAGACAACTGTATGACAGACCCACTACTTGCTACCCAGTGGTGTAGGTAGGATTATGTTTTTTTTACAACTGTTGTTTGTAACACTTGATATCGTAAATGCCTACACTAGGTAGGACCAGTAGCTTCAAAGGAAACTTTTGGAGTTCTACATTAGAGTTTGCTAAAGACTGAAGTTATTTTACATAGTGACTTTGTAGTCTTTAATTTTAACACAATTAAAATTAAGAGAATTAAGAATTAATTTTTAAGAGAATTAATTAATTCTTAATTAAGAATTAAATTAAGAGAATTAAGCTTTGGTTTGTGGAGCCCTGTCCTTCATAAATTATGATGTTTGATCAGTTTTACAATAATAATTGCTTATTATTATATAAGGTAAATACTTGCCTTTCCATTAATAACACTGTTTAAGAAATGATGCTGTTATGTAGTATGCATCCCAAACTTATTTCCTATAATATCACAGTCTCTATGCAGGCATAGTTTACTTTTAAAAAATCATATTGAATAGAATCATATTGAATTGAAATGAGATGTGAATTTATATATCTGGAGCCTTTGCTGTAGTTTCCCTACTACAAATTGAAAGAGTGCGTGCTTGCTAAATTGCTTCAGTCGTGTCCAACTCTTTGTGACGCTATGGACTATAGCCCGCCAGGCCTCTCAATTTGTAGTAGTTTTCCTACTACAGATTGAAAGGGGAAAGGGTTGGTGGGTACAGAAATATCTTGGGTGGTTTTTGTTTGTTTGCTTGTTTGTTTATTGTATTGCAAACTCATATAATAGTTCTGTAACTCCTAAACTCTTGAAAACCCCTAGTTTGAATACCGTGGATTTGCTTTGCTCAGCAACTGGAATACACTTTACAACCTACCAACTCAGTTTCAGCTGAGCAATGAAAAAAAAGTGTGTGCCGAAGTAGTCTATTGTATTCTTTTCATGGGGAACAGGATGGAAAGTTACTACTGCTAGTATTGACATTAGGGTCCTAATTTAAATGGTTAGGATACGTATTAAATAATGAAATATTAGATTGCTCTTAGGTCCATGTTAAAATATCTCTTTCACGTAGAAAATATTCAATCAATAAAGTAGTTTTTTTCTTCATATACTTTTTTTGTTTCCTATTATATCAAAGTTGTAATGTCAACAAATACATACAGCATTAGTTTTGTTTAGAAGGTTGTTTGTTAATCACCTTGCTGAAATACTAGTTAACATACCCCTTACAAATCTAGATGGGTGCTAACTTGGGATGTTGTTCAGTTGCTTAGTCATGTCGGACTCTTTGCGACCCCATGGACTGCAGCATGCCAGGCTTCCCTGTCCTCTATCTCCCAGAGTTTACTCGAACTCATGTCCATCGAGTCAGTGATGCCATCCAGCCATCTCATCCTCTATCGTCCCCTTCTCCCGCCTTCAATCTTTCCCAGCATCAGGGTCTTTTCCAATGAGTCGGCTCTTTGCGTCAGATTTGCTTATCTCCAAACTTCAAGAAAAAGTAACTATTTTGTGCTTAGTTATCATTGCTAACTTTGAGAGGTTGTTTATAAATTTATGCTTTTAACACTTGAATTATGTCCAAAGGAATTAGATGAAAGCATTTCTTTGCTGTGTAAAGAAAGCGATTAACCCCATTTTATTCTTAGGGAAACAGTCACTTAGACCAACTTCTACTCACGATTGTATGGTTACAATCAGTTTCTGGAAGATTAAGTGAAAATCTGGTGGAGTTTTCTTGACAGGCATCAAAATTTGGAAAACTTTTGATCCATTCAAACATCAGAAAATTTTCGTTAAACAGGCATTTAAATTTATAGATGTATTTAGTAAAACTGATTGTGTTGCAGCTACTAAGATACACAAAGTCAGTTTTTTTTTTACTCCAACTGTCTAACCAATTAGGCTTGTAATAGATTTTTTGTATGATATATTTTAGGAAAATTAATAGTCAAAGTACAATATGGGCCACTGGAGGAAGAAAGAAAATCATTATTGTTGTTACTATTCTTGTTATTTTACTATCAACCATTTGTTAGGAACTAGAGAACTTCGTGTGAGCTTCGTCTGAGCTTCCCTGGTAGCTCAGCTGGTAAAGAATCCATCTACAACGTGTGAGGCCCCGGTTGGATTCCTGGGTCAGAAGTTCCCCTGCAGAAGGTGTAGGCTACTGAGCTTCCCTCGTGGTTCAGATGGTAAAGAATCTGCCTTCAATGCGAGAGACCTGGGTTTGATCCCTGGGTTGGGAAGATCCCCTGGAGAAGGGCATGGTAACCCACTCCAGATTTCTTGCCTGGAAAATCCCCATGGACAGAGGAGCCTGGGGGCTACAGTCCATGGGGTCACAAAGAGTCGAACACGACTGAGCGACTCAGCACAGCACATATCTTTGGGCTTCCCTGGTGGCTCAGATGGTAAAGAATCTGCCTGCAATACAGGAGACGTGGATTCTGTCCATGGCTTAGGAAGATCCCCTGGAGGAGGGCATGGCCACCCACTCCAGTATCCTTGCCTGGCAAATCCCAATGGACAGACAAGCCTGGCGGCTACAGTCCATGGGGTTGCAAAGAGTCAGACAGGACCGAGCGAGTAAGCCCACACAGAGAACTTCACATGAACTATTTTGTTTAATGTTAATGTTGAAAGAAGAAGAGCAGCAGAGAGAGTGAGGGAACTCCGGAAAGCCTGAGTTTATAGATATATGGTGGAACGTAATAACATTTATGAATTCAACAATTCATTGAACACGTAGTGTGTATTAGACACTGTGGTAGCCCTTAGAGAGATGCTGTATATTAGGTAGTGTGCTAGCTCTTAGAGTGACGGAGCTATGATTTTATCATCAGCTAATGTAGTAAAGACCACACTGGAAGAGGGCACAAGGGTGCTTTGTGAATCCATAGGAAGGGTACTTAATGAAACCGGGACGTTCTGCCTGTCTCGGGGGTGGGGGGAGGAAGGGACTAGCTTGACTGTAGGGTGTTCACTCTAGAAGCAGTCAAGGAAATAGGAAATAAAACCTGTAGAAAAGAGGGAAGTGAGAGGAGGGAAATGTTTTACAGAGGGAATGTTCAGTTGTGACAGATGCTGAGATGGGTCTCTGGTTGTTGCATGTTATTTTAAATTCTTGTTTTGTGTTTGTGTTTTCCACTTTAATTTATAAAATAGTTCTCTTCAAGTGAATGTCATAGTTTTTTTTTTTTTATTGTAAGTTCTATTTTTTTTAGTCCTCTTTTATTTTTTTTTATTGAAGGATAATTGCTTACAGAATTTTGTTGTTTTCTGTCAAACCTCAACATGAATCAGCCATAGGTACACATATATCCCCTCCCTGTTGAACCTCCCTCCCATCTCCCTCCCCATCCCACCGCTCTAGGTTGATCAGAGCCCCTGTTTGAGTTCCCTGAGCCATACAGCAAATTCCCACTGGCTCTCTATTTTACATATGGCAATGTAAGTTTCTATGTTACTCTTTCCATCCATCTCACCCTCTCCTCCCCTCTCCCCGTGTCCATGAATCGATTCTCTATGTCTGTTTCTCCACTGCTGCCCTGTAAATAAATTCTTCAGTACCATTTTCTCTTTCTGACTCCCTTCACTCTGTATAATAGGTTCTAGGTTCATCCACCTCATCAGAACTGACTCAAATGTGTTCCTTTTAATGGCTGAGTAATATTCCACTGTGTATATGTACCACAACTTCTTTATCCGTTCATCTGTCAGTGGACATCTAGGTTGCTTCCATGTTCTAGCTGTTGTAAATAGTTCTGCAATGAACAGTGGGATACATGTATCTTTTTCAATTTTGGTTTCCTCAGGGTATATGCCTCAGAGTGGGATTGCTGGGTCATATGGTGGTAATGTCATTGTTTTGTTTGTATATATGTTAAAGCAATTTGTATTTTTCCCCCCTAAAGTATGGAACCTCAAGATCTTTATGATAATGGAAACCAAAAAGTTGATTGGTAAACCGCTTCAACCAGCAAGACCTATTCGTCATCTGACTTCTACCCCTGGTGAGTAATCTGGTATCTACATTTAAAAAATTAATTGGCTAATAGCTAATTAGTATTCGAAAGGCCAAATAATACATAAATAATATATGTATAAAATACATAAATAGTTTATGATGAATATTTAAAGATAATTAAAACCAGTGATCTCTGAAGAATTTAGAAGTATTACCAATGAGGAGGGATTCTTTTCTTATTGAAGTATATAATTGATTTGCAATACTGTGTTGGTTTTAGGTATACAGCAGTGATTCAGATTTATATATATATAAGTATGGGCTTCCCTGATAGCTCAGTTGGTAAAGAATCTACCTGCAGTGCGGGAGACCTGGGTTCGATTCCTGGGTTGAGAAGATCCCCTGGAGAAGGGAAAGGCTACCCACTTCAGTATTCTAGCCTGGAGCATTCCACGGACTGTATAGTCCATGGGGTCGCAAAGAGTCGGACATGACTGAGCAACTTCACTTTCACTTTTCACTTTCATGCATTGGAGAAGGAAATGGCAACCCACTCCAGTGTTCTTGCCTAGAGAAGCCTGTGGACGGAGGAGCCTAACAGGCTGCTGTCCATAGGATCGCACAGAGTCGGACGCGACTGTAGCAACTTAGCATGCATGCATGCGTTGGAGAAGGAAATGGCAACCCGCTCCTGTATTCTTGCCTGGAGAATCCCAGGGACGGGGAAGCCTGGTGGGCTGCTGTCTATGGGATCGCACAGAGTCGGACACGACTGAAGCAACTTAGCAGCAGCATACCATTTTACCTAGTGGCTGCACCCATTTCCATTTCCACCAACAGAGATTGGAGTTGCCCTCATCAGCAATTATTATTTGTAGATTTTTTCATGATGGCCATTTTGACCTGTGAAGTGGTACCTCATTGTGGTTTTGACTTGCATTAAGAAATGGATTCTTAATGGTCTACTAGTCCGTAGTCTACCAGACCAGCAAAGATGGGAAGAGCAGTTTTTTCTTAAGAGCAACTCATGGATTTTTTTTTTTATGTCTCATTTTCATGGTTAACAACTGGCTTATGCTCAGAATGATACTCTCAATGCAAATCATGTCCTGTGATTTTGATCACTGCTGAGCAGTCATGCTGGAGAGAGCATTGGCCTTTTAAAAACATACCTAATTGAATAAAATTAGTCCAAAGCAACACTTACAGATTAGGGCTGTGACTTAGCTGAACAGAAAGTCTTAATTTTTCAGGAAATCTAAAATTAAATTTTCTAAAATTAAAATATTTTCTTTTTCCCATAATACTAAACTTTTGGACAAATTCTTGAAATACTTCATATTTAATTCCAAATTGGAATAATAATTTTTTATTTCTTTTTTGTTACTAGCTATATATACTTATATTTTACATATATGTGTGTAAAAGTTACTTTAATTCTGCTTAGTCCATGTATTCAGCTGAGTAACTGGCTACTTAGAAAAGGGAAAACATAGCACTTTTATTGCATTCAAAGATGAAGCAGAAAAGATAGCAATGACACAGTTTCTCAGTCCCCCACCTGTTCTTCCCTCTGTGGTCCCTACAGAGGAGATTGCCAACACTCTGGTCCTGCTTCCTCGAAGATGGCCGTGACTTAGAACAGACGGGGTGAAATGAGGAGACCTTCTGGACCATGGTTTAGCAAGGCTCATGTGATTCGGCATTCTTCTGGTTCACTGAAGAAGCAGTTGTGTAGGGCCCAGTCTCATGTTGTCCTAAAGCAAAGGAAATAAAACCATTGTCAGCGACTTGTTTCTATGACTAGCCTTTTTACAGTATCCTCCCGCCCTCATTTGTACAGATTCCATTTTTCACGGATTCTTTCCCTCGAAGGCTATTTTAGTGGTAGGTAGAAGCGGGCTGGTAGCCCTGATCTCTCTTTTCGTTATGTCCTCTTAAGATGTGGACAGGAGTAGGGGTTTATTAAGCAGAAAAGTTAGGTAAATCAGAAATTAATTTTAGCATTAAAGCATACTTCTATACTCTCTGGGCAACATACATCCCCAAAGAAATCTACTTTTTCTTCAAGACCCAGACTGAATTATTTCCTTTTGTTAAGCCTTAGCTGTTAAGCCTTAGTTGATATGCCCAAAGCCCAATCTGCTCTCCCCTGGTATCTTCTCTGTACCTGTCACGTAACTTATTTTTATTATAGTCATTATTTATGAGCTTGTTTTAAAAAAATAGGCTATGAACTCTTTCATCTCTGAACTTTTTTCATGTTTATAAATCCGTCTCCTAACACAGTAGCTGACATTTCATTGTATTGAGTAAATGAACTCTCAGAAAACATTTCAAAACAGTGCCTAGCATGCCCCAGACACTTAAGGTTTTTTAGGTGGTATTATACCATTTATTGAAGTAATAAGTATTTAAAACAGTTTTTTTTTCTCTCCTAACAGGAGCAGTATTCCCTTTCAACTTTCAGAATGAATATCCATGCAACACCCAGTACTTACAAACTGGAGTTAGCAGAGTAAGTCTTAGAAGTTATAAAAAAATGAAGCATTACAGACTGGAAAGTAACAGTTGTTAGATGGCTCTTGTGTGTCAGGTACTATATTAAATGCATCATATACTTTAAAAAGTTATGATATATTTCAGGCATACACTTAAGAGAATAAAATACTCATTATGCCCATTGCTCACCCTTTTCAAATCTCAATATTTTATTTTAGAAAATTAAAAGAAATCTTACATATATAGTTAAAAACACCTGTATATCCCTAAACCTTCCCATTTTCTTCCTGTACTTCCCCAGGATAAGTATCCTCAATTTGTCATTGTTTCCATGAATGTATTAGTACTTTTGCTATAACAAATAGACTTGTTTTTATGTGTTTGTGTGTGTGTGTGTATATATATACATATATATATATATAGCTACCACATTTCTTGTTCCATTTTTTTGTTGAGAGGTATGATACTTGTTTATATTTTATAATAGAAGTATAAATATTTTATAATAAATGATATTATATAATAAACATCCATCTATATATTATATTTTATGCATGCTTGAAAGGTCTTCTGCAATATAAACCTGGAGTAGTTTTGCTATATACTGTCAGATTACTCTCCAGAATGATTTGTACAAGCAATGCATTAAGTACTTTGATTTTTCTACAACCTTACCTTGTTATTGTCAAACTTTCACTTTTTTCATGTTTAATGTGTGAGAAATGTATCTTTCTTGGTTTTAATTTTTAATTCTTTATTACTTTGAAATGCAGCATCTTTTTTATGTTTAATTTGGCCATTTAGATTTTCTCTTGTGATTTATCACTGTGTATTGTTTGCCCATTTTTCTTGGTCTGTGAAAGAATTGTTTATTTTTGTGTATTTCTTTTTTCAAATTTTAAAATCTTTATATAGTCATATTATCAATATTTTTTTTTATGATTTCACTTTTTGTGTCATTGTTTATGACGTCTTCCCTTCCCTAAGCTCAAAAGACATTTTTCCTACATATTCTTCTAAAAAGTTTAAAGTTTTCTTTAATATTTAAGTGTATAATCTACCTGAAATTAATTTTTATATGATATAAATAGAATCAGTTTTTTTCATATAGTCACTTATAAAGTACAATTCATTGAATATTCTTTCCATTCTTTAGATTTATGCCATCTTTACTGTATAAGTCTTTATATAAATAGGAACTGTTGCTGGACTTTGCTTTTCCATTGATCTATTTGTGTATCTCTTTGTCAGTACCTTGATATCTTAATTGTTCTTGCTTTATATAAATTTTTAAGCCATTGTAATTGTTTTGTTTAATCTGTCCCAGCAGTTAAAATTTACCTACTTAATACAGTAAGAATATTGTATAGTATAATAACTTTCTTTGGAACCCTTGACCTTCTTTTGAAAGCTTTATAAGTAAAAAGGAGTATGTTAATATTCCAAAACCTTATAAAAAATAAATTAATTAGATTTACTTCTAAGCTTAAAATTTTGTCTGCTGCTTCAAGTGTAATGCAAGAGCTACCAGAACCTATGTCAGAGATATCACATGATTTATAATGAAGGACACTTTTTACCAACTCTTTGTATTTTTTAAACCAACTTTGTTAAGGCATAATTTACATGCAGTAAAATGAATCCGTTCGCTCAGTGGGTTTTGACAAATATCGATACATACCTCATGTAACCAAGCCCACAGTGAAGCTGTAGAACATTTTCAGCTTCCCCGGAAGTGCTCTCTTATTCCTTTTCAGTCATTTACTATTTCCGGTTCCGTTAATCCTTGTGCTCCCTCCTGCTCCAGGCGTCTGCTCATCTGATTTCTGTAGTTTATAAATTAGTTTTGGCTGCTCTAACATTTCATATAAATGAAATCACACAATATAGTCTTTGGTGTTAGATTTTTTTGCTCAGCGTAATGTTTTTGAGATGAGATATTGGTATGATTTTCTCTTAAATTTGGAATAGTATTCTGCTGTATGAATATAGGATAGTTTATTTACTATGATAAATATTATGAATAATGCTCTGTGGACAGTTGCGTTCAAGTTCTTTGTGTATACATACACACAGTAACCAGGAGTGGAATTGATGAATCATGTTGAATCGGTTTAGAAACTGCTAAAATGTTTTCCAGAGGGGTTGTACCACCAGCAGTGTGTGAGTGTTCTGGTTACTTCACATCCTTGTTGACACCTGGTATAGTCAGTCTTAATTTTTAGCCATTTTAGTGTGTGAGTAGTTGTATCTCAGTGTATTTTATATTTGCATTCTCCTAATGATTAATGAGATTGAGCATTTTATTTACCATCTGTCTTTTTCTTTTTTACTTTCTGGTGAATTGTCTGTTCAAATCTTTTGCATGTTTTTACTGTTTGGGTTGTATACCTTTCTTTCACTGAATCATGAGAGTTTGTTGACATCAGTATATCATACATGTATGAATTTATTTCTAAACTTCATTGTGTTCTACTGATTTATAATGTGTTTTTTCCAGCTTTATTGATATATAATTGACATATAACATTGTGTAAGTTTAGGGTATAGAATGTGATGATTTGATTGATACCTGTTTATGTTGCAAAATGTTTACCACAATGAATTTAGTTAAAATATTCTTCATTTCACATAATCACTATTTTGTTGTAGTGAGAACATTAAGATTTATTCTTTTAGCGGCTTTTAAATATGCAATACAGTAGTGTTACCTATAGTCATCTTGCTGTACACTAGATTACCTATCAAACTTTACAGACTGTTGTAGCTTTCTGATAAGTTTTGAAGTCAGATAATGAAAATTCACTAACTTTATAGTTTTTCAGATTTATCTCTTATTCTGGGTCCTCTGTATTTCCACAGAAGTTTTAGATGAACCTGTAAATTTCTACCAGAAAGACTTATTGGAATTCTGATTATTTGAAAATTAGTTTGAAAAGAATTACCATCTTAATATTGTTTTCTGATCCATAAGCAAGACATTTCTCTCTGTGCTTTGTATTTTTCAGAATAGGGGTCTTGTCAAACTTATAAGCATTTTGTATTTTTTAATACTATTGTAAGTGGTATTTTTTATAAATTTCAGATTCCACATTTTGGATGCTGGAATACAGAAATACTATTGATTTTTGTACACTGACCTTGTTAAACTCACTTCTTAGATCTCATAACCTTTTTGTAGCATATTCCCTCCCATTTTTCTCTTCTGTCAGAATTTTACTTTAGCTTATACTATAAATACACAATACATTGTTACTAATTTTTGCTTTTGTATACTATCTTTTAAAATAATTTTTAAAATATAAGAATGAATTTTATTTTACCTTCATTTATTCCTTTTCTGGCACTCTTAATTTCTTTATGTAAATCCATGTTTATGTCTGGTATTACCTTCCTTCTGCCTGAACTACTTCTTTTAGTCTTTTTATTACCTCAAAAAAATTACTTGAAAACATGTTTTTTTTTTTTTTACTTGAAAACATTGACTTAACAACTTCTTATTCTTATCTTTCATGGGTCTGTGGCCTTACTGGGTTTAGGTGGCCATTTCTCAATAATGTCGTTGCAGTCGGATAGCATCTAGGCCTGGAATGCTTTAAAGTCTTGGCGGGATTGGATGGCCCAGTGGCTCACTCACGTGGCTGGTAGTTGATGCTGGCTCCTGGCTTCGAGTTTAGCTGCCCCATAGACTGGAGGTAGCCCCTACAAATGGCCTCTCCAAAGGCCTTGGGCTCTTTACAGCACAATGTCTGGGCTTCAAGACTAAGGCCTGGAAGCCGGCCTGTCATTGTTAGATTGCTCTTGAGCAGTCACGGATCTTGCTCAGATTCAATGGAGAGATGAAAGAATGTCAAGAGTTTGTGGCCATTTTTGATCTGTTTAAGAGTAATCTGAATTTCCTTGCGTCTGTATTTACCAATTCATGGCCTTTGCCCATTCCTTTTTTATGGGCTCCATTGTTTACTGGAAGCTCTTTTATACTACCTACAGAAATTAGCTCTTTAGGAGTATTTTTCCTGTTTAGATTTTGTCTTCTGATATTCTTTATAAATCTTCCTCTTTAAATTTTCAGTCTGAAGTGGATGTTGATGTGAATTTGTCTCTTCCTGTCCTCCTTCCTTATCTCAGTGGTGTGCATTTGTTTAAGATGAGTGAGAGGGGCTGGAAACATTTTTGCTAGAGAAGTGAAGAGGCTCAATAGAATACCTGGGCATGCAGATGGGGTATTTTACTACAAATTGCAAAATGCCTTGCCTTGGGGAAAAAAACCTAGTGTTTATTTTGCTTTACTCAAGCCTATTCAGCTTTGTTCGTTCCCTAAGCTATCCATTTAGTACCGTGCTTTCCAGCTCAAGGCTGCTTTTCTTCAAATAACATACATTTTTTAGTCATCATCCAGTTCTAACTCCTGTTAATCCTGTAAGTATTGTTTAAGCATCATTTCCTATGTAAAGCCTTTCCTGAAATTTCTAAGTCAAATTTGATGCACCTTCCTCCCATTGTACTTTCTGCATATCTTTATTTAAATAACTTCTCAAGTTTTATTGCAATTTTGTATTTTATTTTTCTGCCTACCTTTTAGTTTGTGAGTCCTCCAAAAATGAATCCTGGGATGTCATGTTCATCTTTGTATTCCCAATGCAAAGCACAGTGTTAGTCATGTAATAAGCACTCTGTTTTTGATAAATGCTGCTACTAAGTCACTTCAGTTGTGTCCAACTCTGTGCCACCCCATAGACGGCAGCCCACCAGGCTCCCCCGTCCCTGGGACTCTCCAGGCAAGAATACTGGAGTGGGTTGCCATTTCCTTATCTCATTTGATAAATGAGTGGGTTTAAAAAGTCTACGGCTACCCACTTGGTGCCTTCATAAGACTTAGAAGAGGAACAGAACATTATACAAAAATGCAGATTTTGTTAGAATAAGATACTTTGCTGCCATCTGGTAGGAAATCTGCCATATCCATGCTGTGAGTGGTGCCCCTTTAGATGCACTTCCTTAATAACTGTATGCAGTAGCCATTAGTTTCAAAAACTGTCTCAACTACCTCTTATCTGTGTACTTTGGGATTTGTTACTAAACACTTTTTGTCTTGATTTCCCTTGCCTGTAGTATGGTGATCGTAATGCTTGCCTTATTTCCTTGTAAGACTATGATAATTAAATGAGATAAGACAATTAAATAAGACACTGTAGAAAATTTTAGTAGATGTATTTTCTTACATACTATGACAAATTTGAAATTGTCTCCATTTTCAGTGGTTAATATGTTCAGGCATGATAGAATAAATTTACTGTTCTTCAATGTTATTCAGATATGTTGACAAATACAAATTAAATACACTTAGGCTATACAACATGGTTTGTTTTAAGGTATACAACCTGATGATTTAATATACATAAAGATTGTGATATGGTTACCACAATCAGGTTGACTAACACACACAATTCATACAGAAACACAGAAGACCCAAATAGCCAAAGCAATCTTGAGAAACAAAAATGGAGTTGGAGGAATTAAGCACCCTGACTTCAGACTATACTACAAAGCTATAGACATCAAAACAGTATTGTACTGTCACAAAAACAGAAATACAAATCAATGGAACAGAGTAGAAAGCCCAGAGATGAGCCCGGGCACCTGTAGTCACCCAATCTATGACAAAGGAGGCAAGACTATACAGTGGAGAAGAGACAGTCTTTTCAATCAGTGATGCTGGGAAAACCGGACAGCTGCT